>CM034150.1:718892818-719582818 GCA_019776745.2 Taxus chinensis
GGGGTAAGTGGAGAGCTGAGCTAGAGCGAAGACCTGGACTTTTCTTTTCTTTTGTTTGTGGCCAAATTTGACCTTGGATTGATCTATTCAGGTCGGCGGGCTTGCTTGAGACGGTTAAAATCGGCTACCCACTTGGAAATTTCGTGGTTTCTCTAGAATCCCCGACTGAGCTCGCAATACCCAGTTTATAATCTGTGGGAGAGTTTGCATTTTTTGTTGCTGAAAGTTTTTGGTGAGTTGAAGGTGGAGTGAATTTTTTGTGTGTTTTTGAATGGGGTCTGTGGAGATTCGTAACAGCAGGAGGGAGGTGTTTAGGAAGGAGGAGGATGAATTGGAGGAGAATTATACGCATATGTGCAAGATTTGCAAGAAGAAGTTTGTTTCTGGGCGGGCGTTTGGCGGTCATATGAGAATTCATGGGCCCGTGGCGATGGCTGCTGCGGCTGAGAATAATGAGAAGAAGAGATCTAGAGCGGTTGCGGAGGTTCGAACGCGCGACGTGCGGGAGGAAAAAGGAAGAGGAGAAGAGGAGGAGGGAGATGGAGAGGAAGAAGGGGGAGTTTTGATGGGTATGAGCTGAGGCGACACCCTCGGCCTAGCTGGCGATTTACTGAGCGAGATTACTTGTATCTGAGCGGTCATGGGCTCGAATCTAAGGCTGCTGCAAGTTCCTCTACTTATCTAAGGAAGACTCGGAGCTGCGAGGTCTGTGGGAAGGAATTTGGTTCCTGGAAGTCGTTGCTGGATCACATGAGGTGCCATGAGGAAAACTGGGAAGCCGTGGAGGAGGAGTTCTCGGAAAGTGGTTCTGAGAGTGAGGATAACGAGCACCCAATGGAGAATTCAAGCAAGTTTGAGGGATGCATGAAGGGAAAGAGATCCAAGAGACCCAGGCATGCAGCAACAGCAGCAGCTTCATCTCCTATTAGGCTTCCTCTATCTAATTCTAATTCTGTGTCTGAAGAAGAAGACATGGCAATCTGCCTTGTGATGCTGGCAAGCGGAGTGGACACTTGTTCTCAGAAGCTGAAGCCTGGCGGTGCAGAGGAGGAGTCTGCCAATTCTGGATCAGGTGGGGTATTACAGGAAGTTGGTGTCCTCATATGAGCCCAAAAGGAGGCTCAAGCCCAAGAGGCCTGATAATGGTTTTGCTGAGGCCTTTGATGATGAAGGTAAGAGACTTAATAATAGCAAGTATGAGTGTACTACATGTAATAAGATTTTCCATTCTTACCAGGCCTTGGGAGGGCACAGGGCTAGTCACAAGAAGGTCAAAGGGTGTTCCTCCAGGGTTGAGGATAATGAAAATGAAAATGAGAATGAAAATGAAAATGAGAGCTTGGAAGAGGAGATTATTGATGAGGAGCAGCTCCTCTTGACTGCCGGGCCCAGACACGCAGCTACCCATAAACTTCCATAAGCCCCCCCCTTCCTGATGAAGCAGCAATAAGTCCAATTCCTATTTCTGTATCTATGCCAGTCCCTATTCCTCCTGGTAAGAAGAATTCCTCCTCCAAGGTCCATGAATGCTCAATTTGTCACAGAGTTTTTAGCTCAGGACAGGCTCTGGGTGGGCACAAGAGGTGTCATTGGGGCACTGGCGGAACCTCGGAGACTACCAGCACTGTTTCCAGCACCAAAGAGATTCCCAATTTGCAGCAACAGAGGAGTGGGAGAACAGAGCTGTTGGATCTGAACATGCCTGCCTGTGCTGATGATGATGATAGTGTTCAGGATGCCATTGCCTCAGCGGGCATTAACAAGTTAGCAGTGGATTCTCACAGAGCTTCTGATGTTGAAGCTCACAGCAAAATCAGCTTTCCGCTGTTTCAGTCTTGGTGGCCAGACACCCACCACCCAAAACAGCAGGGGCTGTTTTTGTACAAGAGCCACACACATTTATCTCCCGAGGATGAAGTTGATAGTAAGTTAGGAAGCAAAATTGGGTTTGGGACAGTCAATGGGCAATACTTACAGAAACAGAGCGCAACCACCTTGGTTGCAACTGTGAGCTAGATTTAGTAGGAGGGGAAAAAACAAAAAAATTTAAGACTCTGTCATTGTTTGATTCTTTTACAGTCTTCCTCTTTCTGTATACCATTAATAAGATTAGTATAAAACGCTTTCATAAAATGTGTGCCATGTTGGGTAAAATGCTCTATCTCGTTTGGTAGATATTATATTAAGTGAACTGCATGAATGTCATAAACTTCTGGTTCCTACCATGTTTATTATAATTCGTTTATATGCATTCTAGACAAGATATGTCTTGCCATGCTCGCCAAAGTATTTTACTAGCCTTTTCTTTCAATTATAAACAAATCCAGAGAAAATTCAATGTGCGAATCAATCAGAATTGTTTCACAGCATTAGATGAGCATTCTTATTGTAATATGGCTACGTGTTTGTCAAGACCGTATAGGCTAATAGAATGATCAGCTTTAAAAACCACATGCTTGACAAAATGCACTCATCAAAAATGCAAGTTCGATCTGTTTCTCCACAGATCTAAGATTATCCCATTGGAAGCTCATAATGATCATTTGGGAAACAACTGCACCCTTGTTGATCTCTGTTGGGCAAGTTCAAAATCTTGGCTTATAGATAATGGAGTGACTCTCAGAGAAAGAAGGATCTACTACTATTCTCTGTTATGATAACCAATTCTAGTGTTTCATATTCTTTAGGAGTGCCAAAATACAGTAGCAAGCTGTTTTAGTTGACATAATTTTGGAGGAAACTTTAAAGTTCTATCTGCCATTTTAGAGCATGTCTACATGGAGTCACTTATGACATCTTCTGTTTTACCAGAAAAGGAATATTCTTCATTGGTCAGCAAGTAATTCATTGCATAACAGCTGAAACAGTATTGGAGCATCTCTTTTGCTTTCTCAAGCTCAAATCATTTTTGTTCCTTTCACAGTTTTGATGCTACCTATTTATATTCATCATGCAAACCAGCAAAACACATTGATTTTAGTTATAAAATTGTAAATAGGCTTCTCAAATTCATGCTTTCAGCCTTACTCTGACTTATGTTATTTCAGTACTCTTGTTTGGGAGGTGTGTATTTCAATTTGTACAAAAGTGTGTGAACTGTGAAATTTTCAACCTAGAAACATAAATATCTAAAACACACTGAATTTTGCTACATGTTTCATGGGTACAACTGTGTACTGAATGCATCTTCTGAATTTATCTGTGTGGAAAAATTTGCTGGATCCATTTTCCCTGAAGAAGGATAAAACCAAATGCCTCAATCATTTTTATGATCCACTTTTTTCCCACCCAATTAGGGGAGTACCAGTGGTCCATCCTATTTTTAGGTTGCCTAAAATATATTAAACCTGAGTCTGGCTGGTACAGCAGTTTGTGGGGAGGTGGTTACCAGACTTGTGGTGGAAACACATCATTTAAGAAGTGGGTGCTCTTTCCAACAAGGTGGGGACTAAGCATCCACAACCAGCCTTATAAACACCATTAAAAGAAGTGCAGTGCTTTTGAAGTGAATGGCAGTGATATTTCTAAATTTGCAATATTATCTATTAAGTTTTTATGGCCCTTCCAGAGCGGTTCTGCATGTCAAATTAGGCCTTAAAAGAGTGGCATTGGCAATGATAATGATTCAACATAAAACAAACAAAATTGAAACATTTGAGAGAATTGTCACTGTCAAAGCCAACTTGTCCTGTCATCACAACAAATGTCACAAGTAGGTGAACTCGCTATATTGGCCGTCCACAAATGGTTCCTTACATGGGTATCATATGAAAAAGCAACGTGCAATGCCACGTTTCAAAAGCCAATATATTATTTAAAAATGCATACATAGTTACTCCCCATTAAGATAGGAGACACCATTCTCAACATTTTCCACCATGGGAGTTAAAACCGATGTGCATGGCTTTTCTTTTTTATGAACAATCATTCATCCACCCATAATTTTGCATGTGGACAAAGTGTGAAGACAAAGCAAGGAAGTTCAAATTATTATTAGTACATACCAACCAAATTTAAGGTACAACTCCTCTACTCCATATTGCAAGGAATCTTTCATTTGAGGATGCTTTCATTGATGTAACATGTTATTATTATTTTTTTTAGAAAATAATAATATTAGAAGGGTTTTTTTTCTTCTTCGGTTGCCGTCATCGTTTTAGGAGGTTTAGGTTGTAGGTTAGGTTCTTAAATTTAATTCTAATAGTTTTTGTGTAAAAAGAATACGAAGGTTTTCTTTAGATAATGTTTATATCATATAGAATCAAATAGAAATTTTAGAAGTGTGTAATCAATAACTTGTAGGTTAAGGTCTCAAGTTTCATACAAGATGGAAAATGTCAAAGAAAGGTGGGGAGAAAGAATATATTGATTGTGTATCTTATGTGTGGTTGAGACTAAGTGGTCGTATATTAAGGAATGTATTGCTTATTATTATAGACAACTAATTTTGATATGGGATTAGTTATTTGATTTAATTTTGTATTGTTTTGATGTGTGTGTTTATCAATGATTATTGGTCTCGATCAAAATCTTGTTGGGGCATTTTGTCTTTTTACTCATCTTGTAACATGTCCCCCTCTATTCTTCCCTTTTCTTTTTTTATTCTCATCATTCCTCTCTTTTTATCTTTTTTCCTCATGTTTTCTCTCTATTTCTTTTTTTTTTCTCTTCCCCTCATTCCTCAATTTTCTAGCTTTTTTCCTAGAACTATCATATGATTATGGGCATGTATCTTGTGTGGGTCTTTTGACCCTTATTTACTTATTGTTTTGATTAGGTCATTGAAAGTGATAAGTGATCCACACTTACATTACACTAGAATGTTTGTTGAATTGCATTATTCTTGGTGTGATACCTTTAAAAACTGTCATCAACGGACTTGATTATAATGCAGGGATAACATGTCCATCAAAACATTCATAGTTTTTATTGCATTTTGCAAGATGTTGCTAAATCATTAAGGTTATAAAGAAGGAGATTAGTTTCCTAGAGATCCATGTAGAATTATGGAAAGGGAGCAAAGTTTTTGGACCTTTCAAGCAGATGAACATGTTTGTCGAGTTATATTTGCATTCTACCGCAATTTCTAGAAATGTGTTATGGATATGATAAAAAAGGTCTAGTTTTGGTCAACTATATAATTATTACCATGTTCCTCTATTCTTGTTGATTTTTCTGGGTGTTCTTCATCTCATTGTCTAGTCTTGCACTATGTTTTTAGTTTCTTTCTCCAAAATTAAGATAAGCCATAAATCATTCTAAAACCTCCTCTTGTCATTTATTTACATTTTTAAGAATATTCTTTTATACAATTAGGTCTAAATTTATTGATTATATTTGTTTAGATCTGAAACACAATACATGTGATTAGTTGTAGTGCATTCTTAATGTAAAACAACTTTCCACTTTTACATTTTGGTGAACCAACATTATATTGAACACAAACTTGGGATTTTTCTTTTTGGTGAACTCACATTGAATTCAACCCAACCTTAGGGTTTCCCTTTCTGGTGAACCCACATTGAATTGAATCCAACCTTAGTGTTTCACCTTATGGTGAATCTGCATTGTATTGAATCCAACCTTAGGGTTTGATCATACCTTGTCGATGTAGGGATATGACTTATTCTATGACTATATTGATAAGTTTTGCCCACTTGGGGATTTCCACTCCTTAGGCCACAATTGTTATCACCTATGGGGTATAATACTCCTATGTTTATATTGCTTATATATTACACATGAGGGGCATACTACACTTGTGCTTGCATTCATCAAGGCACCTAATTTAGGTGCATGATGGCTAGTTAATCACTACGATATTAGTGTATTTTTAAGGTAATATATCATTGGCTCGAATCAAACTCTTATTGTCACATATTTTTGTGTTTATTGATTTAATAACATACTTTTCTTGTGTTTCCAACACCTTCAATCTTATTTCAACTATTGATCTATCATTATTCTATATGTCAGCCCCATTCTCCCTTATTTATTTTGTTTTCTATTGTTCCTCTTTTCTCTAATTTTCTCTTCCTACGTTTTTTAGCTCAATTTTGACCATTTTCCCAATTTCATCGGCTAATGACCTAAAAAATGCTTAACTTTTGGCGCAAATGGAAACATGCATTTTGATGGTGGCCTATCTCCTCAATTTTATTTTATCAAGGTTTTTTACCCCATTTTCAAACCATTATGTGTTGGGTTATACATCGGTAATTTTAAATTCAAATGTTGTCTATAAATATAAGGGTATTCTAACACATTCTAGGAGTGGATATGGAGCTATTTTGGACATTTGCAAGTTCCATTATAGCACATTGAAGTTGTAAGGAAAGAACGTATAATTTTTGAAGCATCCATGTACAAAAACTCTAATTTTAAGCATATAGAAGATCTTAATTATTTGTGCACATTTCAAAGATAAGGATTGGAACACATTGCACTACATGTGACTGCATGTTGAATTGCACCAATTGTTGATTGTCAGTTTTTAGTATAGTTGAGGGGCTTCATAAATATAAAGAAAGCACAACTTTTCTTTGGTTTAACATAGACCTTAAAACACATTTGTTTTCCTCATGCATTTTACAGACCAAGAGGTTGAATTAGGGTTTTGGAAAAGGTGATTGATTTCTTATTGATTTGCAAGTGATTCAGGAATTCTAAGACATGATTTTTTTACATTAGGGAATATTTAGCAAAATCGCACCCATAGAAAGTTTTGCATGGTCATATATATTCATGCTAGAAGCTAAATTTTTATGGATACAGTCTACATGGTCGAATATCATCACAGAAGTGGTCACAAGCATTTTTAAATGTTGATTTTTGTGGGAGGTGTTCGAGGGGATACTTGGTCATTTTATCTGATAATGCTTCCAAAAGTCACAAAATTGCACAAAATCAAGTATTATCCTTATAAACTCTAATTTTCATGGTAATTTTAATAAATTTTATTTATTTTCTATTATTTAGGTAGGCTCTTTTATGTAATTGGGTATGCATTATTGATTTATATTTATTTGGAGCCTAATTATATCATATGTGTGGAAGTTTTTATTGCATTGTCAATGTTAAATCTACTTTCCATACATGTAATAAAATACATCACAAGCCCACATGGGTCAACATTCTTACTACGTGTGTGCTTCTATTATGATATATTTTACCATGATACACATGATTTTATGTTCCTATCTTATGCATGATGGTTGTAACCCTTTTCTTTTGAGATGTGTTATTCACACATGTTCTTCCTACACCTCAAAAGGGGGGCATATATTTCACTCATTTTTATTTCTAGACTCCATGAAACAAGGCACTTTATTATTTAATCAATAACATCAAAGAAATGGCATCTGAGCCCGTCCTAGATGGATAAGATAGATAGGAAGGGGTCATCCGAATACCCAAAATGTTTACTCCAAGATGAACCTAACATACCACACATGTTCCCATCATGGGATGCATTTAGATTCAACATATATTCCAAGATCTGTCTCAGAGACGAGTATCTTCACAATTTTCTACAAAAATAGGTGTATTTGTTCCCATTCTTCTTTTCTAGGTTTCGATAAAAAAAATTTATTATTATTGGTAAATAGTTTTTTGAAAGGGACTATACCCTTGTACACCAAGGCTCAGAAGCCAGAATTGAAAGTTAAAGCACAAGAGATGGATCAAAATCCAGATAGAACAATTAAGCCCGACTGCAGAAAACTGTCTGCAAAGTAAAAACCAACAACCGACAAAGTAACAGCAAAAAAACAACCGATGCACAACAATCAAACAACAATGGCATATCAACACCATTGGAAGCATTCTGCTATCCGGCCAAGAAAAATGAGACCAATGAAACCCAGCCAGCCAATAGCAGAGATGAGAATCATCAAGGCGAAGTGTTACCCTTCAAGGTGGTAGATTTTTTCTTTTTGTTGACCGTAACCCACCCTGATGGAGCCTTTGCGGTTGGAGAAGAAGACAAAGGAGGAGTATTTTCCTTAGTCGCATTTGTCCCATTTGGAGCAGCCACGTTGTTATCCTGAGAGAGATATTTATCATTTTCCATGATGCCCTCAACAGCTTGTGTATTTTACATGTTGCTAATAATCTAAGTTTCGGATAAAGGGGTTTTCGTTGACTCTGGTTCAGCTATTGCTTTAGATTCAAGATCCTTTCTATCCACAAAAATCAAGTGCTCCGAGAGTGCATCTTTCCACCAGTTGCGCTTCTCATGTTGACGTTTTTCCATCCCACAAGCAGTAGAGGTGTGTCCTAATCCAAAACACCTTCTACATCGGAAAGGTAGACCTTCATAATCAAGAGTTTGTGACCAAGTTCTATTTTGCATCTAAGGTCTATGGTAGCAGGAAGATTTTTAGCAGTGTCAAACTCCACCAGGATCCGGGCATAGGTAGTATGGGTGTAATTAGTTGTTTGAGAATCTATGTGGAGTGTAGTACCCAAGGTATTGCCAATGGTTGTCAAACATTCATGACTCTAGAATTGGAGAGGTAAGTGGGGCAGCCTGATCCAAACAGGTTTCCATGAGAATGACTCTGTGTGCGGGTTAAAGGATGGGAACCAGGGTTTCATGATCAAATATTTTGACTCGCAGGTCCAGAGCTTGGAAGCAATGTTGTCTTTATCAGCTATTGAAGATAAAACCATAATGAAAATGCCTTTAGCACATGGATATAAGTCTATCTTACCAGTTAAAGATGGAGTCCAATGCTTGGAGATCCACGCGTAAAGAACAGGAAGGCTGGGCCATAAACCCCCGAATCTACAAATTAGAGCATGCTCTTTGTAGTAGATCTCAGATGAAATGACATCTTCCCCAAATGTAATACATGGGGTGATGTCTGTAGGTTTTATGGAGGATTCCTTGCTTTTTAAGACATCTTTGAAGGAGGTTTCAAGAGGCCCGTGCCTAATCTCTTTATCCAGCATTGGAATAACAGGTAGATCTCCCTGTTTCAGTTCACCACGAACCTCGCCTTTCCCAGGAACACCCCTAGATGGTGATTGAATATGGCTAGGGTTTGCAGAACCGTCCGAACGTACAGTCTCAGCATTGATAAAGGCGAGGTCGATCCACGACCAAGGAGAAACTCCTGAAGCTAGATTTGAGCCCCCACCGTCTGGCTGAAGAGCTCCAGTCTGATCTCGTGGATCTACAGGGTTTGTAGGCTTGCGTGTAGCGAGAGCAAGGGTGCGCGTAGATACCATTGCGTGTGTGTCCAAATTTTTCATCCAAGGTTAGAGCAAGGTTTCGACAATTCATTAACTATTGATTATTGATTATATAGAGATATTGATTTACTTGCATATGTTTTTTCTATGTTTGTATGTACAAATGTTTTTATATCCAAGGGCACATGAGCATGGGTGTTAGTTCAAGAATCTTTGTAGCTCTCCAATATGAAAATCAAGTGATGTCTCTCTCTCTCTCACTTTCAATTCACTATTCTTCTAGTACTAATTTTTATAAATCTCAACAAGTTTTTAGATAAACTAGATATTACTTTAAAACCTCCTCCCATCAATTATAAACATTCCATGTAAATATTCTTTTATGTAATTATATATGAATTTATTGATTATATATAATTAAATCTAAATTACAATATAAGTAGTTTGTTGAAGTTTATTGTTAACGTAAAACCAATTTCCGCATCTAAACAAAAAACTAGATATTTAAACAAAATAAGAGGGAAAAAAAATCTTTAAAATTTTGGTAGTTACTCTTTAAATATTCATAATTGGGAGGAAAAAAAAAATCAATAAATTTTAAATCAAAATACAAAATAAAATCAAGAGGTGAAATACATTTGTCAAGCCATCCCAAAATAAGAAAAATGTGGTCAAACTTAAAGAAAAGGTTGCAACGGATGCTCAAAATAAGACGTAAGTTCTACAATTTTATTTTCCCCGGTTAAACATTTTCTTTTCCCCAAATGATGCTTTGTGTAATAAAATTCCAAAAAGACTACTTTGATGCTCTCAAGATTATTAAAATCTCCCTCTTTATCAACCAATAACTCATTTATGAGGCATTATTTCTTTAAAAAGATACTTTTAATACTTCCATAGTCAACATTAGGTATGCACGTTGCTAGATTAGTATAACTTAACAAAATAAGAAATACAAAGAGGAAAAGTGTGTATAACAATGAATCTTCCTGCAATTGTGTATAACAATATATGTTCAATGAACCTTAATGTCATTACGTACACAAATATTTGTTCAAATGAAGAGGCTCGCAATAACATCTTTAATAATTAATTAATATTACATATGTAACTAGTGGAGACAGAATCATACAAATATAAACATAAATTTTCTATTAGAATTTAGAAACACAACCATCACTTTCTTTGCCTGCGAGAGTCACGTTATATAACATACTCACATTACATATGGATGACATAACCATTACCTTCTTTACCATTCATATTTATATCATATCATTGCATTATACATTACATAGTAGTTTGTTAATTATGTTTGACATCAATTTTTAACTCTTTTTGAATAGATATATTGGACTTTTTTCACACATTTTCATTTTTAATTATTTTTATGTTTATTAGATAAACTTTATTTGTTAATGAATCTAAATATATTCAAGATTATTTGTATTTTATATGAAAAACTCTATATATATATTTATTTATTTCTGTGATTTTCTGTTTATGATTTTTTGACCCTTTAGTCAAGTTCGTGGCTCCTTTGGGCATGTTCAACCACTTTTTTGAACCCAATCTTCACCTATCTAACAATTAATTTTTCAAATTGATCATCTTTCTTAGGTTGGTCTAAGCATGACTTTCATGTTAGTTTGGGTGAGAAATCAATGACAAGCTTCGTTTATATACTTTTTTCTAGAGGCTATATACATCAGTCAATCACCTTGGAGATCATTATTCAAAAGTCTTGCACTTCACTCCAATGTTCCAAGAATAGCACTAGAGTAGTCCATGTGCTAAATCTAGAGTAAAAAGGTCAAAATTACAGGTTTCCAAGTGGCTTGTGTCAATACAAAGATCTTTTTAAGTTGCATATTAATTCCATAGTTACATCTCATGTAAAAACGAGATTAAAGACTTCACTCGCAGAACTACATCAACCTTTGTTTAAGCAATCATTTAACCAATATGTGGTACAAATATATCATGTAATGGGTGTGTTAGAGGTCGGTCCAACACTAGTTTGGGAACATTCGATCAGGTCATGTTGTATGAGTTTCGCATGGTTTCAAACCAAGAAGACATCGTTTATACACCTCATGCATCGTCACAAAGTTACATAGCCAAATTCAAAAAGTGCAAAGAGAGGTGAACTGGCACCAAAATTTATATATAGATTAGAGTAATAGGGACACTTTCGACCATGGACCTAACCAATTTATAAATACTTTCATATCCAAAGTTGACTAGTAGACCCTTTTGGACATGAAACAAACTGCCCTTTTTAGGACCTTGACTGTATTTTTAAGAGCCAAGAAAATTTCCAGAAGGGAAAATTTATAGACCCTATTGACAACTATCTCTTGAATCCATTTCCAGTAAAGAATTTCCAATGTGCATTTATCATGTTGGAATAATCAAGTCAATTTGTTCCTTTGCTCGTGTGCTTGTATCTTTTAGAATCGTTGATTGATTTAACTATCTTTATTTTCCACATTTAGCACAATTCAGGTCTAATTATGACTTCCATTTATTAGTTCATGAATCACACATCTACCTTAATCATTTCATGCCTTTAAATGTAAAATAAACATTTTAGTGACTTTATATGTTGATTGATCAACAACCCCTAAAGTTTTACTTATCCAAGTATTAGGGTTTCTTTTATTCCCATTTTAGGGTTTGATTTTGGATTGATTATCAAGAAAAGTAAGGTCTCATGTCACTTAAACTCTCATCTCGTGGTTATGAATTGTTGCAATCTTCATCCTTGTCAAGTTTACATTATTGGTTTTTTTTATACATCCTTCTATTGTGGATATTATTAAATGCTCAACACTAATTCTGCCATAGTGGCTCACGAATTACATGCATTGTTCCAAAAAATTACAAATTCTTATTATATGCATGTTATGTCCAACTGCTACACATGATGGTTAGACCATGACGACGATGTTTCTTTGTATGGTTTGGTGAAAAATCGGGTCAAACCCATGTATTGATTAAGCTAAAATAGTAATTATATGAGCCTAATCTGAATGTTATAGCAACAGTAAATGAATGACAAACAAGTACAACAATGAATATTCCAACAACTAAGCAATAAATAATGAAACCCTAATTACAAAGAGAGGGTAGAAATCCTTAGTTGGTTTATAGAGTTCTGGAGAAGGCACGGAGTTGGAAAACTAGAAGATGTGCAATATAGATTGTCACACTAGAGCACCGAAAAAATGTAGAACTAGAGGAACATGTTGGATTGGGGCGCCTGGAGAGGGACAAGGGCACCCATGGGCACCCTAGACCTGTTTCTAGGCACTTGGGTCTGGGTAAATGCTCAGAACCTCCTTTGAGGTTTCCCAAGGTGTTCACCTTTGATCGCTCTAAGGTCGTACTAAGATCGTCGAGGTCATTGTAACCCTACAATGAAGAATGAACCTGTAAATCCCTAAAATAAACATCAAATCCTAAAAAAAGAAAGATGCAAAATGAGGGATCGGGTTGTCCTCAACTATCACAATGGTGAACTTACGATTGAACATTGCACTACATCTTAGACCCAATGTAGTTATGTGTGTGTGTGTGGAATTGTTCCCTAGGTTGTTCTTGTGTTAGTCGCACTTGAATATCGAGCAAGTAGCTAGATGTAGAATGTAGTAAATGTGTGGATGGAATAGAATGAACCTCCCTCCTATGAAGTGTGATGTAGAAAACTAGCCCTTGTGTCCCTTGTGATGGAGCTAGATGGATGCAATGGAGCTCTTAGATGTCTTGTTGGATGCAACCTTAGGTGGTGATTGATAGTGCTTAGTGTTTGGTCATTTATTATGATCAAATAACTTTATATTTATATGATTCCTTCACTTGAATTTTGTAATTAACCCTGAAAATTCTGACTACCAAAAATATAACATGCTCAAATGGCTAGAAAGGACCCCAAAAGTAATAGTAAAGTACAAAAGAGGATAGGGCACCCAGAGGGAATGAGGGCACCTAGGGCTGGCGTCCTTCCTGGGTGCTAGTGTCCAGGATGAAAATGCTAAAGAGTAAAAAGGTAGACTGGGAAAGTAAGAGTGCAAGATTGAAAGTAGCAACAGAAAGCAAAGAAACGTGGCCAAAGACATGGGTTAGTTAGTACTTTTCTTACTTAGGAATCACATGAATAGTAGTATGTAATTAGGACTAGATAATTACCTAAAGTGTGTGATTATGTGTCTACATTTTCCCCCACTTTATATTGGTGAGTGGAAATCTCGATAACATAAAGTAGATAGAGATGTGTATATGATAAGCATATAGATCGATGCAGTAAAGCGTGCTGAGAGACTAGACAAAGCATGGAATGATAAAAATGTGAAGCGTGGATGCTAACGATAAGGAAGTGTAAAAAAATATGATGAAAATGAACCTAGGGTGGAAATGCATGTGTGAATGTCAGGATGTACCTGTTGTTGATGTCGATGTGTGTAATGTTCTTGTTGGTGTTGGGTACCGCTTCCCATATGGATAGACCTACAAAAGAGAAATCAAAAAGTAGTCAAATACACATGTATATGATCAAAATGTGTAAAAAGTGTGTAAGTATGTAAAAATGCTAGAAGTGTGAAAAAGGAACATGTGCACTTGATCCGTCATGAGAAAAGGGTGTATAAAGGATCTTGTAGATGATGTCGATGTGCGATTTTTTTAGGTGATCTCACGCCAGTGTAATGGAATAAGTGTAGGGAGAATTGTCTGGTGTTATCCGCCAACCTTTAATTGTTTCCCACTATGTAAAACACCACTGTAGATGGTGTGCATGTGCTAAGGATTGTCTGCCCTATAAAATTTGTTGCGTATGGAGTTCTGTAGACTATGTTGAACTACCAATCGTTGTATAATTTCCCCCTAGTCTTAGGTATCCAAGAAAGGTTGTTGTATTTCCCCTGGTTTTAGGAATCCAGGAAAGGTCATTGTGCTAAGGACCTAAGTGTGATTCTAAGCCCCGTCAAAAACTGAAAATTGTGGTGTATTGGTACCATTTTGTGTATAACATTTTATGGGGTGACTAATTCACCCAAATGATGCCCCCCCATTTGGGGTAGATGCGATGTCGTTGAAGGATTATTTGGCCCAAAGGAGGACCTACTATTGTGCTTAAATGTACCCTGCAGGGGGAGGAAATATGCTTTGTAGAAACCAAGGCACACGCAAACAAGTGGCTAGGAAAAACAAGTGTAAGTACAAGCAAAGACAAAAACTCATGTATAATACAAAATGTAAGCTATACAAACAATGTATAAGCTAAGACACAAGTAGAAGACAACATATACCACAAAAAGTGGGTTGCAAACATGGGACACCACTCACGATGTCACAAGACAATCAAGGTCGTAGTGGTCGTAGGCAATCAAAGAACAATCAAGACATAGGACAAATCCCGCTAACAATGACAATTAAAATCAAACAGTGTATCAAATAACCATGGAAGCAAATAATCCTACAAAACAAATGTTTCACATGAAGCACTTGTTAGCATGTTATAAAGATAAAAGGTATGCCAAAACATGTATAATCGGATAAAGTAGGGTGCTATGAAACAAAATGAAACAATAACATTTGTATTGTATTAAAGTGGATGCCCCTAGGAGCCGTTATGGAAATGGTAATAAGTACTACACCAAGCATCCATGTTGTGTTTGATGGATCTGTAAAATATGTGATAAAAAATAGAAAGCAAGTAAACGTGCATGTGTGTATGGAAAAGGATAATGACATACAATCTATCTATCTAGCATGTGTAATAAGATGAACATGTAAAAGCATAAGTAAGCAAGAGTAAATGCAACCAAGATATGGTGTATGTTGTGGATGAGGCGGAATGGAATGCAGTGTGAATGATAGGATCAGCGTGCCCCCCAAGTAGATGTGTATGTATAAAATGAGGTTAATTTATTTATGCCCTCTCAACAATCAATAACGAACCATAAACGAGAGTGCGTCATCGGAAAATTATTTGAGTGGTGTTGTATGTAGAAAGAAGTTAATGAATAGAGTGATGATTGTTCGATGGTAATGCATTGATGATATTGTATGCAACATATGGAATGACTGGTGTGTGATGATTTATCCTAAAGCGTATATCACTAGATGGGTGAGTAAGATGTTACTACACGTGAAGATATAGCATAAGGAATATATCACGAAAGAGAAGAACACGGTGATGGTAGAAAACATGATGATGTAGCACAAAGCGTATATCATGAGATGTATGGATAAGATGCTAGAAAGTGGTAATGAAGTTAGCATAAAGCATATATTATTGAGTTGTGGAGTTCAATTACTTCAAATTAGCATGCAATATCAAACTTGCAAGAAATACAATAACCGACATCGGTTAAGGAGGGACCGGCATTGGTCAGGCAAGGAGGAACTGACTTCGGTTAGGGCTAACCGGCGTCGGTTACCTGTGTATCAATGTTTTAATTAACTCTCGGGAATTAGATCTATTTTTAGTATAAAAGTAGATCTATAGATTGTAATTTCATGGCTAAGTGCCCTAAGTTTGTATATTCCTATATAAGCATGAAAGCTAGGGTTTAGAAGTAAGAATTAAGAAGAACTTGCAAAAAGTTGATGATTATTGTGATAATAATTTTGAGAGAGAGAATTCTTGGAGAAGAAGAAAAACCTTAAGTGAAAGAAAGTATTGTACATCTGAGAGGTGTGGAAGATTGTAGATCTTCAATTGTATATCTTGTCAAAGCTTTGGATAATAGATTGACTTGTTTCTTGGTGGATGTAGCCACACTAGGTGAACCACGTTAAATGTGGGTGTTGATTTATATCTCTTGTTTTGTATATTCTTCTGGTAGAATATCCATTTTTATTTGCATGTGTACTTAGATCTAATATATAATTTGTACAACCTTGTCCTAACCCCAACATATAGCACGATATGTGTGAAGAAGGTGATGGCTAAAAATGTCTCATAGTGTGATAAAAAAGGTTGATTGATTTATTATGAAGATCAAAGTGTAGAGATGATGTAGGTGTGATGATGTGAGGTTCACTTTTGAATGATACTCTCAACAATCGAGCATGAACCATTGGACTAGAGTGTGTCGTCGGGTGGTGAGTGCAGCATGTATAAGTAGGTGGTTAAAATGCGTAATATGTGTAGTAGGTGTGGGTGGTGAGAAAATGTCGTAGGTTATGTGACATGTAATGTGTGGTGTGTATTGCAAGATGTGTAAATTGTAAAAATGTATGATAATGTAATGTGTAGAATGTGTACGATGTATAGGTGTATAAAGCACAAGGTGCGGATGATGCAAAATAGATTGAAGATTTCATATGTAGAAAAGTGTATGATGTGTGAAGATGTGGAATGTGTAGTGTCTAATGTGCAGTGTGTGAGGTTCATGTGGATAGGATGCCCTCAAAATTTAAGTTTGAACCAAAGCACAAGAGTGTGTCATAGACGAATGTTGATATGAGGGTTTCTGAAAATGTATATGCTAAAAATACAAATGTGAAATGATGTGAATATGAGTCATGTATTGATGTTAGGGGGGGATGAGCGTAATTCCCCCTCAAGTTGTGTGTTGATGAATGAGATATTTGATAAAAGTAAAGGATGAAGGTCCTCTACCTGATGTTTGTGGTAATGAAGGTGTGTAACCATGCTCTAAGAGTGGTGGTATATAAGATAGGTGTTGTACAGGTGAGTAAATTGTATATGCATGCGATTGATGAGTGTATGGTGGGCACCTTGGCATAAAAAAATGTGTACATGATGGAGACATATGCGAAGTAGAACACAACGGTGATGGACCACATACTTAGAATAAAACGAGGTGGTGACATGCATCTAAAAGTAAGAGTTTTCCTAGCAAGGGATCCAGACTGATGTATTGGACTAGCATAGCGGTGAGATCACGTAGGTCATGTGTGAGTAGGTGAGCTAGGAGTAGATTGCACTTGAGGTGCTAGAGGTTTTGGTGTACTAAATGGACTAGGTGATGAATTAGCAACCAAGAGATGAGATTGTGACCATGGAGGAGATGGAGGCACACCATTGATATAAATGACTTGATTGTTCTGAATGAATTTTAAATGTAAATGATTCATGGAGATGATAGACTTAGACCTGTGAATCCAATTGAGGCCCAGGATCAAGTCACACCCTTTGACTACTTGTCTGACAAGAAATGGCACCAGTATGGTAAGAGGACCGAATGTAATGTGAAGCTTGACAACACCATATGAATTGTTCATCGGATATGAAATTTGTGAAATCAGATAGCCAATAACAATAAGAAGTGGAATAATGTACGCGCTAATGGGCCATGATGGATCAACCTTAGTATTATTGATAGGGATAGATCTGATAAAGGCACTAATGTGTAAGTGATTAGAAGTGAATGTCACTTGATAATCATGGTTAGAGAAAGAAATAGCTGGTGGAGAAGCATCAGTATGAGTAACTAGGAAATCAAGAGCCCTCGATGCAAGAGGAGGTACTACTAATATGCATGACTCACCAAGGATTCATCCATTTTATTGCCATGTTTTGGTAGAGGATTGTTAAATATTTTTAACTTATGATTTTCAATGACAGGTGCAGAAGTTGTAGGTTTTGGAAGCTCAATTTTACCATTGTCAATCAGATCCTAAATGAAAGTATGAAGCCTTGAAACAACGATTTTGTAGAACACTCTACACATTGATGATAGTTGCAGTGGAGGTTTTCATCATAATTGCAATCTTTTGGACTAGATTAGGGTTCATTTTAAGAGACCTCTTAGAAATCAAAGGTGGAAAATACATGGCGAATATCCTTGGAACCGGTTTCGTGGGAAGGAAATTTTTTTGGGGGTCCGACAACAAAATTTTTTGCCTAATTTTTAAGAGGTGTGACAGAAGGCTACAGACGTGGCGACAGGAGAATTGTTGTTACGCGTCAACAAGGTGGTTGACGCGCGTCAACAAACCTCACTGACACATGTCAACAATGTGTCAACAAGGTTGTTGACGCGCGTCAGTGAGGTTTGTTGACACGCATCAACCACCTTGTTGACGCGTGACAACAAATCTCCTATCGCACATCTGTTGATGTGTGTCAATGAGGTTCGTTGACGTGCATCAACCACTTTGTTGACATGTGACAATAAATGTCTTGTCGCACGTCTGTAGCCTCTACCCTCTGGTCACGTGACAATAAAATCTCTGTGTCACGCATCAACAAGCTCTCTGTCACACATCTACTTCCTTTGCACTCCTGTCACACGTCAACAAACTCTCCATGTCACGCGTCAACAAACTCTCCATGTCGCATGTCAACAAACTCTTTGTCGCATGTGTGCAGCCTCCGCCCTTCTGTCATGCGTCTATAGCCTCTACCCTCCTATCGTGCATTTACTACACTTGATAATACATATGCCCCCAGGTGGTATGAGTGATCTAGTAGTATTCTACCTGGCGAATAATCTAGGATTATATAGGGGATAGTTTCAAGGGTAGGCGAAGCGAACCCCTAAAAAAAATTAAATTGTAATTTTTAGGCGAATAGGTCACTGACCCGCGCCAGAAAATTCACCTTTTCAAATTTTTCAAAAATGGAATATTCGCCATATTACGAATATTTACCACTAAAAATTATCCCTGGATGAGATGGATCTAGTTCAAATGGAGGAGGGAGTGTGATGAGATTACATTCGATAAGTTGTGGAAGTAAAATATGTGGAATAATCGTTAACTTTGTGTATGTACGTTGAGGCAATTGTGATTGAATCTCTTTGGTGGTGGTTGTCGCATTGATGGTGATTTTTGCATCAATTGGTTTGGTTGTAGAAGGTTTGAATGTGGAATTACCATGAAAAATGTGTAGAAGAGGACGCTAGCTCCTGATATCTAAGCTTTCCTATAGATAAGAGCTTGGTTTCACGAAGCTTAAGCAGTATGACATAGTTGGTCGAATGAGGGAGACGTGTCAAAGAGAACACTCTCCTGGAGAGGTGGTAATAGACTCTAAATGAATAAGTATTGAAGCTTAGAGTTTGCAAGCACATTTGACATGTTAGCTATGTTGTTTTTGTATCGTTAAAATGTAATTTTCTAAGTGTTCATTATATTCTTATTTAAGTTGTGTGAGATGAGCATAGGAGAGCTTAGATTCGATGTTGATAGAGAAGTGAGTGAGAAAATAATTGGCTAGATGCATGAAATATGTTACTGAGTGGACAGGTGGGTCATAGAACAAACACATCACAAAATCTTACAAATTGTGGGGAAAGAGCTTTGGCTAATATGGAAGGGTCATCCGCATAGTCAAGGAACGCCACATGAAAAGTTAGGAGATGCTCTTGTGGGTCACCATGACCTTTAAAGATGGATAATCTAGGAGAGATGAATTTAGGGAGTAGGGGATAGGCAAAAATGGAGGGTGTGAACGGAGTGTGCAAAAGTGAAGTGGAATCCAAATATGGTGATACATGAGAGGTAGTGAGTTGGAGTTGGTTAATTTGTATCTGTAGATCCTGATATAAAGAATTTAAATCAAGAGTATTTGAAGAAGATCTAGACTATGCATTGGGAGTGCTAGGGTGAATGATAGGGTCGATAGTGGTAGGAATGGGGAGCTAAAATATAAATGGGTTGAGTGGAGGCCATGTGAGCCAAAGAGTGAGTAACAAGGGGGTGCCAAAGCATCATTGGTGTTCTTAGCAGCAATCAAATCTTGTCGAAAATCAGTGAGTGTGTTCTAATTGTTCTTGGTAAATGTTAGTATCTTCATCATATTATTTTTCACTATCAGATGCTTATATGTCGGTAAGAGGAACATTGTGAGAATTATCCAATGGATATTCAGTTGTAGCCATTGATGTGGAGATATCAACCATTAATTTGGAAATTCTATATGAAGATGAAGGAATCTCACAATATTGAAAAGACCCAAAACGACCACTACAGGTGACAGGCATAAGAAGAAAGAAACCCTAGAGAGAAGGTGGATTTGTAGGTCAAGTTCACCAAAATGATAAAGCTAAAATAGTATTTATATGAGCCTAATCTGAATGCTATAGCAGAGTAAATGAATGACAAACAAGTACAACAATGAATATTCAAGAAACTAAGTAATAAATAATGAAACCCTAATTACAAAGAGAGGGTAGAAATCCTTAGTTGGTTCGTAAAGTTCTGGAGAAGGAAAAAAGTTAGAAAATTGTAATATGCAAAGCATAGACCGTCGCACTCGAGCATAGAAAAATGTATAACTGGAGCAACATAATGGACTGGGGCACCTGAAGTGGGACAGGGGTACCCGTGGGTGCCCTAGACCTATTTTTGGGTGCCTTAGTCTGTGAAAATGATCAAAAAACCTCCTCTGAGGTGTCATAAGGCATTTGCATTTGATCGCTCCAAGGTTCGTACCAAGATCATTGAGGTCTTTGTAACCCTAAAATGAAGAATGAACCTGCAAAACCCTCAAATATACATCAAATCATAAAATAAATAAATACAAAATGAGGGTCAGACTGTCCTTAGCTATCAAAATGGTGAACTTACAACTGATCATTTCACTACATCTCCAAACCCAGTGTAGTTTTGTGTGTGTGTGGAATTGTACCCTAGGTCGCTCTTGTGCCAGTCGCACTTAAATAGCAATCAAGTGCTAAATGTAAAATGTTGTAAATTTGTGCATGAAATAGAATTAAATTCCCTCCTATGAAGTGTGATGGAGAAAACTATCCCTTGTGTCCCTTGTGATGGAGTTAGATGGATGTAATGGATCTCTTATACGCCTTAATGGATGTAACCTTATGTGGTGATAGATAGTGCTTAGAGTTTGGTCCTTAATTATGATCACATAACTTTATATTTATGTGATTCATTCACTTGAATTTTGTAATTAACCCTGAAAAGTTTGACTACTAAAAATATAATATGCTCAAACAGATAGAAAGGACCCAAAAAGTGAGAGTAAAGTACAAAGTGGACAAGTGCACCCAGAGGGGACGAAGGTACCTGGTGTTGGCATCCTAGTTGGGTGCTAGTGTTCAGGATTATAAATACCAAAGAGTAAAAAGGCAGACTGAGAAAGTAAGAGTAGAAAAATGGAAGTAGCAACAAAAAGCAAAGGAAAGCTGGCCAAAGACATGGGTTGATTATTACTTTTCTTACTTAGGAATCACACGAATAATAGTATGTAATTAGGACTAGAAATTTACCCAAAGTGTGTGATTGTGTGTCTACATGTATATAATGTAAATGACAACATGTACTTTTGATCATTTTGTAGATGCTCTTATTTCTCATGATGTGGATGAAATAAATGAGCCATTGAATGTCTTGATTGATAATATTATGGGTATTGTTAAGAAAATGGATGCAAGTCATTCATCTAATGTTGATTGCATTAAATAATTGATCAATGCACCTTAAAATGCACATGATATTTTTATACGTTGTCATAAGGTTTATATGCATTACAAGATCTCCTCTATTCCATATGCTCCCATTTCTAGCGACTCTTTTATTCCTATGTTCAAAATAAATGGTGAAATGATACCTTTGAATTCTCCTCTTCATACCATTAACATACCTACTACTCAGATAGTTTTTATGTTGCATACAATAGATGAATTACAACAGAAAAAACAATGCTTAATCTCTAGAGTCTATTGCATTTAGAGTTAGCACATAATCTGATGTGATATGTGGACATCCTATTGTTCATAGTGTAATTAAATTTAATACTCCATGTGATTATATTGCACATGAATTTTATTTATTCAATTGGCATGGAGATCCCTACTTACATCTTACATTTTTTTCTTCTTTTATCAGAAAAATTGCATATGACGGAAAATTATTACTCAAAACTTTCTGGATACAAGCTTAGTATGGCATGGCTTAGGTTGGTTTTATTCACTACCAAGGGGATCCATATACTCCTATCTTCAACTGGAAGAGATTGTTTTATCTCATTTTTTAACCAATAAGGGTTATAATCTCACATTCATACATCGTTCTACCCTTCAACAAGATATTAATAAACCTATTTGTAATTACATTATTATATTTAAGACTACAATGTATAGATTGATATATCAACATTAAGATATAGAGAAATAATTCATCTTTAGCAAGTCTTCTACCCTCTCTTAAAGAAAAATAATCCATCATTCTTACAAGTATTTTGATCAACTTTATCGTGAGATATAATACTTTAAGGATATAATATTATATTCACATTCCCTTCTCATGATATTCGAGCTTCACATAGTTTCACTACATCTAATCTCAAAGGAAGTGAAGGGATAGGGACATGAGTCACACATACAAAAAGGCATGCCCTATCTATTATCAAGCCTCTAATGGTTTGTAGACTCAAAGACAAACCAAGTGTTATATTGAGGATGTTACTTGATAAGAAGTTGATTAATTTACCTCATATTATGCATCTCTTTCCAACTCATTTATCACGATAATGGGATATCTTATTATACGATACTCATAGAATTAATGGATACCAAGCATATAAATGTTATACATTACAACAAAATATTGAAAAACTTAATTTGATAGTGAATATTATTCAACTGAACAATCCAATACATAACTTACATGTACAAGTCCTCATTCTCCAATTATTAAGCAACCTAAACAAGAAATATATTGTAGACAATTCGTAAAGGTACCTACATTGCAACATAACACTTAAAAAGGAACTAGTGACTATTCATATAATCATGGAAGATGACTATAGACAAGGATTCGTAGAGGATAACGAATCAATATCAAGCACATGTAGCATTTATTTCTTTGAGTAATTGGGACATGATTCAAGTGAGTTACATCATATAATCTTAAATCATGGAAAATTAAGTCATATCATATTTCCAGTTTCATTGGTTCTAAAAGAAATATATACATTATTGTTTTGGATGCCTACTATTGAGCAGTTCAATGTTACAGTTGGAAATTTTTGGTGAGAGAAAATGGGAGAAACAATTCATGATTACATGCAATTTTAAAGGAGATAATATAACACTTGAAAAAAAATATAGAACAAATAAGAATCAAAAAATAAAATATCACATGTGGATACAATTACATCTCGAAGTGGAGATATATGGGTACTTCAGAAAAAATAACAAATTGAGTAAAAAGTAACAATCAGACATGAATGCCCACAGAAGAATAAGAAAAATCCTATATAAGTTTAAAACTATGGCACCGATGAGGATATCGATATATTGGGTGTTATAATATCTCTTGAACCAAAAGGAGTTGATCCACCTCCCAAATTTATCAAATATCAAACATTCTTAGTCATATGGTTCTTTAAAGTCATATTTTTTATTGTGATTCAAGTACTATTAGTATGTTCATATATTTTCACATGTTATATTTTACAATTTCTATGCCATATGCTACACATTTCTACAGTACACATCTTTTGTTCATGTTGAGTTATGGGAGCTTAATTGCTTCACTGACGTGCTTTTACAGACATGTTGGAATACAAAGTAATCGCCGTCAGTTGACAAACCGACGTCGATCACCCATGGACCGGTATCGGTTAGACAAGAAGGAACCGACATCGGTTAAGGCTAACTGACATCATTTTCCTATGCGTGACTACTATAAATTAATGTGTGGGGAATTAAATCTATCTTTAGTTGTAAAGTGAATCTAATGGTTGTAATTTCATAGCTAAAGTGCCCTAAGATTGTAGATGCATATATAAGCATAAAGCTAGGGTTTAGAAGAGGAGATTTAATTGAGAATTAAGAGAAGTTTCCTTTAGAGAGAAAAGGAGAAATTTGTAAAGAAGAAAGTACAGGACATCCAAGAATGTGTGGAAGATTGAAAATATTCATTATATCTCCTTTGCGATCATAAATTGGTTATTTCTTGGTGGACGTTAGCCCACACTAGGTGAACCACATTAAATCTTGTGTATTGTTTCTTCTTGTTTATTTATGTATTGATTTCTTTTATGCTTAGATTTGATTAATATATTTGTACAACCGGTGTGCTAACCCCAGAAAATGGTAGCATAGCTTCTTTTGTTTGAGGGTTGTGTGTGTTGACAAATTTACTCACAGAGGGATTTCTGATTGAGTGAGATAAAAGTAATGGGAGAAGAAGAAAGATTCGGAGTAGATAAATTTGACGGCTGTGATTATCTATTATGGAAGATTTAGGTGGAGGATTATCTGTATTAGAAAGATTTATACTTACTATTGGATGAGAAGGCAAGACCTGCAAAGATGATTGATTAAGAATGGAAAATTCTTGATAGAAAGGCTCTGGGATCTATAATATTGAGCCTGGCAGCATCCGTGGCTTCAAATATTACCAAATCAGGATCTACGGTAGAGTTGATGAAATCTTTAGAAAATCTATATAAAAAACCTAGTGCTTCAAACAAAGTTTATTTGATGAAAAAATTGTTTAATTTAAAGATGCAAGAAGGTGGATCTACATCAATTCATTTGAATGATTTCCAGTCTATTGTAAATCAATTAAAATCAATTAGTATTCCATTTGAGAATGAAGTGAAAGTGCTTTTATTATTATGCTCTTTGTCAGATATTTGGGATAACTTGGTAATTTTTGTTAGTAATACAATGTATGCTATTAATGTTTTAAAGTTTGATGATGTGGTTAGTATAATCCTAAATGAAAAAATTAGCAAGAAAAGTACATGAGAATCATCATTTGGGAATGCTTTGAATGTAAAAATTAGGGGAAGGTAGAAGAAGATATCCAAGATAAATAATTTGGGAAATCAAATTCTAAGAATGGCATATCTAAATACAAAGGTATAGGGTATAATCTGTTGGAATTGTGGAAAGAAAGGACATGCAAAGAAGGATTGTTGGTTCAAGGAAAACAAAGAGAATGTACCAGAGAAAGGTAAAGAGACAAATGTTGATGAAAAAGAGGTAATGCAAGATTCCCTAATTCTTTTCTTGGATAGTAAAATTGAGTTATGGGCTTTAGATTCAGGAGCTTCTTTCCATGCAACCCCTAATAAGGGCTATTTCAGAAATTATGTCCAAGGTAATTTTGGGCATGTTTATTTAGGAGATGATGAACCATGCAATACTACTGGTAGAGGTGAAGTTAACCTTAAATTGTAGAACGGAAATACATGGATATTGAAATATGTGAGGCATGTTCCAAGCCTCAAAATAAATCTACTTCCTGCAAGACAATTGTGTGAAATTGGTTACATGGTTACACTCATAGCCGGATCTTGGGAAAGTTACCAAGGGCCTATCTTTTTGTAGCAAGAGGTAAGAAGGTAGGTATTATTCCAAATTTCCTTTGGAAATTTGGTCAGAACAAGCCTTACATATAAATAAAACATGAAGGGGAAACAATTCAGACCCACGAGCTCGAGTTCCAGAACCAGGCAAAGTGAAAACAAAGGCTCGAGAAAGTCAAATTCGACCCTGCACAAGAAGAAATGAGAAGAAATGGTTCTTCTGGGCATTTCCATGTCTTAAATATATTTAAAGGGTTGAGGGAGGACTCAACAATGAAATTGCAAGTTTAGAGAAGAAGGAGCAATGCTGTAAGAGAGGCCAGGAGAAAGAAAGGAAAAAGGGAAAGGATCCAAGGTCTTCGGGCTCAAAACCTTTCAGAAAAGAATCCAGAATCGACTAAGTATGGAAGAGCCAGTAGAGGGAACCACATGTCCTAACAACACTCCTCCAAAGATGAATCCAAAAAGAGAATTTCAAACAAGCGCCGCATCTCCACGTGTCTCAGGACGAAACGGAGGCAAAGGCAAATGGTCAAGCAGGGTCAAAAGGCGGAGCTTCGGGGGCCACAGGGGTTTTCTGAGTTTTGTGTTTCAAGAAAAGGGGAAAAGGTAAATTACGGACCTACAAACCTGATTTTTTCTCTAATCTGGCTGCCACGTGTCCCATCTCAAAAGGGGGACCCATTTTCAAATCTGTTTTCCCCATCTCCATTCATATGGATCCGATACAAACTTTGAAGGGTCATATCTTTCGACTCAGGGCTCAAAATATTACAAATCTGACACTGTTGGAAAGATATCGGCCTCACATAGGCCATGGAGGTCTGAGAATTTAATTTTGAGGAAGTTAGGTAAAGTAAAATGGAGGAAACATCTTCGGGCCTTCAATGCAGGATCCATCTGTCTCAACAATCAGATCAGATTCGATCTGTTTTCGTTGTTTCCTCTTCTTTCAAGGTGCCAAATCAAGGAATCATGCAGTAAAGATGGATTTGGGGCATATTTTATCATAAGCATTAACAACAGTGGTTGAGCTTCAACCCACTTTTCCCACTTCCCTCTCTCTTTCTTCATCTCCAGTCAAATCTATAAATACAGGGGCAAGATTCATTGTAAAGGGTTGTTCATTCTTCTTCCCTGCCCCCCTCTCTGTTTCTTCTCTAGGATCAAATGTGGAGTTTAAGCCTCCTCCCTTGGCTTTGTAATGGAATTTTCTTGCCTCTTTCCCATTAATGGTGTACTATGTGAACTCCTAGAGCAATAAAATTTGTTTCGTGATGTGTTTTGTCCATCCTTTGCTCATTTTGTTGTCTCTTCTCGCCTCTCACCATTGTAGGGTATATTGTGCATATCTCTGATGCCCATTGCAAGTTTTCGGAGCTGTGTTTAAGGGGTTTGAAATGGTGTTATGTGTGAACTTTATCCTTGGTTTTTGATGCCATCTATCCATCCTCTCCATTACCCACCTTTCTCCATTTCAGGTAGTTGGGTTTGTGATCAGCAGTTCCCTTTTCTCAGTGCTATCACCTCTGTAGTGTAGGATTTCTTTATTTTCATGCTCTCTCTCTCCTTGGTCCCTTGGAATTGTTATATTAGGAGTAGATAGTCTCATTTCGTTCCTTAGAAGCAGTTTAGCGCTAGGATTAGGAAGAGGAACCAGCCTTCTCTGGAGTATCATTCCCATTTGTAAGTCCCACAACTTGGGGAATGATCCAATGTTATGTAAATCACACCAAATGACCCTACCTTAGAAAATTAGATCCATAACTCATTTAGGAGGTGCTGCGATTTTGCACTAACAGTTTTGGCACGCCCGGTGGGATGGGTCTAAAGCACCTTACCACTTCACTTCATCAGGTTCGATGTGCTCTTGGTGAAGATTTCATCCTTTAGAGGCACTTTCAAGCACATTTGGTGACTCCATCTGGTCAAAAACCCATTCTCTGAGTTGCATACCTTTTCCATCCATTTCCACCTATTTTCATCTATTTTCCTCTTCCTTCTCTTCCATTTTCTCCCATTCCATGAGATTGTACAATTATGACTTTGTTCCCTTCATGGAACTCACACTTACAGCAATACAGTCCACCTCCAATGTATTTCCCAACTCCCCTAGATCAGCATTATAATCAAATCCAGGATCATTATGCTTACCCATATAAGCAGTGTCAAAACAGTTTAACTATGAAGCTTATCAAGGACAAGGGGACGCATATGATGGCGATAGTTATGCAGAGGATGTTGGTCTACTGGAGAAGATTCAAAAAATGGAGGTTGACATGGTTCAGTCAAGGGGCATAGCACAAATGAAGGCATTCAAGATTGGTTATAGGGTATCTTATCAATGGGAAGTCCCTTTTCCAAGACATTACAACCCTCAAGAGAAGCTTGACTTCATAGTTGAAGTGTTGCCTCAGCTTACACAGTGGATTGAAGACATTGGGGCTTATGAGTAAAGTGTTGGACAACCTTGTCAATGGGTAAGTCAATCACCAGCTCCCTACCTTTCATTTTCTCTCCCTCAATATTTATCATTTCAGCAGAGGCAAGAGTCAAGCCCCTCACTTGCTGCCCCAAGTGTTGATTTCATTTCTCCATGTCCTAGTCTTCCACCTCATCTCAGTTCTTCTATCCTTTTCCCTTCCAAACAGTCGTCCCCTCCAAAAAAAAAAGAAGTTGCACCTCCTTTCCCACCACAAGCAATTTCAAAGATGGTTGAACCCAAACCTACCACTTCTCTTGCTTTCCCAAGCCCATGTTGGGAAGAGACTCGAGAATCTAGTAAAGGAGAATAGAAAGAAGAGGATCCCAATAGAAAATAAATGACAGATAATCTAAAGAGTTGGGCTACCAAATATGGGTTTACGAAAGATCCCCTTGTTGGTCAAGCCAATAGAGGAGGTCAAGATTGAAGAACCAGTGGTTGCTAAGGCTGAGTTTGCAGCAAAAGAAGATCAAGAACAAGAGGAGTAACAATCAATTCCCCAGCCCCATTGAAGAGGAGCAGCTGGGAGAGAGCAGATCAATGTTGAGGCCACTAAATGAAGAAGGCATCATTGAATATTTTTTTCTTTCATTTCAAGGGTTTGATTTGATTAATGAACCCATGATGGAAGAGGACCATAAAGTTCCATAGGCTCTAAGTGTGGAGCAGGCTACAGGGGAACCTTTAGTTCTTCCTCCCACTTCATCCCCTACAAGCTCTGATGTTGAAGAAGAGTTTGATCTTTCAAATTTCATGTTTGAGAGTGATGGGATCCATGGTGATCAAGTTATAGATCTAGAAGGAACCATGGAGAAGGTAGATCACATGCAACAGGACAACAAGGAGGTAGATTACCTATCTGACTTGGAGGATTTCCTTGATAGAGGGGAACCCATGGAGATCACATCATTTTTTCCTCCATCCATCTTCCACGTACATGAACCTGCTGCCATGAAGGAGGATATTCACGTGCAAAATCCTGAACTCCATAATGGCCCTCTAGAACCAAGGTTGGAAGATCTTGATCTTCCATGTTCTTTAAAGGAGGAGGAAGACAAAAGGCAGGAGGATGTCATCATCTCTCTCACACCATCCACCTAAGAAGGTCCACAAGAAGACTCCATTTTTGGAGTTGAATTTAAGGATAAATGGGCACATCTCAAAGGATTAGACTGTGCCGAATTAGATACTTGGATTCATTAGAGCCTAGGGAGAAGCCAAAAATAGTCATGCCTACTCTAGGGCATGAGGATGAGCATCAAAGTTCCAAGGGCCATCATCAATGCCTCCAAAAGTCTCGATGCAAGTCAGCTTGAGGAGGCATTTTCTATTAATGCTGATACCTTGATGATTTGGGTGGAGGACCAGCTTATTGTAAGTTTTTCACTCATAAAGGAAGCTATATTTAGTGTCAAATCATTTACATGGCTGCCCCTCTTGAGAAAGGGAATCTACTTCTCCCCACCTGTAGCAAGATTTGTTTAGCATTCTTTCTCTCTGGTTAGTGTAGGAGTAGGAGGAGACTTTGTTTCTAGTGGAAGAAGTGCTTATGCACACTCTTCATAACTCATTTGAGGCATGTATGATTTGGTCTTTATATATAAGTTTTGTTTGCATTGCTCTAGAGGTGCACAAGGCCAGGCTCTTCACTATTTACTGGCAGAAATATCCATAGTTGCCTGTCACATAGTTACAAATTCCTAAAAAGAAATTTTTTGCAGAGCAACTAAATTCATTTCAAAATAGTCCATTTTAGGGACAAATGAAAGTCCCAGAGTTAAAATAATTTTCTACTCTCAGAAACTCCATTTCCAAGATTTCCTTATGAAAATTGATAGTGCAGACTCAGGGTCAGAAAAAACATAGAAAAGGCATACAGTCAAGCTCGCAGTGGCTCAGGGATCATACCTTCAAAGGTTCAAATCAATTTCATGTTTATCAAGCAGACTCCATGCCCAATGGATGCTTTATGGCCACTGGTCTCTTCATCTAGCAGGAAGATGTCCCCGTGAGTCACCAAATTGTTATCCCAAATTTCCCCCAGGAAATTTTGGTCAGAAAAATCCTTACACATAAAGAAAACATGAAGGGAAATGATTCAAATCCACGAGCTCGAGTTCCAAAACCATGCAAAGTGAAAACAAAGGCCCGAGAAAGTCAAATTCGACCCTGCACAAGAAGAAATAGAAGAAACGGTTCTTATGGGCGTTTCCATGTCTTAAATGTATTTAAAGGGTCGAGGGAGGACTCAACAATGGAATTGCAGGGTCGGAGAGGAAGGGGCAGTGACGCAAGAGAGGAAAGGAGTAAGAAAGGAAAAACGGCAAGGATCCAAGGTCTTTGGACTCAAAACCGTTCAGAAAAGAATCCATAATCGACTAAGTATGGAAGAGCCAGCAGAGGGAACCACGTGTCCTAACAACGCTCCTCCAAAGTTGACTCCAAAAAGAGAAGCTCAAACAAGCGCCACATCTCCACGTGTCTTAGGATGAAACGGAGGCAAGGGAAAATGGTTAAGCAGAGTCAAAAGGCAAAGCTTCAACGCCGCGAGGGTTTTCTGAGTTTTACGTTTCCCGAAAAGGGGAAAAGGTAAATTACGGACCCGTAAACCTAATTTTTTCTCTAATCTAGCTGCCACGTGTCCCATCTCAAAAGGGGGACCCATTTTCAAACTGTTTTCCCCATCCATTCATACGGATCCGATACAAACTTCGAAGGGGCATATCTTTTGACTTAAGGCTCAAAATATTACAAATATGACACCATTGGAAAGATCTCGGCCTCACCTACGCCATGGAGATATGAGACTTTAATTTTGAGGAGGTTAGGTAAAGGAAAATGGAGGAAATGTCTTCAGGCCTTCAATGTAGGATCCATCTTTCTCAATAACCAGATCGGATTCGATCTGTTTACATCATTTCCTCTTCTTTCAAGGCACCGAATCAAGGAATCATGCAGTAAAGATGGATTTGGGGCATATTTTATCAAAAGCATCAATAGCGGTGGTTGAACTTCAACCCACTTTTCCCGCTTCCCTCTCTCTTTCTTCTCTCCAGTCAAATATATAAATACAGGGGTAGGATTCATTATAAAGGGTTGTTCATTCTTCTTCACTACCCCCCATCTCTCTTTCTTCTCCAAGGTCGAATGTGGAGTTTAAACCTCCTCCCTTGGCTTTGTAATGGCATTTTCTTACCTCTTTCTCGTTAATGGTGTATTGTGTGAACTCCTGGAGCAATAAATCTATTTCGTGATGTGTTTTTTCCATCCTTTCCTCATTTTTTGTCTCTTCTCGCATCTCACCATTGCAGGGTATACTGTGCATATCTCTTATGTCCATTGCAGGTTTTGGGAGTTGTGTTTAAGGGATTTGAAATGGTGTTATGTGTGAACTTTATCCTTGGTTTGTGATGCATCTATCCATCCTCTCCATTTCTCACCTCTCTCCATTTCAGGCAGTTGGGTTTGTGATCAGTAGTTCCCTTTTCTTGGTGTTATCACCTCTGTAGTGTAGGATTTCTTTATTTTCATGCTCTCTCTCCTTGGTCCCTTGGAATTGTTAGATTAGGAGTAGATAGTCGCATTTCCTTCCTTAGAAGTAGTTTAGTGCTAGGATTAGAAAGAGGAACCAGCCTTCTCTGGAGGATCATTCCCATTTGCAAGTCCCGCGGCTTGGGGAATGATCCAATGTTATGCAAATCACACCAAATGACCCTTCCTTAGAAAAGTAGATCTGTAACTCATTTGGGGGTGATGTGATTTCGCACTAACAGTAGGATCATTGTATTTGTCTACTTGTATTACTGATTCCTTTTCTATTCTATCTACTTCAGATTCAAATACAAGCATGTGGCACAATCGGATAGGTCATATGAGTGAAAAGGGAATGCAGATCTTAAAGGCAAAGGGTAAGTTATCATATCTGAAATGTGTAGATCTTGATTTCTGTGAGCATTGTATTTTTGGAAAGTAGAAAAGAGTGAGATTTCTCAAAGTTGGGGCAACAAAGAAGAATCATAAATTAGAGCTTGTACACTCAGATGTGTGGGGACCAGCCCAAGTAGTTTTTCATGGGGAATCCCAATACTATGTTACTTTCATTAATGATGCCAGAAGAAAGGTATGGGTTAATTGTATTAATTGTAAATATGATGTTTTTGAAACTTTTAAAATAAGGAAATCCCTTGTGGAAAATGAATCGAATTCAAAGTTAAAGTTCCTTAGATCTGACAATGGTGGTGAGTACTGTAACAAGGCTTTCAATGATTATTGTTCAGTACATGGAATACCCAGAGAAATGATGATTCCTAGAACACCATAGGAGAATGGTGTTATAGAGAGAATGAATAGGACAATCATGAAGTGTGATAGAAACATAAGGATACATGTTGGATTGCCCTTACAACTTTGGGCGAAATCAGTAGACACGACGGTTTATTTGATTAACTGTGAACCTTCAAATGAACTGAATGGTGGAATACCAGAAGAAACTTTGACTGGAAAAGAGGTAAATCTTTCTTTTCTTAGAGTATTTGGCTTATAATCTTTTGTGCATATTGATAAGGAAAATAGAAAGAAATTGGATGCTAAGTCCAAAAGATGTAGTTTCATTGGTTATGGCTCTGGTGATTTCGGATTCCGGTTTTGGGATTTAGAAGGTTCTAAGATAATTAGGAGTCGTGAAATAGATTGGAATGAAAAGAGAATGTACATGGATCAATTTTTGGTACCCAAATGTGAACCGGTGAAGAATTTTGTGGATGAAAATGAACTCTCGAATTTAAAGTTAACACCTACAAGTTTGCATAATAATCGGTATCAGTTTACCCCTAATCGGCATCATTCCTCTGTACCGGCATCGGTTACAGAAGGAGCCATATCGGCATCAGTTAGCCTGACCGGCGTTAGTTAGCCGAATCGGTGTCGGTAGAAGGTGACCGGTGTCAGTCACTATCAGAAGTAGATACAAATCTACAATGATGAGTAGATTAAGCCTCCAGCACCCCAAATCTTAGTGAGAAGGTCACAAAGGGTAAGTAGACCTCCAAAAATATTTTCACCTTCGTTGTCTTCTTTATTATTGACTGATAGTGGTGAACCAGAAATATTTGAAGAAACAATGTAGGATAAATCCCACATGCAGTGGGAGCATGGCATGAATGAGGAGATGGACTCCTTAGAGAAGAACCAAACATAGAATTTGGTTAATTTTCCAACATGTAAAAGAGCATTGGAGAACAAGTGCGTTTACAGGATCAAGGAAGAAGAGGGTGGAAAAAATAGATAAAAGGTAAGGCTTGTAGTAAAAGGGATTTGCACAGAAAGCATGTATTGACTTTGGTGAAATATTTTCTCCTGTTGTTAAGATGACTTCTATTCGTATGGTATTGAGTATACTTGTAGGAGAGGATTTGCATTTAGAGAAACTTTATGTCAAGATGATATTTCTTCATGGTGATTTATAGGAAAAGATTTATATGAATCAGTTGCTTGGGTATGAAGTCAAGGGTAAGGAGAAACTTGTGTGCAAATTGAAAAAGAGCCTATATGGGCTCAAGCAAGCTCCAAGGTAATGGTATATGAGGTTTAATATTTTTCATACATGAGCATGGTTATTTGAGATATGAATCTGACCATTGTATTTATTTCAAAATGCTTGGAAATGGGAACTATATTATTTTGTTATTATGTGTGGATGATATGTTTATTGCATGATCTAGTATGCAGGACATTGATGAGCTTAAAGAAAAGCTAGCTCACAACATTTTCAATGAAGGAATTGCGAGCTGTAAAGATATTTCTTGCCATGTAAATTCACAGAGACATGAAGAACAAGAAGTTACATTTTTCTTAGGCAGCATTATATTAATAAGGTGTTGGAAAGGTTTAATTTACAAAATTCAAAAAATTTAAGTACACCTATTACTGGACACTTCAAATTGAGAAAAGATCAGTGTCCTACATCACACAAGGAGGTTGAGTACATGACACGATTTTTGTATGCTTCAGTAGTTGGGAGCTTGCTGTAGTGGGAGTTGTGAGCAGATTTATGGCTAATCCTGGTAAAGAGCATTGGGAAGAATTTGAATGGAATCTTAGGTATTTGAAAGGGAAATCCGACATGTAGTTATGTTATGGAGGGTCAGATACTTCTTTACGTGGCTATGTGGATTCATATATGGCTAGTGATTTGGAAGGTAGGAGAAACACCACTGGATATTTTTTCATAGTAGGTGGCACGACAGTTAGCTAGATTTATAGATTGCAAAAGGTTATGACCCTATCTACTATAGAGGCTGATTATGTTGCATCTATAGAAGCTAGCAAGGAGATGATATGGATGAGCAAGTTCATGGAAGAGTTGGGAAAGGAGCAAGAGAATTGCAGATTCTACAGTGATAGTCAAAGTGCAATTCATCTAGAAAATAACTCATTGTTTCATTCTAGAACGAAACACATTCAGTTGAGATATCAATTCATATAGCAGGTATTGGAGGATGGGTAGCTCAAGTTGGAGAAAATTCATATAAAGGAAAATCTTGTAGATATGCTAACGAGGTCGTTGGAAAAGGAGAAGTTGGAGCTACACTCCACTTCTATTGGTCTTCAATTTTTAGACTTGAGGAGGGAGAAACATGCCAAGGAAAGGATCAAAGGAAGGAGTTGTACGGTACAGTGCAAAAATTTATCTCCAAGTGGGAAATTTTTGAGTTGTGGAGTTTAATTGTTTCACTGGCATGTTTTTGCAAACTTTCTGGAATACACAGTAACCGGTGTCGATCACGCATGGACTGGTATCAATTAGGGCTAACTGACATCAGTTTTCTGTGCGTGACTAATATAATTAAGTTGTGGGAATTAGATCTATCTTCAGTTGTAAAGTGAATCTAATGGTTGTAATTGCATAGTTAAAGTGCTCAAAGATTGTAGATGCATATATAAGCATAAAGCTAATGTTTAGAAGAGGAAATTCAATTGAGAATTAAGAGAAGTTTGCTTTAGAGAGAAAAAGATAAATTTGTAAAGAAGAAAGTACAGGACATCCAAGAAGGTGTGGAAGATTGAAAATCTTCATTATATTTCCTCTGTGATCATAAATTGGTTGTTTCTTGGTGGACGTAGCCCACACTAGGTGAACCATGTTAAATCTTGAGTATTGTTTCTTGTTGTTTATTTCCATATTGATTGCTTTTATTCTTAGATCTGATTGATATATCTATACAACCAGTGTGCTAACCCCAACGGTTCATTAAACTTATATTTTCAAAGATAAATCCATAGAAAAATCGAAGTAGTCACCAATTAGAGTGTCCATTATGAGTAACCAATTCAATCTGAGACATTACATAATGTGCTGATGAAACTATAAGTGAATGCTTCTTCATATTAATCATAGACCAAATGATCTGTATTTATACAATATCATATTGACTTATTCATGATAGGTGTGTGTGCAACTAGCAAGTGAGATACAAATGTACAAAGGACAATGTGATAACAATGGTGGACTAATTCTAAGGTAGAATTAATCTAACATTCTCCCCTTATTATATTGTTTCTAAAAATGGATCCTCGAAAAAAATAAAATTTCACCTTGCCTAAAGGCTTAGTGAAGACATCTACAACTCGTTCTTTAGTAGGATAGTATTGTAGCTGGATATTGTGGTTTAAGACTTGTTCTCGAATATAGTGACATTTTACTTCAATATGCTTTATTCTTTCATGATGCACTAAATTTTTGAAAAGCTTCAACACACCTTGATTTTCGTAGTAAAAGACCAGTAGTTAGTCTTCATGTATGCCCATATCTGCTAGAATATGATGTAGCCAAATTACTTGTTACACAACCCCTTGTGCAGAATGATACTCAACTTCAGTAGATGATAATGCAACAATTGTCTACTTCTTACTTATCCATAAAACTAGCCCTGATACGAAATGAAAACATATCCCGATGTTGATTTCTTATCATCAATGGATCCAACATAGTCTGAATCTATATATCCTTGTTAGAAGAACTATGACTTCTTCTTGTATTCCAAGCCGTAACTTAGTGTTCCTTAGACATATCATAGAACTCTCTTTGTTGTTAACCAATGACACTGCTTTAGCTCCTGCATAAACTGTGAAAGATAACTAACAACAAAGAAAATGTATGGCTTGGTATAGGTCAAGTAAATGAGACTTCCAACAAGTTTCCTGTAGTGAGTTCCATTTACTTGAGGTGAATCCTAGAAATGGAAATTTTCAACCCTTGTTCCATTGGAGTCACATTGGCTTGAAATCTATCATCCCATACTTTTCAAGTAGGGCCTTGGCATACTTCATCTGACTAACATGGATGTGATTCTCCTTCTGCCATATCTCTAAGCCAAGACAATAGTGTAATACCCAAAAATTTTCATGTCAAAGGATTTCTTGACATCGTTCTTTACTTCATCAACAAGATTATCCATGCTTTTTGTGATTACAAGATCATCAACATAAAGAAAAGAATGACAATCTCATTACCTATTTTCTTGATGTACAAGTTGGAATCCAAGGGGCTACACTTGAATCCATGTTGTAAGAGATGATCATCAATCTTGATGTACCATGCCTGCGGTGCCAGTTTCAGTCCGTATAGAGAATTGATCAATCAACACACCTTCTGAGGATGTTTCTCATCCTCAAATCCTTCTGGTTGGGTCATGTATACTTCTTCCTTCAAATCATCATTCAAGAAATCAATTTTTACATCCATCTTCTGAAGCTTCCATCCCTTTTGTGTTGTTAGTGCACAAACAACCCTGATGGTCTTTATCTTTCCAGTGGGTACAAATGTTTCTTCATAATCTATACCTTATTTTTGAGCATATCCTTTTGCAACTAATCATGCTTTAAATTTATTGATGGATCCTTCTGCCTTATACTTTTTCTTGAATATCCATTTGCAACCAATGGGATTCTTTCATGTAGGTAGATTGACAAATCCCACGTACCATTTTTAATTAATGATTCGTATTCATCTTCCGTATCCTCCTTCCATTGTGACTGGCTCAATGCTTCTTGAACTGAATCTGGTTCAGTGTTATCAATTAGTGAGCTCATCAAGGTAAGATTGACTTTCTCTCTTGTTTTTCTTCTCGTCCTAATACCTGTTGAAGAATATGGAAGTGAGTCCAAATGAGGAATCCTTGAGGGTACTTTCTACCCATTTTGGACATGAGTGTTGATGTTGTGTAGTGTTGTCCTCCAAATTCCCTAGATCAATAAATAGTTCTCCTTGTAGCTCATCTTCTCTTCTAGAATAATTATTTTCATCATCTGGTTGTGGAAGCAACTTATGAGAAGTACCCAGTGGGGATTCCTTTTTCCTTAGTGATTCGTATGATGACTCATCAAATACCACATCAAGACTTTTTTAAATATTCTTTGTCTCTGGATCCATGAGACAATATGCTTTTGAGGTCTCGTTGTACCCCAACAATATGCATTGGAGTGTCTTGGACTCAACCTTCTTCTTTTCTTTGTGGGGACATACATGTATGTAGTACAACCAAACACACAAAGATGAGAGATTGATGGCTTATAACCACTCCATCCTTCCTTTAGCATTATATTCTTAAGTGCCTTTGTAGGAGACATGTTAAGAAGATACACCGTCATTTGAACCACTTCTTCCCAATACTTATCCTCTAATCTCGTTGTAGAAAGCATGCAACAAGCCATTTCTATCATTGTGTGATTGCACGTTCTACGAACTCCATTTTGTTGAGGTGTATAGAGAGCAGTCAAATGTTTTTGATGTCGTGTTGCTTTAGGAAGGCCACAAACTCCTTTGATGTGAATTCCCCCTCGATCTGAGCATAGTAGATGAATGCACCTGTCAGACTTGGTTCTCAATGAGCTTCTTGAATATTTTGAAGTGTGAAAATGTGTCACTCTTCTTTTTGAGGAAGAACACCCATATTTTCCTAGAGAATTCATCCACAAACAATTGAAAATATTGGATTCCTTGCATAGTGGCAGGTAGCGGTCCACAAAGATTGGTGTGTATCACATCCAAATGATCCATGGCTCGAATTTGAACTCAACTCAAACAAAACTCGATGTTGCTTTCCTACAAGACAACTTGAACATATAGGCAATGACATGGAGAAATTGTAGGAAGGCCATGTACCATACCTTTGGTGTTGAGTTGATGAAGGGAACCACTGGATAGGTGCCCATAGCAGAAATGCTAAAGTGTGGTGAACTCTTCCATTGAGGTAGTGAGATAAACTTCATGGGAGGATACAAAATCTAAGGTGAACAACTTATCTCACAAGAATGCTCATGTTATGACCTTTCCATATTTAGTGATTAGACAGAGATTTCATACCATTTTTAACTTGGAACTCGACCTTAACCTTGTGATTCAATAACTGATTGACAGATAGGAGATTTTTTGTCAGGACAGGTACATAGAGAACTTTTGTGAGTGTACAACTGTACGTACCAAGTGGAATAGTGACATCTCCAATGCCTTCTGCAATATACTCCTTATCATTGCAATCTAAACCCGATCTCCTGTGGGTTGGTGACTTAGTGTGTGGAAGAGTTCTTTGCATCATGTCATATGCTTTCTGGCACCAAAATCAATCAACTAAACATTCTTAGATGGTTTAGAAGTTTGGGAGACAAGTACCATGCTTTGATGAGCACAATCTGCATCTTCCTCATCTTCTTCTTCTGATGCATCAGTTTGTTGTGTTGCTACATGTCCTTTGTGTTTCCATCTCCTTGGAGGGTGACGTCCGTGTGGCTTTTTTGTGTCATCTCAACTAGAAGAGGCATGTGTACGACCATTGTAGTAGCACTCAGAGGTTTCATGAGTCCTATGTGTTGCAAATGTGACACCATTTCTGGATCTCCTAGCATGTGTTTTCATCTACTTTTGTTTTGGTTGGTGTTGTGATTTCTTCTTGAATTTTCCACCATGCAACTTTGAAATCAAGGCTTTGTCTTCAAATGCATCTTGCACTGACTAGATTGCTTCCTCTTGTTGGAGCATATTTACCAGTGCTTTGAATTATACTTCTTATTTAGTGATGTTGAGTGTTACAAATGTCTAAAATTGTGAGGGGAGTGCCCACAATGTGATCAGGATCAACATTTTTTCCTCAATCTTCTCACCAAGTGCTACTAGCCCCACTCAAAGTTCAACTACTCATCGAAGGAAAGGAATTCTTCAACCTTCTCCCCGGGAGACATACTAAGTGTATGCAACATTGACTAAAGATGAATTATCTTTATTTGGTTCTTTGCTTCATAGATAGTAGATAGGATGTCCCAAGCAACCTTAGATTTTGTTGAATCCCAACTATGTGGTTGTACTTCATCGGTGATGCTTAGTATGATCAACATTAGGTCTTTGTAATTTTCTCTATCAAACTTTGTCTGCTCATCAGCTTCGGTTGGGCGGGGTATGTTACCGATGACGATTTCCCATAAATCTTCGAATAGAACGATTGTGTAGATTTTTTTTGCACGCAACATAGTTATGCCCTTTCAGAAGTTGGGCATCGAAAAGAAGAATTTTTTGTGCTTACATTTGTTCCTATATATATATATATATATATATATATATATATATATATATATATATATATATATATATATATATCTAAATGCAAGACAAATTAAAGAAGAAAAAGTTGTATTTGAACCAAAAGTGTACAATTCAAGTCCTATTAAGGACAATATTGTGCCTTCAAATGGGAAAAATATTCTCATGCAGTTAGACGTGAGTGCTTATGTTGTCTCCTTTTCTCATATTCATCATCAGCATCATATCCAATGGTTATGCTCAAATCCTTCATAACCCAACACGCCTTCCTTCTAGTGCATATTTTCTGCATATTTGGAACAACAATGTATTTGTTGTGGTACTGTGATGAAACTGCAAGTGAATGCTTCTTCATATTAATCATAGACCAAATGATCTTTATTTATACAATATCATATTGAATTATTCATGACTAGTGTGTGTATAGCTGACAAGTGGGAGACATATGTACGGGGGACAGTGTGATAACAATGGTAGACTAAGTCTAATGTAGACTGAATCTTACATGTGCTTCCATAAATAATATTACAATCTTAACATCTAATTTAAACAAAACAAGTTCTTGATCCATTTAAGGTTTAAACTTATACACATTCGAAATTCCAAGTCCTTTGCATAACCATGATGGTGTTAAATCCCAACCAACCATCCTTCACCTCTTACAACTATTTGAAAGTGGGATTTATCATATTTCCAAATAATGGATAATCTACATGAGGCCCTAATGGATATGATGTTTAAGACTCGTAAACCTAGGAAATAGGATGAGATAGGAACTTCTAAGTCCATGATTTCAAGTTTAGCTTCCTAAATGAAGACTAAGTATAGTCTTTACTATACAATTAGTTTCTTAAGAATCCTTCTTCGAGTATTGGTCTTGAAGCCTCTTACATTCTAGGAGGAAATGAATTCATAGTATTGGATACTATGTTCCACAAAGTAGCTAAAAAAAAATTAAAAATGAAGTTACAAAATAAATCCTAAATATACTTAACAAAATTTAAAGATTATGTGTGACATATAAAGATGGTGTATAATAATCGACTGTAGTCGAAATCATAATGTATCAGAAAAAATAAGTGTTTCCATTTCTTTTCTACATTATCTATTTATACATTATTCTTAAGTCTTTATTAAAATAGAATGTTCCTTTGACACTCTACCTTATCTTGGCAAGAAAAGCTTTTATATCATGTAGTTCTGCATCTTCCAAATAACTCCCCAAGAGTGAGGAGTCTTCCCGTATCACCGAATTTTCCGATAGATTATTTTTTAGATACTTTAGAGGTAGAAGTTAGTTGACATATGCAAATAAATATCATTTATCATGTACGCTTGTACTTTTAGTTAATTAGTTATACATTTAATAATCATAAATCAATATAGTTCTCATAATCATCTTAATATCCTATAGGATACATTAAATATAAATTTCATCTTGAGATGAGAATATCTATGACAAGAGAAAATTCACCCTCTAAGTTATAGTTTTAGGCTTTATTAGAAACCATGTTAGAAGACAACTTTTCCATTTGGACTTAAAATGTTCCAACATAAATATTTTTTATTTTTTCAAGTATTTTTTATTCTCTCATAAAATTTATGCGACTTGTAGCTTGGACTTTCCAAGTATTTTTGCATTTCGTTATAGTGCAAACTTATCTTTAAAAATGAAGAATGGAAATTTATCATAATACATGATGGGATATTAGAGTTCAAGAGTGAAGAAATTACACAACCATCTTGTTTATGTGTTTCCGATTAAATAGAAAAACATGCCAATGGAAGATATGACATGTGAAGATGACTTATTTTTGTAGAATCATCCAAAACTATTAATATTGAGAGGAACATTTTTTTTTAAGGTGGGGGCATGTTATGTCTCTAGTACTAAATCTCCATGTGTAATAATGTTATAGAATAGCCGACCTATAACATTTATAAGCTTTGTCTTTTCTTTTAACAATTTCTATGCATTTTTTAGATTATTAACTTGTTTCTAAAGAGTTGCTCCCATGTATATATTATTTAGGAAATTTTATTAGATTTTCAAGTATTCTATTTTGGAGGTTTCTCCCTTCATTGGAGTGCAATTGCTTCTTTACCCATTGAAGTGCAATTGCTTCTCTATTCACTAGAGTACAATTAATGTTTATATTGATCATGTTATTTTTATTTTACACAATTTTAGGAATTAGAATTTATAAATATCTGCTTACCACCTTACCTTACATGACACTGGTCATAAAAACTTTTAAATAAAAAAATGGTTAAAATTGATGAAAATTTATTAAAAAAAATATTTTTAATAAAAAAATATGACTTACAATTTAAACTTTTTTTAATGAATTATTGAGCAAAAGGTGAGATACTCAAAGAAATCCAACCATATATATACAAAGCATGGTTATATATAAATGCATATAAGAGTTTAGATAAATGCTTGAAGGGGATTGGCACTAAAATAAAGTAGGAGATACTTTACCAAACATTTTTGGAAACAAATGATGATGATATTTGGACTAACATGCATATGTTTGGTAAAATATCTATGCCATTATCTCTCCCATTGAGTTGATAAGATAATAATAAAAAGTAAATAAATTTGATAGAAGGATTCTATTGGGAGAATTGTTGGCTTAGAAAGAATCCAATTGGTATACGACATGGAAACTTAAATGCGTTTATGCGGTCCAATTGAGGATTGTTATCCTTTGAAGAAAATAAAACAAGAGTCGACCTAAAAGACGGAGATAATAACAAGGAATAATTGTTACACATTTAAGAAAACAAAGCAAAGAGAGGCGGATTACTAAGTACAAGTACAAGAAAGAGTAGCGGTTGTTATGGAAGATAATGTGGGTTACATAATAGACTCCTAAGATTGTCCATATTATTTCGTCAATGATTTGAAGATTGGGGAATTTTTGCTCAAGAATACTTGATGGTTGATTGTTTTAGAGAGAAAAAAAAAAAATTTTAAAATCTCTCCCTCTCTTTCTATATATAAAAGTTTAAAAATGCAACTCGATAGGGCTAACGATTACATGTGTTGACCTCGAATACAATATAACTAGTAGTTGTTTTGAAGGGTGCAAGTGTACATCATGAAGTGGTAATATTTTGGTTGTTCATTATTCTGGACTCAAGTAATATTTATGAAAATTGAATTTGTTTTAAGAAAGGTAGTGATCGTGAATCTGCAAAGAAACAGTCAGGAGATAAATCAATGACAGAGAACTCCATCATGGTCCTTATTACATTTTTAATAATACGTATTTTCAATTATAACTAATCAAACAAACAAGTAGTGCAGATTAAAAACAATGTCATTGTTGTAAAGTAGGAGCATGTAACTTGCCTTATATAGAATCCTACAATACACATACCCAAAAGAGTATGTACTAAAACAAACTAGTAAAAAAATCTAAAACTTGTCAGAAAGGAGATGAATGAAGTTTTTTAGAGTCGTAGAAGTAATTCCAAGATATACATAAGAAAATATTTTACTTGAGCTAGAATGGACGAAAATACTTTCAAAACCATTAAACAATGAGTAATTAATGTATAACTCGATCATGAGCTCCAACTCAAGACCTTTGTAATTAATTTTTTTATGAAACTTAAACCAAAAGCACTAAAACTATTAAAGATGATTTTTAGATGACTCTAATCACCTTGGCCTCCATTATAGGTTCACATAAATAATCCACCCAAATGTTATCAAATCTTATCCCACTTAGTTGTCAAAATAGTGAACCACACACAAGCTTTAAATTTTGCTGCCATATTATTCATAAAATATGGAAAAATATAAAAGGTAATGTAACGTTAATTTAATTTAACATGTTTAAATATATGTATAGAATAAAGGTCATGTTTGAAATATGTAAATCGTAATATACAACTATTTCATAAAGTTGCAAGTATTTTACAACTAAAAAGCACGAAAAATATGTAAATGACTGTCAAAGTTTAATCTCACTCCACACAATCCACTAAATAAGCATTAATGACCTGAAGAACGTATCCAAAATATCAAACATACACTAATAAAAACCTAATAGTGAAAACACAAAAATAATATAAAACAATACAAAATTTTAGTAAATAATTGATTTCCTATAAATCATTATAAAAATAATAATAATATTCATATAACTTGTATATACACCTATATAAAAAATGGCAATTATATCTATTATGTTTTATACTCATTATGAATTAATCTAGACACCAAACAATTTTTATTTGCTCAAATATTATTGGTTTGCAAACTTTCAAACAAAATTTGTTCAACAAATGATTAAATAATTTTGAAAAATGTAAGCAACTAACAATTTCTTCTTGAAACATGTTGATAAATGTATAATTCTCCTGCTCAAGGATCTAATTTCATGTTAGGCGGTTCTAATAACCATGAAAGAGTTTTGAAACTATTGTGGCAAAAAGAAAGTCGTGAGATCCTTTCCCAATTCAAACAAACATGAAAGAAATAACAAAACCTTATGTTATGAGAATAAAAAACACGATATGCTCCTCTAAGGGAGCCTACTAAGTGTTGGGAACTCTCCTGCTCAACCATAAAACTATCCTAGTCCCTCTAATAATGGAGAAACAACTCTCTCATACTTATACCATGAAAATCAAATGTATATGTCAAGATAAATGAAATATTTATACACAAACAAAAGATCCCATGCCTTTCTATGATTAACGAAGGATATGTGATCTTGATTGGCTAATAAGAAGGTGGAATAGGCTTGTATACTTGAAAATAGGAAAATAACTAATTTAATATCATCAAGGATTAGAAAAAACAAGATGAGAGGAGCTACCAAAGAAGGGAATGCTAGTGAAAGAAGACTTCAATTACCAAGAAGGAAAAAATCCAAGGATGTTAATTCAAGAAAATGATGGGTAGGTAAAGGCATGGAAAAATGAGGAAAGCACATAAATGTTGTGTGAATATTAAATGTTGTGTGAATATTAAATACCACTGGTAGATGGCATTAATAGTAACAAAACTAATTAGAATGAAGAGGCTTATAATAAATGAAGAAACTTTATTATTATTGTATTTAGGGTTACGGTTAAACAAGAAAGTGTACTAATTTAGAAAAGGAATGGAAAATAATACTCAGAGAATCAATTGGGAACTTTTATTCGACCCAAAAAGAGAGAAGATCTAAGGAATCAACGAAGGAATTCCTTATCATTAAGATTATGAATTTTGAGTGGGAATTGAATCCCACCAAAGATAATTTTTTTAAATAATTTGAATATTACAATGAAGGCATTTTCTATATTGAACATTTTTTTATGATGGATTCATAGAATATCAACACAAACAATGGACAACTCTTAGAATTTTTATGTTCTAACTATAATATTTTTCATTCAAGGTTCTAGTCATGTTAGTAATTACATAGACATAAGTTTAGTGGTAGTCATGATAATGAACCTAGTATTTATTATTGTACTTGGGATTAGGTTTGCAATTAGAGAAACTCGATATCTATCCATTTTGACATGCCATTGAATTATTACAATTCTCACTACAACATTTTAATTGATTTGATGGATTCATAGAAGATCAACACAAACAATGGACAACTCTCGAAATTTCCATGTTCTAATTACAACATTTTTCATTCATGGTTCTAGTCATGTTAGTAATTACATATGGTAGTGATGATAATGAACGTAGTATCTATTATTGTACTTGGGATTAGGTTTGCAATTAGAGAAACTCGATATCCATCCAGTTTGACATGCCACTGAATTATTACAATTCTCACTACAACTTCTTAATTGATTTAAGTTGCCCAAAGTGTTTCCACTTAAGGCACATTTAATTTGCCACATTGTTTCTAATAAAAATTGAAAACACAATTCAATATTAAGGCACCTTAACAGTGTATGACGTTAAGGCACTTTAATGGTGCTTCATTAAACCCACATTATAGTGTTTAACTTAAATTAAGTCATTACTTAAGTCACATGTATTACCTAGGGCATCATTATGCTCAAAACCAATTTATTGTATAACGTGGTCTCATTTTATGGTCTTATGTTATGAGACTAAAAAAACTACATCATCCTTGAAGGAGATTATTAAGTGTTGAGAGTTATCATGTTCAACCACACAACTCTCCTAGTCCTCTTTGGGAGAGGAGAAGTAACTCTTTCAAATTTCTCCTATGGAATCATATGTATATATAAGGATAAATGAAATATTATAGGAAAGCTAAGGCTCTGACATCTTATTTGTAATTAACCAAGGATTATTCAATCTGGATTGGTCGATAGAAAGGTCAATTCATATTGGCTTATATACAAGTCATGATTGGTTGCCTTTTCCTAATTCTAAATAACCAAAAGAAATACAAAAATAAACAATTTAAGATAAATAAATATCCCTAAGTAAACTAAAGTGTGGAGTGACTAACTCTCTACACTAACAATATTTGATAGAAAGATATTTAACTTCAAAAAAAATACATTATTTGTATCAAGAATTGAAAATAAAGGAAACGAGAGGAACTACCAATGAAGGGATTGCTAGTAAAAGAAGAGTTTAGTACCTACGAAAGCAAAAATCTAGGGATGCATGAAATCAAGAAAAAGAGAGCTAGGTAAAGGCATAGAAAAATGAGGAAGGAACAAGGCACACTAATGTTGAATGTAAGTATCAAATATCATTGGAAAATGTTATTAATATGAGAAAGACTAGTTATATAAAAATAGAATGAAGATGCCATAATTAAGTTTAAAACCTTTAACCAATTTCAGGCTCAATATTAAACATGAAAGTTTACATAACTTGGAAGTTTTTACATCAATCTTGGTAGGAGTAAGATTGTAGGTGGGGAGGCATGGAGTGAAGAGGAAATAAGATAAAGAGAATCAAATAGGCATTCTTATTCAACCCCAAGGGAGATAAAATCTAGGGAATCAACCATGAAATTCTTGATTATGAATATTACGAATTTGAGTGGACATCAAATCCCACCAAAAAAAATAGTAACAATTTTAATATTAAATTAAACAAACATCTCCTATATTGAAGATCTTGGATGATGGACTCATAAACTATCCACACAAGCAACAAAATAACTCTTACAGTTACCATGTTATAATTAATTAGTAAAAAAAATGTCAATCAAGGATTTGGTAATGTTATTACTTGAAAAAATATATAAGTTAAATGGTCATGGTGATAATGCACCTAGTATTTAGTGTTGTTCTTGTGATTAGGTTTGTAATTGGAGAAACTGACTACTCATCTGGCCAAACATGCTAATGGATGATTACAATGCCATCATCAAGGAAAAATTTAATTATCTTAAGGATGATCAACATTGGAAGATAAGACTCTACAAGAGTCTTGGAATGGTAAGAAACCATCCCTGAAACACCTGAGATTTTTTTGCTACAATGCAAATGTTCATTTTTGAAAGGAAAAGAAGACAAAGCTTGGCTATAGGTATGATAAGTGTGTATTTTTTGGATATGGGACTAGTATCAAAGGATACAAGTTATGTTCTTTAGAGAATTTAAGATGAATCCTTTGTAAAAGGGTGTGTGGAGTGGTGAAGCTGAGCTAGAACATTCAAGGGAGAATTCCAAAAGAATATTTTAAATGGGTATTGGTTGAATTAGAGTTTAAGGAGCATGTATATGGGTATGAAATTTCTAATGAAAAGAGGCATTAGAGGAGGATGAAGAACCTGAATCCCTACATAAATAATATCAAAATAAGTGCACAAAGGAACAAAAAGGTATAATCCAACTAAAATATTTTCTATATTAGTACTTCCATTAATTAATTATGATGATCTCAAGATAGTGTGTGAAGCTCTTGTATTAAAGAAGGGTATGTTTTAAAATAAATCCATGAACGAGGATATTGAGTCTCTATATAAGAATGGGAGTTGGGATATGGTAAAGTTACCTCTAGAAGAAATCATATATGTTGCAAGTGGGATTTCAATAAAAAGTGTATTGTACAAGGAAAATTAGAGAAGTATAAGTCTCTCCTACTTGCGAAAGGACTCTCTCGGGTTGAGGAAATTAAATTCAGTAATGTATTCTCTCTTATCGTTAAATTCAGTGATGTATTCTCTCTTATTGTTAAATTCACTTTCATTAGATTCATTTTATCTATTGTTGTTGCATATGAACTAAAGATATATTAGATGGATGTTAAAACAACGTTTTTATATGGGTATCTCGAAGAATAAATCTACATATTGCAACCGAAAAGTTTTATATTCAAAGGAAAAGATGAATGTTTTATTCCTAAATAAATTCTTGTGTGGATTCAAATAATTACGAAGTACGTGGAATCAAAAAATATGTAGCAATGTGCTAAAATGTGGTCTTAAATGTAGCGAATTGGATACTTGTGTGTACTTCAAATAAGAAGGGAATACATTTTTCATCATAGTTATCTATGTGGATGATATAGTGCTAATTAGAAATTGCAAAAAAATGTTTAAGCAAGCTAACTCTTAGTTTTCTACGTAGTTTCACATGATAGATCTTGGTGTTGCAAAAAATATTTTGCTCGTGGAAACTACATGAGATCATACAAATAGGAATATCTTATTAAGTCATATGAAATATGTTGATATTGTGTTGTAAATATATAATATTTGCCATATAAAACATGAAAGAAATCCTTTCCCAATTTGTCAAAAATTCTTAGCTACACAAAATCCAAAGACACGAGAGGAGTTGGAGGACATGTTTTATGTTCCATATGAAAGTGCAAAGGTAGTGTGTATGTATGCAATAGTTTGTACAATACTGTACATTGTACAAACAATGGAAGTTGTTAGTATATATATATTCAATCCAGGGAGGGAACATTTTATTGTGGTGAAGAGGATATTTAGGTATTTATGTGTAACATTTGATCATGAAATTTTTTATCAAGGAAGTCTTGGTGAAAGCAAGGAATTGATTTTACATGGTTTTTTGGATTCAAAAAGGGGTGGAGATCTAGATATGGAAAGGTCTACCTATGGGTACATTTCTAACTGGTTTGGTAGATATATAAGTTGGATTATTAATCAATATGAAAGTGTTTTAATATCCACCACTGAAGAAGAGTATATGACATATACTCATGCATTATATGAATTGGTTTGGCTTCACACATGTTATGTTCCACAATCAGGTTCATAAAGACAATAATAAGGATAGATTATGATTCTCAAAGTATGATCCATTCAGGAAAGAGCTTCGAGTATCACTTTCACTCAAAGAATGTTGATGTGCAATATCAATTTTTAAGGGAGGTGGTGGAGGAGAATAATTTCTAAAGAAGATGGAGAATGTTTTGAATGTTGCAGATTGATTTACTATGGTAATGCCTACTAAGATGTTCTCTTGGTGTAGTAAAACATGGGCTTGGATTCCCGCATCTACTGAAGAATGAGTTTGTGCTCCCTTAATATAAAGTGTTCTACAAGTGAGAGAATATTGGGTATGTTTACATTTTGCATTGGATATTTCAAGGTATATTGCATAGCGGTTAGTGTTGTACAATCATTAGTAATATGTTTGCACAAGGAAAGTTTGAGTAGAGGCACGTGCAAAAGTATGTGGGCACTTGGGCATTGTGTGGGACTTACAAAAGGTTGTTTAAAATAATGTGTGTAGGACTTGTATTATGATACGTAGAGGATGTTTGCAACATTAGATTGTGACAGTGATGCATTGTCAACACTTTTTTGGCATGTGTCTGGATATTATATAAGAATGGAGGTGTTAACGGGCATGTTAAAGAATATTCTGACATGGTTGGTGAAAGAATATCTTGTATTATATGATGAGTGATAGTTAGAGAGAATATTAATATTTTCTACATGTAAAGATGTGTGATTCTTTAAAGCATCGAACTGCTTTCAAAGCATCTAGATTCCTAGGCATAAAACAAGGAAAGAATGGTTATAACAATTATTTTGGTTGTTAACTTTGTATATATTATATATACCATCCAAAATTAGGGATGTATGTATGTAATGTTAGCGTATTGTAGTTGCACTCTATTTGTTCATGCACTATTAAAGTATTATATTGCAATGTATTCTTCAGATATTATTGTATTTGTAGAATGGGTTCAAGTTAATGCAATAAGAAAGGCTATTGTTGCTAGGTTTTTTACGTGAAATGGTTTTCCCAAGATAATCTTGTGTTAATAACTTGTTTGATGCTTCTTTGTGTTGTTTTGATTTATAGTTTCAATTAATTCTCTCATTTCACTTAGTATATCGATAAGATCTATGATTTTGGGAAAAAAATCCCAAAAACATGCAGACACTTTTTGGAGAATTAAGATTCAAATCATAATAATGAATAAAGAAAAGAGTTTAATTTCAAGCATTAAAATTTGTAAAGTTGAAAGACAAAAAACCATAGTCTTTCTTATAAAATTAAGGAATTGAAAGTATAAAATCGAATGATAACAAAATGTCGATAATGACTAGGGAATAATTGAATTCTCATTAGAAGAAGATGGGGAAGTTTAAAATTTGTGATGAAACCTTTGAAAATATACATGTTTCTTTTTAAAAGGGGTTAAAGTATGTAGAAATGGACAAAGATGAAAAACATGTGTATAATATGGAAGGATCTATTATTACTATTGATGCTATAGAATTTTCACCATGCCACCATGCAGATTTTATATAATAAATACCCTAAAAAATTAATAAAATGTGTATTCAAAACCTAATACAAGTCACTGGAGCAAACAAATTACTTAAAGCTACTCAGATTTCAATTTTTTAGGTTGATGAATGATTTTTTTTCAAATATTGTCAAGGGTGTCATCTGGAAAGATATGTCTTGGTAGAGATTTGGTCATTCCAATCAATGTTGCAACCCTATTAAAGTTCACTTGTTCACCTAATTAAATTAAGGAGATAATATTGCATGCTTTTGAGAAAACAACCAATCATACATCATAAAAGAAATTAAAAGATGTATAATTGGGAGATTGCTAAAAAATGAGTTCTTCCAAAGAGCATTAGTGGTATTATTGTGAGGAAGTTGGTAGTGAAAATTTGAGATAGATTTTGACATACATCCATAGGTTGGAAATATATCAGTATGTGTAGTATCCATACCAGATCAAGTGGTGACGTCAAACACCAATTTTAATTGGCTCAAGTATATTACTACATAATTACTTGAAGTTTGTGACAATGTTTTTAGGTAAAGCATTTTATAAAGTTCTGTTATTTATTTTTTATTGTTTGGATATTGTTTTTTTAATAGAAGACCCTATAATGGATGGCCAATCTCTTCCCAAACTATGACCCATAGATGGAATTCAAAAACTATTCATTTTTGAAAGAAATGTGGTATGTTCAATATCAAGAGGTAGAGAATAAGCTCGTTCTATGGCTATTGGAGTTGAGATATATATTCAATTCAAACCCTACTGCACCAAAAAAAATCATTCACATGTATTTTACAGACATTTATGTTACATATTTAAGGGATAATACATGGGTTATAGCCAAGAGGTATGAATTAATGAGCCATAATTCATTTCCATTTATGGTTTCTAAAGATACGCTTCCATAAGAGTTGATACAATATTAGGGAAACATCGAAGTAGCAATATATTCATCTCAAGAATCTAACAAAACAAAGAAAACAAGTTATTAAAATAATAAAAAGAGAAAAAAATGAGAATTCCAAAAGAAATATAAGGTGTTACACAAGGAAGAGACATCCAAGAAGGAGAAAGAATAACTACACCAAAAATAGTCAGAACAAAACTAAAAAAAATAAATCTAGGTGGTGAAGAATCCTTGAGCTCGCTAAATCCATGAAGGTGTGAGAATTACCATTCCAATGAAATCTACACAATCTTCATCTTTACCGAAAGGAAATGTAATATTGAGTTCCATACATATAATAGAAAAATTATCTATAGAAGATATAGGCTTACATGGGATAAATAAGTTTTTAACATTAAGAAATAAAAATTGTTTCCATATGGATGTTGAAATAAGACAACCAATGTTCATGAAATGGTGGGTTTATAAGATGACAAGGACAATGACACATTGAATTCAAGGAGTTTGTTGTAGGAAAATGTAACAAGTGAGGAGGGTAAATATTGGGAGCTATAATTTAGTACGAAAACTACACAAAAGGAAGTGGTACTTTGTGATTCCTTAATTATTCTAAAATAATATAATGACAATGATCCATTTAAAGAATTGGTTAAAGGATAAAAATATGAGTAGAGACAAGAATACCATCATGAGAATGAAGAGAGGTGTGATGGAGATGATAATGTAAAGGGAAAGGTTCAAAAGGATGGGAAGGAACAAACTTAGAAGAATAATGGACCCATTTCCACCCTCTAGAGGCAAAACCTCATGTGCAAGAAGAAGAAGAAGAAGATACACAAGAACATCAACATGGGAATGAAGAGATCCATGGTGAATATGATAATGCATGGGAAAATTTTAAAAGGATGGGAAGTTCATAGAATCAATAAAAGTATGGGAAATAAGAGATTTCAAATAATGGTGAGCCTGTTTCCACCTTATAAGCACAACATCGTGTGTAAGGAGAAGAGAGTAATATGATGGAAACATCCACGCCAAAATTATACCTATTGAAGAAGAGAAGACATAAAACCATCGATATGGGGAACAAAAGATCCATGATGGAGTTGATAGTGCAGGGGATAATTTGAGAAGGAAAAGAAGGAATATACTTCAAATAATAGTGATCATGTTTCCACCCTAGAGGAATAACCTCATGTGTAAGGAGAATACCATAAATCTAGAAGCAACACCCATGCCAAATTTACACCTAGTGAAGATAAGAAAACACAAGAATATCGGGATGGGAATGAAAAGAGACATGGTGGAGATGATAATGCAAAGGGAAAGGTTCATAAATATGGGAAGGAAAAGACTTCAAAGAATAGTGAAACCATTTCCAACTTGGAGGCACAACCTATTGTTACTTTTATTCATTATGTAGGGTAATAGTTTAGAAGGAAGGGAAGGATGATATTGAAATTATAAATATAAAGAATAGTGATCCCTTTCCATTGCATTTATTCTAATAATTGGTTGAAATAAATGTAAACAAATCTAATTATTATATCGTGCACCTATGCTTAATGTATGCACTCATATTGAAGGGAAAACCCATACTAATACAGCTTCATAGACATTTTTGTTTCTTGAACAGTTTGGGATTACCCCTCAATCATTTTTTACCAAAGACACGGTAGTTATTTTTACAAATTGGATTTCAATATTCTGAATATTTCCCTGATACTACAAAAAAAATATAAGAATGCTCATGAAATTATAAGAATCATTAAATAACAATGCTCGTGAAATACTTAGAAATTTAACAAAAGGTTGGTAAACTTGAAGGATTTCCTAATCCAAAATAAATGAATAAATTAGTAGAAAAATTTACTAATATTTATCTTGAATTGAAGGAGTGTAGAGGGTCCACTTCAAGGGTCACATAGTTAAGGCAAGAACTTGAGGAAGTAGTCACAACTATAGAACAATACATGACAAAAATAGAGGCTCAGGAACTTGAAAATGAAAATGTAGTGAGACCATTTTTATAGCTAGGTTGTACCCCAATTATAGGATAAAATGTCATAAACACATTGTAGGAAGAAATCATAGTTCCAATGACTTAATCTAGAATGGGTAAGCAAACTAATTGGACATTTCAATAGTAGAACGGGAAGATGATCAACTCAATAATTTGTTGACAAATAAACTGGTTAAAGGAGGCACAAAGAAGACATTTGAGGTTGACAATAAAATTCCATCAAGAGCGGTTGTATAATATTGTGAGTAATGTTTAACCCATATTAGAACAAGCACATGCAATACTCTAAGGATTTGATGTATTCGTAACTGAGAAAGTGACCAATATATTGAATAAAGTAAGAAACAAGAATAGTCATTTAGAGGATGCTCATGAAGATTGGGATAAAACTATGGAATATGTTTTATTTATGGTTGTCAATGCTTACAAATATTACAATTACGTTATGATCCATCTGCTTCATAGTAATGTAATATAGATATATGTAAAGTTGTGTGTTATATATGAATGTTTTTGTAACCCAAGTTCTTCATTTCCTAGATTTTAGTTTTAGATTTATAAAACATATGTTGTATTTGATCAAGTTCTATGTGAAGGTTGTAGATATTGACTCTTGGTTAATTTAGAGAAGAGGGTTTGCACTATTTCTTGTATAAGATATTAGAAAACTAACATAGCTTGAAACTTGGCCATCCACTCTAACCTAAAAATCCTTCTTGAAATATCCTAGTTACCTTCCATTTTCCAGTAAGGAAAGTTACTCTTACTTTTGGAGTTGTATTGTTGGTGAAACATTGCATTCTTTGATAGAAAATCATCACTAGGTTGGTAAAACGTTGCAAATGTTAGTAAATAATTACATGGTTGATAATGAATCAAATTCTTGTAAAATCTTCATGTGCATGGAGAAGAATCACATGTTTCAAAAAACACTGCATGCCTAAACAAGTTTCACAAAAAATGGAAAATAATCAGGGGCCATGAAAAATCAGCGATTACATTAGAAAATCATTGTTGGCCCAAGAAAAGTATCTTGTGGCCAAGAAAATCACCACAAGGTGAGGAAAAGAACAAGTCAAGAAGAGTATCACAAGCCAAAAAGAACATTGTATTCTTTAAAACACATCACAATCGATGAAAAACATTGCATTATTGGAAAAACATATCATTCTAGGATAGTGTCGTAGAATTGAAAAACATATCTCATGTTATACATCTCTACTACAAAAAGTTCATTAATGTATCAAATTTTAGAAATGATCAGACTCGGGGTCTTGGTTTATTGGTGAGTTATAAGGAGTTTTTAATCATCAACCCAAGTTCCATTCCCATTGAGTCCATTGAACACGTTCAGCGAGTGGCCATGGGGACACCTTGAGGTAGGGGTTGAACTTTTCCATGTGGACCAAGCGGAACACCACAAGGCACTTCGAATGTGGATCTCTTGGCAGACATTAAGGACCCAATCCCGCCCAAATATCTCATTTTCAACAATTGCTCCTCCACCACTCCAATTCATAACTCTAGTATAATAAAAGCATTTACCATCCAAAAGTTTGGACTCAAGGTCTTGGGTTATTGGTGAGATACAAGTAGTTTGTAATCATCAACCCAAATTTCATTCTCATTGATTCCATTAGATGCTTTCAATAAGTGGTCATGGGGACACCTTGAGGTAGGGGTCGAACTTCTTCATATGGACTAATTGGAACATAGCGGGGCCCTCTAAATGCAAGTTGCTCAGTGAAAATTAAGGACCCAAGTCCACCCTCATGTTCACTGAGAGAAATTTCTCCTCCACCACTCCAGTTCATAGATTTGGAATAATAATAAAAATTCATGCAAATTTTTGGACTCGAGGTCTTAGGCTATTGGTTAGTTACAAGTAGTTTATAATCATCAACCCAAATTCCATTCCCATTGAGTTCATTGGATGCTTTCAATAAGTGGCCATGGGGACACCTTGAGGTAGGGGTTGAACTTCTCCATATGGACCAAGTGGAACATAGCAGAGCACTCCGAAAGAAGATCGCTCAGTGGACATTAATGACCCAATCCCACCCCCATGTCTCACTTAGAGAAAGTGCTCCTCCACCACTCCAATTTATAGCTCTATTATAATAAAAGAGTTTACCATCCAAAGTTTTGGACTCAAGTTCTTGAGCTATTGGTGAGTTACAAGTAGTTTGTAATCAACAACCCAAGTTCCATCCCATTGAGTCCATTAGAGACTTTCAATAAGTAGCCATGGAGACACCTTGAGGTAGGGGTCAAACTTCTCCATGTGGGCCAAGCAGAACATGGTAGGGTGTTCTGAATGCAGATCTCTCGGTGGACATTAAGGACCCAAGCCAACCTCTATGTATAACTTAGAGAAAGTGCTCCACCGCTCTAGCTCATACATTTGGTTTTGTAAAAATGTTTACCATCCAAAGTTTAGGACTCAAGGTCTTGGGCTATTGGTGACTTACAAGGAGTTTGTAATAATCAACCCAAGTTCCATTCTCATTGAGTCCATTGGACGCTTTTAATAAGTAACCATAGGGACACCTTGAGGTAAGGATATAACTTCTCCATATGGACCAAGAGGAACATAGCGGGGCGCTCTGAATGTGGATCACTTTGTGGACATTAAGGACCCAAGCCCACCCCCATGCCTCACTTAGAGAAAGTACTCCTCCAACCATACCAGTTCATAGCTCTGGTATATTAAAAGCTTTTAACACCAAATTTTTAGACTCACAATCTTGGGATATCAGTGAGTTATAATTAATTTGTAATCATTAGCCCAAGTTTCATTCCCATTGAGTCCATTGGACACTTTCAATAAGTGGCCATGGGGACACCTTGAGGTAGGGGTTGAACTTCTCCTTATGGACCAAGCAGAACATAATGGGGCACTATGAATGTGGATCGCTCAGAGGACATTAAGGACCCAAGCCCACCCCCATGTCCCACTTAGAGGAAGTGCTCCTCCAACCACTCCAATTCATAGCTCTAGTATATTACAATCATTTAACACCAGAATTTAGGACTCAAGGTCTTGGTATATTGGTGAGTTACAAGTAGTTTGAAATAATCAATCTAAGTTCCATTCCCAATGAGTCCATTGGACGCTTTTAATAAGTGGTCATGTGGACACCTTGAAGTAGGGGTCAAACTTCTCCATATAGACCAAACGGAACATAGTGGGGCACTCCGAATGTGGATCACTCGGCAGACATTAAGGATCCAAACCCACCCTCATGTCCCACTTACAGAAAGTGTTCCTCCACCACTCCAGTTCATAGTTTTAGTATAATAAAAGTGTTTGCTATCCAAAGTTTGGACTCAAGGTCTTGGGCTATTAGTGAGTTACAAGGAGTTTGTAATCATCAACCCAAGTTACATTCCCATTGAGTCTATTAGACACTTTCAATAAGTGACCATAGGGACACCTTGAGGTAGGGGTCGAACTTCTCCATGTGGACCATGCGAAACATAGCAGGACGCTTCGAATGCAAATTGCTCAGCAAACATTAAGGACCTAAGCTCACCCCCATATCCCACATTCAGAAAGATCTCCTCCACCACTCCAATTCATAGCTCTGGTATAATAAAAGTGTTTACCATCCAAAGTTTTGCAAATGCGATGGGGGTTAGTTGGTTGGATCATTTGGATGTTTCTATGCCCACCAAGGTGCGATTCTCATTGAGGCGTCTGAGGTCGATTGTGGTCGTGAGTATTCGGCGATAGATCGTGTGGGTGGTTTGCATGATGGAGGAGGTGATTTTGACTATGGCTAATGTTCGAAGGTTAGCGCGGCTTACAGTCCGTGGGTTACAGTGTTTCATCAAGGTTGTGTTGTCTTGGGGATCTAGGGCCCCCAGTTGTGTCCCAAACTAGCTATTGCTCTTGTGATTATGGGGACCCTTTAACCCTTGTTTACGAATCAAAAAAATTAGAAATGATCACAAACTTATTTTAAATTGGATCGATAAATTTACTTGTAGGCTATAAACTATAATGCTAGAAGAGTTTTCAATTGGATAAATATATTTTTTTGTGAGTGCTTGACATATGTGTAAGTTGAATAACCTCTTTATTATTTCCTTTTATACTCACCAAGTCACTAAACAATGTCAAAGTTGAAAATTGCAAGGTTGAAAAATAGCATTTAATTTCAAGCATATATTTTTTACTACATTTAATACATTTGTGTTTGGTATTTTAAACAAATTCAATTCAAATTCAAATTTGATGTCTTTATAGTTTCAGTGATTGTGATTTAGAGGCCCATATAATGTGCAACAATCCAAACATGTTATTTAAATCTTGGACCATGGATTTATTGATGATCTAAAACAAAACAAAAAAACCATCAAGATTAGAAATTTGTTGGCTATTCAAGTAGGAAACAATATCATACATGGTTTTTTGGCAATATGTGGTGCAGAGTAATGTCCTCCAAATAGCTAATTAGGAGTATGACGATCCCTAAAATGCATCGAACTACAATATTCCATCGTTAAAATTGACCCTATTTTTTATGTATAAGGAACAAAGTGTAGAATGTTATATATTTGGTTTCGACAAACATCAAAAGCTCTACATCCTTCCCTTTCACAACTAAAAACTTAATAAAGTTCTTCGTTGTTCAATCTTCTTAATGACATGATACAAACAAAACTCGTAAAAACTCTGGAGACAGACAACAAATCTAATTAGAAGATGGCATGGAATATAATGCTAACTAATGACCTAACACCCTTAAAGCAAGGCACAAGTTCGAACTAGAATCTTCTAAAGAGAAATCTTATACTTAAAGTTATATAAAACTTTCGAAGTGTTAAAATAAAGAATCCAAGTCACGCCAATTAGGAATCCCGAGAGAGAAGATGAAAAAAAACTATTTAGGAGCGATTCTTGATGGGGATGGGAATCCTTAAAGATGTGATTTAATCGTAAGTAGGGAAATTAGCTAACAAACTAGACAAAATACCTTTCACCGAATTATCCTAAAAATACTGCATATAATAAGGTTACTTAGAGGGATCCCATTGATTATCCTCCACATCTTTTTAAATATAAATATATACGTTATTTGGTTGAACGCTATATGGATTATTATTGAAAGAAAAAGGAAGGGGAGCTTACGTAACTATTATTTATATTGGAGTGTTGTGTAAGATGTTGAAGTGGTGGTGGGAATACATCATCACAACTACAAGAAAGACAATTTCTAGTGGGTAAACTTTGTAGATGCTTATTGTATTAGTCAATGAATATCTACTTAAAATCTCAATAAAATTCTCTCTCCTTCCATTTACCTATACTTGTAAAAAAAACAAAGAAGAGTATATGTGGAGCACATCACACTTTAAAAAAACAAATAAGAGTATATGGAGCACATCACACTCATGTGAGGTGGAAATATTGATACTTGTATAAGATACTAGTGAATTGTTCTTCCCCTCAAATACTCAAGGGAATGCATGCTCCCTTTAGCTTATACGTGTCCACATGTATACTTATCTAGAGCAATTGTATCTTCCAAACATAACTTATAGACACTATAACTTATATGTGTTTAGGTAGCCACCTCTTTGTATGGGGTATTACATTATTTAAAAGTTTTGTGAGTAAGAAAAGAGGTTAAAGGGTACGAAGTTTAAATTGATAAGTTTTTTTAAAATGTGAGTGTACGATTTTCATGGTGTGTGGCATGTGGATCTTTTCGACTTTCTTTTACCTCTTCTTTTTTTTTCCATGAGTTTTTGGGTTCTTTGTCGAGATTCTTTCTTTGTATCAACTTATGCACTAATAAGATCTTAATTTAAATTTTGATACATATACATACATATATGTATATACACACACCCAAATGTATTGAAGCATTTACGATAATAACAAGAAGCATCGGTGTCATAAATATGAATGTACCTAAGAAATTAATGTGAGCATTAAAATTATATATCCAAAAGTCTAAGCAAACATGAAGCATTCATTTTAGCACTAAAATTCAAATAAGAGTATGTGTTGCATCATCACTGGATTTCCTGGTTGAAGCATCACATTGCTCTTAGTGTCTTGGTTATTGTATATTGTTGAGGTGCCTGATAAATATTAAGTGATGCTCTTGGTGTGATGTTTTCAAAATTATACATTGTTGAGGGGCCTGAAAACTATTAAAGATTTTATTCCCTTCTTTAGTGTAATAGAGGCCTCAAAATAAATCATTTTCATTATCATTTTCTAGAGCCAACTCCACTATTATGATTTTGATGAAGAAGATCAATTTTCCAGAGATCTGCATACAATTATGAAAATTAGAGTGATGTTTATAGGGAAAATCTAATAAATAAGTTTTTGCATACTTTTTTTGTACAATAGTTTCCAGAAAAGTGAGTGCATTGTTAATGTAGGATTTTTCCCACTATGTGGTTTTACCTACACGGTCTAATTAGCTTGCTTAGGTTTATCATAGGTCATTAGGGGAAATGTACTTTAAGTCATTTTCTAATTGTGAGTTGAGTTAGTTACCTTTTTGGGTGACCTTATTTCCTCACTATATAATGTAACCTTCCTATGCATATTTTGGCTAATGAGTTAATGCATCAATGAACAATTTCTTGTTTTGTTGGAGACAAGTTTTCTTCCTTTTGAGTGTTCTTTGGATTTCACTACTTCACTACAGGGTTTTCTTCATGCATTTGATGCTATTCGATACTCGATCCTCAATTGTGGCCCAATCCAGACATGGTATTAGAGCCATTCTGGTAGCCGAATGCCATAGCCTCTATGTTGTGAGATCTAGCATTCTAGCTCATTCGGTGTTTGTTTTTCATTGATTTCGGTTTTCAAGGGTTTGGTGGGGTTTCAAGAAAATTTGTGCAAATTTGTTCCTTGGAGTCTCTACATGAAAAACGGACAAGACCATTAAATTCAGAAGGGGTCAAAACCCTAGTTCAGCTGTAAACATGACCTAGTTTTGTGACAGGTGTTTTCTGCCATTTTTGGAGGGTTGGAAGGTTTTTTTTTGAAATATGCAAAACTTGCACAGTCTTCAGCTCAAAAATAAAATTGAAAATTTCTGGGTTTTTTTGGGTTTGTCGAAATACTTGGTGGGTATTTGCCATTTTTTGTGGAAGACATACAAATTTTTCAAGATTTGGAGTTTTCTTGCATTTTTCTTGCCATGCTGTGTATTTCGGGATTTGCAGGTTATTCGTCAAGTCAAAATACCCAACCCAATGCATTTTGGGTTTTTCAAGGTGTTTGACATGTCAAAAAGTCCGACCAAGTGCAGTTTGGGTTTTCTGGATTTTGGTGCATTTTGACAAGTTCGGTTTTTTGGGTTTTTTGTGCACAACGGATTTCAACAAACTTGTGATATGTGGTCAAATCTCCGAACCTCGGTCAACGCCTCAGTGTTTTGGGTTTTTTTTGCAACAATTGTAAAACTTGCAAGCTATGGTCAAACCTCCGAACCCCGGTCAACACGTCAATGTTTCATGTTTTCGGGAAATCGGGACATCGAAACATCTCAACACATTGACACGAAACTTGCAATTCGCGGTCAAACCCCCGACTCCCAATCAATGCAGTGTCTTGGGTTTTTTTCGACCTACTTGACAACTTTCGGGTTCCTCGACTTGCTTGTCAAGCGCAAAACCCCAACAATGTTGAGTTTTCCAAGGTGTCAAGCAAGGCAAAAACCTCAACAGACCTTTTTCGAGTTTTTGTAGGTGTTTAACAAGTGCAAAAACCTGGTGACGGGTGCACCTGATCACATCACAGTGTAAAGTGACATCGTCAAAGGGGAGGGTACTCATCCTAGCCCTTAGCCCCTGGTCATATGGGAATTAAGCCTTTGGTTGCATGCTACTCAAGGCGGCTTAACTTTTCCTCATAAAGTTTGGACAAATTTTTGCACACCAAAATTTTATGCAAAGCGGAGATTTTTTTTGTGAGCAAGAAACTTCAAACTTCCATAACTTTCAGCCGACAACTTCGTTTCAGGCGTCCATTTTTTTTAGAAGTGTGAGTTTTTCGAGCTCTATCGCATTAGTAATATTCTTGTGCCTTGTAAAATTTAATCTATAGTTGCATAGGGGTTACACATCTTTTAAGCACACACAGTTCAACACATATCCACTTACTCCAATGAATTCGTCTCAAGTTCCGTTTCTTACACCTTTCAACTACCATGAGTGGAAAGTCAAAATGCAAATCCTCTTAAGTAGTAAAAGCTTACACCAGATCACCATGGGTACAAAAACAGAACTGACACTGGATGTGGAGAAGAGTGAAGTGGTACAATAGAAGTGACGAAGCCTACGGTCTATTATGCATGTCCATGTCTCCCTGACTTGCTCTTTCATATTGAATCTGCAGACTATTCCTAATGAAGTATGGATCACTTTGGAAGACTCTTTGGGAAGCAAGACATAATGAGAGGTCATGAGTTTGAATAATGAGCTCATCATTTTGATCCTAGGAAACTTTGACACGATACATGACTTCTTCACCAAATTCAAATCATTCAGGTTATAGTTGAAACTGCGTGGCATAGACAAAGAGGATGATCAATTGATTTTTTCCATCCTTGGGCCGTCCAAATTGGGTTCTGACTATTCTATCTTTGTTTCTACCTTCCATGCCACCAATCACGCCATTGGAGCTACATGGACCATGTCGTCCTTGGACGAGTTTGCTGTTGACTTGACTCGGGAGCAAGACAAGCTTATTCAAATGGGTGCAATGAAGTCCTCAAAATCACATGCCTTAATTACGAGTCATGACAAACATAAGGCTTTCCGACAGTAAGGAGAAGAAACAAAACAAGGACCACGGGCAATGAAAGGAGTTAGAAATCTGATGCTAAGTCCAAAGCATCAACTAAGCCCTCTTTAGGCGGGAAACCCAAGAAAGAGAGACTCACATGTGCGTATTGCAAGAAATATGGGCATGATGAAACCAAATGCATGAAGAAGTAGATTGACCAATTGACAAAGATGCTTGAGAAGCACAATATCAGTGTCGCTGATTCAACCAATCAGAGTTCATCAACATAGGGGTCTTCGAAGGCCAAAGATAATAAAAAGGGAGAACATAAGGGCAAAGCACTTGTTCCTAGTTGCATCCCAACCTTCCACATAGGTTATTGATTCTGGTGCTTCGTACACAACATGGCTTCATCTCAGGATCGTTTCTCATCCTTGGAGCCTTGTTATGTGCCTTTCATCTTGATGGGTGACGACACTTCCGCAAAAGTTAGTGGGAGAGGGTCAGTTGAAGTGGATGATGGGACATTTCATGATGTTCTTTGTGTTATCTCATTGTCCACCAATCTCCAATTAGTTTATCAAATCACTCACATTGGTGCAAGCAAGAGAGTTGATTTCACATCAGATTTAGTGGTTATTAGGGAAGTTAACAGTGATTCCGTGAGTTGCATTTCGGAAAGTAGATCACCAATCCAGGTTGTTCACTTTCTCACATTTTGCTCTTGAGCAACCCTCTACTGCATTTCTCACTCATACAGATGGGGTGAGTAAATTATGGCATGAGCGATTTGGCCATCTTAACTATCGCTACCTGGAGCAACTCAGTCGTCATGACATGGTTTCAGAGTTGCCACGTGTTTGTTTTTTTGACGGCGTTTGTCGGGGTTGCATTCTTGGTACGCATCCCGAAGAGAAGTATGACAAAGGTAAATCATGGAGAGCTACACAGATATTGGAGGTATTTCACAGTGACATTGCTGGTCCATTTCCAGCACCTTCATTCAACAGGACAAAATATATGCTTACCTTCATTGAGAACTTTTTGAGGTATACTTGGGTGTGCTTTCTTAAGCAAAAATTTGAGGTCTTTGATCTTTTTCAGGACTTCAAGGTGCTTGTAGAAAAATAGTCAGGTAAAGCCATCAAGATTTTGTGCACCGACAATGGTGGTGAGTATGTCAGTAACCGTTTTGAGCAATTCTGAACTTCAGAGGGGATTGAACTACAATGTACAATTCCATATAGTCCTGTAGCAGAATGGCGTTGCAGAGCACAAAAATAGGTCCTTGAAGGAAATGGCCAACTGTATGCTACACTCCAAGTCTCTTGCACCTCAATATTGGGCTGAGGCCATCAACTATGTTTGTTATATCCAAACTGGGTTCCTCACAAAGGGAGTCACTCCTTTTGAAGCATGGAACGGTCGGAAACCCATAGTTAAACACTTTCGAGTGTTTGGTTCTCTGTTATGGCCTGCATTCCTAAGAAGAAACGTAAGGCAATGGAACCTCAAAGTTGGCCTTGCATCTTCGTGGGATATCCTGGGGTTTTAAGGGATACATGCTTCTCCATCTCACTACCCATGAGTTGTTCATTGAGAGAAGTGTTCACTTTCAAGAGGGTCCTTAGAACTCCACACTTGACACTTCTCCCTCTTCCTTGGATGCATTGGGATTTGATGACAATTTGATGATTCAGATCTCACTTGAGCAACTTCCTGATGATCCGGATTCTTCTTTTAGTTCTGATGATGAGAGTAGTGATGGGGACTCATCTTCTTCTCCCAGAATATCTTTAGAGGATGAGGAATCTCCTCTTGATCTCTCCAATTTCTGGTCCTCTTTGGGCTAGACAGACACTGCAAAGTGCTGGTAATTGGGTTGGAAATCTATCTGACAATAGGCAAGACATGTTCACAATTTTAGAATGCCCCACATGCATTCATTGCATCTGCTTCTGATCCACAGTCGTTTCACGAGGCATCAAACACTTCTGAGTGGGATACAACTATGGAAGAGGAGTATGGTTCCTTGTTGAGGAACAACACTTGGGATTTAGTCCCTCTTCTTAAGGGAAGAAAACTTGTTCGATGTAGATGGATCTATCGAAACAAAATTTTACAGCAGATGGGTCCATAGACAAGTTCAAAGCACGTTTGGTAGCAAAGGGTTTTTTTGAGAGTACCTTGGATTGACTATATCGAGACTTTTTCCCCAGTTGCCAAAATGAACTCAATCTGACTCACTCTTGCCATTTCGTGGCGCATCATTGGGATGTTCATCAAATGGATGTGAAGAGTGCCTTTCTTCACGGTGACCTTGAAGAGGAAATATACATGGAGAAACCACAAGGATTTATGGAAAGATTCTTTCTTAGTTTGCAAACTTTGGAAATCTATTTATGGCCTCAAACAAGCCCCTCTGGCTTGGTATGCCAAGATGGACTCCTTTCTTCTTTCAGTTGGGTGCACTAGATGCCATTTTGATCCGAATGTCTACATTTTGCGGTAGGATGATTCACTGTTGATTTTGGTTCTCTATGTGGATGCACCTATTGATCACAGGGAGTTCTTCATCCACCATCACAGCAGTGAAAATTGCTTTGTTTGTTAGGTTCTCAATGACTGACTTGGGCTTGTTGCATTACTTCCTCGGGATTGAAATTTCTTAGTCTTGACTCTGAGGATCACTATTGCACAATCCAAGTATGCTCTTGATTTACTTGCACGATTTAACATGGCTAATTGTAAGCCAACTCCAACTCCCTTTCTATCTGGTGTGAAGCTTGAGGCTGATTGTCCATCTCCTTTGGTTGATGCTACCTTGTATTGACAACTTGTTGGTAGTCTCATTCTATCTTACACACACTAGACCTGACATTTCATATGCAGTGGGCATGGTCTCTAGATTTATGCAGGAACCACATGATCTACATTATGGAAATAACTAAGTGGATTCTCCACTACATTCAAGGTACTCATATTTTTGGGATTCACTATGGAGCAAGCATTGACGTTGACTTGATTGGAGTATACAAGATTCAGATTGGGTTGGTGATATTCAAAATTGTAAGTCTATTTCAGGCTACAATTTCTCACTTGGTTTAGGACCGATTAGTTGGTCAAGAAAGAAGCATAATTTTATTGCTTTATCTTCTACAGCGGTAGAATACAAAGGATTGGTTAATGTTGTCACTGAGGAAATTTGGCTCTAGGGGATTCTCACTGAGTTTGGTATACAGTTTTGATGACTAACAATTATCTTCTATGAAAATCAAAGCATAATCCATATTTACATATTCCTCCATCAATGGACCAAGCATATGATATTCACATTCATTTCATTATGGATCTCATTCATGAGCAAGTCATTGATCTCCACTACATCTAGACAACTAAGCAAATTACTAATATATTCACCAAACCTTTCATTGAGAGCAAGTATCTTGATTTGTGGGCTCTTCTTAGGGTTCGAGAAGCTCTATCATCCTCCTCTAGGGAGGATTTTCTATGTACTTTGGTACCTCATCAAGCCTTGTTGTTGGGACCCAATTCTACTACCCACCTAATCTACACTTAAGGGGGGTGTCAGTGTAGGATTTTTCCCACCATGTGGTTTTACCTACACAGTCTAATTAGTGTGCTTAGGTTAATAATAGGTCATTAGGGGAAATGTAATTTAAGTCATTTTCTAGTTTTGAGTTGGGTTAATTACCATTTTGTGACCTAATTCCTCACTATATAGTATACCTTCCTATGTACTTTTTCGATAATGAGTTAATGCATCAATGAAACATTTCTTGATTGTTGAAGACAACATTCTTCCTTTTGAGTTTTTTAGATTTCACTATTACACACAGGGTTATATTCATGCATTTGATCATATCCAGTCTTGATCCTTGATTGTGGCCCACTCTGAGATGTACAATTCTGGCAAAGTGCTTAAATCACTGCAATTTTTTTAGATTATTACTATCTAACTCTAAAGACCTAGATTCTACTCTTTATTCCCAATGAATGTTTTTAGATTTATGTAAAATTGGATATTCTTCTATACCCCATTTTTCAATCATTAAATTGGAAATGGTTTTAGCAATTACACCTTATTTTACTATTTTAGGTCAAATTAGATTCAATTACATGTTTATGGGTAGATCTCTTTCATATTGACGTAAACCACTTTATAGTGAAAATATCTATGGACTCTACTAGCCTTTCATGTTTTGTATCCTTACGTTTTACTTATTTTTATATGCAAGAGCATACAATTTAATTAAAATTGAGATCAAATTTATACTATAGTAAGGGCATCAAACACAATAATCTAAGTTTTTTATCACAATTAGATGTGATTATTGGGTTTAAAATTTACAAAACAATATAAAGATGAGTTATTTATCGAATGTAGATGTTTTTCATTCACAATAGGTGCCAAAAGTGTTGCACATTTGAAAATGATTTGTTACATATTCAAGCTAAAAATAGGGGCTAACAATCTATCTAAACACTACTAGTAAACTTGGATGCCCATGGAAGATCGAAAGTGTTGGACTTTACCGAAAGTGTTTGGGATTTTATAACCTCTAGGAATGTTTTGTATATGTTTGTAACCTACTTTGGATATTTGGAAGTTATTCATTCTTGTGTGATGACAGATATTTATGCTCTTCTTTTTCTAAACCCTAATTATTACTTGCAAGACCACAAAATACCATTAAAAAGAGTTCAGGATGGACAACCTCAATCACACCCCTAATGATGTGGTGAGAATTTCCTAAATACCAATACTTTGAAGAGCGATCGTGTCGCAGGAAATTCATCCTCCTAATCAAGTGTTTGTAAAATCATGTGCTTCACTAATTGAACTTTGTTCAAACTTTTATCTTTGGCATCACACAAATTTGATCTCTTTAATGTCGAGTTTGGCTTTACAAATTTTGCTAAAGATGTTCCTTATGAGATTATAGATTTGCTAAAACATTGAATATGTTCCTCAACATAGTGAGAGTTCTCTAAGAGAGTGTGAAGTTTCTTAAAGGTGTTAAGATGTGTAGAAGTTGAGTAATAACATAATGTATATTTTATATATATGTGGGATTCTACACAGTACACAATCACTACAATCAATTTGAAAATATTTTATATAATTATCACTCTTACTATTCACAATATATTTATTGTCTCCATTTGTTTTGGGCCCATAGTTTATAGCTATACACATGCATAACACTATCCATACAAAATAGAACAACACCTCAGTCTTCACTCTTACCATGTGATCATTCACATTGACAATTGTATCTCCCATATCCTTTGGGGAAAGCTTTTTATATATCCTAATACATTAGTTACATCTTAAAAGCATACATAACAAACATATCTCCCTCATTTCCAATGGCCACTGCGTACATGGGGGCATATGACTCACTCACAATGTTATACACAATCAAGAACACACATTGGTTATGCTACACTCTTTCCCACATAGGAAAAACTTACATACGGACACAAATTTTTCTTATCAAGAACATTGGCATAAATCCTATATGATCATATAAATCATAAGAATAACATTAAATTCTTGATTCATCTATCTAGGCATATGATTACATGAACATTGCATCATTTAATTCTTAAACCTCTAAGGCTAAATACACATTTGCACAACACACCCCGCAAATCTCTCGATATAACTACAATATTTTGAAAATAACCCATATCAGGTACTCTTATAAAGAAGGAGTTGTCATCTTATCTGAATCAAATCCAAACACGACTATCACTCACACCTCTTAGCATATTTACATACAATCATTTTCTTCTGGGATGTGTAATATGCCTTGTGAAATATCACGCCACCCAAAAGAGGGTAAATCATGGTCATTGTTTCCTAAATCAATGATAATTGACATATACCATAAGCACAGGGCAAAGCTCTTCAAAGACACTTATGATAGTAAAACATGGTCATTAAGGCCTTCCATAGATTTATGAATTGATCAAACATATATAGAAAAAAGGCATTTACTTTGTACAAATTATACAAATATTTTTCTTTGAGACAATAGATTATTTGAATTGATCGAGTGTGAAATTTTGACATCTAAAAACCAAATTGTGATCATGAGCACAATGACATTTTGGCATTTGACATTTGGACATTTTTAACAGACTATAAACAAATTAGAATACATTGTAGCATTTATGACATTTGAACAATGTTTTGAGCACATTAACCCCATGGCAAGCCTTAATGGGCATAGGTTAGCTATATGGTAGGCTCTAATGCACACATATTGGATCTATAGTTGGATTATGTGCTACATATTGGCCTCTTGGAAAGAAAAAATTCACATAGAATGGCTTCAACCAGCCCAATATTGATGGTTTGTATTTCTAGTTAAGAAATGGATATGACACACATACACAACATATTTTTATGGACTATAAACACATTAGAACACATTGTAGCATTTATGGCATTTAAACAATGTTTTGAACACATTGACCCCATGGCAAGCCTTAATGCACATAGGTTAGCTATATGGTAGGCTCTAATGCACACATACACAACATATTTTTTATGGATTTTCATGTGTTTAGATGTGTAATAAGAAAATGAGATGAGATAAAAAAAAAACCTCCTTTATGTGACACAAATTGTGAATAACATAATATATTTATCTATTTGAAACAATGTGGCACAGTCTCTTGAAAATCAATGTTTATCATGTCATATATTTTCTCTATTATTTCAAAGTTATTATCAATGCTTTTATTATACACCTCTTTATATCAAAAGAATACTAATATACTATGTGATGAGTGTCATTGATACTCACACTTTAATCATTCAATAATTGTCAATATAAGGGCAGTGTCCAAGGCTATTTACAACAAAGAATGGTTGAAACTGTATTGAGAATGCAACTAAATTAACTGAAGAATAAACAACTATTGTATCTAAGAATTTTTGAAAAAAAAATCAGAAAGACTCCTAAATTTGAAACTTTAAGAACTAAAACATGTTGAAATAGAATAACAGTTTAAATAATGTAAATGTTTTAATGCTTGAAATAAATCAAACTATTGATTAATCAAGAAATAAACAAATGAACAACTCTTCACTTCACATTGGGGAGGAGTGGCCCTTTCTCCTTCCCTTTAATCCAGTTGCAACGTATTACTCACAAAAACACAACTAAATTCATAATCGTGCCCTTTTTTATTTATCAAAATTTATCAATACATTTCTTTCCTTTCCAAAAAAATGCCAATCCTCCTAATCCTAATGTGTATTCCTTATATATACCAGGTGAAGTCAAATTCTTATTCAAGAGAAGTTGTTATTCTAATATTCATGCAAGAGTTGCATGTAGTTGTTAACTAAACATATCTATATCAGAATGACAACATAACTGGTAATCATAAAGCGAAGGTGTCGCCATGCATATGACTTGCTAATCAAATTTATCTTTTGAGTGAAAGTAGAGTTCCTATAAACAACATACAACTAATGTTGGAGATCACTAAAGTCTAGACAACTCAAGTAATCAAGTTCCTGGCATAGTGGAGGTTACCACTAAATGAGGAATTGCAAGTTTTAGTTTCCTCATGTTGAATTGGATGATTTGTATTTCTAAAGAGGCAGTTTCCACCTAAATTGTCTAAGTCCCAAATAGAACTGATGATGACTGGGTGCTCCACAAGTTGTGCAAATCATACGATGACTATGTGAGTTCCGCGCTCCCATGTATGAGTCATGCACTCCATCGTGTTATTCTTGCGCTCTGATGTGTGAGTCCTACACTCCGTTGTGTGAGTCATGTGCTAGGATGTGTGAGTCTTGCACTAGGCTTATGAAAGTTCTTCCATACAGACTTGTTAGAAAAAAATTGCTTATATCAATGAACCCAAGGAAGCATATGAAAGATGAAAGTTAACCAAGATTTATGCACAAAAATTCTCTTTAAGTACACAAAAGTATTATTTACAATAATGTTGATATCATTTCAATACAAGGGGATAATGACAAAATTGGGGTTTCGAATGGAGAATTCGAAAGGCTTGTCACTATGTTTGTTGATCTTTACAAATTGGCATATTGGTTAAAAATAACATTGGAAAATGTTTGATCAAAGTTTTGAAAGACATTCACAAAATGCACTTTGGGTATGCTTTTTATTTTACTTTAAACTAACTTTTTCAATTCTAGTTTAAAGTGGGGGCAATTGTAGATACCCCAGAATGGCACAACCCCTTTTTATAATGGATTTTAAGTGATTTTGTGTGTATGGTTAGTTAAAGTTGAATAAAATGGATTAATTGGTGTGATAACAATTCTCTCTAGTTCTATTACTTCATAATTAGAACTAAGAATTGTTATGGTTCTCATTTTTCCATTTTCATGTGTTTTCTAGGAATTCCCACCTTGTGGATTTGTATAGTATCATTCTTATGTATCTAGGATAGAGTTGGACACCGTGGATAGAATTAGTCCACATTTCTACCCTCATCTGACGACTTTATCCCGCCTTTATTTTTGCTCAAATTTTTAAAACTTAAATCTCTTTCAATCAACCTTTTCATTTTGAATTTGGGTCAATTTCATACCAAAAGGTTCTAAATTCGAGGATTGATTATTATTTAATAGAATCAATTAATTGCAATTTAAAGGAGGGACTCCTTACAAGATCAATACGCTTACTAACATAAAAAGATCTATTGCACATTCAAGTACACAACTCATTACTCTTAGTTGCAAATTTGAAGCACTCTAATTACCTGTATTATACCTTATGTCATTGGGATTAGGGAATGGCATGTATAATTGTAGTGATATCGCATGTTCTCAAACACCTACCTAAAAGGGATAACTAAACCATTCTAAGGCCTCTTCAAAATATTTTTATGTAGGAATCTCTTAACTCAATGAGGGATTGAGGAAGCTCACCCATTACAAGTTAACCCCTTTTTGTGCTCAAGCAAGGGAGTAAGTTAGTTTTGGCAAGGTAAAATCCCTAATCGGTTATACAATGGTGATTGTATACATCTAAATATATAATCTTGGTCCTAAGACATAGTAAAACATTATGTAAAAAAATTCCAAATCATACTAGCTTAGGGTGAAATCGGCCACTGGGAGCATAAATATCTTGAAAATTCACCAATAATAGTCTATTCTACCCTCCTCTTAGTCCCAGTCCCCCAGATTCTATGAGTACCTTAACAAAATTATACGCCACCCATTTTACACAATTATAAATCACTCATTTCATCTTATCTAATTTTGGGTGGATGTGTTCTATAACATAACCCATAATTTCAATCATCAACTTTCTATAGTTTGTATAGTCCAAATATTGATCATACATGATTTAGGATCCATAACTTTCTATGTTTATTAAATTTCTGGCTCTAAATCATTTTACACGTACTGTATATCTTAATTAGATTAAAACCATAGTTTTCATATTAAAATCACTAGACAAAAGGGACATCACAACATGTGTGTTAGAATTTTTCACTCCTTTTGAACTACTAGTTAATCTCATATATGAGAATTATTTGCCTCTACATATGTAACTTTATCTAAAACTTCTAGGCAGGGTGATTTTCTCCTGCTCATATGATCAATTAGAAATACATGTCTCCCGGCCTCAAAATATTCTTACTCGAGTATATCAAGAACATCATCTAAGATATATCTTAACATTTATGTCATCGATGCATCTATCATGGTGACCCAATACCAAGACACTAGTACACATTCCAAACATAATAAGTTAGCCCTAATTCATAAAATACAAATTATTGTATACAAACATGTGAATATACCAAAAGCATTACATGTATCATCAATATCCTAATCATCATCTCTCATCAGTTATGCTCAATTTACCCTCAAGGGTTTCTCCTCACTCTCATATGCCTCAATTCCACTCTCCTTTGCTTCACAAAATTCAACAATTTTAAGCATGCATGTAGAACCAATTTTTTAAAGGATGGGAGATTATACTATATTGGTCTTATAGTAACCATCAGTATCCCATTCATGTTTATATGAAATCATGATCAAATATGAACTCAAAAATAATAATATGTTATTATCACCACCATTTATATAAACAAAATTTTCAACATTTGCTTCAATAAAAGAAGAAACATTATAAGTATTATTTTCCGTTTTCTTTACATTTTATTGAGTCAAAGGAAATAAAATATGATCAATGTAAGCACCACTCAATATATCATTTCACCTAGTAGATGTAAGGGATCTAGCTTTCCTAGGTTGCACGAGATGAAATCATCTGAAGCACACAAATGCAAGAGTTATTATTCATGCATAACCTAATGGATTTCAAATCAGCCCTAAAATCTAAAATCATTAAGGGTGAACTTCTATGTTGTATACTTTTTCTTTTTTACAATCTTGTCTCCTCTGACTTTTCTATGCACTTACATATTTTATACTTTGTCTGCTTTATGATATTGTCTAGGAACTTGTATGTTGTGTGTTATGACTGATATGTGATCTTGTATATTCTTACTGCTCTAAGAACTTGTGTGTTCTAATATTTAATTGTGTTGTGATTGTTATGTGATATTGTTTATTCTAACTACTCTAAGAACTTGTGTGTTGTAATATTTGACTGAAATGTGTATGCAAATAAAGCATGGCCTAACATAATTTCCTCTTTGTCTATAAATAATCTAGACTTGGATAATGAAAGGTGTCATACTAAAGATGCACAAAATAGTGTTCTAAGTTGTAAAATGTGTGGGACTGGTAGGTGATAATCCATACTATATGAAATATATACAGCTCTAAAGACTAGATCTAAGATAGGAGAGTGGCATCTAACTAGGTCCCAATGATAGATTTATTATAAAAAGGTTGTAAATCATATGTTAGGGTTGTAAACTCATATTGTAAGGATTGATAGGTTGTAAAGGATTGTAAATCACAAAGGGTTGATTATAAGGTAATGAATGATAGATAAAAAAGAAATAGATCAAGAACATGATACTTTACTCCAGCCTATGCATGACCAATCAGACAATCAATCATATCTAAAATAACATTTAAAGGAAATGAGAGTTTATAGATACTACCAAATTATGAAGACGTCATTGGTGCATGAACTTCCCCTAGGATTCGCATCACCTTATGAGAGATTAGTTGTGGGGGCTAACAAATGAATAATACATGACCAAGATAATCCACTTGTTGAGGACTCCAAAGGCTTGGAGGACCATAGTAAGTGGGTCTCCTATGCTTGAGAATCCTGAGTACCCAATACTTCAAGTGTAGACTCCAAAAGATAAGCAGAACTAACTTCAATACCTTTTGTATATTAAGGGTAGATTTGTGAATTCCATAAAACTAAATGAATGATGACGATGTGATGGAAAGAACACTCAAATGCCACATGTATACCATGTTCATGGTCATAAATTATACTTTATAATAGTCATTTATATTGACAATGACTTATGACATATGTTGTTAGAAATGAAATCCTTACGACATTGGCCATGGTCGATACAGTCATTTCTAGGCAATGCATCCTCGAAGGGGTCCTAAAGCAAGTCTTGGATGATGGAGGAAGACTCTAAAGCTATTGAAAGGCGATATGATGAATGTATATGTGTGTTTTAATTATATATGGAGGCAACCATAAGAGGATAGTAGGCTGATGTCCTAGGAAGACTATAAAAGATGAATGTAAAGGCATAAAATGTATCTGAAGTGCCATAGCATGGATTGCACATAAAGTCCCTCTCATAATTACTAGTGTCAACCAGCCCATTGTAACCATTTTTTGGTACCATCACTCCTAGAAATATCAATGAGGATATCACTGCAGGGAAGTCAATGCACCAATAGTTCTTGTGAAGAGAAAATATAGTAAAAGTAAAAAATTAGGTGTATACACTTTGTGATCTTGTTGGCTCTAACTACTCTAGGCACTTTTATGTTGTATGCTTTGAATACCATGTGATCTTGTCTTATCTATCTATTTTAAACACTTGTATGTTATCTGACTACTCTAGGCACTTGTATATTATTTTTTATTCTTCAAACATGTATGCTCTGCGATCTTGTATGCTCTTTGCACTTGTATGTTTTATGCTCTACTTTTTTGTGCATTTGTATGTTCTATGATTTGTTTTCTCATCTTCCATTCTTTCTTTATGTGTGATTTCTCATTTCACATATGTTTTATGCTCACACACATCAAGTACATGTCACCCATACTATTTCCTAGACACATTGTTTGCTACATCTTTATATCAGAATAAATATTTTGATGACATATACTCATCTTGCTTGAGTTATATCCTCTAGACACACATTTCTTATGACATGCATTGTTTAGACACACATTACTTAGATACATATTGCTTATGACATATTACACTTTATTTAGAACACATATTATTAACATACTTTCTTAGCACACATTGTGTGACACATTTCTTTTTATAAGCACAATAGTTGATACATGTTCTAATTTATATCTTGATCTAGGCACAATAGTTTATACATATGTTTATTTATATCTTTCCCCTAGCACAATTGTTGATACATATTATGATTCATCACTTGTTCACAACATTTCTTATTAAACACTTTCTTCTAGCACATTGGTTGATGTATCTCATGATTTACAAGTTTCTCATGGCACATTGGTTGTTACATTTCTTTCTCTAGGCACAATGATTGGACACATACTTGTTTTTGCACACACAAGTTAACAACTAACAATCAATAACATTGGTCAAGTCAGTCATGTATTTTAAATAGTTATGTTTGTTTATGATGGACCTATCATGTCTTGTTGTGTCATGTTGTTCATAGGTAACTATGGATCCATTAGGCATTTAATCATGTTTGGTTGTCATAATTCTCTATTGATCATTGTTATGCTATTTGATGAATTATTAGACATTCTCATGATATGACTCATGATTGATGACACTTACTATTTGTTCTAAAATACTTATAGTCTAATGAACATTACTCATCTTAACATGTTAGTTGATATATTATTAGAAAGAATGTGTCATATGTGGCTCAGTATATACATGTTCAAACACGGAAGCTCAAGTATATGGTAAGAACATTCAAGTTTCTGAAGATTTGAAGCTCAACATGGACAAACATGTTTTGCATTCAGATTTATAGTTGGTTTGAATATTTGTTCTTGGATATCATTGGTTAGAGACTTTGAGAATGACCAATTTGATGTGCGAAAGAAGTTTGTGATGCCTCGGTATGAGAAAGACCACCTTGTAAGATTACACTTAGGGAGGAATAAAGACTTGTTAAGGTGCAGCATGAGAATGAATCTAACGATGGTGAAGAAGAGCAAAAGGGCAATTCAAAAAAATAATATGAAGAAATAGGACAAGCAAAAAATGCACCCCATTTACTCAAGAGACAAAGGCACTAATAAAATAAAAGGTGGAAGATGTAAAGAAATAAGATGAAAAGGGTAAGAAGATCGAAGTATCTAAAAAAGATATTTAGTTTGAAGCATATAGATAAGCACATCATCATGAGAGACAACAATTGTGGAGGCTTGTCAGGGAGCAGCATAGTTGAAACGACTATGGATAATACCTGAATCAAAGGAACCATCATTATGACTATACAAAGAATTTAAGGAGCAACAAATACAGAGCATTGAATATAGGAGTAATCATTATGGGTATGCATGGAAGCCAAGGAGGAACAATTATGGTCATTGATGGAATATAGTGTTGTTGCAAAATTAGGAACCATGTTCAAAGAGCTGTCACCCACAAGGATCACATAAAGGTGGTCAGATGATCAAGCATAGCAACAAGTGTCCAATGATTTGAAGCACACTCATTACTTGATTTCTTATCATGTTTCGAGATGAAACATGTCAAGGAGGGATGGCATGTTATGTACCAAATGATATTTTATCATAACATAAATGGGTTTATGGAGATGCTAACATGTGGCACACATTCGTTTAGTTAGTTATCTTGGTCTAATGTATAAATAGGTAATTTGTGAAACTAGTTATAGTATATGCTGTAGATAAGCCCTATATAGAGATATGGCCCAGATGAGATAAGATAAGATAAGACCATGTATATATAGAGGGGGTACCACATCATCCCCTATATTCTCTATATAGATAGGGGCACCCCCTATCTGAACTATGGCGTCCATCCCATACTCATCCCATCTAGTTAGAGACGAGACGGTGGGTAATGAGTCAAGGTACATTGGGATCAAGGGCTACCCACCAATCAAGAGTAATAGAAGTTTATATAAAGGATATGAATATCATTTTGGAGGAGGGAAGTAAGTGGTGTCTTGTATTTTTGCGAAGAATGTTGAAAGTACCCCTCGTTGAAGTGGTTATTCCCAAATTAGGAGAACTTACGGAGTTATTCTTTCCTTAAGAGTATGGTATGGTGTTGCCCTACCATAAAGGCATTCATTATGTTTATGAATATATTGGATATTAGGACATTGCGGCCAACATATATATAAATATCATGTGACGTCCATTCTAATTTGTATAATGTTGTTTGTTTATATCATTGCATGTGATCACATTTGTGGAACCCATAAAGTACTACAATTATGGTTATGTCACTTATGTACTTCCACAATCTCAATCACAATGCTTAGGTTTTGTTTGAATTTTATGAGCTCATTCTCTCACTATCTTCAACTATTACTATTACTGATAAATGTATATCAAAATAAGACCCTAAATACTTACACTTTCTATTATTTCAGTTTTAGTATGTTCCTACACTATTCCACCAGTGTAGTTAAATAAACCTAAATGTATTGTTGGTGAAAACCTGCTTTCCACGTTTACAATAATCAATCAAAGCAAAGAGAATACCCGAAATCTAGCAAACACTAAAAGATGCGTCATTAAAATGTGTGCCAAACATTATTTGGGGAATCCAATCCAAATATTCCACATCCATCGTCCACTAGATGACTTGGATCAAGGGAATCTCATGATAATTTTGTTCACTCTATTACCAATATGAACAGGCATGAATCCATCGTGAATAGCCTAGTCCATAAAGTTGACATTTATAGAGTGCGTGAGAGTTTCAAAGAAAATGTTAACCTTATATCATATCTGGTTGAGGATGGAGGTTTGACGTTTGGCATTGCTCTACCTGTAGGTTGAAAAATTGAATATATGTAGACATTTTATTTTTGTGGCATTACTTATTTCTTATTGGTGTTAATGGATTTGTGTGTCAATTATTGGTTTAGATTAGGCTTTGTGTAGAGTGTTCTTTATAATTGTTTTGATTTCATAATGTTTGTCTTTGTCCTCTTTTGTTTTTTCATTTTCACTTTTCTCGCTGGTTTTCTTTTCTCCTCTCTGTACCTGACTAATTTTTTGAGCTTTGTCGTAATCGTAACAATACAATTTTGTTCACCTTGAATCATTATGGTATGGCTTTGGTCTATTTTTTCCCTTTTGACCCTTGTTCTTAGTCTCTCAAGGTTTGGCCCTTCTTTACCAACCTTTGTGTGTCAACATGTGTGCCAATAGGGTTCTTGAATTTACATAAGCGAATAATAGATGAGCGATAAAATAACAATGAATGATATAGTTGTGAAAGAAAATAATTCATTTATTAGAGAAGCATCCTCGCCCTAAAAGAAAATTTCAAGCATTTAGATGTGAGCATCTAGCATTTACTTGTTGCATTGATTAGGGAATTGAAAGCAATAAAGATTGAAACACTTCCGTTATAATGAATTGCCTACTGAACTCCATTATACTTGATGTATTGCTTTCCAAACTATTCAAAATCATGGAGCCCTGACAATAGTGGATGGTTAAAACCAGCCACCATTACCTTCTTTGGTTTGTAAGGGGTTACAGTAATAACAGGGTTCAAAGAAGAAAAGCAATTTCCCAACAATCCACTATGAATTCTAAAAAAGCAAGGTAGGTTTTCAAGGCCCTGAGGCCAACAAATATGGTGGTGCAATTAGAATCACCCTAATGACGTTCAAAACTCAACTACTACGATTCTAGTAATATCAACTAGAGTGCGGACAATTTTGGTCAAAGTTCTCTATTCATGTTGATTACTTTTTTATTTATACCTGCACAACAATGTGTGTTTCTAACCATTGTCTCAAGAATTATGGCACTAATATCCTTCTAAAAAACCTATTTTTACAAAGAATTCAATTTATTTTTATTCCCTATGTTCCAAGAACATCATCTTATACGATTAGGTATGATTTGTTAAGTTATATCTATTATGGGGCCCAATTGCAATGTAATGTGGTTAGCTACAATGCATTGTTAATGTAAAAACCACTTCCCACATCTACAACATCCAATTGACGAAGGCTCAAATCTTGATCAGTACATTATCCATAAAGGTGAAACAATGGCCAAATAGAACATGCTACGTGCTTAAAATTTTGGAGAGTTACTCGAACTGAAATGGCATTCATCAAAATTGATGAAATGAAACAATGGTAGTCAACATGTCATGTTGATGTGTGATAAAATGGTCATTTCGTTGTGGATCAAAAGTGATGATAGAATCGTGATTGTGCATGTTATCTCCACTATGCAAAGTTGAAAGGGAAAGAGGAAGGTGATAAGATTTGATTTGACAAGCTCAACCGCTAGGAAGAAGGGCCTTTTTTGGTTAACGAGTCCTAGAAAACACGATCAAGCAAGAACTCATGGAGGTGACAAGAAGGCAAAGAGTTGAAAATGAATGAGCAAACCCAAAAATAAATTGATACGAACAACCCAATAACATAAGCACTCACATTATTGAGGTTTTTGCATAGAAGGACAAATCCTCCAATTTATCGACACTGCCAATACACCAAGACATGCATCAAGAAAGCAAACGTAAGCATCAATGAGAGAAACATTAGACATGTTTTAAGGTGAGAAAACACCATGTCCATGACTATCAAAGTTGAATTATTTCAGTGCGATAATCCAAGTGCATAAAATTAAAGGAAAGATTATCCACAATGCTCCAAATTAAATGGAACATCCAGCTTCCATTTTTAGAATCTTATATAGGCCGACTTACTAATTAAAGTTTTCTATCACTTGAGAAACTTCTTGTATGCAAGGACACAATTAACATCGACATAGAATCGGAATTTTGAAAATGACAATTATCTTGGCCTGCCTCATGATAATTTTCTCTCAAGCCCCGCTCTTCGAATTGCGGAATTACATGTCATTTTGGAGGTTAACTCATTTTACGCAACTATCTTACCACAGAGTTGACCCAGAAACAGTTCCTTTTCTCACACTAGGCTTTAACACAAACAAAAAGAAGAAAGAAGAATAAATACAACATTTTTTTGATAAAAAAATTTATGGAATTTTCGGAAATGGTCAACAAGGGCATTCGAAAGATATTCATATGGATGAAGCACTCTCTAAATGTACCATATGCTAAATAAGCATCTACCCATAAATACAATAAATGTAAACACTGACCCCAAAAAAGGCTAAAATAAATACTACAAACGTATCATTATTACTATAAAATAATGTTCATCCCTACGATTGTGAAATGGGTAAGTGGATACATTTGTACATAAGCACGCCCAGGTTCAGATCCAACTCACGTTCATGGGACCTGCAGCAGGAGATGCCCGAAATAGGTGTGATGCAGTGCAGTAGCAAAATGCATTGTGTCAGAGATGATTGTGGGTGCATTGTACAGTAACAGTCCAGGTTCAAATCCAATTCACAGTCGTCTGACCTACAGTGAGGACCCCCAAAATCTGCGCAACGCTGCAGTAGCAAAATGGAATGAGTCGCACATGATTGTGTACCCCCAAAATCCCCACGAATCAATCAAAAACAAAAAGACTAGAATAATTATCAGATTTGACTAAATGCGGGGTTGGTTTAGCAAAGAGTTCATTTGTCTAATATGTGAACTAATAGCTCATTCTCAAGAAACATGGCAAATATTGTAGAATAACAGGGAAAACCATGCTGTTATTTGCAACGAAAATCTTCTCCTGAAAATCCATGTGAGCAAGAAACCACAAAACATAAATCATCTACAAAAATACAATCTGAAACCACTGTAGCTAAATTATTTGATAGTTCATTCAAGGTTGAATGTCTAGATAAAATAAATAAAATGTATAATCTGTTATCATCGCCAAAATTGATTTAAGATCCTCATCAGTACATAATTACTAATTTACTAAATGTTAATTACAGTGAAAGATGGGAATTGTTTCTGTTGCCAGCCCTGGTTTCCTACATAAGAATAAGAGAACATTGGATAACGTAGTAATTGAATTGATGCAGATCACTTGAGTGAGAGAATAAAAGTTAAATAGTTGTTCATCCTTGACAGAAGGTAATGCTCCTTCCTGAAAATAAATAAATATATTCAAGCATTAAATATTCTAAAAATAGTTTTACACAATTATGGTTAGAACAATGTGTTCAAGTTTTGCCAAGAAATTATTGCTCTTTGCATGCAATGTAAGAGAATCTTTGGAAAAGATTTAAGAATGAGCAATTTGCCTTACCAATCAAGTTTAGCTACAGCAAGAATAGAACAAAGGAAATTATATGTTTCTTATCACTATGGCTTCCATGGCATTGTCACTTTTTGGAAGGAAATCAAACTGCATTTATTCAAATGGCACACAGCAACAATTGAAAAGCAACTGTGCACTTATTAAATATAAAACTACAGACTATTCTAACCAATCTTAGAATAAAAGCAACTGACCACTTATGTATCGTGTAACCAATCATACCAACTACCTTGCCGTCAAGCATGTTGCGTTGCAAGCCAGCTCATGGAGCTACAGTTGCTTCTGTCCAGCACATTAAATTCATTAAGTCGACGCTCAAATTTTATGCACAGCTTGGACTTGTAAACCCACATTGAATGAGGATCCAATATCTTGAACAGTACTCATAGTCTCATACTTCTTTACACGTATAGCAGCATTGCTTCACATTTTTTACCATGCCTTTTTTAGATAAACAACAAAGCTTGGTATTTCTGGGAGATCATTTCTATTTATATAGTTAATAAGCACCAATCATGTATGTGACCAGTTCCATTTATCTATGGTCACACAGACTCCAAAGGGGATAGTTCCAGGTTCACACTTCATTTTGCGAACTCCTATCCCTCTGCTGTTCCATTTCACCAGCAGATTCAGATGCTACTTCACTTGAATCACTGATCTCATGCTTGCAGAGAGGACAAGTAGCATTAATTTTTAGCCATTTATCAACACAATCTACATGAAAATGGTGTAAGCAAGGAAGCTCCCTCAGCTCTACATCATCCTTGTATTTTCCAAGGCAAATGCAACAAATCTGTTTTTGAAAAAAAAAAATCTAAATTAGCAGATGGTCCCAACATTGCCTTGCAAATAAAACCCCACTAATAAACTCTTTTTAAAGGTGAGAATAACACAAACCGCATCTTCTGCTGAAACAGCTCTTTCGTTTTCTGTACCAGCCGCTACAACACCACCGACAGATGAACTTTCTGAGTCAGATTCAATATCATCTTTAGGAACAGTTTCTCCACTTTCACCTTTTCCCTTAAACTTGTACGTTGGCAGGGAATTAATGACTTCTGATGAAGCACCTTTTGTGTGGGTCTGGTCCTCTCGAAATCCGAGAAGAGATATAATGCAGGGTAGGCAACAGCAGATTGTTGCGCATAAAATAAAAGGCATGGCATAACCTATACAGCTAAATGTGAGGAATACAATACATAATCTGCAATAAGAAACCCAAATTTTAGAAGAAGTTCTAGAAACTTCTGAGAGTATTTATCGTGACAACATAGTAAATAACCTGCAATAAGAAACCCAAATTTTAGAAGTTTTAGAAACTTCCTAGTATTTATTGTGACAACATAGTACAAATATCTATTCACAAATGAGAAAAATAATGAGTTACAGTGACTATATATAGTAGCACATATCTGACTAATGAGACTGTCCAAACCTGTACAAATTTGGAGCCTCACTTGAAGATGAATGTCCCCCAAAAATCCAAACATTGCCAACAACAAACCAAATGGCAAAGAAGCAGTCCAAAGCCATCTTGAACCTTTCAACAAATATGTTAATCCTATAATTCACGAAACAGAAAAAGATATACTCAGTCAATACTATCTTTAATGTTAATACAAATCTTCATGCAACAAAACCGCGAGGCAAAAAACATTGCCCATTGCTGCAAAATGAGACTGTCAAAATGAGAATAATCAATTTCTGTAGATAATTGTGTATTACCATTCTATAACTTTTGCTTCCTATCAAACATTTGATGCATAGAGCCAAGCCTGTCTTAAGATCATCCTAACTCAAAAGTCTTAAACAATGCACAGATCAATTGTAATCAAAATATTAGGTACAACATAATTCCCCATCTATTAAGAGTTCCTAGATTGATACTTGAAAATATACAGATATGGATATGTATATTATTTTAAAATTATAAGTACAATTCAGAAAAAAATTAGATCTAGATATGTAACTTCTTCTGATTGTGACATACAGTAAGGTAGATTCACATTTGTATCCATAGCTTTCATTACGAGCAACTTGTGAAACATACATGCAGACACAGCTTGCATAATGATAATAACTGCATTTGATTGCGTCGACTGAATTAACTTGCATAAAAAATTAACAAAACCCTTGATGTAGTCGCACATACATAACCCTGGTTGCAGCTAGCTTGTTAATCAAGGAAACCCAATCCTGCTTATTTTATACTCTAAATATGATGTCCCGTGAAAGTTGAAATTAACAAATTAGCTGATAACACATATACCTACCCGATTTTTTATAAACAAATGTGCATGCTAGCTAGGATATATTCTGTAAGTTAAAGAACAATGTAACACGCATATATACCTATAACGTAAAATATGTTATTACCATAGAAGCTATATGTATAGTACTCAGTATTACTTCCCCTAATTTTTACAATTAAAGCATAAATAATAATCCCACAAAAGCTAATAATCTAATTAAATTGTTCATGGAAACCTTCAATTAATTAACACAAACACATGACTGGGTTGTACAACCCACATTCATAGAAATTGTGCGACAAGGGTGACTTATAAGGCATTACATGCTCCAAAAGTTTTGCCCATGGGGGAAAAGAGGCTAGTGAGAGAGAAGCCCGAAGCAATAAATTGCATTCACCATTCCTCCCCACACTAACAAATGCTTTGAAAGGTGCTTGTGAGCTAAGTCAGTTCCCGTGCTTTGTGATTATTATAAAAATACATTAGGAAAAATATAATTAGCCTATTAGGTCAACAAATGTTTTGTAAGGTGCTTGTGTACTAAGTCAGTCCCTTTGTTTTGCGCTTATTATAAAAAAACATTAGGATAAATGTAACTACGCCAATAACTGCTCATGGAGGTCTTCTCGAGATGACATAAACACAAAAGTAAAATCCCACATAAACTAATAATCTAATAATTTTGGTAGTGGAAGCCTTCAATTACTTGGCATAAATACATGATTGAGTTGTAACAGGGTTAATCCTACATTGGTAAGAATTATGAGACAAGGGTGACATATAAGGCACTACATGCTCCAAAAGCTTTGCTAATGAGGAAAGTGGCTAGAGGATGAGAAGCCCAAGGCAATGAAATGCATTCACCATTCTTTCCCCCTACCAACAAATTCATTAAGGTGATTATGTGCTAAGTTGGTCCCCTTGCTTCAGGGTTATTACCAAAAATACACAAAGAAAAATATCATTAGGATAATGACTACTCATGGAGGTCAACTTGAGATGACTTAAACACACACAAGTAAAATCCCACAAAAATCAATAATCTAATTGAATTGTTCATGAAAGCCTTCAATTACTTAATTAAAACAAAGTTGTCATTACCCTTGCAGACAATTGTAAACCAAACAATGGGCATGCAAAACCTGGTAAGATCCTTGCTTACCTCAAAAAATAAGTGACAGATAACCAAATTCAATTACCAATGTAACAAATTACATAATGTTGAAAAAGGGCTTCTATCTCAATTATAAACAATCAAGATAGCCAATAACTAACATGAGACAGACCCATTTGACAGTAGGAGGCAGAGATGTTCAAGTTTTTTAAGATACCACTATCATTAGAATGACATGTTTATCATAAACGAAACAAGAATGGAATGGCTTATAGTTACACTGTGGCTACATCTTCTATGTGCCCAAAGTTCCAATATCACCTATTACTTCTAATCAGCTTAGTTACCACTTTAAAAGGTTAACCACTCTTACTAAAACCCCATTGTAAATGTATACCCAACATACCAGTAGTAATCCAACTACCATACTACATCAAATAGCAAGCTGCCTTAGCATTTTCATCCCTGTAAATGTGGCTCTTATGGAATTCACAGATATAAATAAATAATATCCTAAGATGCCAGGAAACGCCTAGGGGGGTCCCATTTCCCCTTAGAAACATTTCTAAAATGTTTCACGCAAAGGAAACGGAGGGGAAACAGCAAAAACGTTTCCGGAAACACTTGTGTCGTTTCCTAGGATGCCAGGAAACGCCTGGGGGGGGTCCCGTATCCCCTTAGAAACGTTTCGGAAACGTTTCAGGCAAAGGAAACAGGGGGGGGAAACGGCAAACATGTTTCCAGAAACGCCTATGCCGTTTCCAGAAACGGCACAAGTGTTTCCATAAACGTTTTTGTTGTTTCCTGCACTTTTTTCTTTTTAAAACCGACTTTGTTTTTTAAAAAATGAAAAAACTTTACATTAAATGAACCCTAACCCTAATACAACTACCTAGACTTCCTAAACACACTTCCTAAAAGCTATATAATGACCTCTTGGGTCCATTCTAAATCACACTCATTTTTCTCTTGCTAAATACATTTTTTATTAAACTAGCATTTTGCATTGTGAAGAGCAAAGAGACATCAAGGAGCAGCTTGAAGGAAGAGTTTAGGATGTGTTGCTAAGAGCTAAAGGCTTCAAGGAGGAATTTCAAATCAGATTTGGAAGGTGGAATTGACTTCAAGGAGGAAAAACCAAATATTTTTCAAGTTTTTTTTTTTTTTCATTAAAGAAAATGTTAATGTGATCAATGATCACGAATGATGTGTGCATTATGCACACATCATTCATGATCATTGATCATGATGTCAATATGTAGGTTTAATTTAGTAATTTTAAAACTCTATGCTTAAAAAAATAAAAAATGTAACATTTTTTTTGCGTTTTTAAAATAAAAAGCATATATTCTTTTTTAAAATTATAAATATCATCCGAACTCTGTGTATGCTCTCACCTCGCACCTATACGATGACCTTGGTGATCAAAAGCAAAATAGGATGTGTAGGGTTTTTAAATTTAATTCTTTTTTGTTTTTTTAAAAGTTTTTGTTTTTTCAAATTAATAAATCCGAACTTTGTGTATGCTCTCGCCTCGCACCTATACGGTGACCTTGGTGATCTAAAGCAAAATAGGATGTGTAGGGTTTTTAAATTTAATTCTTTTTTGTTGTTTTTTTTAAGTTTATTTTGTTTTTTTAAATTAATAAATCCAAACGTTGTGTATGCTCCCACTTCACGCCTATACAGTGACCTTGGTGATCAAAAGCAGAATAGGATGTATATTGTGTCAGGGTTTTTAAATTTAATTCTTTTTTGTTTTTTAAAAAAGTTTATTTTGTCTTTTTAAATTAATAAATCCGAATTTTGTGTATGATCTCACCTCGCACCTATACGGTGACCTTGGTGATCAAAAGCAGAATAGGATATGTAGGGTGTGGTTCTAAGTTTATGTTTTTATTTTTCAATACATGTTTGATTCAATGGCATCCAGTTCAGCTTCAGTGGGAGGGCATGGGGAAGGGGAAGAAAGCCAAAGTGGGGGTGTGGATCCTAGAGCTCGTCTTTGGAGACATGTGCAAGTTGTGGAGAACCTTATTGGTAGTGGCTCTCGAGTTTGGGTATGCAATCATTGCCAAATACAATTTAAATCCTCTTATACCCAACTCAAAGCTCATTTAATGGGGAAATCAGGAACGGGGATTAGAAAATTTGGGAAGGTTGAACCAAAACATATATTGGCATATCTGAAATAGCAAGAGGAGGCTGATATGAAAGCTTCAAAAGCTAGATTTAAAATTGCTCCTTTGCAAAATAGGGGTTCACAAAAACCACTCAACCCATCAAACCATCATTTTATCCAAGTTACAGTTAAAAGTCCAACAACGGGAGAGTGTTTGTCACGAAAGAGAATTTCCAAAGGCCCATTAGAGCAAGCATTTGCAAATGAGAAAAGGGATGTTGCTGATGAGTTGGTTGCTTGATGCATTTATGCATGTGGGCTGCCCTTCCATGTGATGCGCTCACCTTATTGGCAACAAATGGTGAGAGGTATTAATAATGCACCGAAAGGGTATAAAAGCCCTAGTTATGAGAAGGTGAGAACCACATTGTTGGCGAAAGAAGTGGCCCATGTACATACTTCTTTGCAGCCAATTAAGGATTCATGGAAAGACTCAGGGGTATCTATCATTTCAAAAGGATGGAAAGATGCCCGAAATAAACCCCTAATCAACATTGTTGCAGTGTGCCCTAAAGGGGCAATGTTCTTAAGGGCTATTGATTGTGAGAGTGAAGTGAAAGATGCTCAATTTATTGCTAATATTTTGATTGAGGCTATTGAGTCAATGGGCCCTGCAAGCGTTGTCCAAGTCATCACAGACAATGCCAAAAATTGTAGAGCAGTACGGATGATTGTTAAGGGGAGATATGAGCACATTTTTTGAACACCATGTGCAGTACACTCCTTGAATTTGATGTTGCAGAAGATTGGCAAAATACCATGGATTGAGGAAGTTTATACAGAGGCAAATGAGATCCAAATGTTTGTCACAAATCATCATATGTCCCAAGCTATCTTTAGAAGGTTCTCGACATTGGAGTTGCTGAAGGTAACCAAGCAATTTTCTAGTTTCTAATTTTTATTTGCTAACTTTTTATGAAATATCAAATTATCAATTGAATTCCTTTTAAATTTAATTTTATATTTTATTAACTTGCTTTAATTTATTTTAATAGGTTGCTGAAACAAGATTTGCTTCTCACACGCTCGTCTTGAGACAACTTATGCAGGTAAAGCAAACCTTAAGGCTTATGGTGATTGATGATGTTTGGACTGTGTAGAGGCAATCAAACATAGAAAGAGCCATCAAAGTAAAATCAATGATACTTGATGATATTTGGTAGGCAAAGGTTGCATACTTGCTTAGTTTTACTGAGCCCATTTTATCTATGATTAGATATATAGACACAGATAATGCTTGCATAGGGGAGATTTATGATGGCATTGACTCTATGCTTGAAAAAATTAGAGACATCATACAACAAAAAGAGCAGGATCCTGAAGAAAAATTCTATAGTGAAGTTATGAACGTGATCATGAGAAGGTGGAATAAAATGACCACCCCATTGCATCTCCTAGCCTATGCCCTAAATCCCAAATTTTATAGCAATGAAATACTTGCACTACCTAGTAGGCAAAAACCATATGATGACCATGAAGTTGCAAGTGGAGCTACGACAGCATTCTGGAGGCTTTTTCCTGATCCAGATGTAACTAGTGCAATCCGCTATGAAATGACGCTCTTTGTCTCTTCATCTAATAGTAGCATGGGTGAAATAAATGCAACACTTAACAGGTACAAGATGCCCCCATACATGTGGTGGTGTGCACATGGCCGTGATGCCAAGTGGTTGCGACCTGTTGCCATTAAAACCCCTTTCACATGTATCAAATATTAAAATGAAATCAAAAGTTTGTTTATTAATAAAAAATGTATGTTCTTACTAAGTAAATTAATATTATTACTATTAGTATTACTAATTGAAAATTTCTAACTTCTTTTTTGTAACAGGTGGCTAGCAATTCTTCGGCAAAGCGGAATTGGAGTACATATTCCTTCATCCACTCAGTCAAACGGAACAAATTAGCATCCAAGAAGACAGAGGATTTAGTGTATGTGCATTCCAATTTGCACATTCTATCACACAAGAGTGAAGCCTATGTTAGAGGTCCCAACAAACTTTGGGATATTGAACCTGAGACTAGCGACTTTGATGCTTCTACTGCAACTCTTAGCCAACTTTCACTGCTTGGCATTGATGAAGAATAATCAGGATCTTTTGCAGAACGGAGGGAGAGTGGAGCTAGTGGGAGTGGAGATGTCGGTGCTAGTGTTGTTCATGGAGATGATTATGAGGAAATCTAGATGATATATTTTAGAATCTAGATTATTATTATGTATATGTGAATCATTGAAATTGTAACCATGCTGAATGATGACTCTTTAGAACTTAGAGGTTCAAATTTCAATGAATTCAAAATATTTTGAGTGCTTTATCAATTATCTCTTATGGTCTACAATTATAAAATGAGTACTATGCATATATAAATATATTTTTAATAATATATTGTACAGACGTTTCCATCAACATTTCGTATCCAAGGTTTTTTTAAAATTGCCATTTCCGTATTTCATACCCGTTTCCGTTTCCGTTTCCTGACAACTTAGATAATATCAAACAAAGAGAGATAAGAAAGTGATGATTGGAAGCATATAGATTACGACAATGCTTTCAGAAACTTCATGTGCAAGGAAAAAACTATTGAATAGACTAAAAACAATGTTACACCCCTAATTATCTACTTGTTAAGATTTATACCAAGGTCATGGGGTAGCTGACAGGGAGCATGCTTAACCTTGGACTAGTCTTCTAGTACCTTTTGATTTTCTAGATTCTATTTAGTCTGTCTAACAAGGATTTTGGGGTCACCCCAACTTAACTATGTCTATAAATAGCAAATGAGTATCCTTTCTTATTGGATCCCTTGAGAAATTCTATTGTTCAGCTATTCAATATTTTTTCTTCATCTAGATCTTGGGTATGGTATGCTTTATTCTACCAATGCGCATTTGGTTCAAATTGTGGTGCCTTGGTCGAGAGTCAATTGAAACAACCACACAACCAAGTCAGAGTTCAGAGTCACACATGGAAGTGAAAAGTTAACACACAAGAAAATTTCAATCTTATTAACTTTGCAGAAATAGAGAAATGACAACTCAAAGGGAGCACACTCAAAATTTCTTGTAGAATCCACTATTACAAACTCAAATACATCACAAATTTGGCCACATTGACCTTTGTCAACTTCACACTCTCAATAGCTCAATTATTTACACCCCATCCGGAAACTCTAATCTAGCCAGCTTCCTTCCCCTTACTTCTACTTCTATCTTCCCTATATTTAACCTACTATGTGTGTTACAAAAAGAAGCACTTCATGATGGGAGACGGAATATGAATCGTATTTTGTGTTACAAGATTATATGTCCAGGTTCAGTTCATAAACATCTAGAAGTCACTGATAAGCCTTGATACATGTCATCTTGATCCAAATTATTTTTTAAATTCAATGAACAACACACTAACAGTGGTGTTTAATGTGTTATGGTAATACATTCATAATGAAATCATTGAAATTGTAGAATTAAAGATCTGTTAATGCAGAATTAAAACATAATAGTATTGCAGAAATAAATCTGTAATTGTAGAAATAAAATAACTTGAGTATGAATACAAATTGTAAAACCCTATAGAAGAGATGTATGCCAACTATATTTGTAATCGAGAATGTATGCAGAATGGCAAACTCTCTAGGACAGATGTATGCCTCGCAATCCTCTGCAAATAAGGATGTGTATAAATAGGAAACTCTATAGGAGAGATATATGCCACAAAACTTGCAAACCTGCAACCAGCAACTTATGCCTACAAGAACTTTCAACTTGCAAAATTATGTTTCTATTAGAAACCATCTTCTTTATAGCCAAACAATGTAGACGATGGAATGTTGCTAGAAATAGTAAATGAATTGTTCCGAATGGGAACCGAAAGGTCATCCTACATGGAGATGACATGCATCCACCTTGGGGGTGAATTCGAATGGGCAGAAAGGGACAAAATCCGAAAATAATAATATTATGTAGATGATATGCATCCACCTTGGGGGTGAATTTCAATGGGTAGAAAAGGACAAAATTCAAAAATAATAATATCCGATTAAATTCGGAAGGGCAAAAAAATCCGAAAATCCGGAGTTCTCGAAAAAATCTGAAAAAATCCGGAAAAATCTGGTTCAGAATATATATACTTATATTATTTTATATTTATATTATTACTCATAAAATATAATAATAATGATATTACAAATAATTAAAAAATAAATTTAAAAATACATAAATAATATAATAATATTACAAACTATATTAAAAACTTAAAAACAAACAATACATGAATATTATTATAAATAATTAAAAAAGAAACAATACATAAATAATATAATAAATTATAATATTACAAACTATATTAAAAACCTAAAAATAAACAATACGTAAATATTATTATAAAGTTATATTAAATATATTAAAAACTTAAAAACAAACTATATTAAAAACTATATTAATAATATAGTATTTATTAAACAAACTATATTAAAAACCTAAAAAGTTAAAACAAACAAACAATACGTAAATAATCTTATAAACTAAATAAAACCTAAAAACAAATGAAAACAAAGTCGTCGTTGCCGCTGCTAGAGCTCCTCCCTATTGCTGCTGCTACGAGCTCCTCCCTGCCGCCGCTTCCTGGTTAGACCTCCACCACTTCCGCTGCTTCCTGGTAGACCTCCACCGTCACCGCCGCTGCTGCTCAAACCTCTCGATGGTGTTTTGCTATGTCTCACGACCCTGATGGTGTTTTGGTGTTTTGCTATGTCTCGCGACCCTGATTGTTGGGCTTTCTTTTTGTTTTCGTGCAAAAAGTTAGCGAATCGAACCGGATTTATCCAGTGATCTCGAAAAATGCGGTTCGAACCGAATTTCATTCAAATCTGGCCGAACTTGGTAACTATGATTGGTACCATATCTCCTAACCCATTGACTAGATTTGCTAACCGCAGGATCTGTTGGAAAGATGACAACAAACTCAAAAAAAACCGCCATGATTGTAGAAGTTTGAGTATCGTCGTAGAGTTTGAAACCTAGAAATTCTCTAAAGACCCTCAAAAATGCAAAATACTAAAAGCTATTGAAAACCTGCTAAAAATAGATTTCAAGACTTTCTAAAAATAGACTTTTTAGAAATCTAGCTCGAATTGTTGATATTGCTCTAAATAATCCTCTCGATCATTCACTGCTAAAAATAGATTTCGGTACCTTCTAAAAATACTTTCATGCATCCTTTTTTAAATGCTAACATGGGTCGATCTTGCTCTAAGCGCCCATCTGGATCATTCGCCCTTCCTTGAGAAGCAATGGGCCCCATTGCTTGTAGGATTGACCTCTGATGTACATAGGAAGTTTGGAGTGTTGAAGTGCTTTTCTTCCACTTGAGTGGGGTGGCCCACCCGACATTCTTGTTTACTATTTTGGGAGACCTCTATACAGGGATATCAACGAACCTTGTAGAACTGCCATGGTTGCACTTCCCACAAATATCACAAGGATGAAGGTTCTAACAATGATCAAAATTTGGAAATTGCGACCTTTTCTGCCACAATGAATGCAAATGAGGTGATGAATCAAATACCTCCCATATGTGTGAATAAAAGGCTCACACAAATGTTGAGCAGAGTGTTCCTGATGCGTGCTTGCACTTCCAGCAAATATCACAAGGATGGAGGTTCCAACAATGATCAAAATTTGAAAATTGTGACATTTTTTGCCCCAATGACTACAAATGATGTGATGAATCAAATACTTCCCATATGCGTGAATAACAGGCTCACACAAATGTTGAGCGGTGTTTCTGATGCATGTTTGCCTTAATGAATGTGGGACCCCTGGTGAGTTGAGATTGATTCCCCAGTGTACCTGATACCAAAATCCTTGGGTCTCTTTTCCACTTTAAGAGGTTCTTGAATTCCTTGACAATCTTTTCCAAGGCCTTGTCCATTATATCCCATTTTATTTAATAGCTTGAAACCAAATCCCTTTTGTTTGTTTTTGAAAATTGCCAATCACATGTGGAGAATTATCAGAATGTACAGAACAAGAAAAACATACCATGCTTTCCTTTGTTTTTGTCTATGCATCCGCAACACTTTTCTTCTTTCCTTTCATCTCTTTTCTTCTTTCCTTTCATCTCTTTGAATTTGCCTTGCAAGATGGTCAAGTCTTGTTAAATTCTTCACAAAATGCTTCTTTTTCTCCAAGTTGATTCTACAGATTATGCATAATTTCGTTACATCTCACCTTTGCTTGGAACAATCTTTCCACAATGGGACCTTCGGAAATGGCCCAGATTTTTGTGCATATTCATCATTTGCTCCATGATCATGTTTAGATTGGTCTACGAATGTTGGTTCTCTTCCCTCAGAAATTGGTTTTCCGTAAAGAGTGATTCATGCTCATTCCAAAATGCTAGAAATGGCTTTGCATCTCAAATTGGGCACTCTTCGTCTTTTTTTCAAACTGGATTTTCCCATCATTTTCGAAACCTGCAAAATTTTGAAAAAATAGTTTTCTCGCTCTAAATACCATTGATCTGAATTATTTTTGGAATTCGGTGGAAGACACACTAACGATGGCATTTAATGTGTTATGCCAATACATTAATAATGAAATCGCTAAAATTACAGAATTAAAGAAATACATTGCAGAATTAAAACATAATTGTATTGCATAAACAAATCTACAATCATAGAAATAAAATAACTTTATTATGTATACAAATTGGCAAACTCTATAGGAGAGATGTATGTCGAATATATTTGCAATTGAGAATGTATGTAGAATGGCAAACTTTGTAGGAGAGATGTATACCTCGCAATGCTCTGCAAATAAGGGTGTATACAAATGGAAAACTCTTTAGGAGAATTCTATGCCTCAAAACTTACAAACCTGCAACTTATTCCTACAAAAACTTTCAACTTGAAACTTATGCTTCTATTCGAAACCATCTTCTTTATAGCCAAATAATGTAGAAAATAGAAGGTTGTTAAGAATAGTAAATTAAAGGTTTCCGAATGAGAACCAAACGGTCATCTTACACGGAGATGACATGCATCCACCTCAAGGGTGAATTTGAATGGGCAAAAAAGGGCAAAATCCGAAAATAATAATTTTATTTTTTTTAGTGCTCCTTGTTGGGGTCATAACTCCTTACATGTTGACCCAATTTGCTAACTATAGGATCCATTAGAAAGATGACAAAACAAACTCAAAAAAGTTGCTATGACAATAACACTTATGTTGTCGTCCTATAGCCCAAAACCCATAAATTCTCTAAAGACTCAAAACTGCAAAATACTAAAAGCTATAGAAAACCAAAATAGACCTTTCAGAAATTTGGCTCTGATTGTTGATATTGCTATGAATGCTTGTGAGCATTCACTACTAAAAAATAGACTTTCATACATCCTTTTCTAAATCCTGACAAGTCAGTCTTGCTCTAAACACTCATTCGAAACACATTTTTTTTAAGGGACACATGTACAAAAAGATGATAAGTGTAATAACTCGCAATATATGACGTAATATGAACAAATTATTCAACATCAAACCCCAAATCAAATCCTTAAAGGCGTACCATAATTCTCCACATGTGACTGACAATTTTCAAAAATGCACAAAAGGGATTTGATTTCAAGCTATTAAATTAAATGGGATATAATGGACAAGGCCTTGGAAATGATGAAAAGGAATTCAGGAACCTCTCAAAGTGGAAAAGAGACCCAAGGATTTTGGTATCGGGTGCACTGGGAAATCAATCTCAACTCACCATGGGTCCCACGTTCATTAAGGCAAGCATGCATCAGGAACACTTTTCTTCTTTCCTTTCATCTCTTCGAAATCGCCTTGTGTTGTCATGCAAAATGTGCAGCATGAAAAATTGAAACTTTTCAACATAATAACTAAGCCCTCTAATTGAAAATTATGCGTCCCAATCACTATGCATCGTTCCTCTAGCCAGCCAGCCCTCAGTTCCACCCTCACCTAAGTTTAGAGGAGAGTGTTACTAAGATCATTGTGTTTCAGTGTGCAGGGAAGGGTGTCTAAGATGATTGATGAACTAAGTTTTGATAAAAGGCAGTTTCCTTCGAAGACCTAAAAAAGCCATTTTGCAACCAAGCACCCTCCGAAAGCGTTTAGGGAAAATCTAAAGCATTTGAGACTGATGTCGGAGAACGTTGAAGGTGTCCATGGCAATTTAAGAAAGTTTAGGAAAGGAAATTTGATCCAAGAGCAATCGGTTCAATATCGGGTATTTCAGGGTGTAGGGAATGAAAGCTCCAATGGTGAAAGTTGCCTTCTTCGGATGATTCCGAGAGTTCCAGAAGGAGTTAAGAAGCAAACAAATAGGCATCAGAAAGCTCTTGGAATCCTCTACAAGGAGGAAACATCAAATTTTCTCCAAGGCTAAAAGATTTCCTAAGGTATTTCAAAACTTTGCAACTGCTCCTCTCAATTCAAAGTGATATAGGCCATAAATTTGGAAATACAGATAAAATTGGCTTTTGATAATGGTTCCAATGATCTTAAAATGTGATTTGGAATCAAAATCATACAAGATTTGACCCCAAAACATTTTCCTAAGCTCCAAAGGTGAAAACATCAGTTCAAGTGTCCCAATTTGGACATATAAGGCAAAATCTGCTTTCCTAATTTGGCTAAGTCGCACATTGGACACTCTTGTTAACCTTTGTCCCCAGGGGGCAAGGGGGACACCAAAGTGCGACCTCACTCACTCCCCCAAATGGCACTTTGGATTCCCACATGTCCTAGGTGTTCCCTCTATCTACATGGTGCAAGGGGAACAAGGGGGACACCAAAGTGTGACCTCCCTCCTCCCAGGTCACACTTTGGTGTCCCCTCTTTCCCCCAAGGGGCAAGGGGGACTCAAAAGTGCGACCTAGATCATTCATGCAACTCTTGGTCACCATGTGACCTAGTTTGGCCCCCCCAAACCTCATTTTCATCCCTTAACACTCCCAAGTCATACTTTGGACAACCAGGTGTCCCCTCTATCCCCCAAGGGAAAAGGGGGACACAAAAGTGTGACCTCACCCTCATGGGAAAATTTTTCTAACTCCTTCAAGTTGTCAGGGTCTCAATCAAGTCAGAAAAACACATGGAAATTTCATCGACTCTCCATCTCTCTGAAACGTGTCATTTTTCAAGCAAATTGGTGTTGATTTCCCTTCCGACCTCCATTAATGCGCAGACATGCTACAACATCAAATTGCAACAAATTTCTTTTTTGATTCTATAGAGATCCTGGCATGGGGAAAAACCTTGAAATTTGGAGCAAAGAATCTCAGAGAAAAACCCAGAATTTCAAGGCCAGTTTTGTTGCAACTAGGCACCTAGTAAGTACCATTTCTAAAAATAGCAGGTGTTCATGACTGGGCATGTCTAAAAGTAGTTTCCAAAACGGGTGTGAATTTTAAACATCCGCAACATCCCAAACAAGCAAGAAACATCGGAAAGTGAAAACTGTGAAAACTTGCTAAAAATAGCAACCCTAAATAGGACCTGCTAAAAATAGTAAGTCTTGTATTTGAGCTCAGAATGTGTGTGGCAACTCCCATTCTGCTTATCTCATTGCTTTTTGTCATCATCGTGAGGTCGGGAAGTTGTCTCGAGGTCCAAAAAGGAAAGAAACCCCCCCGCATGCTCCTAAAGCATCAATTCCAAGGTGATTCTGCATGGCACAGGTTGATGCAAGAAGTTGGATGGTCCACATCATCCTAATTGTGGCAAAAGAGAGTCATCCTAGTTGAATCCATTCATAAAGGGACATCATGCGGATCACACTGTGTCAAGGCGCAGATCAGAATGAGTCAATGTGTGTGACAGATAATCACTTGGACAATAGGTGAAATCAAGAACATCATGAGGTCTGTGAAAGATCTGAAACATCAAGATCACCATGAGTGATGTTGGCAATCACCTCAAGCTCACAAACAAGGCATCTCTCATGAAAGTGTTTCTAAACACTTAACCAATGTTTTGCAATGTGCTCACATCTTGCAAGTCAGAGAGGTGGCATTTGCAGTGTTTAAATGCAGTTCAGAGGTCAAGAACATGGAGCTCATTCTCAAACATTCTATCCAGAGATCAATCCTTCTATCTAGAGGACGAAACCTATCTCCCTGAGGAGCAATTGAGCAAAAGGATGCCTAGGTACCATAAGTATGTTTGCACTCAGGTGATATCTTGGTTAGAGAGGTAAACTGTGAGGATCAGAAGAGATCATCATGTTCATAGGTGAAATGTGAAGCGTTAGGAGTGGGTTGATGATCATCATATCCTGACTCTGCCATTAGAGAATGAACTAATCAGCCTAACAAGGTATCCAGGACCATCATGTGTGAAGAATCAGGTGGTCATCTATTTCCATGAGCATCAAATGAGCAAGAAGGTGCATGAGCACCCTAAAGATGATTCCATTCAAGGAAGATTCTGGTGTCAGCAAGGGTAAGTGGATGATCTTCATGAGGATCAAATGAGATCATCATGTTCATAGGTGAAACGTGAAGCTCTAGGAGTGGGTTGATGATCATCATATCCTGACTATGCCATTATAGAATGAACTAATCAGCCTATCAAGGTATCATGGACCATCATGTGTGAAGGATCAGGAGGGTCATCTCTTCCCATGAGCATCAAATGAGCAAAAAGATGCATGAGCATCTTAAAGATGATTCCATCCAAGGAAGATTCTGGAATCAGCAAGGGTAAGTGGATGATCTTCATGTGGAGCACCATGTATGCAAGAATGGGCAATTATCTCAGTTTCACTTGATGTCATTCATTTGGTAGTGTTCTTAAACACTCATGTAACACCTTGTAGTGTCATCGTACCTCGAAGAAAGAAGCATGTGCAATCACCTCATTTCGGTTTAATGGAAGGCCATAGGACAAGAATCTCATTCAGGGAGGAGCAATCCTTCTATCTACAAGGTAAAGACCTATTTCAAGAAAGTAACAGACAAACATAAAGAGGTTTGAGCATCATGGAGTTGATTTGTGATCACTAGAGTGAATTGTGAAGGCCTACAAAAGTAAGAAAGTGATCCTCACTCCTGTCTTGTAATCAGAAGAGATCATCATGTTCCCGTCACAATACAGATCTCATATCAGTATTTCTGAACACTTGCTCTATGTTCTGGAACGTTTCCATTATCTCATAGAAGGAGACTGTGATCACAGTGCTCCAAGCTAGTAAGTTCTTCATCGACAAAGGCTTCATCTTCATCAGATTTGTGTCCTTAATTAATGAATCTGTAGAACTTTGTATCTCTAGTTTGTTAGTCTTATTAGTTGTTTACATTGTTGTGTTCTTTTAATTGAATGAGAACCTACTCTGATTATTGTTGGTGAGAATATGAATAATTCCTACTCACAACATTAACCCCCTCTCTCCTTGTTTCTCCTACTCCCTTTTACCTCCCTTCACAGCAAATTCCTCCCTTGTACACTGTACAAGCACTTTGCCACAGGCTTAGTGGAGTATTCTTGTTTGATCCCCAACCTAACGGCCACTCCACAACTTTAGTTAGTTTATAGTCAATAATGGGGAGTGTCCCCATACACAAGGAGGGGCTTAACCACGTGACCATTGGTGATAACCAATAATCTGCACTACAACAAATTATTTCACCAACAGTTTTTGGCAACTCTGCTGGGGAAGATCTGTGCTTTGTGCACCCTTAAAAGATCACTAAAAATCTCAGAAAAGTACATATTCAAAAAATCCATAAAAATTAAAAAATACAATTTGAATGTTCAAGAACCTTGTTGTGATCCTTTTGAAAAATCTGTATTTTTCTAGTTTCATTCCTCTCTAATGCTCTAAACAAACACGAGAATGGATTCCATATTTTGTTTTACTCAAAAGATCAACATATTAGGGACGTAATTTTGATAGACAAAGTTTACTATAGGCTTCAAACACCAACAAAATATTAAGAGGTCCTGGGTTTTAATTTAATTCCATTTTCACTCAAAGACTCTAAATCCTACTCAAAGTGAAATTTAGAGTGTTCAAACATCTTGATCTCACATAACCCCTGAGTTTTACTTTCTTTTAAAATTAGCACCTCGTGACTACAATTTAAAATCCAAAGGCTAGTAACAATTTCATCCACATTTGAACTCTAAATGTCGTAATAAAGAACACAACTTTGACAGTTGGATCTAAATGTAAATCTCATACGCAACTGAACCTTCTACAAATATTACAAAACATCTCATGTTTGAGTCACCCTATACCCTCCAAAACACTCATGTACTAGGATTAATTGGTTTACATTTAATTTGAGTCAGGATTCTCTTGAGGTAGAAGTGTGAGGGAGCCACCACACTTAAAGGTTTACCAAAGTTTGTTTGATCACATTACAAGGAGTAATGATTACATTCCCTATTTTCCGTTATGATCCTATACACATACATTGTTTAGCCCTTCCATTGAAGCTTAGTTTCTAAGACACCCATTTTAAAATGTTAATACATTACGTCATTCATGTCACGAAGTGACACTATACCTTTTAACCATTACATTTAACACACTTCCACATACACGAAAACCCTCTACTTGGTTCTTGGGGAAGAATCATGATTACATTAACATTACCACTAAAATTTCTAAAACTACAAGAGGATGTTGGTTACTACTATGAAGTCGCCCATTAGCAAGACAAGTCCAATTTGAACCCTTCTTAGATCGTTATTTCACTTTAATCCCATTGAAGTGAAAGACAAAAGACTAACACATTGCTCGAAGGGTAACAATCCCAACGATCATTAGATTAGGGTCATTCAGATAAATTTTTAAGTAACAACTTAATAGTGGTCAATCCATAACCATTCCTATGAAAGGTGGTTTATTTTATTTTGTTGATAAGCATACATTTTCACATGGTAACTAGAATTGGTGATCTTATCTCCTCCAAGCTAGGAGGTGCCAACAAAATAGTAACTAGGCTCATCCTTTAAATTTCACGTTTTTATGTTAACAAGGTTATCACACATAAGGGAACACCCACACATAAACAGAAAGAAGATACACTCGAGCTAATTGTGCAAGTGGCATTGTTGATCCCGCATTTGAAGAACAACAAAGCTGATTTCCGACTTCTCGTTATCCAGGTAGAAAGACAAGTTCTTGAAAATCATCTTGAAGTTCATATTGAAGAACCAGTCATAGAACTACTAGTCCTTATCCCTCTTGAAGAAGAAAAAGAAGAACCAGAGGGAGAAGGAGAAAGGATGGCAGCACCTCTGTCATAAGGACAGAATATCGGTCTGTTGGCCTTAGCTCCACCACTTCATGAACTTTCAAAAGGATCTAAAAAGAACTTTCCCAAATTCTATGGAGATGGAAAGCAACGTCCAGATGATCACATTTTAGCTTTCATCACAGCATGTGGCATTCTTGGAGTGGGACATGAAGGTGTTGTTCGACTATTCGTGGAATAATTGCAAGATGTTGTCGCGGACTGGTTTTATAACTTACCATCACGTTCAATTACTAATTGGGATGATATGAGAACCAAGTCTGAAGCAAGATTCAAGACTACAGAAGATACTCATGCCCTCCTAGCTCAACTTGCTCACATGAAGAAAGAACCACAAGAGCCCATGAGAGAATTTGTAGTGAAGTTCAATAAGTTGATGAACAAAATTTTTACTAATGTTCGCCCTACTATAGATAATCAAAAAAGGTTCTTTGTGAATGCTCAGTTGCCCGAAGTTGGTTTCATACTACGGAGAGCGCAACTAAACAATTTGGACAATGCTCAAAAACTTGCCATTGATGTGGAAGATGATCTTATCATGTCAAGAAAAATTGAGAACCATTCAATGAAGGATAAGGTCCAAAGTTTCAAAGATGAAAGAGATGATCCATTACTGCAAAAGTTAACCAATGACTTGACTTCATTGAAGAAGGAAATTGCTCAACGTGCCTCGCACCAAAACAAGAACAGGAATCAGATTGCAGGATCACCCCGAACGCTTGCCTTGAAAGCTCCACCGATTAATGCACTATGCAGAACCAGTGAAAATGAAGGAGAAGAAATTGTTGAGTCAAAAAATAGAAGAAGAAAGATGTGCTAGGATTGGGTATTTCAAATACTCACCAGATGAAGATCTCGAAGAACCCATGGATAGTTACACTTGTGCAGTATTTATTCGATCACAAACGGAGAAAGAAGCCTCTTCTTTCGTTGCCCAAGCAAAGCATTTGAATCTGTAGACAGCTAAAATCCGCTTACGCAAGCTTTTATGCTAAGATTGCACTAATTATCCTCTTTCTCGTCATTTCCGTAATAATTAACGTTTTTTCCACTAATTAGCTAACATTCCTCTTCATATTCGTTAATTAACGACCGTTTGTAAATTAATTAGCCTTCCTATCATTAAGGATGTCGATTAACGACCTTTCGTTAATTAATATCCGCTTCTACCTGGGTTAATTAATTATTATTAATTTATTACGCTCGCAACTCTAAATCAATAAATCACCATTTATGGGATCAAATTTCTCTCTTACATCCCACAAATCATACTAGTTTTCCTCTAATTAGCTTCTATAAGCATTACCTCTACCTATTAATTAATCACCTTTGATTAATTAAAACATCCCCCAACTCTCATGACTTACTAATAACAAATTAAACTCTTCTAAATCAATATTATCTTTTATAAAACAACCTTATTCATTCCTAATATTGTTTTACCTTTATCCCACATTCATCAATTTGTTAGCCTTGCCTCTTCAGGCAAGCTATATAAAGAACCCTCCTTACCTTTCTTCTTGCACCATGCTTTGAATAGTGAAAACTATAAGCATTTTGATCTTGAGCCATTCTCCATTATTGTAAATAGTTTCTCCATCTTGCATCATTTCACTCAAAATTGAGTAATATGGGAAGATCCAAAATGGCGTTGTAGCCATTCTTGGTGAGATTCCATTCTCAATCCTTGAGATCAAGTAACAATCCACTTTGATTGCTTATGTTCTTCATAGGTTCATAGTTTAAGTTAGCAATCATAGAGAGTAGGAAATAGCTTAGCATGTAGTTTCATTTATGCATTGAATAAGCATTTCCTTTAAGCTTTTATCTTGATGGTTCATTGTTTAATTATTATTTGCTTTTGAAGTTATGTAGATATTAGTTTTAATTTATTGCTTAGTTAATTATACATGAGCACAGAATCCTCAAAAGGCAACTCTACGAAAAACAACAAAAGGAAGATCATCATTGTCCATTTCCATGGAGTCAGCCAAGAAGCCGCCCGAGACTACCTTAGCTAAGACTTCGTCCACCTCTGAGCAAGTCTCTTTCATCTCCTCTAGACAAATCAGCTTCTGCTTCTATTGATCCTAAGAATACAAATTTTGCTCATGTCAAGGTTATTGTTTCCAATGTGCTTACCACTTCTACACCTTTAGACATCATTGACCATTGCAAGAAAGCCAAATTTCAGATGTATGAGTCTGAATACTTAAGAACTCATCCCAAGCAATTTGATAGGCTTGTCCAATTTATCAAAGGAAGTAGTTCGAGCTCATGTTCCAAAAATGCCACTGCCAAAGAACTACACCTTGCTCCTCAAACCACTCCTCAAAACCTTCTTGCTTCCACACCCTCCACCTCTAGGAAAGTAGAACCTTTCTATCTAGCCTTGTTGGTCAATAGATATAAACTAAATAATTACATTATTGACTCCGGTGCCTCTGACAATGTCAGGCCTGCAAAAGTTTCTAAAGCTCTTAGTCTCTCTCTCATTCCCACTACTGGCCATTGCTACTCCATGGAAACCAAAGAAGTACCTCTGTTGGCCAGGTCAAGGATGCTCAAGTAACATTTGTAATTTTTCCTGACATGAAGATCACGATGAAAATACTTGTAGCGAACATGTCAGCCTCATGGTATGTTGTTGAGCTGAAGCTTCTGTAGGGACATTGGCGGAGATATACAAATGGATTGGTCGCATGTCACCATTCCAGTCAATGGTAAGATGAAAAAGATCCTTCCCATCAGGGAAATGAAATACATTGTCCAAAGACCAGACAACCCAAGGGCGGATATGCTATTTCAAGATTCAAGGTATTACAACTTTTTCATAATTTCAAAGGAAGATGTTGAGCTGACCATGTTGATGGAGGAGTACCCAGGTATGATGGAGCCAGTCTGAAAGCATCATGATGATCTGATGGAACCGGAGGTTGATAGTGTGTTCTTCCCACTGAGCATGAATGCAGATTCTCTATTTGTTAGTGATAGAGGTCATGAGAGTCTTAACCTACAACAAAGCAATCCCGAGGCGGTGAGCGGTGTGGGTCATGAATGCATAATGATATCAAACAACTTCTTGTCAAGTGAGTTTGATGTTTCCAATCATGTTCTCAATGTTCAGCATGAGCTTCCATTCAATGAGTATGGTTGCGAATATGAAGCTTTCCCCTTCCCACTGGGAGAGGATGACTCTTTCAAAGAGGAATTCATGAATGACAAGATTTTTGGGTCTCTTGAAGAGAACGACTTCATCACGGAGATGGATTTCCAAGTTCATAATGGTCAAGATTGGAAAAATAATGATCTTGATGTTTCAGCCCCAACCTTGTGCTCATTTTCCTTTGATGAAGATGGAGACCTTCTCAATGAAGAACAGATTGATGAGATGGTATTTGATTATCCCAAGGCTGATTTCATTCAAAACAAAGACCCTCTCAACAAGGAATGTATGAAGAAGAATGTGCTCGAATCTCTTAATGCTAACTCCACTCAAGAAAAGGATGTTCTCATCATGAAGCCAAGTTTTGAGGCTCAAAATGACCAAGATGGAGAAGGTTATGTTTTTCATTCTTCATATCCGACCTTGTACCCATTTTCATTTCAAGATATTGAAGCACTATGCACATCACATCATAGAAAGCAACACATCAAGATTGAGTCGGTTTGCATGAATGAAAACAGTTTGGAGCAACTGATAAACATGGAACATCAAGAGGCTTGTGATAATGTTGAAACTCCTAAAACATTTGTTGAGAATCAACTCATGGAAACAGTTGTCATAAAGCAGATGACAAATGAAGAACAAATGCCTATCAAATATCATAGGCCTCAGTATGAAGACAACAAGCCTAGTATGACCAAGACTCGTTTTCGTAGCAGTGAAGGAAAATCAGCAATTGGAATGAACTTGGCAATCAATGAGAAGATGAAAAAAATATGTCAAAGCAACAAAGACAATGAACCTACTAAGTGGAGCCTCAATTGCAAGAACAATCACGCAAACTTCCTCACGAAATTGACAAAGGGGTCATATTTCAGTAAGCCCGTCAATGGATTTGTGAAAGAAAGACATTCGGCAATACCCATATACAGATAAGCATTCAATAAGAATTAGTGCTACAGTGAAAGTGGTTTGTCCCTCGCATGTAATATAGGTGATTTAGGATGCTTTATCATGGCTTCCCTTTTGTTGTGTGTTTCCCTTTCTGTCTTGTGTTTCCTTTCCCTATCGTGTGTTGGTCATGTTCGTTTCTTGGTTGTGTTTGTAGCTTTTCTTGTTGTTCGGTGTAATGACTCTATAACCCAATGAACAAAGCACTGGTCTGCTACCCCATGAGATACCCGAGGGTTCTCTATCTATGTTGCCCGGATATGGATACAAGTATCAGTTTGGATACGGATACGATTACACGAATACGTCAATTTTATAAAGCTCTTGGATACAATATGTCTTGGATACATCCGTACATATATATTAAAAAAATAAAATATATATATATATATATATATTATTTTTATTTTATTTAAAAAATTTATGTACATCTACTCATTCTACTCATTTTTTAGTCCATAAAAAACTGAAATAGTAATACAAAACTTGAATCAATGTTCAAAACATTCAATATACTCAAGACTTTGCATTTTTATTGATCATGTGGCTGTCATACATATGATATACGAATATCATGTCAACATGAATATGAACAAAACTTAAAATTTGAAAAATATACTAGGATCCATGTTCAAAATTTCAAAACATACAATATACTTAAGATTTTACATTTCATTGTTCATGTGGGCTGCCATACATTTCATTGTTCATTGTTCATTGTCCTCGCAATGGTGGACTCCAAACAATAGAAGCAATTGCTGCCCCTCCTTCAAATCTTTGCCTCCTCTAAGCTCTTTGCAAAACCTCCTTCCAATCTTTGTCTCCACTAAGCTCTTCACAATTCTTTGGCTCTTTGCTCATTCACTTGCAAAAAGACAATGAAATTGTTTGTGTGATTTTGAATGAGAGGGGTGGGTGCTTTTTATAACTTTTTGTGGGGAAGAGGGTGTATTATTTTATTCATTTAGTGTTTAGGGTTCGGTTTTTAGGGAGTAGAGAAAAGTCAAAAATTTAAAAAAAAATGAAATAAAACTTTAAAAATATGTATTTACTGCAAGATACGTGCCTGATACGTACGGGATACATCTGTACGTATCCGTGACGTATCCCACACGCATCAGGAACGTATCCATATCGTATCCGTTTCCGATACGTTTCAAGGGGATTCAAGGGGGTCTTGGGCATATCCATGCAACGTAGTTTTTCTATTGCCCCTTATAGTCCAATGTCCCCAAGCTAGTGTCAGTTGTTGTCATGCAAAATGTGCAACATGAAAAAAAGAAACTTTTCAACATGACAGTTAAGCCCCCTAATTGAAAACTATGCTTCCCAGTCACTATGCATCTTTCCTCTAGCTAGTATGCCCTCAATTCAACCCTCACCCAGGCTCAAAGGAGAGTGTTAACAAAATCATTAAGTGTGTTTCAATGTGCAGAGAAGAGTGTCTAAGATGATTAATTAATTCGGTGAGTTTTGATGAAAGGCAATTTCCTCTGGAGACCTAAAAAGGCCATTTTTGGCCATTTTGCAGCCAAGTAAACACCCCCTGGAAGCGTTTAGGGAAAATCTAAAGCATCTGAGAGTGATGTCGGAGATCATTGAAGGTGGTCCATGGCAATTTAGGAAAGTAAAATTGATCCAGGAGCAATTTGTTCAATATCGGGTAATTCAGGGTGTTGGGGAATGAAAGCTCCAATGGTGAAAGTTGCTCTTCTTCCGGATGATTTCAGGAGTTCTAGAAGGAGTTAAGAAGCAAACAAATAGGCATTGGAAAGCTCTTGAAATCCTCTACAAGGTAGAAACATCAAATTCACTCCAAGGCTCAAAGACTTCCTGAGGTACTTCAAAACTCTGCAGCTGCCCCTCTCAATTCAAAATGAATTAAGCCCTAAATTTGGAAATGCAAACAGAATTGGCTTTTGATAATGGTTCCAATGATCTTAAAATGTGATTTGGAGTCAAAATCATATATTTGACCCCAAAACATTTCCCTAAGCTCCAAAGGTGAAAACATTAGTTCGAGTGTCCCAATTTGGACATACGAGGACAAAATCGGCTTTCCTAATTTGGCTAAGTCGCACTTTTGACACTCTTGTGTTCCCTCTGTCCCCCAGGGGGCAAGGGAAACACCAAAGTGCAACCTCACTCACTCCCCCAAGTCACACTTTGGACTCTCAGGTGTCCCCTATGTCCCCTCTGCCCCATGGTGCAAGGGGGGACACCAAAGTGTCACCTCCCTCCTTCTCCCAGGTTGCACTTTGGTGTCCCCCGGTGCCCCCTCTGTCTCCTCTGTCCCCCAAGGGACAAAGGGGACACAAAAGTGCGACACAAATCATTCATGCAGCTCTTGGGTCACCATGTGACCCAGTTTGGTCACCATTATTTCAAGATGTCATCAAATGCATGTAAGAGAATAACATTTGCCCAAGACTCTACAATCAAAACTCAGGAGGACAATTACAAATGCTTGAAGATGACATTTGGCCTCACTAATGCTTCTTCAACATTTCAAAGTGTCACGGTTATGTTTCTCATCCATTTCTCAAAACAATCGTTTCGGTTTTCTTTGATGGCATTCTCATATTACCCAAAATTGGGGAGCATGTCAATAGGGTTTTGCAGGTTTTGGAAGATAATTGGCTCTATGACAAGATCCAAGTGGTGCTTATGCCCTATAACAAGACTACCTAGGCATGTGGTGTGCAATGGAGTCAAAGTAGATACAAAAGAGATAGAAAGATGTAATAGGGTGACCAGCTCCTTGAAACAACAGATGATTGAGAGGTTCTTGGGTCTAATGAGTTACAAAATAAGTTTTTGTTAGATTTTAATATTTTATGCAACTGTTGCAGCTCTGATCACCTTGTTGAAGAATTTGTTTGAATAGTCAGAAGCAACAACTAAAAGCGGCGCCTACTTCTTACTTCCACTTTGGTTTCAGCCACTCAAGAGTTAACCAAGATATTTATTGTCAAATGCGATGCTTCAGGGAAAGTTATTGGAGTAGAACTAATGCAAGAAGAACATTCTTTAACCTTTGAAAGTAGACAGCTGAAAGGTAAGAACTTGTAAAGACAAGCATATGAAAGGAGATCTTGGCCATAATCTATGCCATCAAATAGTGGCGACAAACCTGATGGGTAGGACATTGCAAATTCAAGGATTGTGGATCTCAAATTCGATTTGAAGCAGAAACTGTCTTATAAGGCACAACAGAAATCGATAATGAAGATGCTTGGCTACGAATTTGAGATCATATATAAGAAAGGCAAGTAAAATGTGGCAGCGGATGCACTTTCAAGGAAATATAATGACATATTTCTGTTCAGTGCAATGCCTAAACTTCAGCCAGGTTAGATAGAAGCAGGGTAGTTAGAATGGCAATATGAGGATGAGGATTTTTAGAGTCGTGGAAGCAATTCCAAGATGGCACCGAAGAGGCATATCTGACTTGCGTAGTAAAGCATGTATTCAAAGGCAATTTTACAAGTTTTTTTTGTGGATTTTTTGAAGCCACAAAGGAGGAGAGCGGAAGGCCGAGCAAGCAACCATACTCATCCTGCAACCAATCAATCATTATGTTAGTAAGAGGGCACGTAGTGTCACCCTTATTGGCATAAGGATCATGATATATTGGGATTTACAAGTTACCGCGGGCCAAACCAACCAACTAATGTCGGAATTATAATATATATGATCCTTCAACTAGTCAACTCATCCAAATGCAACAAAATCCGAATTCCATCAATAATTTCACATGGAGGAGTGATTTCTTACGGTATAAGCACAGATTATTCTTATGCAAGACCTCTCAATTGAAGAACCACATTTTATGAAAGATCTGTGTCACCAATTGGAGGAAACTCAGGAATCGTCAGAACTTATGAAAGGTTTAAACATGATTTTTTGTTGGGAGAGACTAAACGGTCATGTACGTAAATTTAAGGAATTGTGTTTAGTGTGCCAGAGAAACAAATGGAAAACAGTCAACACCCCAGGACTGTTGCACCTGCTGCACTTTCCTGAGCAGAGTTGTGATTTTTTCCCTATGGACATTATGGGTAGAACTCCTAACTCAGAAGGAATGAATCTGATAATGATAGTAATGGATACGCTCGCCAGATGTTCCTAAGTCTTCCTTGGAGCCAAGTTTCTTGACCTTTAAAAAGGCTCAGGTAAGCTAATCGGGCATGCATTACCTTGAGTGTACCTGGTTTAATTGAACATAATCCATATTGTTCAGGATAGCTATGGTTACCATGCTTGAAAGATCAGTTTGTCCAGAAGGGAGAAAAAGTTCCGACATACAGAAATTCCAGAAAGGTTCAGTTGTGCTAAGTGAGGGAAAATGTCTTTACATTAATGACTACTTATTGTGGTCATGATTCATCTTGAGAAGACTTAAACACACACTGAAAATCTCATTAAAATAATAGTCTTAAGGTTCAGTACAGTTTGGAAAATTATTAAAATTTATTAATAAGCATATTTTGAATCTATTAACAACACCAAACAAAATATTAAAATTTATAATTATACATATTTCAAATATGTTAAATACACACAAACACATAAATATATGATTAAAAGACATATACATGGGTGGTCAAAATCCAATAGCATATAAATTGAGTCACTTCGTCCAAAATTGGAAATCAGAAGACAATAATAAATTGACATCAAATTTGAGAAACAAAATAAGCACTACAAACATATTATATTTAAAATATAATTGAAATACTTACTAATATATTATACATAATACGTAACAAATAAATACAATCCCATCAATAATGTGAGTCAAGCAAATAAGATAAGGTCTTTTGTGAAATGGAGTCCACCCAAGGACAAGTGGGTAAAATTGAACTTTGATAGCATTTCAACATTGTTCGAGGAGCCAACATGAGTTCACCTAACTCGTAATTGAGACCATTGAGCTAACTCATTATGCATCGAGATGTGATACACCTTGGACCCTATTTTTGCATAGAGGATTGGGACACATCTAATGTCTTATGGGTCACTTCTTGTATTGAAACAATAATGTAAGGTGGGTCTTACATCTATATAAGCAAGCCACTATACTAGTGTTAGGGATTATCCCTGCATGAGCTAGAGCTATAATCCAGACAAATCAGTTCAAGTATATTGGGATTAGGAGAGCTATACTTGCAAAGACAGTGAATTAGCAAGCAAACACCTGTGGATCTATTGTATGTTGTTGAGCATTTCGATTGTCAGATTGTCATAGTGTTTGTTGTAATTTCTTTCTATTAAAGCAAATAAAGATCCGAGTTTCTCTTCCATTCTTGTGTTGTTACATGTATACATATTTTGTTGTGTGATTCTGAAAGCTGCATGGTATAAGGTATCTCTTAATTGAGACCCCTTAACCGTGGTTGCATCATTTGGTATGAAAGAAAAGGTTCTACTCCTTGCAAGTTCACATCATCTAGTATTGAATACATCATTCAGTATTGTTACTTTTCACATTTGTGAGTGTGAGTAAAAACTAATTCCAGGGAGAGTTGGATAGGTGTAGGAGATCATCATCAATTGGCACCAGAAGATAAATTGAAGGCATCTTCCAGTGAATGAATTGGATGGAAGGTGTAAAGGAAAAATCAGCACAAAGGAACTCTAATATGAGGAAATGGAAATCAGGGGAGATAACAACGCAAGAATACCATTGAGTTGTTGGAGCCCAAGGTCAAGGAGCACCCAAACTTGCAGATCTGGCAGGTTTGATGGGAGACATGCAAGCTCATTTGGAAGCTATGGAGACGGCACAATGCTGAAGTGTTGATATGGACGATGCAAATGATACTAAAGTCGTGGAAGAGGCACCTGAAATCTTTGAAGAAGAGGTTCAAGAATATGAAGACAGAGTTCTGAAAGTTGTCATAAGAACAAGTAAACCCAAGTTAGACATTCCAAGCTACTCTGAGGATTGAATCTTGAAGAGCTCACTGAATGGATAGTTGAGTTGGAAAAATATTTGAAGTATGAAAACTTGGAGGATATGAGACAAATCCTATATGCTAGCACAGAATTGAAAGGTCGTGCGTATCCATGGTGGGAACATGTACAAGCTGAAAGAGCCAAAGAGAAGGGCAATACTTGGAATATATTCATTACAAGATTGAAGCCGAAACTCATTCTGCAAGATTATCACGAGTTTGTTTAAGCAGCTCCAAAAATTGCGACAAAGAGATTTGAGTGCAAGCAAATATACAGAAGAATTTTACAAGCTAACCATTAGAGTTGGTCATGTTGAAGTTGACGTAGAAAAGATTTCGCATTATATGAATGGATTACATATGGAAATTCAAGATGAGTTTGGGATAATTATAATACATTCTGTTGAAGAAGCCTATCAGTGTGTGCTGAAAGCAAAAGAGGAATTGACACATAAGAAACAAAGGACAACATGAGGAAAAGGCAAATTCGTGCATGATTGTGGACAAGGTAGCAGTAGAGAAAATTCTGCACAATGAGAGGTATGTACTTCACAACACAATGATAGTGCACAAAAGGTAGAGGCAACTTCAGAGGAAAAGATCGAGGCCATGGGCGTGGGTTCACTGTCACATGTTTCAAATGCAGAGAAGTTGAGCACAGAGTATTCTAGTGTCCACATGTGCATAGCGATGAAAATAAGTGCAATAATGCACACATATTGCACAGGCAAATGAAGAAAGTGTTGCATCAATACACCACACCAACAAACCTAAAACTAGAGACACACTCATTATGAAAAGGGTGTTGTTGAAACTTGCAAAACAGGAGGATAGTCCTACACAAAAGAAAATAGGCACAACCTAATGGTTGTGCATTTACATATAGTTTGGTGGCAAAAGACAGAGACACACACTTGAATCCACTTAAGGATAGGTGTGAGGAAGTGGAAACTAATCCTAAAGGTCATGTCGATGTCAAGAAAGCAATTCCTGAGTGAGATGGAGAAGTGTAATTATCTTGTGCTTATGGCAAAACCTGCACAAAAGTTCTGCGCAGAAACAAAGAAGAGAGGCTTGCACGGGAAGTGGACTTGGTTGGTGAGTTTGTAGAGATCATTTCAAATAATCTACCAGATAGATTACCACGAATGAGAAGCATAGATCATTGAATGGATTTGATCCTAGGATCGAGTCAACCAAACAATGCAGCATACAGGTTAACACAACAAGAGAATGCAGAGGTGTAGAAAAAGTTCAAGAGTTATGCTTTTCTCTATTACCCGAGGAGTATGATGCAGAAGCATCCAAGTTAACTTGAATCACCCAAAAAACATGTTAGGCAAATATGTTAGGTCTTTGATTGTTATGTTTCACACGGGTCCTATTTTGCACCTACCTTTGTAATAAGTGTGCAACCTGCGAAGATGCGGGAGTCTCGTAATGTTTTGTGCCATCTGTTAGTGCACAGTAATGTTTTATTGTTGCTTTGCGCCTACCTTTGTAGTGCACATGCCTATGTTTGTAATTGCTCTGCGTAAGTCTATTAGACATGCACAAGTGTCATGTAGTAATTCATAGCTGTTCTATGGTTGCAGCATATTCCAAAGGAGTTGAGCAAGGTTTGTTGATATCTTCTAGAGTCTAGAACATCTTTTAGGAGATTATGCAAGCAATGCATATATTTTAGTAGCAGGAACACAAAAGTATGTTTCCAACAGAATTAGGTTGTGTGGAGGAAATCACCATTTGTGTGTGCACGACATCAAAAGGAGCACTTTCGAAGGCTCATGTTATCAACATGAGTTCATCTCAATGATGAGTATCTACTACTGAAAACAGTGAGGTCATTGAAGTTTGTATTGCATGATTGCGTGCAAGGATTCATCGAGAAGCCAGTGCGTAGTATTGTGCACAAGGGCGTAATGTGGCTATGTAATTTTTGAAATTTCAAAAGTTTAACATTGTTTGAGGAATGCCGACATGAGTTAACTTATCTCATAAGTGGTGAGTGTTGAGAAAACTCGTTGTGCATCTAGTTGTATTATCATCTTGGGCCTTACTTCTTGCATAGAGGATGGGGACATATCAAATGTCATACTGGGTCAATTGTTGTTTTGAAGCAATATTGTAAGGCGGGTCTTGCATCAATATCAAGCATGCCATCCTATACTAATCTTAGGGATGATTCCCACACGATCTAGAGCAATAAATTGGACTAGTTAGTTCAGGTAGTTTGTGTTTAGTAGAGTTATACTTGCAAAGATTTTGAATTAGCAAGCTGAGATCTGTAGAACTATTGTGTGTTGTAAAGCATCTCAATTTGTTAGATTGTTGTGAGTGTTTGTTATTGTAATTCTTTTCTGTTGACGTAAATAAGCAATTTGAGTTTTTGGTTTCCATTCCTGTGTTGTGTTGTGTTGTATATCATAATTCCATCGAGTGATTCTAAGGGTTGCGTGGTATAAGGGGTCTCTTAATTGAGATCCCTAAACAAGGCTGCATCACTTATTATAGCCAAAGGAAAAGGATTTGAGAAGCTATCCATTTAAGGGGATTAAAAAATAACAATAGATTGTCTTACTAAGGGCCAATGTCAACACTAAGAAGTCGAGCTTTCTTTGTCAGATTGTAGGGAAATGCTATTATCATTCCAGATCACAAGGCGAAACACAATTTAGGGAAGGAAACACCACAGCTAATGCCTTTGCAAGTTTTGGTATTATTATGTCGGAAAGGTAAATTCAAATTTAGAAGTATTTTACTACCCTCTTCACAGGCAGACATTTAAAAGAATACTGGAAAATTGCTATGATAAAATGGAATGCCAAACTTAATCAGTTCCCACTTTGAGACAAGAAAATCTGAGCATTTATCACTGGAAAATTGCTATGATAAAGTGGAATGCCAAACTTTAATCAATTCCCACTTTAAGACAAGAAAATCTGAGCATTTATGACTGGAAAATTGCTATAATAAAGTGGAATGCCGAACTGTAATTGGTTCCCACTTTGAGACGGGAAAATCTAAGCTTTTATAGACCCCATGTCAGATCAATGTTTCTTCGCTAAAAAGTATGTTAGGTAAATGAAGCAGCAATGGTAATAAGATTTTTCTGCTCTCAGATTGCAGGGATAATCCAGAATTGGATGCATTATATGCTTTAGTTCTTGAATTATCAGTGAGAGACAAAAATTAAAGACAACTGTAGAAACCGTATTTGCAGCATATGGCAAAGTGGTATTTAGTATTTACAATATTTCTCTTGCTTCTTTAGCAGTAACATGAGGTTCTGTTGCAATTAGAGTGGCAGATGTCAGAAGTTTTGTTGTCATGAACTAATGCTTGTAAGTTACATTATGTATAGACAAACAGGAAAGATGGAAAATATTCTGTAAATTTGCTTTGTATTTAAGGAAATAAAATATAAATTTCAGAAGTCATGTGCACTGATATATTAGTTCTTTGTATTGTTTTTTAAAAGTCATTGGCTTCCGGCATATGGTATGGCAGGGGACCCACTACCTATCAGAAAAAAGGAAAAAAATGCAATCTTAAAATTGTCTTAATACACGTGACATAAATATCTGTACATGTTCGGGCTTGGGGTGCAGTGGTAACAAGCTGCCCCAATAACAATGAGCTCCCCAGTTTGAACCCCCTGGGTACCCCCTGTGCCCGGATTGTGGCAAAAATGGAGAGAGCACTAAGATACAATGAAAGCCAAAGGCATAAGTGGAAAGATTGTAATTACAATGTATAACTGTGGATTCTGTCAACAAGAGGAGACATTCCTTGCCAATATTCAAAAAATATAATAATTGTGATGGTATAAGCTAGACTGTTTCGGTACAGGTACGGGTATGGTATGCTGAAACAGCAAATTTTTAAAAGCCTCGGGTATGGTACACTGTGGGTGTTTATATATATATATATATATATATATATATACATATAAAGAAGCATTTACATATTTATTGAAATTTAATACTCATACAATCGTTCATGGAACATGAAAACAGATTTCAGATACTTTGAGAATTGAGACTTGAGTTTGTATTAATTCATAAAGTTCAAAACATAATAGTTAATAACTTAATACATTCAAGTTCTCAACTTGCTTCACTTTCAGTTTCCTATGGCTAAAAGCCTAGAACATATCATCTAGATGATCCTCAAAATCATTTTCATGGATGGCACTTGCAGCTCCACTCCCACTAGCTCCACTATCGAACCCTTGTGAAGGGCTCCCTGGAAATTCGTCATTAATGCCAAGTCGTGAAACATTAGACAAACAAGCAGCAGAAGCTTCAAAGTCCATGGTTTCAGGTTTAGTGTGTGAATTAGCAAAATGCCAAAATATGAGTGTGAGAATTAACAAGAGGGGCTGGGTGTATAAATAGGTTTTTGGGGGTGTCTTTTAGGGTGAAATTAGGGTTAGGTTATGTTCTTTTTAAGTTAGGGGTTTTTTAATGATCTTAAGTTGAAAATGACGGAACTTTGGAGCAGGTATGCTGCAGGTACATACTTGCAGGCTCCAGGTACGTCCCAGCTACAGATTTCCATACCCGGGACGTACCTGGGGCCTGCAGGCACGTACCTGCAGCATACCTAGACCGTACTCGTACCTGTACCAGGTACGTATCAGGCCTGCTACGAGGGGGTATCATGCGTTTCCAGGCAGTGTAGGGTATAAGATATAAATATAACTGAAATCTTTAATAAATTAACATATAAACTAATATAACAAAACATATAAAATATTGCAACTATTAAAAAATCATGTTATTAATGGATATAAAGTTCACATAGTACGAAAATTACAAAATACCCTCCTATATTTTAGCTTATGTATAAAATATCTTAGAGATGCAGTAAAAAAGATTTATCGACAAAGAGAAAGTACTGCCCACATTTCATCGGAGGATTTGCATACCTTCGCTTTTCATACACTATATTTATCAGCAAAGATATGAACAAATGGTGAAGTTACCAGGTACGCAGAGATGAATATCACTTAAAAATTCGGTCTCAACCAAATATTGTCGCGTTCAGGAGGACTAGGTAACTTTGACGATAACACACCTTTTCTTGATAATTAATTTGAACAAGATACAAAGCTTGTAAGGGAGCTTATGTTTGTAAAATTGTATGACCTACCAATTCTACATGCCTATGTATTGGTAGTATTTACCATGTGATAATCAATCACCTAAACATGATTGTTGAGGCAAATCTCCCTGCAGAATGGCTACAAAATTAAGTACAGAGCAAAGTGTAGGAAAATCCATTTAAGTTGTCTTCTCAAAATCTTTTCGAGGCCCCATTATTATGGGGCTTCTAATGCGCAGAAGGATGTAAGAGATTGAAGCCTTCCCATTATACTTCCATAACAACAAGCCTTTGTCAATATTCAAAAGAGGGGTTAATTTAAATTATACTAGACCTTCCCATGTATTTTCCTCGAACAATTGCCCCCGTGGGAGGAAGCTATCTTGATAGAGATTCCAATCCAGTTTCATGGCCTGTGCCCATGAGCATGATTTTTGATATTCAAACCTCCCGACACCTTGGCATTATTGACCCATGAAACTAGAGGAAACTTGAACTTGTGCATACCATACCACAAAAGAAGTTTTTGAATACTGGTGAATTCTTCTTCAACTTTCTTTGGTGACAGCGATTCACAATCAATATGTACATTGTCGTTGCTTATAGAGATGCTTGAATCAGCTGCATTTGCTCAGTGAGTGTCAACCACCTACATATCCAATATATGAGTCTTTACCTAACTCTAATGATAAGTTCGCTCCAAACAGAGGTGCAGAGGCACGTTATTCAGAGGAAAACCCAAATAATTTATCAAAGGATGTGCCTCCTTGAAGCCCAAGATGTGTAGAATCTCCCTCTCACAGCCCCCATGGGTGTTGAATAAGAAGGCGGGTGGTGTATTTGAGTTAATATCCAGCCCCTAAATATAATAATATAATCATAGCATATTGATTATTTTCTAGAGTGCTAACTTCTTTCAACACCTACAATTCCCTAATTTTCAACCTAAAAAGAGCATGTTGTTTATGGCAGCGTCACCTCATCACTGTGTACAAGAAGGGAGCAATAACCAAGGCAGCAAGCATTCTAAGAGGTGTGTCATTTCTAGCATAGCTGAAATGCATTGCACCAATTATGAGGTACGGAAATAATTGTATCCACCAGATCCACATTATGCACCCATTCTTGCAACTTTCTAGCAGCCAAAGTTGTTGATCAAATTCACCCTTCTTGAACTATAACCTTTGAGAAGGATTGTTATAAGCTCAACTAGTTATATATACCATAATAGCAGTCAATTCTATGTGATAAGCTTTGCTCAAAGAGGAACACTCGCACTTCTATGGAAGACTAGAATCCACAAGGCCCATCACCACTTTCACACTCTAGAGGCACTTCTATTGTTCAAAAATGCAAAGGACGTTGATGGTTATCTCCTCAAATTTTCTTTTCCTAGTCAGTCCATACCTTCCAACCAGAAGCTTTGCCTATATCAACATCTATTGGCACCCTCTCAAACATTGGAAAATGTTCCTTATGTAGTTAGTCCATCTTTCCATCCAATATCTTTGCCTATATCAACATTTGTTGATCCCTCACAACCATAGGAGTAACAAATCTCACTTGGCACAAGTGCATACCAAAGTCGAGGCAATTCTTCTTCATTCTCAACAAAAATATATCTAACAATGAATCTAACCTTACTTTTGCAGAAGATTCTAAAACCCTGCTACACTTAGACCAACTAAAAAACCAGAATCATCACACACTAAAGCATGTTCAATGCAACTTATATGCAATCCTTCAAGGCAATGATGCAAATTCTTTCTAATTGGACCTTACTCAAGTAGACACTCATAACATGCTAAGCATTAGCAAACTTAAGCCATATGAGCCATTTTATTCAAGAAAGGAAGTACATGCAGTCCACCCTTGGCATATCATCACCAAATCCCAACCAACTCTCCACGAAGACATGCTACTTACATTGGGATGAGCACTCAAACAAGCAAACTATAGCATACTTGGTTGACAAAAAGGAGTCTTGCTTACATGTGCTAAATAAATCTCCCAATTTAATATATCTAAATTGGTGGGTCTTGGGGATAAGGTGGCTTTTATAAGTTTCTAAAGCATTTATGACCAATGATTTATAACTTAAATCCTTGTCAGAATGATTAAAATTTACTTAGGTCAATAGAGGTAATTTGGGGAGAATGTTTTATATTCGTGCTCCGTTACAAAAAAATCCTATCTCACCCCAATTAAATATGTGCACAACTTAATCATATTATTCAACCTGGAGACCTTATACAGGTGTCTTCTCCTATAAAATAAGAGTCCCCACCCTATAATCACTCAGCTAAACTAAGTGAGTTGTTTTAACAACTCATATACCTCGCTCAATCCCAATCCCTGTTCTCAATGTCACATACTCAATTATAGGTGAGTTGCTACTAACTCGCATACACTTACACACTAATATTTTAATACTAACTAATTTCATCACTGTGTGATGTGCTAACAAGTTATTTCCAACATTCCCTCTTTAGTACGGCCATAGGGAAAGAGAACATTATGCACATACTAAAACAAACATCCACTAATGGATGTGAACGTACAAGCAAATAACAACTTATACTTTGACACATACTTTAATGGATGGGAATGCATCAACCAATCTGCGGATGGGAACAATGAATAATGAATAATGAGCTCAATCGGACTGAGCCTTACTAATCTTTACAATATAACGCTTCAATACAAGCGTGGCAACCTTCACTTCTCTACCAATTTGCTACTGTAAATGTGACATGGGCCTCCACTTCTTTACCAATTTACTATTGCAAAAGTGGCATGGGCCTTTATTTTCTTTTCAATTCTACTCTTCGAATTGGTTGAGCCTCACCAAGGAGGTACAAATCAAAATAGTGGGGCAATGTCCCCTCTATATCTTCATTGGGTATTGGTCACCTCACTGAACTAGCATTTGAAACCACTATTCATTATCAGTGCCACCTGATTATGATCAACAAAACAGTCATCACTACCATAGGAAACCATCCTCACTTCAGTTGTGTCAATATATTGATATGCAACCTCTGAGTTAGCGGCAAACTCAAGGTTGTCGGTGGGCCTACATCCTCCGTTTTGTCCAACCTCTTGCCAACACAATAAACTACATGTTTCCAAATCATGTGTTTACAAATAAAATCCACCCCCCGCCTCTCATAATGGACATATATATTAGCTTAGACGTTGGGTTCACCTGAAATGCATCTTTTACAAACAGTGATTTTTGACTTGACAATTTTTTTTTAAAAAGACACAACTTGGCCTCTTCTTTTCTTTATTTTTTGAAAAAGAACTCTAAACATTGACCACTTGTTTCATTAAACACCTAGAGTCTAGATCTAAAACTTATAACTATTGACAATTTGGTCAAAACATTAACTGACACAAAATAACTCATTAAATTATAAACATTGAAATCCAAACAAAAAATAAACAACCTATATTAATATAAACTACAAAGGAACAAGGAAACCTAATAATTAAACAAACACAAAGCTAGAGTGCATAACACCTCTTTTGCAAGCGCCTCCATTGCCAAGACTGTTATTTATAATTCTATCTGTACGTCCTTTGTGCATCCTTGCTTCTTTGTTTCTTAAGATGCCTTGAAGTTGCTGCCTTGAAGCTTCTACGTCAGCCTTTCTCTACACAGTCCTTTTTAATATTAAATATTTTGCTGGTTGCAGGGATACACATGTCATTTAATGCACTCAAACACCACTCCTGATGCCTTAAGAGTTGTATTGAGAACTTCTGCACCAAAACAGAAAAAAAACACCTTAGTTTTAGATTCTTCAATGTGTTGGCATAAGGTTGCATCCTTGGAGCTGAAACCAAATGCTTCCTTTCGCCTGGCCTGATGCCGACTTCTATGTAACTTCCACTATTGCTTCAGACCAGACTTTTTACTTCAATAATTACACCTGTTACACAGCATTTTCGTTATATTTGAAGACATAATTTGAAGAAGCTGAAGATAGAAAAGTTGTAGATTTCGTTTTTATCTTTCCAGCCAAAAAAGAACAGGCTCAATTTGATATCGGATGTAAAAGATACAGACGTTTTAGTCAGAGCTATCTCCTCGCATATAATAATGAGTTTCTGCATACAATTTTTTAACATGGAATGCAAACTTTTTCATCTGCGGGCTTGCTGGTCTAACTTGATACACCTTCTGTCATATGCTGTAAAGTTTCTCTCAAAACAAAAACAAAAAAATCTAACTCTTCTATTCTCATAATCTAGCAAACAAATAGTTCGAAATTTTTCAAACTATCTGTAAAATTAGCAGAATGAGACTTTCATGCATCAGGGCAACCAAAAAAGGAATACATGCTGCCCCTTGGTCAATCAAACCACCATTCCTAAACTCTTCTTTAGACGCAATTTTGCAAGAAATGTAAAATGATCAGAAATATGTTTCAGAGGAGAAATTCAACTTTTCACACATCCGAAATGCCAAAACTAATATGTTGGCCAAGCCTAGGCCTAAAAACCCCATATAACTGTTCATTGTTGCTCAGCTTTAAGTGCAAGGCAACTTTGAAATAAAGCAACTAAAATGTCCCCATGGTGACCATCAATAAACATGTTTCCTTCTTTGGATGTGGAATGCATCTCAAATTGAACACCCCATGGAGTCCTTATCAGCTTTGTCAGCATCTAGCCAAACCCACAAAAGCTACCAGGTGCTAAAACACCAACAGTTTAAGAGACAACATAGGTTTGATGTTAATACAATTTGTCATGCCGGCATCCTCCCTGTCCTACTTCAAGACGTACTTGACAAGTTGATGCCATTGCTTTGAATGATTCCCAAGAAACTCTTAATTTTCTATTGCAAATAAGTGAAATTGGTTTCCATAGAAAAGCTTGCGACCAAAAGTCAAGCTATAATGGAATTTACACTGATAACCAATTTTAGCAACTAACAAACACAAAGGGGCTGGTTATATTTTAAATTGCATATAGATACAATGCGAAATCACATTTTCTATGGCTATCGCACAATTGATATGCCCACATAAACGAACTGCGGAGAAGGTGACTGACAATTTCCAACCATTTGATTGTTATGTTGAAGGAAGTAGATGGGAAAGAAAATCAGTGACGTTCATGAGAGAAAACAAAACCATTTAGTAATCCTTTCGAAAAAATCATTAGTTTTAAACACATTTTGCAACACTTCTTCCAAATCTTCCTTTTATAGTTCTTCATCTGATAGTTGTGATTGAGCGTTTTGATTCAACCTTGAATATTAGCATGCAGCATATAGATTGGATGCTTTTCCACCATGCAGATAGTATTATTTAATTTTGTATGGCCTGCCCAGAGGGATCCCCTAATATGACAATCTCAAGCTCAAAAAGTGAAATAAAAGAAAATATTGTAAGCAGAAGCAAAATCAATACAAAAACATGAATGTGAGACCCCTGCTAGTAAAGTACATGCATCATAAAATAAACAGCATATACATGAAAACAGAAGTTCATTAAATACCTGGCATCAGATACAGATGTGTCTTGAGTGCTCCTTGCAGGCTGAAATGTATCACCAGCTTCTTGTTCTTGAGAAAACTGAGGTGCTGAGGTTACGCCATAAGAGGAAGTACGAGTAAGCACACTAGAGTGAGAAGCTCCTGAAGAAGAAAGAGGATCTTGCTCTGCTGTGTTGGCATAACGGTGTGAATAACGCCAATATAGAAGAGGAAGCGTGGCAAAACAACCTACTGCATAGCCCAAAACCCAAACATGTAAAGGAGCTTGTGGATTTTCATGCCTAGACAATGACAATACAATGATAGAAGCAATTATCTGGCTAACTGTAATGGTGAGTTCCATTGAAATCCATAGCCCCGAGTTCAATGGGCTTGTTCTCTGCCGTCCCGAGCCATAGTTGTTAAAATCATCAATCCTTCCAAAAGAATTGTTTCTGCCAAAAGAACTGTTTCTCAATGACGATGATGAAGGAGGAAGCCGAGACTGTACTTCTGCTGTTGATAGCGTTGTCTCAAGTGAATTGACAGGAATCTCAACATCACACTCGGATGATGCAGACAATTGATGGCTGTCTGAGACAAGAATTTGGTAGTTTCCCCGCCTCTCTGTTTGCATTACCATAGGACTTGATGAGGCCGGTACATTTACAACAACATGATCTGCATTTGGTGAACTCAGTGGATGTTCCATGAGCAAAGGATATCTGTCACAATCGGTTTGGTTTTCACACTCCAACGAAGCACAACCAGCAGCCATGGAATTCCCTCAATGCCTCAAAGGCCAACTATGAAAAACTGTGTATCTACCCTGATTTCCACGCTTTACAAAACAAACAATATAAAGGGAAGTATGTATTCCTATCCTACGTGGGTATAATGTTCATGCGCACTGTAATTTTCTTCACAGATCGGCAACACCGCCAGATGAAAAATCCACCCAAATTTAGAGTACAGCATCCATTTATAAGTGCCCTGTAAAATCCACAATGAGGTGCATATGCTACACATGGATTATAGTAGAAACCCTAGCAGTTGACATAACAACCCTTGCAGATGAAACCCTACCCAATTACTTGTTTTAAGATGTATTACTCGGATCGTATGAAACGTTCAGGTAAAACCTGTAATTATCCCTTTCTAATTTTTAGCCGTCAAACTGAAAACCTTTTACCGTGAATGTTTTCACCAGAGGCTAATATTTACACCTTTAAAGTAGCACGGATGGTCTCAAACAACCATTCAGCAACACCTTTGAGCAAGTTAAATTTCAAACACGTTTCAGCGTTAAAAATCTAGAATTTATGACATCCTTGACTACAGCCTGTCTTCCAAGAGATTCCGCACACTTCCAGCCTTGGCTAGTTCATAAAAGACATGAAACCTTCAAAAGCACTCATCCAATGCTCCAATTTCTCAGATATCTTTGCGCTCGCCAAAACCATCAAATTCGAAAAACATTGCAGCTAAACACCGTCTAAAAACCGCCATAGCGAAAAATTTAATGACACTTACCATATCATGTTTAAAAAAAGTCGCAGCTGGACCATTTCGCCAAATACCCTAATTTATAACCCTTTTTGAACGGTAAATGCCCTAGACTTTACCAAATTGACCATTTCAAAGCTCCAAACACATGTACTGATGTCAATCAGATGAATTTACAAACGCCTTTCGAGATCAAATAGATCTACTCGTTAGCATTTTTCTGAGGAAAATCTTTTCCGAGCTCGATTTTTTTTACTCCGTCCTCGATATATACAACCTGGGTTATTAAAAAAAGAACATTGACAAGTTAACCCCCGGGAATGCTATGGACGCGTAAACAGGCTACCAAATCCATCTGAGACAAAAATATTAAGAAAATGTCGACTGACACGTGTCTGTACTGTTGCAGGTAAATGTTTTTTGATTTGACCTGAAGTTTGCCTAAAGAGGTTTGTGTTGAGTGAACCATAAGTGGCAAAAAATGGTCAGGAGATGACTTTTTTGACACGTATTTTTAGACTTAGTTTAATCATAATCATTATTGTGTTGGCTAAAATGTTTGTTTTTTTTTTTTTAAAAGTGGGGGAATGAGGCAGTGGGAGAGGTTGGATAACATCATGAGGGTGGTCATGCTTATGTGGTGGGCAAACCACTTGGTGAAGAAAGCTTTTCTAAAGAAATGAATGATTCTTGTTTTTATAAAATTAGAGAATGAATGAATGAAATCTTTTAATAATGTCTATGAGATCGAATAGTTTATAAGATTAAGAGTGGTGTATGTGAAAACAATCGTTTTACACGAGGGTTGTCGTATTAGTTTTGTAAAATATTTATTCTTTTTTATAATGGATTGTCTCTTCAAACGAGGTAGTTAGATTATCTGTTTTCAGGGTGTCGTCATACTTCATTTAGATGTCATTATAGATTGCACCCTCCATAATGTAGTGTCATATTGTCTTTATCGCCCCCTTGTTACAAAATAAGCATGTTCTCTTTTCCCACTTTGCTTTAGGTGTTGTCCACATGTCAGTTTCATGCTTAAGATGATATGAGCTAGTCCTTTGTTGAGTTATCAACATTTTCACATTCCACTTGATTTTTGCTCTTACGTATAGGTCTTTTCATCATGGCCACATGTGGAATTAAATATTTTGACATTGTATGTTTTCTTTCACTTAAGTCACCTTAAAATGTCATGATCAATTTAGTCATTGTTGTACGTATTTACGAATGTCTTGTTTCACCGGGGGTCAAAAATAATTTGTCTTGATTGAAAGGTAAGCTTTTTGAAAACTAAATATCACATTTTTATTTCATCAATTCAAAGAGGGTTTAAATACATTTATATGGTGCCTTCGATTGAACAAGATATTCGTAAATATGTACAATAATCCTTAAATTGCTCATGACATTTTGGTATCAAAGTTCCTTGTAGGCTATGTACACGTGACCATCCTAAACTTTTCTCTCACATGTTTTATTTTATCCTTAGTGTTTGGGCACTCTTCAATGTTAATGCCTCATTTACTCATCCACTTGGTTTTTTGTTTCATCCATGTGTTCTTCCTCCTATTTAAATCTTCCTCTGAACCCATTTAGGACATCTATAAGTATTTGTACTTTATGTCTTTGTAGATACTCGAATTTGGTAATTTATCCTTTAACAATGACAAGTTTGACTTTATTCTTATCTTAAGACAAGTGCTCACATTCTAAGTTCGATCTACATATCCTTTCTCTCTCTCATGACTTGTTGACCTTTAATCATTGCTCTAGCATTCATCCATGCAATATTGTATCTCCAAGCATCTTTTACGGACTTTAGCTCTATCATCACTAAATGCATGTCTGGGACTATACAAAATAGTGCCAAGTCATACTACATTTTGGGCCAACCTGTACAATCACATACCCTCTCATATAATGACTCTTTTTCTAATTTGAAAATTATATATGTGTCGGTTTTTCTTCCTTAGGTCAATTATAATGTGAACATATAGCCTTTAGAAGACTATATAAGTAGGTCAAATGTATTTTATAATTCACCTGGCATTCTCATAAGCATACATTGCAAATATTAGCACTCAAGCACTCGAGGCTCTTATAAATATTCCTAAAGTAGTTGCACATCATTTAGAGCAACCACCACACAAGTATGAAGCACTCAAACTATGTTCAAGAGTCTTATCTTCCTCTTTTCAGCCATGCAAGGATAATAGAGCCGTGTCTTAGCAAGAGTAAGTCATTATAAGCCTTGTCAAAGCTCTTCAAGAGACAAAGGAGATTAGTCTTAGCATTTGAAGCACATCGCATCACACTTACTACCACATAGGATATGTCTTATATTCTAGAGTTATCCCATTATCTTTGCGATAAGAGACACGTGTGCACACACAAAGGGTTGGCTTAGACTACGTACACTACTTGCTACCAAACATTAGGAGAACTACACGAGAATTTTTCTCACTTGAGGGGATGTAGTGTAGTGCCCAAATTGGTTCAACAAGAGTTGACCGCCATCATCAATCTCACCTCACCCGCACACGAATTTCTCCTTTATTATTTAATCACTAATAAAGTTTGTTGTGTGTATCTAAGGTTTCTATTCGTTGCAGATCATCATAAGTGATGCGAAATTTATGTGAGTCATAATGAAAAAATAGTAAAAACTAGTTTTAGACCGACGACATATAATTGAAGTTGTAGAACCATGTTGCACACAAGTCCAAAACCATACAAAAAAGGTTTAGGTTGTAATACGCCCCATACATAGTTGTATGATTCTATACATGAGCATTTTTCAGGCATAGTTCTAGAGACAAATCGTTTCTAGATTTAGATTTTCCTTTTCACTAAGTCAACATACTCGTGTCACTTTTGTACCTCGTTGTGTAGCTAAGTCTTTGTCATCCCTTATGTTTTAAGAAATCACTATATCATTTTGTTATAGTATAAAGTATTAAAAGCTTTGTTTTGGATTGTATAGTTACTTTTTATTAATTTATTTAAAATATTCAACCTATATCATACCTTACCTCCTCACATGATAAATCTTATACATAGATTTTTAGGGTGTAAACATTTAGTGAACCCAACTTTTTCTCTTATGCAATCTTATCTTACACTAGGGATTTAGATTTATTCAATCTTTTGGGGTTGGTATTTAGGTTTACTTTTTATTTTTATCTATTTCATGCCCTAAAGTTGATTTTCAAAATTTCCCTTAGGGTTCCATGCTTAGATCTTCTCTTAAGGCTTCTTTTAGGGGTTTCCTAATTGTAAAACCACCTTTCTTGGCATGTATAACAATAATGAGTCTATTTTCAAATCCCTTTGAGGTTTTTCTTTAGTTTGATCAATTCAATGAAAACCTTGTTTGTTTGTTGTTTTGCATAATTTTTGGAAATTTCAAAAAAAAAATAGTAATAAAGGCGTAATCGAAAAAGTATACAATTATTTCAAAATCCCTGGGAGGTTTTTGTTAATCATAATGAGGATACTAAAATATCTCTTTGTTTTGTAAAATCCTTCTTCTATTTTTATACATGGTGATTTTATTGATTTGAGGGCTAATGTTTTTTGCTAAAAATCACTTTTGGGACTACATTTGTTGCTCACTTTGGGATTACTCTTATCTATCTCCAAGCATCTGATTTTTGGATTTATTTTTTCATGTTTTATGGTATATTGATCGTGTTTTCCTTGTGTCTATATCATGTGTAAATCCATTTGTAAAGGATAATGATTCAAAGGACCCTTTTAAGCCATCTCAAATGGGTCCTTCATCAATACATGGACATAACGATGACATCTTTCAAAAGTCTATCCTAGAGTCTATTTAAGAATTGTAATATGAATTTCAAGTGCAAATTCAAGCTATGAGTATCGAGATCAAATCTCTCAAGGATGAGATAGCACATCTAAGGAATCCCTTACATACCCATGTCAATCATATCTCTACACATCCCAATCAATTTACATATACAACTAAAGGAAAGTAATGTGATACAAATAATATGCATGACACGTATGATCATTCAAGTAAAACAAAATTCCTATATAGAGGAAACAATTTGTATGTTCTAATAAATTCCAGCTATGATTATTGAGATCAAATCTCTCGAGGATGAGATAGCACATCTAAGGAACCCCTTGCATACCCATGTCAATCATGTCTCTACACATCCCAATCAATTTACATATACAACTAAAGGAAAGTAATATGATACAAATAATATGCATGATACATGTGATCATTCAAGTAAAGTGAAAATCCTATATAGAGGCAAAAATTTGTATGTTCTAATAAATCGATCTTGCATACTAATGTAACCACATCAGAAAGCACCTATTTAGTTTGACAATAATGATAGACTACGTGATATTCTAAATGAGATACTCAATAAGTGATTAATCAAATTATGACCTAATTATAATTATCCCCTTTATAGCGATGGGCACTGTGACAATGATTGTCAAGTTTTATAATGAATGATAAGACAACTTGAGCATAAGGGCATTATTTCTATTGATACACAATATTATGATAGATCTCTCCCTCCTTCGAGGCATTACTTTGTAGAAGCCATAATCTCCCATGAGTGTCCTTCTCCAAACATATTGGTTTCTTAGCATCTTATAAACACACAAAAGTAGCACCCTCTATATAATCATGAATAAATAACAACACTTTTGGTGAACATGGATTTTTCTCCAAATGTGGGACTTGCAAAATGAGACAAATCTTCAGAGAAGGTTGGTTATTTATGTTTTAGCCCACTACAAACTAACCAAAAGACTTTAAAAATGTAACTAAAACTAATCATAAACTACAATTTCACAAGAACTATGGTTAGGGAGAGAGGAAATGTTGTAAAAATGAAAGAAGGTGATGCCCCAATGCTAAAATAAGGTTCAAATCTGACCTGTGGAGACACAAATGCAACTACGTATGCAAGAATCAAGGAAAACACATATATTTGTAAGAGACAAGTGAATAAATTCTAAAGGATGCAAGAGGGAAATAGATTCACATCAAATACAAAGTATTCAAAGGAATAAACCATAATTGCATCTCATTAAAACATTTTCACTTGCATTCATAGAGCAAGGTTTAAAAAAACTTACAAAAATATAGTTACAAAGGTCTGGAGGCATGGAAAGTGCAAAGAATCTAAAGCAGAGCTCCAAGTCCAATGGAAGAGAACCTTTATCACATACCAAAACACTTACATATATAGAAGAATGTGGGAGGAAGAGAGAAAGAGTGGAAACCGCTAAGTTCCATGCCAACCACCGATGAAACGTATTCAAGCACCTATAAGATCACATGGACCACTTACAAGGTCATTACTTCACGCCAACACGCTTGCAGAAGAAGGTATGGGTGTCATTGATCATTAATTTGGTTGGTGAAGGTGGTTGAGCATTGTCTGCAATGCAAAATTACTCTTTTTCCTTGCTAAACTTGTGTTTTCACTATTGACCCCCATATTCCATCAAATCTTGAATTTCCTGATGCTAAAATGTAGCTCTTAGGGATACCTTTCTAACGCCGCTAGTTTTGTGCAATTTGGCACACCGACGTGAAAGATATGGCTAAAAAACCTCCATTGCTTTATTTTGTAGCTTTCTAGTTCTCCTTTCTTTGTTTGGCAGCATTTTAGAAATTTCTTGATACTTGCAAAAGTCTAACCTTTACTTTGTGGTGTTGAAGCTTTCCTGATATTCGTGAAAGCGTATTCCATTTGTTTGGAAACATTTAACATTTATCACATGTTGTGGGAGACTATTGCATGTTGCGTGGGATTTATTCACCCGAGACCTTAATTCCTTTGTTATATGGTTTTTTTGGCTTCCACAGAACACTAATATTTTAAGAAGTTTGTGGAACACTAAGTCAGTGTTCGAAAACTTTTAGACTTAGTCATGTTCAATTATTTCTTGTTTTTTATGCACAACAATGAGCTTGAATTCCTTTGTTTCACGACATTTTACAACATGTTTGATATGCATTGTGGCCTCTGAAGAGTGTTATAAAACATTTATGGACTACTTTGTCAAAAATTCCGTAGATTTTCAAGTGTTATGCAGCATTTTACATGTTTCGCATGTTTCAAGTGTCTGGCAACTTTTGAGTTGTTTAGAAATCCACCTAACACAGAGATAGTGTTCCACGGCCTTGAAACTTTAACCCTTTGAAACTTTTAACCTCCTTTCTCCAGGAAACTCAAAACTTCTTCCACAGTGCATTGCAGATTTGACTCGACAAAAACCATGTTTCCATTTTAGTTGTGGAACACTATTTCCTGAAAAATGCTTGAGTACCAAATTCAATCTCCTTTGTTCCATAGACTAGGAGAGTCTACAGAACACTAAAACATAGTGTTGCGTGGCCTATGACATCCTCATTGTCCTCTGCGCCATGTTGCGATGTCAGAAACCCGCGATCCAAAGCCCTTGTGTTCCACGACCTTGAATTTTGACCCTTTGAAACTTTTCCTCCAATACTTCATGGATCATCATTCCTATTCCATAGTACATCACGGTATTGAGGGAAGAAGACCCATGTTTTTGTTTTGGCCTCAAAAGACTAAAATTTTCAATAATTTGACCAATTCCTTTCTGCTTTCCCTTTTTGTTCCACAGAATATGAGAGTCTACGGAACACTAAATTCCTCAATCCACGGTACACCAAAACATAATGTTGCACGAAATTTTTAACAAAACTTTTGTATGTCCCAAAATTGAGTTTATAGGTTTTCAAAATATCCTGTGGGTATTTTGGAAAACAATTTGGCCAATTAATGAGGATATCTGCTTCCTAGATGATCACTTTTCTTTTGCAATCCATTAGGCATGGAATTAGCCCTCAAAATTTGAAAATCTGACATAAAAATTTCACCCCTGAACTTTACACGTACTTAAAAACTGACCTATAGGTGCCCTTGAAGACCAATTCTTAGGATTTATGGATGAAACTTTACCATTTGTCCCAAAACTTGATTTCTTGGCCAAGGAATGAGTATAGAAAACTCTATTTTTTTAACTGATCTTGTGGCTGAATGAATACACCTTGATAAGCTGCCCCAAAATATCCTTTTCAACCATGAGACCTTCTTTAAATTAAAAATGCAACAACAACAATAGAGAGGCACACAACTATGTATACAAAGTATGAAAATCATACCTGTCCAAATGGAACATGTAGAGCGTACACAAGGCACTTGTTGCAAAGAAAACTACAACTACCAATAAGACATGTACTCAACAACACTTGGAGGAACTGAAACTAAACTAATATGTAAAATGTATGGAACCTTCACCTCAAAATACAATGATTTAATGTAGATTCCATTGACTTAGAATCATAAGCTCTCCTTTATCCAAATTTAACAATTGGAAAGCATTGTTTGATTTGTAACTGGAGATCACATAAGGGCCACTCCAAATTATGTCAAACTTTGAGTTCTTACCTTGGCTTGTCTCTATATCTTGATCCCATTTAAGCAGCGAGATCCCCTTCTTGAAATCTCTTAGTCACTGCTTTCTTGTCAAAAACATTTGTATGATTGATCTTGGTTCAACTCCATTACTTGTATGGCTTGATCTCTCAAATCCTCTAGCCCTACAAGTTCAACATACCTAACAACCATTTCTTCTTCCTGAAAATCATCTCAAGTTAGATTAATTAACTCTAAGGCTGGTAACTCAAGAGATATTGGAAATTTTTCTTCCTTGCCATAAACTAGCTTGTAGGGTGAGCTTCCAATGGACCTTTTGGGGGTGATCCTATCATCCCATAAGGTTTATTTCAGTATTGTATGCCATGTTCTTTGGTTTTCCTATAAGGCCCTTCTTATGACCCTTAACAAGTTCTTATCTATTAACTCAATCCCACCCATTTCCTCAAGGGATAGTAGTTTTAAGATGTGCTTAAGTAGATTCCATTATTCAAATCCTAATCATAAATTTTGGTATTGAGGAGCACCAAGGCATTATCAGTATATAATTGTGGGATGAACACCAAACCTGGTCATAATACCTTCATAAAAATCCAATATGTTAGCCTCATTTGTTTCTTTCAAAGACAACCACCTTTGTCCATTTGGTGAAACTAATTTTTGGCTATGAGGATCCACTTGTGACCCAAGCTATGGAATCTAGATTGATTATTCCAATAAAATCCAACCCTTGTTGCAATGAATGGTTGATCTATAGATATGGGGTGGAGTGGAAGAGCTATTAGTATCTCTTTTTCTATGAATAAGGCACACTGTTTTATATTTCTTAACCCATGCATGAAAATCCTTGAAGAGATTGGGCCAATAGTAACCACCCTTCACGATCTTAAGGGTTTTTTTCCTTGGAGCAAATTTCCCTCTTTCTTCTCCATTATAAAATTCATATAAAACCTTTCTTAATACTGATTTTCCTTAATGCACTTCAAGAGAACACCATTTATATATCCTTTTTAAACAAAATGCCATCAATAAGCACATAAGGAATGGATTGAAGCCTAAAATACCTTATTTTGGATCTTTGCTTAGGTTTTGAGGACATTGACATGTTTGGAGAAAGTAAATTATATCATGGGTCCAACAAGGAATGATTGTATCATCAACTGGTTGTTGATTATTTTGGAGCATTATGACATCCTCCCTTTCAATCCATGGATTTGAAACTAGCTTGTTCACACAAACCCTTTCCCCTGACCAACTTAGTCACTTTTATGTTAACATCATAATTCCATTACTTTTGTTATTCCAACCAGCTCTTTTTCTCATTTCAGATCCTTGTTCAAAAGGAAATCCTTTTACACCAGACTTGTGAGACCATTAGGTGGATCTTGTTGTTAGATACCAAATGTCTAAATTTCTTCAAACTCCTTATGGCATCTAAGGCATGTCTCTCAAAAAATGAATACATCACTTCATAATCATCTAAAAGTTGGCTAAAAAATGCAATAGGATGTCTCTAAATCTTCTTCATTTAGTTGTACCAACATGGCAGATATTATATCCATGTAGCTTCTAAAATCATACAGGGTGATAGTCCTTTTCTGAATTCCAAATTAATGAGGGTAAGGTCTTGTGTTATTTCTTGTTTAATGGCTTCACAACTGCCCTTCCCTTCCACAATCCACTTGAAATGCATCTTCTTATATAGTATATATGTCAATGGCATGAAAATATCGATCAAATTTTGGAATGAATTTCGATTAATAGAAATCGATCCTCCCTAAGAAGATTTGTAACACCTTCTTATGATTGGGTAATGACAATGCTCAAGATGAAACTTACCCTTTCTGGATCAATTGTTAGTCCTTACTTAGAGATGATGTGGCTGAGGATATTACCTTCATGGGATATGAAGATACATTTCTTGGGATTTAGATAAAGCCAAAACTATCTACATATTTCAAATACCTACCTGAGATGAAGCAAAGTTATCATTTTCATCTTTGGAGAACATGGCGATATCATCAAAGTAGACAAGAAAAATACTATTGATTATTCATTTGAATGACATATTCATAGCTCTTTGAAACGTTGCTCCTGCATTGGACAATCCAAAGGGATTTTTTTTGTATGCATAATTTCCCCATTTAGTAGTAAAGGTGGTTTTTAATTGATCCTCCTCCTTCGTTATAATCTGATTATACCCTGAGTAGACCATCCAATAGAGAAAACCTCTATAAACCCTGCTAGGTCATCTATAAAATTTGTTCCATATAAGGCATATGGGTAATGATGCTTCAAGGAAGCCTTGTTTAAATCCCTAAAATCAACACATGACCTGATTTCACCATTCCTTTTTCTAACTGGAACTAGGTTGGCAACACAAGTATGGATGCTTAATATGAAATATAATGTTGGCCTCTATTAATTTATTCAAATCCTTCATTTGAGGCTCGATTTCTTGGGTTTACAGGCCTTTAATTTTTCCTCAATGGGCTTGGCCATTTAATCTAGCTCAATGGTATGTTGTTGTCAAATTATGATCAAAACCCCTAAGGTCTTGATAACCCCATGTACAAAAATATCAACACATTCTTGGAAAAGATCTACAAATGTATGTTTCTCTTGTGGAGTACATACCTTACCAATCTTAAGTAACTTGTCCTTTCCAACTGAAACTAGTTCGTAGTCTTCACCCTTAACTACCATGTTTGTTTTTCCCTTTCTTATTTGATCATCTAAATTAAAAATAGACTCCAAGGTGACTAATCCCTTAGGATCAACTTGTTTGATCTTAATTGGACAATATGATCTCCATACTATTATTCTAATTTCTCTTTATTTTTTAAAGAGAACTCAATCTCTTCTTAGATGAAATTGAAAATATATTTTTCACTCTCAAATACTTGTCCATTTATTGATATTATCTCGATACAATGATGTCTTACCACCACTTTAACATGCTCTTGCAATCCATCCTCCTTTACATGGTTTTAGGAATATCAAACTTAGCACCAACTGCTACTAATATGTCAATTGAATCATTTTCCTTTCTTGGTATGAAATGGATTTTGAATACTTAAAAATATTCTAAAATATCCCATACCCAATGCTTGTAGGATTTTAATAGGTCCATTCTTGGTTGCATGTAAACCTATTACCTGATTCATAATCAACTCACTATCACTAAAATCTTGTAATTATTTGACATTTTTCTTCATTGTCCATTGTAGGCCATGGATTAGAAACTCATACTCAGCTGACTTTTTGGAACAAGTGAGCTGAAATATGAAAGCAAATAAATACTTCACATCTATGGGAGATATAAGCACTACACCTCCTCATGTACCTTATTTACTCCTAGATCCATCAAAAAACATACTCCAAATGCCATTTTCTTGCTCATCTTGCTTTCACAGTACTAGGAATAGGTGAATTATCCTCATGCATGGCAATAGAATACCCAAAAACCAGCCTCTTTAATATATTTATGAGGATAAAAACCCTATGGAAATCAACCCCCCACTCATCAACAAACAAATTTTTAATGCCTTCAATCTAAGTGTTTTCCTCTTGGACAATATGGTCATCTTATTGGTTAAGGATTATGTAATTTGCATTTATAATACTTGGTGTATAAGGATCTATGTGATATGTAATAATAGGCTCCAACCTTATAGTGACTTTTGTACCATATCTAGTCCTAGAGAGCATATGAGACCAATTGGCTAATAAGTATCCTCTAATATTGGTGATTGAAATCCTTAGAGAGGCATAGAGAAAAAAATGGAGGCAGATTGATGATGAAGATGTCTTGGAAAATAAGGAGGTTGGGGAATGCATGCCATGTGATTTTTAAACCTCTAGTTACTCCAACAATTACCACTATTTATGCTCCATCTAGCTAAAACGTCATATTTAGAAAATATATTCATATTTAATCCCCGGTTGATGTGCTATCTATTTGAGTATTAATGAACTACTTACCCCTGAGTTCAATCATACAATTATGAACTAAGTGATTTCCAATAATCTAGGGATACATAGAAGGGAGGAGTGTTTGATACTCTTTCTTGTTTGATCATCATTTTGTTGATGATGCATTAGATGAGCACACACTTTTTCATGCTCTTTAGTATGACTCATTTGGTATAGAAGAAATTGGACATAAATTGTTTGCAAAATATCTCTTTGTCCAGGAATAGTGATGGAATCCTATATTGAAATTCTTACATTAGTATTATTCATTTGTTTAAGAATATTAAAGGGATTAGAAATATCCTTCTAATGCACCTTGCTTGCAACAACCTTTTCTTGTGTTTGAGTTGATGTGGAAGGACCTTTGGGCTACCCTTGCACTCTTAAAGTCTAATTTTCATGACCTCCTTACAGATTAAGAGTTGATTTTGAAATACCACCTTCTTGAAGCATTATAGAAGGTTTGAAAGGACCTATATTTGATTATTTCTCCTCTTTCATATCCTTTCTCTTAGATCTAGTATTAACTACCACACCTGAAGGAGAATTTTGATTTATCCCACATAACTCATCCACATACCAATTTACAAGTAAAACATCATCTTGTGGCTCTTGAGACTGAGATGGTTCTACTGACATAATTTGGGAGAAAAATGCATTTTCTACCATCAATACTTGGTGTATAACACCATTTGGGAAAGTGGCTTGGTTATGTGGAATGTTACAAGGGAAACAACATTCATAATCTTGCACAACGATGTGTTGGACTAGAACCAAGGCCTTGGATGAGTTGACTGCGTTAGGATTGTATTATGGGAATGGTTTTGGGTGAGACACTTGACTTTGAGCTTGAGGATTTGCTTTGTTCATTTGGAAAGGGAGTTTTTTTGGCTGATATGGGGGTTGGTAAGGTTTGAAGTTTTGTGTTTATTGTCTCTTTAAGGTCACCAAATCCTTGCCAGATATTTGTAATTGTTTCATAACTTCTTGCGTCTCATTTGAAGTATTTGTAGAGGTGGATTCTTGGCTTTGAAGTTGTCTTATTGGGGATGGTATATGAGCTAATTCATGTGTTTGGTTAGGTGTAGATATTACTACCTCCAAGAAGAGAGGCATTGGGGGTCTAAGTGCAATTTTACCAGCTTGAACAAGACTATTTTCAGCCCTTATGGCAATATCGTAAGCATCTGATAAGGTTCTACCCCTATAGACTGAATCATGACATAGATGTCATTATTTAAAGACCTTAAATAATATAGAACAACACATTAGGGTATAGGTCTTACCATTTGTGGGATTTTATCCAATTTCCTTTGGAATCTGATATTAAAATCAGACATTTGCTCATGTGGTGCCCTCTTTATTGTATTCAACAACTCCAATAAGGATAAATGATCTGATTTATCTTTAAAATGATTACAAAGAACTTATCCTAACTCATACTAATTGGTTATAGAATTTATTCTCAAACCCTTGTACCATTGTAGAGATTTTCCCTTTAGAGAGGCCACTAATAATCTAAGTGCTACATTATTTTGTGTGATGTGGTAAATTGAGCATATGTTTTCAACATCTTTGATATGTTATATGGGGGTTGTTGTGTTCTTTCTAGAAAATAAAGGAACACTTTTCAGGGTTGTAACTGGAATGTCATCGTATTGAGATAAAATTAGAGGAATTCCTCCATTAAATGTGACAAAATCCTATTTTATTTGATGATTTATAAATGTAATGAGTCTTAGAACCCTAGAAGACAACAAGAAAAGCCTACCGAGAGGAGGAGTAGAGAGGACTCTGTTTGCAGGTGATGAAAACCTTTGGGCTGATCTTCCTCTTCTCCTTCTTCTCCTTGGCAACAACTACAAGTAATCAAAAGGCTCTCCACTTATTATCCTTTGCCATGTTTGAATTATTATCACAAGGTAGAGACACTTTTCTACTTGAACAAGTAGATATGAAGATTGGAGCAACTATATGTGTTAATGCAAAGCCTCCAAAGGCTTAGTATCACCAAACACACATCACTCTTGGATATATGATATCAAATCCAACACAATATAGTCCCACATGGTAGTTGGAACTATTAATACACAAAATTAACACCCTCTTTATAATCATGAATAAATAACACTTTTGGTGAACATGGATTTGTCTCTAAGTATGGGACTTGAAAAATGAGACAAATATTAAGAGAAGGTCAATTCTTTCTGTCTTATCCCACTACAAACTAACCCAAAAAATTCAAAAATGTAACTAAGACTAATCATAAACTACAAATTCACAGGAACTAGGGTTAGTGAGAGAAAAAATGCTACAAAAATGAAAGAAGGTAATGCACCAATGCTAAAATAGGGTTCAAATCTGACCTGTGGAGACACAAATGCAACTACGTATGCAAGAATAAAGGAAAACACAAATCTTTACAAGAGAGAAGCAAATAATTCCAAAAGGAATTAGGAGGGCAAGATATTCACATAAAATAAAAAGTATTCAAATGAATAAACCACAATTTCATCTCATTAAAACGTTTTCACTTGCATTCACAGAGCAAGGTTTTAAAAAAACTTACAAAAATATAGTTGTAGAGGCCTAAAGGCACGAAAAGTGCAAAGGTTCTAAAGAAGATCTTCAAATCAGACATAAGAGAACCCTTATCACGTGTCAAATCACTTACATATATAGAAGAATGTGGGAGAAAGAGAGAAAGAGTGGAAATTGCCAAGTTCCATGCCAACCACCGATTTCAAACACCTGCAAAAGTACAGGGGCCATTGACAAGGCCATTCCTTCACATCACCACACATTCAGAAGAAGGTATGGGTGTCATTGGTCATTAATTTGGTTGGTGAAGGTGGTTAAGCGTTGTTTGTGATGTAAAACTGCCCTTTTTCCTTCCTAAACCCGTGTTTTCAATTTTGCCCCCCCAAACTCCATCAAATCTTTAATTTCTTGATCCAAAATGTAGGTCTTGGGGAGATCTTTCCAATTCCACTGATTTTTTACAATTTGGAGTGTCGTCATGAAATATACGTGTTTATGGAATTTTTCAGTTAGTGATATAAATGTTGAAAATACAAAAAACTCAAATAAGCAGGGTTTACTGATACTTGCGCTGACAATGATAATGTCAGGATGATATATTGCGTGAGTAATGAAAAAGACTCCTATCGCCAAGTGATAAGACCTACATACAAAGAAAACTAAACAAAAATATATTTAGATAAGGATGATAACGAGTTGCTCAATGAATGTCGATCCCAGGAATTTGATGGACTTCCTTAAAGGGTGTCAATTATCTTGATACAATTAAGTGATCCAATAATAATAGGATAAATGATAACAATGATTTAGAAATCAAGGGGGATGGAAAAATATGTTCAACATTATAAGTGGAAAGGGCACTAGCAAGCTCGAAATCTAGGAAATAGTCAAACCATGATTGTTCAGCTACATCTTGTATCTCTCATATGATTTCAAGTTGATCTTCAATATCTTCAACTTCTGGTGTGAGTGTGATGACACATAGATTGAGATCATGTGAGATCTTGAATTGCTCCCACACAAAGGGTTGATGGACGATCAAAAGATTGCATATGCTAGTGATAGGGTGTAAAGGATCTGGAACAGTTATCTACGTAACATACATCTTGCAAACAACTTGTTAGATTAAAGCAGATTGATATAAATATAATAATGCTAAAAATGACAAAAAAAGACAGGGATCGACAGTGATCGGGAATTGACGACAATCAGGGTTTAAATGCTTGTATTAGTAAAAGGTTGAAAAAATAGGAAATAATTAATACCATGTAGAATTGACAATGTTGATATGGACTATAAGGTTTATGGGAATCTATGAAATTCAGAAAACAAATATTCTAGAGTATTTGGGAGGTTAATGAAGAAAACAAAGGTCAAGGGACATATCAATGACGACTGGGGATGGATGGCAATCAATGTGGAAATTGAAGATATCCTAAGGATTTACTAAATGAATAAATGATAGAAAAATCTTGAAGGGGCTATGAAGAATGATGTAGATGACTGATACAAGATTATAATGGATGTAAAAATAAGCTCGATAAAGATAATAAATAAAGTACTAACCTTGAAAGATGTTTTGAAGATGATAGAGCTGCCAATAAGGCTGACTGGTGGTCTGATGATGCTTCTTCAAGACTTGGGAAGCAGGGTGTTGATGATTCAAAGCGTGATGATGTTGTTTATAGGTGCAACAGTTAATCCTCACATCCAAATTCTGACCAACTAAGAAATGGAGGAAGAGGTTGGCTAAATAGGATCGACGACGTTTGTAATGATCGCCAACAATTATGGATCATCATTGATTTGTCCATAGTGGTTAACCAACAAACGAAAGATGGAAAATAGTTGAAACCACTTTGAAAATTTAAAATCATACTTACATAAAGTAAATTCAAAATCTTACTCTTCATTCTTGTTATTACATAAGAAGTATTACACCCATATATATAGGAGAGATAGTTCCTATATTTAAGGAGAGATAATCTCCGTAAATATCTCCACATGCAACTTCTAAAACAACTCTAAGTTATTTTACGTGAGATTTTGTTTTCTTACAAAACTAATATCGTTAATGAGTTGTTTACTCAACAACTCATAACAATATTTACTCACCCACTCATAATTACATTTACAATAATGTAGTTAATTATTACAACACATATTATAGTATCCTCGATAATATAATCACTCATATAATATTCTATGTTCACACTATAACATAGATATTCCTAACATTTGCCCCCTTAGTGTGAATATGGGGCAAGAGCACATGAAAACATGAGTATGAGAGAGTTTTGCAGTTACTACTGGATCTTGTTGTCTGTATCTTCTTGCACATGATCACCTCTCTGGCTCACCAACTAATCATGATCACCTCTCTGCGTGAATCTATTCACCTACTGATCGTCTTCCAATGAAGTACAAAAGTCATAGGACCATACAATAGTTAGAGGATCGTACGTAGAAGCTTCCCTCCTGTAAACAAATGTTCTCAGCATCCAAAATGCACATCCTCCTCTTTTTAATCTTTGATAAGGAACATGTTTTATTTCTGCACCACTAAAAGCAAACAACTAAAAATATTATTAAAATGTGCCACCAGTGCTATATGCGACCCCGTCGCTGATGACTGACAAGAGGCCCTAAAATTCCTCCTTCCTCTAAAAAGTGAACTATTTACCATAAGAATTCCTCATCAATAGGACAAGAAAGTTCTTCATCTTTAGAGTATTCATCCCAATTAGTTTCTTCTTCAACCAAAAGAGATTTTTCATCTATTTTGTCATCAAGTAGATCTTTTGCCCTCTTTTTACAGTTCAAAGATACATGTCTTGATTTATCACAGTAATAACATTTCATTTTACCTTTAGAAGGGAAAGTTTTTGGTTTGAACTTTCCTTTTTTAGATGAAGTACTTGCTTTATTTTGTACATACATTACTTCTTCATATTCTTCATAATTATTCTGATCAAATAATGTAGAGATTACTCCTTCTAAGCTAATTGTTACCTTGTCTAAAGTAAACACAATATTTGAATAGCTTTTAGGCATACTATTTAGGAGTATTGCTTTAGCATCATCATCTTTTACTGATTCTTTAATTCCAGCTAGTTGATTTAGCAAAGAGCGAAACTTACTTATATGATCTACCATTTTTTATTTCTCTTCCATTTTCAACCCGTACAAGTGTTGCTTCAATGTAGTCTTTGTTGTTTCAGCTTCAAAACCAAACAATTTGTTAAGAGACTCCCAAATTTCTTTGTAGATTTTGTGAAATCCACATGATGCAGATAAGCTTTTAATAAGCCCAGACCAATGGTACCCAAAGATCTCTGATCTTTTTCATTCCATTTAGCTAGATCATTTGTAGTCGTTGGTGGAATTGCATCCCATAAGTCTTTTTCTATTAAATGCAATTGCATCTGTAGTTGCCATGTATGGAAATATTGTCCTTTAAACTTTTTAAACAAATTTAATTTCTCCATTATTTTGTACAATACTGATAAAAATATATATAATTGAATCAGGCACTTAAAAAAATTATATAAAATACCTTTGAACCTCCAAGCAAGCTAAGACTCTGTATTAACAATTCAACATTATTGGAAATCGGAGAAAACTTTCAGTATAAGAATTGATATGCTGAATTTGATAGCTGCATAGTGAAATCCGTATTTCTTAAAAAATACTAATTGGATTCTACTAAATTTTTTGTTGTCGTTTCCTGACCAACACATGGTTCAGAGTGCAAAATTATAGAAAAACCCAAATCCGAAAACGAAAACTAGAAGCTATTCTTTGAGACGGATTTGATCAAGAAAACATTGAAATTTCCCACATCAGACCTACTCTGGTACCAAATGAAAATTTAATATCATAATTACATAAAGTAAATTTGAAATCTTACTCTTCATTCTTGCTATTACATAGGAAGTATTACACCCATGTATATAGGAGAGGCAGTTCCTATATTTAAGGAGGGATAATCTCCATAAATATCTCCACACACAACTCCTAAAACAACTCCAAGTTATTTTACGTGAGATTTTGTTTTCTCACAAAACTAATATTGTTAATGAGTTGTTTACTCAACAACTCATAACAATATTTACTCACCCACTCATAATTACATTTATAATAATGTAATTAATTATTACAACACATATTATATTATCCTAGATAATATAATCACTCACATAATATTCTATGTTCACACTACAACATAGATATTCCTAACACACTTGTCATCCTAGGTTTTAGGTTGTTTGCTAGACGATGGGAGGTTAGGGATTCAGGTAGGAAAAGGTTAGGGGGTTAAGATGGATAGGGTAAATTAGGCTAGGTTTTTTTTAGTGGTTGGAGGCTAAATGAGATTTACGATGGTAAATTAGGTCTTTATGATGGTAATTTATAAGGTCCTTAGGATAATGATGATAATTATAATAGTGATAATGTTCTTAATGTGTGTCGAGTCACCTAGGGGTGAAAAAGTGGTGTCTATATTTGCCATTTTTCTTGAGTTGTTTGTAGGCAGAGGTTACAAGACAAAAACTAGCGCAAGGATGCCCTAGTTTTTTTCTAATGATATTATTCCCCCTCAAGCCAATGGTCGACTGTGTTGGTCATTAGATTTAAGAGAGTTGGATTGTTTGGATAGGTTTCCTTTAAGATGTTCCAGGGTTTGATTGTAGTTTGAAATCACCATGTTCGAGTAGTTTGTAGAGATAGTAGTAATATGGGAAACACTTGGTAGGGGAAATTTTATGACCTTTGGAGGGCGATGCTAATGTTTACCACCTATAGAATCATGTTTTAGGGAGACTACTAGATGGAGAGGATCTAATGAGAATGCTCTCACGTGGATGTGTGAAGCCGTGGGACCAAAGGGTCAAACACAACATCTGCAGGGTGTGAAAATTTTGATGTATGTTAAAAATAGAGTTTTGAAAAAGTGTTGGGCATCAAAACAAAGACATATAAGTTTTTGATGGTATTGTGATGTGATAAGAGAGGTCTAGGTGACTAAAATATGTAAGGTGTGTAAAAAATATTGAGATCAGTGGTGATCATGGATCATCGACGTTTAGGGACAAAGATTGATGACGATTTTGGATCACCAATGATTCTAAAAATGTCAAATATATAAGCCAAGTTGGGCATGCAAATGGCTCATTTACAACATGTCATTGTGCGATTTGAGAGCTATGACTATTCATTTTCGAGTGTCTTTAAGAGATGGAGGGAAACAACAATGATATGAAGAGGCAACAGACTAGGAGAGGGGTAAGTAGGTTTGATTTGGTATTTGTTTTAATTTTTGTTCTTTTTTGAAATTTGGGGGGGGGGATCACCCAATCGGCGCCAATCGTACTATCAACAATGATCGCATGGATCATCATCGATTAGTTTAAGGAAAACGTCGCCAATATTAAATTAGAGGTGATTGGTTTGATTTTTGAGAGAATTGTTAAGTGATGTATGTCGACACGATTTATCTTCGTGAAAAATTCCTAGAGATATTGGAGAGGATTAGAGAAGATGTGACAGATGTAGAGTGGGCCCATCTGATGGTCATTGGCTTAGGAGGATTCTGCAACTACCAATGGATTCCTCAAGATGCAAGGCTGATGGTAGCATTGATAAATAGATGGGAGCCAAGCACATGGACATTTTGGTTCCACACTGGTGAGATGACCATCACATTAGAGCATGTGTACAGGATCTCGAGATTGCTGATTCAGGGTGAGCAAATATTACCTATCACTCAAAAGGCCTGTCTTGAGACGACGAGACAATTATATGGAGATGATGCCAGAAATATTGGATATACAATAGGGGGATTTCATATTGAGACTTATTATGGTGCAGAGATGTCAGGTAACTAGCTGATGTTGGATATTCATTGCTATGCACTGCCAAATTTAGGGGGTGACAGGTTTCCATGGACACTTGTAGGTGTCGTTACGCTATTATGGAGCATCAAACTGTATATGTTTGGGGTTGTGCACTGTTGGCTCAGGTATATCATGAGCTATGGATGTTTGCAACCAAGAGGAGGTATGGTTTAGATGTGGGGTTCCTATTACATTATTGGGATTGAGAGCATACACTTATTGTGAGGCCACTAGGCTTATCTTGGAGGGCGGGATACCTGACAGAGTATGTGGTAGGATTTATGAGGTGGAGGTTTGATTGAATGAGAGATGATGGAGTGGAGAGAGAGACCAAACCTACTATGTTGATTGATTATAAAGTTTTTTCGTAGATGCCATAGTCTGGAAACCATATGCGAGGTTCCTGTACGTACCCAAAATTGTATGTACTATACTGTCGGAAAGAAGTTACAGAAAACCCTAATGATGATTCAGATCTCTTCACAAGGTGTTTGGAATCCAGAAAGCATGCACTGAGTATACAGTTGTACATCCTAAAATACCTTATCCAGCCTTTGCATGCTTTGTTTCTAACTCCTTTCCTCTTTTTCCTTGCATTTTGGTCTTTAGTTACAGAACCGCCGCCCTACCTGGGCGACGGATCCCCGTGACCGCCACCCAGGACAGGGGTGGCGATCCTGAAACCACCACCCTGCCCTAGGTGATAGTCCTGCCCGCATTTTCCAAAACCTTCTGACGCACTCATCGACGTGAAAAATCAAGTTGCACTTATAACTCTCAACCGCTTCTACTTTGTTTAGAGTTTCCATCCACTTTGTGATAGTAATCCTCCATTTTAAATGATAAAGCATGAAAATTTGGACTTTCCTTCTCAGTGAGTAAGAAAACTATAAATACTAAGCTTGTTTACAAGCAAATGGCCCCTCTCTCTCTATGATTTATCATTCAGTGTGTTTGAAATCTCCTCATCAAGTCTCAACAGGTCTAGATTTTGTATAAGTTCTCAGCCTCTCAGTTCAAGGCTCCTCTCCTTATTTCTAATTTAGAGATCACTTGATCTATCTAGTTTCATCCCGTTCCATTGTTGTTATCAAAACATTTGGCTTAGCATAAAAAACAAATTTAGTTCTAGATTAAGTTCATTTGAGAATCTTGATTCTGCTTAGAGTTATAGATCATTGTTTCATCACAGGAAGTATAGATCATAGATTTTTCAATGTGTTTACATTATATCCCTATAATAATCCTGATAAGAATCACATAGCCAAGCTCTGTTCTCTTGCGATATCCCTCTCCTACTTGCATTCCATTCAGTTTACATCCAAACTATCACTGTTCGAATATCTTCTCCTATTTCCACTGTTACATTCCCACTTTTATGGATTCACGAGAACATGTAGGAATGAAGAGATCGCACTGAGGGGAAAAGCTACAATACAACTGGATTTTCCTCTAATCTATAAACTCCAAGTTTGAATCATCAAAGTTGTAGTTATAATATATCAAATAGAATAGAAAGTCATTTCATTTCAGTTAAGCTTCTCTTTCAATATTACCAGGGAAGCTGTGGGGAATAATAGCTTCTGAGAAGCTATGATTTGTTCCTCACTTCTGAGGTAAGATTAAAGGTATTTCAATTTGAATTAGTTAGTTGTTTATATTCAAGATCAATTCACAAGTGCACAGGCAAATAGCTACATCTGGCTACCTTGCTTGTTATAGTTCTATTCTTAGATTAATTGCTCATTATCTGAGTTTATTAGATTAATCACTCTTTAATTTCATTCAAATTCATATCTTTGAAAATACAAAAAGAACAAGCATAACATACATTTATTTTCATAATTAGTTTATTAAGTTAAGTTTGGTTATTTCTTACATGACAATTATGGGACGTAGAGAGCCCAGGGATTACATATTCAAACCAGTAATACCTCAACAAAATTTCTTCACAACATTAGCAGATGTAGATTAAGGTCTTAGAATTCATGTCTTCCAAAAAACAACAAACCCACAAACAATTAGTGAGCAATTGAGAGAATTAAACATCGAAGACGATAAAGCATATGAATTATGGTCAAATCATCCCAACTATAGATTACCTTGATAACATATCCACATGACCATACAAGAACCTGAAAGAGAAAAAAACATTTGGTTGTGATCTATTAGTTCCACAGGCAGACTCAGGGGACCTTCTCATTGATATAGACACATGATTATGCATACAAGTTACTAGAACACCAGTAAGGTATTTTGAGAAGATCAAACAACTCTTGGTATTAAACATAGAATCTGAAAAGGATTATGACTACTGGATAATCGGAAGAAGAGATTGATTCTTCACATGGCCATATAAGTTCCACAACAACCAAAAACTCATGGTTGTGATGCCCAGGTCCCACAACCTAATGGGCCTGCTAATCAGATACACATCGACACCAATTTATGTACACTCGTATTTATATCCTCACCACTTCCGCTAGATATTATAACACAAATTTCCACGTTGAACATAGAAGCCGATCAGGCTAACATTTTCTGGGTTAAACCAGAAAACCACCCATAGTTTCTTGCAAATCCACTACACCTTTCACTACCACTTTCATGACCCTGTTTGGAAATATACACAAAGCACTTGCAAGTCACTTTCCACGTGTCTAAAAGCCAATAAATAGGATCTCTACAGAGTTTGACATTGATTGGAGCCTCCAAGAAACTATAGTATTCAACCGATCCATCACACAAATTCAGGTTAGGAGAGATTTCTTTGCCTTGGGAATCACAGATCCCATTATTACACGTTGAGGATATAAGATTACCCAACTAGTTTGTCCATATCTGTATATATTTCATTTCCACCAGCTATCTCAGCACGACCATGGGAGGTCGGGTACAAAGAAAGGCTAGTTGTTGATTCTCATGCTCGCATGTCACTTTTCTATCGTACAAAATTGGTGAACCTGACGTGAAACGAACAGTTCATCTCCACAACCTTCTAATCTAGAGTCAGAATCCTACTCATTCTTCTAATTGATTCAATTTTTCATCTTATCTACCTCATTAGCCTTCACACCGACTTCTCCACCAAAATTTTTGAACTCGACGTGAACTAACAACTGCTCCTTTTTCATTTCCATTTCTTTCATCCATCTTCACTCCTTCCCATTATTCTATGGGTATTTATATAGCCCCCGAACATGTCGGAATACGACGCACATGGCAGACCTCTCTCAAGTCTCGAAGCATCTTATGGTCAGTCGAGTGGACAACAGTCACCCTCACTTTTTGCATGGGCTGACAACTACTCAAGCAATTACTTGTCATCACAAACTCCTCCAAGAACCAGCTCTAACTCTTCATTCGGAATTAAGGAGCTAGACCAAATCACACAAACACAACAACTAGAGCCCTTAGGCTCTAACAACATGATGTTTATAGGAGAATCTAGTTCATCTCCTCAAGCTTTGTTTAGACCAAAAATCATTAGGCAATCAAATCCACTCCCATTCTTAGATGAGGAGTACTTAGCACGTTACACTAGAAGTGAGAAACACTTCCAAAACATGTACCCGCCTATAGGAATTTTACAAACACAACCTGACACCTTGCTCCAACAAAATACCCCCATTCCTTCACCTATCAAAAATAGTCTTGGTAAAGTTTGGAAAATTAATGAACAATTCATAGTAGGGTATCATACCCCTCAACAACCTCAAGGGGTAGAACAACAACCATCAAGGTATAATACTATTTCATCACTAATCGAGGTCATCTCGGCTTTAGTTGAGATGGTTAGAGGGCTAGAACTTTCTCAAGAAAACTAAGCTTCACACTTGGGGAAAATAGGAACCCCCAACCCTCTGCATCATCATATCAAGGTTGACCTCCTTACAGGAACATGCATGTTAGGCATGCCTCCTCAAAATTCATATACCCATCCACAATAAACACCTACTAGAACCGTGTTTTCAAATGTTGTTCCAGTTGACAGTATGATACCTCCTAGTTTTGTACCAAACAATCCATATCAGAGTAATGTTTCTCCCTACTTAAAAAATTATTCAAAATCACCATAAGGAGACATGTTCTATTTTCCTGGGATGTTCACTCAACCAAAGGGGTTCCCTTATGCCCCTATAAATACATATGTTATGCCATATCAGCAACCCATTCCACCTCCACCCCCTCAGCAGGCACCATCGATGGTTGAAAAATATACGGTAGGGACTTACTCAGAATATTTAAAAGATCCTCTAGATTTCACTATACGAAGCATCATGAATCCAAGACCTCTACCTGATTCTCCTAAATTCAATGGGGAGGGAGATCAAAATGCACATATCAAGGCCTATGCCATGGCCATTCGAGAAATTCTCCCTTGGGATGTAGTTGTTACTAAAATATTCCCTAAGACCTTAGAGGGTATTGCCCTTGATTGGTATTATAGAATACCTGAAGCTTGAATACACTCATTTAAATAACTTGTGTCAGAATTTATCAAAGATTTTGACATGAACAAATTATTAAGAATAGGGATCAGGGAATTTTTACACATTAAACAAGAGCACAATGAATCTACTGCTCACTTCATTCAAATATGGAGTACAGTCCTCTACTCTTCAGCAAGTGCTCCAAACATGGATTAGATGGAACTATGTGACTTATTCCTTCATTCTCTCAATCAGAGAGATAAAGGAAGAAATCCATAAATTCCCACTAAGGACTTATGATGAGGTACTCAAAATTTATCTCCAAATCGATCAAGCGGAAATAGACAATGGTCGTAAGAAATATGGAATGAATTGGAGATTAATCACTTCCAATCAAAACACTATGACTTATCCCAACATTGGAAACACCAATGAAGTACCCAAGATCCTTAACAAAAATTGTGGGGTTATAACAGATAGAGCTATTGATCAAGCCAAAAGACCAAATGTTGTGAACACCTCGGCACCCACTAACAATCAACGAAATAATAAATTTACTGCAACAATCAATACGTGGTAGATTTTAATCATCCTCCACAAAAGCAAAAACAAAAATAAAACTAATCCAGTCACAAGGCCTTGCCCGAGGCCCAGATAGATATCAAAAATAATGCCAAAGGAAACTAACCTCAAAATTATAACTATAACAATCAAGAACCCAATTAAAACTTTGGGCCATAACATGATTCAAACCAATGATGACAGAACTATAATCCCAATCTATACTGCGGCTTAGAAAAAATCCAAGATCATGATATTAGGACTTACCATGATTACAACAAATTTTTGTTGTAACATTTACCAGAGGATCAAAAACAAATATTTATAGATATGTTTCTTGAAAATTCCATATCAACCACATGAAATACCTACATGGGATCAGTTTCCCCTCAAAATTTACCTCTCAATATTTTCAATGATCCTCTCCTAAATCATGCTAACAATAATGGGTTAGATCCAAACGGAACAAACAAAGGTGTCATAACAGGGAACAACAATCATGAATCTTTGACTTCATCAAATCCAATGGTCGCACCCCAATTAGGAACTCGACCATAAGCCAAGATAGTTGGACTGGTAGAATTAGACACCGAGTTACAAGTAGAAACCATAACAAGAACACGGATACTACTCTTCTCAACCAGTTCCAACCTATCCACTAATACCAGACAACGCTGTAGCAAACACTAGTAAAACCAATAGGCACCTATGATTTGATTAATGACTTAACAAAGACCTTCTCTCACATTTCCTTTTTGGATTTGTTGAAGAACTCTCCTGCTCATAGGGCTTCTCTCTTATAATCATTAGGTCTCGGTCATTTCATCAACATCACCCCTCCCCCTGAAATGCAAAGCAAACCATGTAGACTTTGAAGTCTACCCTCCAGGGCAGCTAGATAGGGATACTGAGTTTATATTTGACATAAGTAAAATGCCAACCGATGCTAAAATTACACGTAGGGGCGATCCACCCTTGCATTTGCAGGTATGCATTTATAACAATTATGTTAAGCGTGCAATGATTGATGATGGGGGCAACAATTAACATAGTCCCCTTCACTTTTCTTCAAAAGCTAGGATATGGAGAAACGAATTGTTCCTCAACATGAAACATGCTAAGGGGCTATGATAGCCTCAAGGCAACTTCAATCGGGACTATAGTGCTACCAGTCACTTTAGGACCCAAAACAATCCTCACTGAATTTTATATTATAGATCAGGAAACCAACTATAATATGATTCTCGGTCGCCCATGGATACATCGCATAAAGGCAATCCCTTCCACATTATTCCAAGAAGTAAGATTTCTACACCTAGGAAAGGTCTTTGTAGCACAAAGGTGACCCAAAACCTTTCAACATACACCTAGCAAACTTGAAGAAAAGACCAGGCATCCACTCTGAATTCGAGCTCCCAACAAATCAACTCAACAAACCAATCAATACAAACCCAGAAGCAAAGATGGTACCTACAACAGAACTAGAAGTCACAAACTTAATCAAAGGCACCCTAACAATCAAAGATGAGACCATCATCATAGAAACAGTTTTTCTAGGAACCGTCGTAAAAATTGTCAAATTACTAGAGAAAGATCTACCTATTCTCCTTCCATTTGATTCTATGGGTATAGGACATACCCTAGGAATTGGTTCCATACCTATCGACGAAGTTTGTATGGTGGAGGTAGCCGAGACAAACGAAGTGGAGACTAAGGATATCCCAACTTCCATTTTTCCAAGTTATTATTGGACTCTCCATTTTGATGGAGCCAAATGTCATTTCAGCGTTGGGGTAGGTGTGATCCTTACTTCTCCTGAAGGAAAGGTTTTACCTTTCGCCTTCAAATTAAATTTCAAGTGCACAAACAACGGGGCTGAATACAAAGCCCTCCTTCTTGGCCTCATCATAGCCAAAAGGATGGGCGTTGGCAATATTAGAGTGCTTAGAGACTCGCAATTAGTTGCAAACCAACTATATGAGGTATATGAGACTAGGGCTGAACACTTGCAACTCTATAAGACGACGGTACTGAAACTAACAAAGGGATTTGACTTCATATCGATTAAAGCAATCCCATGAGAACAAAACCTTCTCACAGATTCTGTAGCAACCTCAGCTTCCTAATTCACTCCAAGTAATGAATTGGTAAATACAAATTTCATAGTATCAATTCGTGTTGAACCTTTGGTTCATAAAAGTACCAATAACCCCGATATTGACACATATAGAAACTAAGAATGAGTTTACCATTCCAGATCACTCTGATAGTGATAGAGCAACTCTTGAATATCTAAATGCCTATGCAGAACTGCATCTCGCTCATTCCATGGTTGATTTCTCTCTAATCCCATGCTCCTCTTCCTATTTTGGAAATCTCATGATAGAATCTCCCCCGCAAAAGAATCTCAAAATCTATGAGGTGGAGAAAGAAGGGAGTTTGGAATTACCCCCAGCCCCTCCCAAGTTTGAGGAAGGCAATCCCTCCTTAATCGAGGGAACCATCGATATAAATATCAGAACAGAGGAAGAACCAAAGATTTTGAAGTTGGGATCTTAATTAACTCTAGAGGAGGTAGAAATACATACCCAGATCCTCAAAGAACATCAAAAGGCTTTTGCGTTTAGTTACAAAAAAATGATGGGAATTGCACCACATATCGCAGTACACAATCTTGTCACCAAACCAGATGCAAAGCCAATTAAGAAAAAGTCAAGACCAATGAAGCCAAAAGTGGCTCTCATGGTGAAAGAAGAAGTAATGAAGCTTTTTCAAGTGGGATTTATTAAACCAGTCGATTATTCACAATGGGTATCTAATATCATCCCCGTTCTCAAAAAGAATGGGAAGATACGCATTTGCATAGACTTCCAGGACATTAACAAAGCTTGTCCCCAAAGATGACTTCCCATTACCATCCATCGACGTTATTGTTGATGTAAAAATTGGATTTGAGTTGTTATCTCTCATGGATGGGTTCTCAGGATATAATCAAATCAAAATATCCAAAGAGGATCAAGCCAAAACTACATTTATAAATCCTTGGGGAACTTACTGTTACGTTGTCATGTTATTCAGTCTTAAGAACGTTGGTGCTACATACCAACGGGCAATGACATACATATTCCATGACCCATCATGGAATCATACGTAGATGCGTGGCTAAGGCCTGGAAGCATTTTGATCACCCAGAGGTGCTCCGTATCATTCTCTCACGATTGATTGAATACGGTGTCACATTGAATCCAAATAAATGTGTATTCGGTGTAACAGGAGGCAAGCTTCTAGGTTACATTATATCGTCACAAGGGATTGATGTCAACCCAGCCAAAATCCGGGTTGTTCTTGAAATGATTCCACCATCTTATGAGTCTAGTATCAGATCATTTCTTGGGAAGCTCGGTGCAATTCAAAGGTTCATCCCCAACTTAGGTTTTGTTGTTCATCCAATTAACAATTTATTGAAAAAGGATTATAACATTGATTGGACAGAAGAATGCAACGAGGCCTTTGAAGCAGTTAACCGATTCTTGTTGTCTTCTCCCACACTAATGCCTCCTAGACTAGATCATCCTTTGATCTTGTATTCACGGGCTACTGATGTTTTGCTAGCCTGCATGTTGGCTCAAGAAGAAGATGATAAACAAGAATGTGCAGTTTATTTCATTAGTCAGACATTGCTTGATTATGAAACATGTTACACATAGGTGGAAAGGGAATGCCTTGCCATAGTCTTTGCAACAAATCATTTAAGACATTACATGTTGAATCAAGAAACAAGGGTTATTGTCAAAATAGATCACTTGCGGACATTCCTCATGCAAGGGTCTTTGTCTAAAAAGGTTAGACGTTTCATAACCTTAATGGGTGAGTTTGAATTAACATTTGTAAACCAAAAATCCGTTAAGGGAAAAATCATTGCAGACTGGTTGGTTGACAATCCATTGAATGGGGGTGATTTGGTAGATCTAGACTTTCCCAATGAGTGCGTATATTTTTTCGAAAACCATGTCCCCTATCTTTGTATGTCTTTGGTACACCAACATTATCAATTTCATCATGGACCACACATGCCCAGAAGGGACCACATTGTAACAAAGAAGGCAGTTACACATTATTCTGCTAAATACGCCATTTTAGAACATGTGCTCTATCACAGAGCCTTCGAGGGAATGTTGTTAAGATGTGTTGACATAGAAGAATCTGGAAGGATTCTTTACGAATCCCATAGCGGGATATGTGGAGGCCACTTTGGTTGCCATGCCACTGCTTGCAAGATACATTGGATGGGCTATTTCCGGCCCACCCTAGAACATGATGTAGAGTTTGTGTTTAAATGCCATAAATGCTAAGAATTCACCCACGAGATTCACATGCTGGCACAAGCTCTGCAACCAATCGCAACCCCTTGGCCCTTTTCCACGTATGGCCTGAACTTGATAGGGAAATTCTCTCTTTCATCAACAGATGGCCATAATTTTATAAACATGGCCACATAATACTTTACTAAATGGGTAGAGGCCATGCCCCTCACCACTGTACCAGGTTCTGTAATTACTAATTTTATTCTAAATCAAATCATTTGTAGGTATTGTGTCCCACAAGTCATTATCTCAGATAATGGAACATCCTTCAAGAACGATGAAGTCCATGAGGTATGTAGCAAATTCAAGATAAACCATCACATGACTTCTCTTTATTACCCCAAGCCAATGGACGGGCTGAGGCCACAAATAAAACATTAAAAACCATTCTCCTCAAAATATTTAAGGAGACTAAATGGGATTGGCATTTAAAATTATACCCAGCCTTATGGGCCTATCGAACATCAATAAGAACACCAACAGGGGCAACCCCTTTCTCGTTGGTATTTGGAGCTGAATTAGTTCTACCAATAGAGGTTGAAATACCTAGTCTCCACATCTCATTACAAGGGATCTTAGGAGAAGAAGCCTACAGTGAGGCACAACTCTCTCAACTAGAAAGCCTTGACGAGGCCAGACTAAATGTCGAGCAAAGGCACAGAGCCTACGCTGACCGAATGTGCTGGCAATATAACAAAAAGGTCTACAAACGAGAAATATATGAGGGAGATCTAGTTATGAGACTAGACAACCAGATTGATAAGAAAACCGGCGAAGGAAGGAAATTCTGGCCCAAGTGGTTGGGCCCATATTGAGTCATGAAGGATTACGGAAATGGTGCGTATCTCTTGTGTACACTAGAAGGGGAGGAATTCAATGAAACTGTCAATTCCTTTCATCTAAAATGGTTTTATGCATAGGTCATCAACATCACCATTTGTATATCATGTTCATTTACATTGCATTAGTCATTTAGTTAGTTCATTTTGTTCACTCATTTCGTAAATTTTGTGGTCAAGGAACTTATTCTCAATCAATTTATTACAAGCTTGTGAAAATATTGGCAAAGCACTAAAATCATATCTCTTCAATTTTCATAATATCATCAAATGGTTTCGAAATCATCTCATCAATTCGACAGACAAAATCTTGACAAAAACCATACCAAGGCCTGCATACTTGGTCATACTCATTTTATTCTACTAGGTTAAGTTGTTCTTGCCTACGGTCTGTTCTAGAAGCTTCTTGGTGTCACATATATCCCTCTTACATCTATTTGAAAAAAAGATACTCCAAAATCACAGATCTGAAATTTCAAAGTCAAATTGAATCAAAAATACTAAACAAACAGAAGATTTTATTTTACACACTTCTTTGCCCTACCAATATTTGGTGATGAGCTAGCATCTCGTACTAGTGGTGGAAGGTTGGGAAAGGAAAGAAGTGCCCTTACTCGCCTATGTCCTGCCTTCGGTGATAAGCCCATACTTCTTACTAGTAGCATGGGGCAGGGCGTAGGGGGTTCATTCATGCAAATTAATGAATCTTAGTGTTTTAAAATTCAAAGCAAAGTGTATTGTGAAAAGTGAAATTAAGCATCCAAGTTCCAAAGAGATCAAATCCTCAAAACCATATTTTGTCAACCAAGTTGCCATTTATGGATCTAAGTCTAGATAAACTGGAAAGTAAGTTGAATTCTGAGCTATGTAGTAGTTTTTGAGCAAGGTAAGTACGTAGGTCTAAATTTGGTTTTTGTTAATACTTTGTCCTTCTCTCATCACTTCCATTCAGTCAAACTCATACAATTTGTGCCCTTCCCAGCTCTTGGTGTTGAGCCCTCACATCTTACTAGTTACGAGGAGTTAGGAATGGGGCAAGTTCATCTCATTATCACTACATATTCATCATGTTTTTCCAAAACAAGAAGAAGCAATGAACATTGCCCAAAGAATGCAAAAGTTAAGTACGGCAGTATGTTTGCATCATCGCATATCAACATTACAAAAACAAACAAAAAGAAAACATTTTGTTCAACATTTGTTATCACTTGTCATCCATTGCATACATTCTGAAAAGCATATAAAACTAGAGATTCTAAAGCATCTAGTGTACACATGAGAAACAAACCACAAAACTCTAGATACAAAGAAGATTTGAATCCAATAAGATATACGTGTGTGTGTGTGTGTGTGTGTGTGTGTGTGTGTGTGTGTGTGTGTGTGTGTGTGTGTGTAAGAATCATGTTTTACATACAATTCCATCATGCACTAGGCATGGTCAAAACACTCAATGATACAAAAAAATACAAAAAGACAACTTATATAAATATCTGGCAAAATCACTACAAAGAGACCAAATGGCCTCTCAATCCCTGTGGGACCCCTCAGATTGCACACGATCACACCTAAGACTCCTAATGTGACTATGGTGTCGAGAATGTACTGACATGTGGGAGTGCTCATGGTGGCGACCACTAGTTGTGGTCTCACTGCGAGAACGACTCCGCCTCATCACTCTCTCAGCAACCTCATACCCTGCAACCTGGGTATGAAGAGCTACCCAGGCCTCTGCTACCTTCCAGACAGGGGAAAACACATCAGTGTTTCTGCTAGCTGCTGAAGGCTCTCCTATGTCCTCAATGAGCTAGGCCCAAGTCTTCCTCAAAGGGATCAACAAGGTGTCCACACACACTCGACGAATCAGATCTTGCCATCCATGTGCAGTCATTGCAAATAAAAGAAGGAAAACAACAAGCTATAAAATCACCAAAAATAAATTCAAAAACAAACAAAACAACAAAAAGAAATATGAACTAACATCTCTAGTTAATAAGGTCGAGAGATGAGTGCTAAACTCACTCGGATCTCTGGGCATCCAGGTAGGGTCTGTCGACATTAAAATTTTCCTCTGTAATTTCTATTTTATTAATGTATGTATTAGGAATATGATGATGTTAAGTATAATTAGTAGTGGCGTCCAATAGAAGATAACGGCACCGTCAGTATGGTGCCGCCAATAAAGTAGAGTACGGTAACAGTCAAAGTACAAAAGGAATGTTGTGGTAAAAAGTAAATATTTGTCGTAAGTGGTCCGGTAATGTTAAAATGTTAAAGTTGGGGTAAGTAGAGAATTAGGGTCTACATGATTAGGAATTAGAAATATTATATTTGTAATAAGGACAAGGAGTGATGTTATAAATATTTTGTGTATTTTATCTGTGGAAAAGACTAAAAAGGTGGAACCCAAGTGAGATGATAAGGTTTATCTTATCTTAGAAGATAAGCCTACATGTAAAGACAAGAGTTTAAGCATGGAATATGATTGGCCGGAAGAGATTTCCTATCCTATCTTAGAGATAGGGTGGATAAGCCTGAATTCCTATAAATAAAGAGGTCACCTTCCCTCATATAGCATAAAAGGAAGTAGTGAGAAATATTGTATGAGTAAGTGTGTAAAGGAAGCCATCATTTTGAAGGTGTGTTAAAGAAGCCATTAAGAGGTGTAATTGTGAAGTTTCTCCCATAGTTATGGTTGGAAGGCAAGTGAAGTCAGTAACACTTAAAGTACCTCATGGGTGAGATTGTAACAATTTCATGTTGATATTATAATTTACACTTATATTTCAGATTTATCATCATTCCTTCATATCATAGTCTATGTTATTCTTGTGTTATGTTAGTTGTTGTGTTTCCAGAGTACATCCACCAAACTAAACGCTGTGCATTAGTAAATAATCATAGCACGAGGAGTTCCCGGTGAAGACTTATCATAGTGCAGGATTGGTGATAACATTTTGGTTCCATTGCTGGGACCATCCCTCGTTGGTGGATTTTCTAGAGAGATATTCCCACTTAGTCAGAAAACATTTGGAGGGTAACCTTGTTTTTACTGTGCATAGTAGTTACCATGGTAAAGTCACTTTTTGCCATGAATAGTATTTACCGCAGTAAAGTCACTTTTTACTATGAATAGTATTTACCGCAGTAACTTCACTTTTTTACCATGAATAGTATTTACCACAGTAACTTTACTTTTTACGGTGAATAGTATTTACTATAGTAACTTTACTTTTTACCGTGAATAATGTTTACCACAGTAAAATCAGTTTTTACCGCAGTAAGTCAAGTTTTACAGTGGTCATTCCTATTTTACTGTAGAAAGGTGTCACTTTCTATTGTAGTGAGTCCAATTATTTGTGCACATAAGTCTTACTGATTGTACTTGTGAGTTGGTTTATCACTGTGGTTACTTTTAAAAATGGGGAAGATTCCTATTTTTTCAGCCCAATCTAATGAAGATGCTTCATCTTTCATTCAAGAGTTTAAATGATCTTGTATTTGTAATGGCCTTATAAGAAGGGAACAATGGACTGAATTTTTTCCTACCTTTTTGGATGGTTTAGCCCTTAGGTGGTTTGAAACACTAGGTGATAATGTGAAAAACTCATAGGATTTATTAATTTAAAGTTTTTTGAAGAATTTGGTGAACAACAGAAATATGTAGATCTCATGATCGATATCACAAAGCTATCCCAAGGAGAGAAGGAGAAGATAACGGATTATCATGCTCTTGTTCTAGAGCTAAGGAGGAAGCTTGATGCCCAGATCCGGAAGAATGGATTAACGGATGGGTTGATGAATGGCGTGGATAATATCCTTTGTAAGCACTTCATTCTTGGGATGAAGCCAGAGATCAGACAACGAGTGAAGTATGACCACCTAGCTACCATTGAACAAGCAAAGGAGATTACAAGAAGGTAAGAAGAAAGCATGGAAGAGGAGCCCAAAGAAATTGTTGCTAAAGTAGAGCCTACACCAGCACCTTTGGTCCATAATCCACAACCACTCTCGATGAGCACAAATCTTTCTCCTAGTACATCTACTGAGTATGAAGATCTGCTCAGGAAGATGGGCCAGTTAACTATTAATCTTCTTCAAGGAAAAGAATTTAGTTCTTAGGGAGGAGATAGAGGTCTAAAAAGAAATATTTCTAAAGTTGTATGTTATGGTTGTCATAAAAAGGGTCATTATAAGTATAATTATCCAGATAGAGCTTCTACATCCGGTACAAGAGATAATGATAAAGGAAAAACACCTGTGAATTCTTTTGATGTAGTAGATAAGAACATAAATAATGAATTAGATGTGTTTGTAACAAAAAGAAAGAAAGAAAAAGATAGCCAAGATGGAAATGATCCTAAGAAGATGAGAGGAGAAACTAGTAAGAAACATAGGAGAAGAAAGTTGGGTGTGCAGGATTTTCTGATTTCATAGGGACAAGGACCATACTCCATCTTAGAAGATCTATCTAAAAGGCCTGTAAATATTACATATGGTCAACTCTTGCCTGTCTTCTGAGAAGAGGCGGGAGCTACGAGGTGGACTCAATGCTCGATGAAGGAAGGAGGTTGAGGTCCCTGTTTTGGAGGCAGAGGCGGATCCCTATGCTCCACAAGATGAGGTATTATGTAATGGTATTTCAATTCATGATGTCTTAGTTGATGGAGGTATTGCAGTTAATGTAATGACCGAGTCTGTAATGAATATGTTGGGTTTAAAAATTGATCGCCCCTCAACACTTATGTTAAGGTCATTAAATAAGGGAAAAACTAAACCAGAAGGTGTTGTTTCAAATGTGGCAATATCTGTTATGGGTGTTGTATGTGTGGTAGACTTTCAGGTGATGAAAAATGGTACTGTTGTGCACCCAATGTTGTTGAGAAGACCATGGCTAAGGAGAGTTCATGCAAGAAACTACTAGAATGAAGGCTTCATGACACTTGGACATGACAGAGAGAGGGTGAAGATAAATGTGATTCCTCGACATCATAAGGCAAAACCTATGGATTCAAGTGATGAAACTGACGATTGGATATCCTCTGATTACTCTAGTACCAATGAAGTGGACACAGAAGATGAAGAAAGTGAGGTTGATGTTTCGGTCATGAATATCCTTCTAGTCACACCGACTCATGAACCCATAAAATTATCTGAAGAAGAAATTGATGATTGTCTCCAACAAATAAATATTGGTGATGTTGTGATGGAGAGTGAGAAGGAATGCTACCTCCAGCTCTTTCGAAGGTACATACACCTATTCAATTTTTATTACAAGGAACTTCAATCAAGTAATTTGGGTAAAACATTCTATTGAGCTAGTAGATGGTGCTAAGCCCATAAAGCAAATGCCATAAAGAATGAATCCTAATTTTTCCAAGACTGTAAAAGAAGAAATATATAAGTTGCTTGATGCAGGATTCATATTTGCTGTGAAGAATTCAGAATGGGTTTCTCCCATTGTGAGCTCGATAAAAAAAGAATGGGAAGCTACGCATTTGTGTTGATTATAGGAAGCTCAGTAAGGTAAACAAAGAAGGATCATTACCCTCTTCCATTCTTAGATCAGATCTTGGATGAAGTAGCTGGCCAGGAGTGCTATAGTTTTGTTGATGGATATAGTGGATACAACCAAATTCGTATAGTGGAGAAAGATTAGCTGAAGACCCACGTTCACCACTCCTTGGGGAATGTTTTGCTTATAGAGTTATGCCTTTTGGGTTGTGTAATGCTCTGACAACGTTCCAACGTTTGATGAATAGGGTGTTTGAACCCTACATTGGGAACTTCATCAGAGTATTTCTGGATGATTTTTGCATCTATGGGAGCAAGATGGACCACCTGCACCAGATGGAGATAGGCATTTCAAAGGTTAGATGAAGCACAAGCCTCACTAAACCCTACAAAGTGTGTCTTTGGATGTTCTAAAGGTATTTTGTTAGGGCATGTTGTATCCAGAGATGGTATTGGTACTGATCCTGATAAAGTTTCAAAAATCAAAGAGTTACCATTTCCTTATGAATAGAAGTAAGTTGAGATCATTTTTAGGCCATGTGGGTTACTATAGAAGGTTCATCAAGAATTTCTCAAAAATTGCACAACCACTAACCCAGTTCTTGAAGAAAAATGTTACTTATGAACTAGGAAATAAGGCACATGAAGCTTTTGAACAACTGAAGGAAGCCCTGGTGTCTTCACCTGTTTTAAAGAATCCAGATTGGAGCAAGCCATTCATTGTGTATATTGATGCCTCAGATGCAGCACTAGGAAGTACTCTGAGCCAAAAGGAATGAAAATGGGAATGATCATCCAGTTTACTTTGGGAGCAGACAAATGAGCAGTGCTGAGGTAAATTATAATGTAACTGAAAAAGAGGCTCTAGCTATCATTTTTGCTGTAAAGAAGTTTAGAAATTACTTGCTAGTGGACAGAAATTTATAGTTGTAACAGATCATCAGGCTCTAAAATATATTGTAAATAAGCCTAACCCATCCAGGGAGGATAGCAAGATGGATAATTTTGCTACAAGAATTTGAATTTGATATTATAGATAGGCCAGGAAAGAAGCATGTCAATGTAGATGCACTCTCTTGAGCCTATGATGGTTTAGGTTCATCTTGTGATGATGATGATTTCCTAGATGCAACATTGTTATCCCTTGACACAATCCCTAGTGAATACATAGATATTTGGAATTATCTGAATGAATTCAAGTTTCCTGATGGTGCCAATGCAAAGACTAAGAGGAAGATTACTCAAGCCAGTAGTCCATATTCTATTCTGCATGGAGTATTATTTCATGATAGGACCTGATGGACAGTACAAGAGGGTAGTTAGATGTGATCAAGGGAAGGAGCTGATAGAAGAATTCCACAATGGTACATGTGGAGGACACTTCTCTGGACAACTTACAACAAGAAGGATCTTGGATGCAGGTTATCACTGGCCCACTCTTTTTAGAGATTGTTATAATTATTGTAAGACATGTGATATTTTTCAAACACATGGTAACCGTAAGACTTCATCAGCTCCATTATGCCCTATTCTTCCACTTGGTCCCTTTGAAAAGTGGGGAATAGACATTGTAGGTCCACTTCCAACTACCCCACGCCAAAATAAGTATATTGTAGTTGCCACAGATTATTTAACCAAGTGGGTTGAAGCTAGGCCATTGAAAACAACTTCCATGGATGAAGTGGCAAGGTTCATATATGAACGCATTGTCACCAGTATTTGGTTTCCCATTAGAAATTGTAATAGATCAAGGAAGCCACTTCATTAATGAGGTGGTAGAAGCCCTAGTCAACAAGTTTTCTATTAATCACAAGAAGGAAACAACATACAAGCCAAGCACAAATGGACAGGTGAAATGAACAAATTTTGTGTTATGTCAAATTCTAGCAAAAGATGCAGCCCTTGCAGGTACATAAGTGGGATAAAATGATTCATGCAGCATTGTGGGCATATAGGGCAACATCAAAGTTAGTAACAAGATACTCCCCATTTCAGTTGGCTTATGGCATTGATCCAGTTCTTCCTATTGAGTTTGATATTCCTACTTGTGAGAGTTATGAAAAATGAAAGGATGGATGAAAGTGATTCAGTAAAAGAAAGGTTGGTGCATCTTCATTTGCTAGAGGAAATGAGGGAAATAGCGAAGGATACAAGCTATAAGAAGAAAATGAAGTAGAAGGAATACTTTGATCAAAAGATCCATTGGTCTCCATTTCATGTGAATGACTTGGTTCTAGTATATGATTCTAGATACAAAAAAAGAAGGCAGAGAAAATTTCTTCCCAAATGGATGGGGCCCTACAAAATAGTACAGCTATGCATGAAAATGGTACATATCGACTGGAGGAATTGGGATGGTACTCCCATTACGAAATGGGTCAACCATGACAAGTTAAAGATTTTCCAGGCACCAGCTTCAGAATGTCCATAAGAGTCTACTCCGAGGACGGAGTAGAAGCTAGGAAGGGGGAAAATGTCGACATTAAAATTTTCCTCCGTAATTTCTATTTTATTAATGTATGTATTAGGAATAGGATGTTGTTAAGTATAATTAGTAGTGGCATCCAATAGAAGATAACGGCACTGTCAGTATGGTGCCGCCAATAAAGTAGAGTATGGTAATAGTCAAAGTACAAAAGGAATGTTGTGGTAAAAAGTAAATATTTGTCGTAAGTGGTCTGGTAATGTTAAAATGTCAAAGTTGGGGTAAGTAGAGAAGTAGGGTCTACATGATTAGGAATTAGAAATATTATATTTGTAATAAGGACAAAGAGTGATGTCATAAATATTTTGTGTATTTTATTTGTGGAAAAGACTAAAAAGGTGGAACCCATGTGAGATGATAAGGTTTATCTTATCTTATAAGATAAGCCTACATGTAAAGGCAAGAGTTTAGGCATGGAATATGATTGGCCGGAAGATATTTCCTATCCTATCTTAGAGATAGGGTGGATACGCCTGAATTCCTATAAATAAAGAGGTCACCTTCCCTCATTTAGCATAGAAGGAAGTAGTGAGAAATATTGTATGAGTAAGTGTGTAAAGGAAGCCATCATTTTGAAGGTGTGTTAAAGAATCCATTAAGAGGTGTAATTGTGAAGTTTCTCCCATAGTTATTGTTGGAAGGCAAGTGAAGTCAGTAACACTTAAAGTACCTCATGGGTGAGATTGTAACAATTTCATGTTGATATTATAATTTACACTTATATTTCAGATTTATCATCATTCCTTCTTATCATAGTCTATGGTATTCTTGTGTTATGTTTGTTGTTGTGTTTCCAGATTCCATCCACCAAACTGAAAGGTTGTGCACTAGTAAATAATTATAGCATGAGGAGTTCCTGGTAAAGAAATTATCATAGTGTCAGATTGGTGTTGATAGCACGTGCTCTAGGATCTGCGCCTGCTACTGAAAATACTGCCAACTAAAGAGACTCCCCAGAAACTTAGAAAAAACTTATTGAAGGTCCTGATTACAGACCTTTGAATCATTTTTCTTCTAGAAATCTGGTCCAATGAAGGCAACCCCTACAGAGACCATTAAGTCTCCTTAACTATGGGAGATAGCGCAAAGCCCTGAATAGATCCTTCAATATTTGTTCGAGTGATCATATACACTCAGAGATCATTGTCATCCTGAAGAGGCCATCCCGCATAAATCACCTAGAACAACTTGTTCGTGCCTGCTTATAAAAAGAAAGGGTAATATGGTCTTATGTAGTCGATCAAATGAGGAAGTGGAAATCACTTGGCCTCTCTGAGCACTTTGAGGGTGATGCATGAGCAGCCCCAATATGAAGTAAGGGGTAGATCGAAAAGGTGCATCACATATCCCATCGAGCCTATGAAACACCCAAGAAATTGAACAATTGGTAGTCAAATATTGGACCTAAGGAGGCCATCCTCAGATATCCTATTAGGACCTAAATCTGAAGTTGCCTCAAAATCATTGAGTTATTGCATGACTTCCACAGATCCTGTTCCCTGGAGGAAGCATATCATGACATTAAGGGGATGCATACATAAATCATTGAGGCAAGACTCAAAATAAAACTAAAATAAGATGCATGCCTAGTCTAGGAAGATGCCTTATCTAGGATGAATCCTAACCTACGAGTCAAGTTGAAAGAAGAGCATTGACAAAATGTTAGCATCTTCTGCCCCCTCATTTTTCCAATGCGATGGAATCTGATATGGAGTGAGCCTCCATATCTGCATTAGTCAGCGAAGCCACTAGCTAAAGATGGCGTGCTGAGTAATAACATCCCCATTTTTGTGGATTACTATAGGAGCTGTGAGATCCTTTTGCTAGCACACCCCTCCCATAGGGATTGATACCCTTTCCCACACCCATTTACTAAGGAAATCTTGGAGGGCGTTATAGGGTGACTGAAAGACTACTCCTTGTCACCTGATGGACCCTTTTTAGGTATCATGGTATGTGGGTACCAGGATAAGTGTCAGAAGACTAAGAGAAAAAAAATTTCGACCACTGGAGTGCCTCAATTTTTTCAATCAGTTAGGCCCCCAATGGATATAACAGAATGCCACCTCCCTAGTATCCCTTATGCATACCATGGTACAAACATTCCAGGATTTTACTCACAAGATGGCCTTATAGGTTTATTTTGATGATTGGAGCAACATTTATGGGCTTGTGAAATATCATTGTGATAATCTTAAGAGCTGATGTGTGACAAGATGTAGGATATTTGTAGCATCTCTTTTAATCATCTAAGAAGTGTATCATGCTGTCTAAAGAGACAACCACCTTTGAAGAATTTTCTTGGACACATCATTATACGATAAAGATCCTCTAGGCTTGCTAGTGGACTCACTGGTAACACCTAGTTACTGGAAAGTATTTTGGGCTTAGAAGAGCCTACTAGCTAGAGCAAGGTCACATGGATTCTTGGGGAACTGGGTATTATAGCAACATTTTATCAACATGGGATATGCTCAAGATTTCCATGCCCATCTGGAGCGAATCTTGCTCTGTCTGGGAAAAGGAAAGCTCTAACATTGCCGGAGAGGCACATCAGCGAGCGTCCCTCTGAGACTCTAAAGGAAAATCATACTATAATGCCTCCTACTGCATCTTTCCAAAAATAGAGTCCAAACCCTTTCACGTTTATGTAGATTCACAATCTAATACATAAGCTCATTAGCGCAGTAACAAATCTCATCTAAAAATGCAAAAAGAAGTGATTTCCGATACATCCTTATTTACTTTGTTAGTTAGGAACCGTTGCCCTCCAACAGAACAAAAGTATCCACGACCAAAGCCTTCTCAAGGCATTGTCTATTGATGTTATGCGTCTCCATCATAGGGGTGGCAGTCCCATGACCACCGCTCTGTTTTTGGCCGACGCACCTGTTCATTTTATCATACGTAGATCATATGAAATCCCTAAAAGTACTTGGTGAACAAGCAAAAATACACCATTTTTGACAAAAAAAAAAGCATACCCCTGTTGGGCACCTATTGTTTCAGGAGACTCAATTTAACACTACGATTGGTGAAAATAAGCCAGGAAAGAGAAAGATCTGGTACAAACCATTTATCATAGGATTCAGGTCTAGAGAGGATGCATAGAGAATTGAGAAACACAATGCCAGATGCACTAGTTGTTTAGGTTAAATCATCGCACCCTTAGACTCGGCAGGATCATGATCTTGCAATGAACGTTTTTACGGACACTGTGTGGTGCCCAAGGGAATGAAGGTTGTAGAGGGATAGGTTGGTCGCTCGAGCATGACACCGCTTGTTGGGAGCGAGACACATTGTAACAAGAGAGAGATTAGGCACGTTTAGAGTGTGAAACTTATCAGTAGTGGAGGGATAAATATCGTCGGTAGTGGGAGCTGATTCGGGTGAAATATGGAGAGGTGGGTACAACTTCATAGGCTGTGGGGAGTGTTTCCCTAGGAGCAAGGCCTAGTACAGTGTAGGATATAGTACATGTAGGTGTAGTGTCAATAGTAGGAGGGAAGATGGGGCCTCCTGGTTTTGTGATTGTTGATCAATATTGAGTGTTGAGAGAGGAGATGAGATACTATGAACCACTTAACGATCGAGCGCATCCCTAGTGTAACTCACTATGCTAAGCACAAAGCGAATGAGCATAGATCAATCTATTAGACTACCTTGGTGAGCACTGGGAGTGTCACACAACCACGAAGAGATATGGGGCTAGATGAAGGAGCTACAAGAGGCCAAAGTGGCGAGGGAGTGTCTAGATTTTGATTTTACCACATAGTATGTGGGTTTTGTATATGACTTGGATATAGATGATTTTGCATATGAGACCTTTGGAGGATTTTTTATAGACATTATCGATAAGATATATATATATATATATATATATATATATATATATATATATATGATTCTAGATTCATTTGTTATTGATTTATCTTGATGTTGATGTTGTATATGGGTTTGTGATGGGATTAGATTTTTTATATGATATGATGTTAGATGCGTAGATGTTGATATGATGTTTAGATGTGATTTTTGATGTGATGTTTGATATTGCTATTTGATGTGACTCACAATGTAATGATCTTGATGTATGTTTCAAAATGTACTTTAATCACAATTAAGAATAAATGTAAGAATGTTTGCTTTTTGAACTAGATTTGATACATTTGTGATCCAATGGTAAATTAAATATGATAGTGCACTTAAGGCCTTGTAAAAATATTAAAAATATAACTAACAATAATTAGTCACATGTAGGATCGTGGATGTAGATGAAAATGAGTATATATACCGTCTTACAACATGGGAAGGCTAGATGTGTAATTTTTTGGGGGAGAGTGGGTTCTTCTTTGATGGATTGTAGGATTATGCCCCAACTATATTTTACTACGCAAGTTGATCAATGTGGGAAGTTTTCTTTTTATGGGAAAGCTAATCGATGTGGGAATATTTCCTATGATTCAATGCGGGAAGCCTTCCTAGGATGCTTTCGATATTTGATTTTGATATGAAGGCTGATCAATGTGGGAATCATTTTTGGTAATGATATGGGTAGCCATCCTTTGAGGGATTAGTCTATAATTTTCATTTTTAATTTTGAGATATATTTGTCCTTCGCGGGATCAGTCTATATTTTGATTAACAACTGTCCTTCAAGGGATCAATCTGTGTTTTGATAGTATGATTTAATAGTTGTCCTTCGAGGGATTAGTCTATATATTTTTGATAATGTGCATCCATATAGATATTTTTGACTTTGATTGAGCTGAGGGAAAGCCTAGTAGACCACTTGAGGATGGAAAAGATGTATTTACAAACTACATGTGTGACCCTTTAGCATGTTTTCAGTTGGTAGATAAGGGAAAGATGGGAGTAATGATTATGGGGTTCCTACATATGCATAATAACTTATCCAAGTGGAAAATGAAATGAATAGATCTGTGGTGTTCATATTTATAGTCATGATTATGAGGTACTGATGGAGGACCACACAATTCCAAATTATTATGATAGTGACTGAAAGGCTAGTGGAGGAATGGGATCTTTGATGTGAATAATGTCATGATGGTAGATGTGTTAACAATAGAAAGGCCACAAGTGCAAGGCATTTAGAGGTTATTTTTTAGGTTTACCATCAAGGGAGGCTAAATGATAAGATCCTGACCCATACTTGTGAGTGATGACATATGGACCAATCTAGTTAGGGGAAAACTTTCCATGTTTACTCCTTTCTAGAGTAGTGAAATTTTTATTCTCTTTGAGGACAAGATCACTAATGTTGAAGTCAATTCTTTGATACATGTTTTTTGTATGCTCATTTGATGCATTCTTGATAGACATGATGATGTTTGAGGGTTGTTAGGCAACGTTCATCTCATAATTCAAGTTGTGCTAAGGCATTCTTGATGATAGTCCTCACTAGAGATAAAATATCTAAGGGACACACGGAGAGATGGAATTTGAACTTCAAGGGGTAGAACTACCTCAGAATCCGTAGACTACAGAGAAGGGTGTAGAACCTATAGGAGTACACATGCTAGTTCGATAGGCCCATAGAGAAAAATGAAATTTGGAGATTTCAATTTGTGACCTACTTGGTCTGATAGTTTTCATGAGGATTTTGTTGAGTGTTTTGTTAGAAGCTTCAGCTTGACCATTTGCTTGTGGATAGTAAGGGGATGAAAAGCTTAGTTTGATGTTGAAAGTGTAACATAATTTCTTCACTTCCTTATTTTTGAAATACTTTCCATTATCTATGATAAGCTTGTGAGGGATGCCAAAGCGACATATGATATGTTGATAGATGAAATCAACGATTTTATTTATTTTAGTGGAGACCAAGGGAATAGCTTCCACCCATTTAGTGAAATATTCAGTAATGGTGATGATTGAATGGTGTCATTGTGACGGATGAGGGTTGATGAGGCCAATGAGGTCAAGTATCCATTGTGAGAAAGGCCATAAATATTGAACGGGCTTTAGGGCCTGACTTAGGAATGTGAGTGAGATTGGAATGTTGGTTACATTTAACGCATTTCTTGATATATGCGCAACAATCTTGATTGAGGGTAGGCCAGTAATAACCCATCCATAGGATGTGTTTAACAATATCCATACCACTGTTGAAGTGTCCACCACATATACCGTCATGGACTTCTTGGATAGCTTTAGTGGATTTATGAATATTTGAGGCATCAGAGCAGGAGGCGTCAAATTTGTTTGTAGAGAACACCACCTACAATGACGTATCAGGGTAGCATGTTGAAGAAAATATAATTTAGCATTTTTAGATAGATCGGAGGGAATTTTAGATTGAGAGAGGTAGTCATAGTCTGATTGCACCAAGATTTTTTGATTGTCCTTGATAATGTTAATAGAGGGGAGTTTGTTGGTGTGATATGGTTGATCAAGTTTATGCACAACAACAAACAATTTGGAATCATCGGTTGATAGTGGAATGAGTGATGCAAGAGAAGGCCATGGTGTCCAAAAATTTATTTGATGATCTAGGAACTTTCTAGATCGTGTACTGATCAAAGGATTATAAGAGGAATTCAACAATATTTTTTATATTTTTGTAAAATTTTGTTTTTGCATTGATAAATTCCTTTGATTTGATTGATGACAAGTTGAGAATCTTCGTAGATATCTAGGATTTGAACACCGAAGCATGACTATTGTTTGGAGACCCTTGATGAGGGCTTCGTACTCAGCCATATTATTAGTGCATTCAAAATTTAGTTTGAAGGATATAGGGATAAGAGTCCCCCAGGGAGGTATGATGATGATACTGGCACCTCCCCCTTGTCGACACTTGGAATCATGAAGAAAAGTGTCATTTTAAGAGGAGTGTATTCTTGAAAAATAGTGTTGATGGATTGATTGGGAAAATTATTTGTGAGGTATTTGATTATCAGGAAGGGGAGCTTCATGTGAGTTGATCAGTGATGGATTTCCCCCTTAATATATTTTATGACATGAATTCCAGATCAAATTCAGTCATGAGCATGAGCCAACGAGTGATAGATCACTGTGGTATGGTTTAGAATGTATAAATTTGAGGGGATTGAAACTGGTGACGACATAAGTTTTATGATTAAGGAGGTAGTATGAAGCTTGGAAGTTGTGAAGTACAAGACAACAAATACAACTTTTCTGGCTTTGGTATAATGAGTGTTTGTAATCATAAGAGTGTGGCTTATGTAGTAGAAAACTTGTTCTCTACCTTGCTCATCTCGATGTGCTAGCATAACACCTAGGGCATGGTCAGTAGCACATATATATATAGATAAAATGCCCCCCTTCGCATGGAGGTGTGAGCAGATGGTGGTGATAGAAGGTATTGTTTGAGGTCATCAAAGGATTTTTGATAGTTGTGATCCCATTTGAAATGGACATCCTTTCGAAGGAGATGGTGAAAAGGTTGAAAGTGATATGAAAGTTGGGAAATGAAATGGTACAAACTGATTGGAGTCTACCTTGGAGACTACAAATTTTTTTGATATTAGAGGGAGGAGGCATCTTGATGATGGACTTTGATTTTGGTAGGTTCTACTTCAATGCCCTTGATAGAAAATGATTAACCCTAGGAGTTTACCAGTGAGAACACAAAATACACACTTGGTTGGGTTAAATGGAGGAAGTATTGGATAAGACAAGCAAAGATGATGTCAAAGATGGTGAGATGTCTCTATGTTGTTTAGATTTTCCTAAGAGGTCATCAACATAGTCTTCCATGTCTTATGAATGAGGTCATAAAATATGTAAGTCATAACACGTTGATAGGTGGCCCTTACATTTTTAAGTCTGAAGGGCATGATGCAGTAGCAAAAAGGTCCCCTAAGGAGTAATGAAGGAGGTTTTATGTTGGTCCATCGGTTGCGATAAGAATTTTATTATATAGATAGAGAATCCATCCATGAGAGATAACATTTCATGGCCAGTAGTGAGGTCGACAAGCTGATCAATATTTAGGAAGAGGGAAGTCATCTTTAGGACAGGTGAAATTAAGATCTCGAAAGTCTATGCAGATGAGTAACTTTCTAGAGGATTTGGTTATGGGTACAATATTGGAAACCCATTGTGGATAGTCAATGGGTAATATGAAGTTAGTAGAGAGAAGACATTATAACTCTTCTTTGATGAGGAGGGTTATGTGAGGGTACATCCTACGTAGTTTTTGTTTGATGGGATTAGCATTGGGGATAGTGACGATGTTGTGAATGACGATGTTAGGGTCAATACCTGACATCTCACTATATGACCATGCGAAGTCCTGACTGTGTTTTGAAAGGAAAGGTATGAAGTCCTTTAAATTTTTTTCAAATCTAAAGACTGACAACCTTAACTATGTGAGGGTCTTGTGAAGTCCCTATGTTGACGTCGATAGTGGATTCGTTAAGAAGTGTAGATGTGTTCAGTGGTAGTAGAGTTTTTGAAGGTAATTATTCATCCACCCCCATATAGGATAGGATGGATTGATCATCATGACATTGAAGAATATCAATGGTAGGGGAGTCTTCCTCTACCATTTTAGGTAATGTAAGTGAAATGGTCTTAGTGTTGTCATTATTTTGATAAGTGAGTAGTCTAAGGTAATCATATTGATAAAAAAAAGTTCAAGGGGATGGAAACAACGTCATCCATGTTGTGTCGATATTGTGTCATGCAAAGGTGAAGAGGATGGCTTTGGTTTTGTTATGGATCCAGATGCAGTGATTGCAGAGGTGTTCGAGGAAGGTTGTCAAAACCTAATATGTGTTTTTCATGAGGTTTGTGGGACTGTATCAAAGACCAAGTCATGTATACCTTGTTCATAGTGTCCTAAACTGAAAGACTTTCCAGGAACAACGATGGAGATACATTTGAGCGAATGATTGATTATATAGGAATGAGAAATCAGATACAAAGGGTTTTGTGTGATGTTGATTTGACATGGTGTGAGGAAGGATGATCGATCCCTCTCATAGAATAGGTTGTTTTTAAGATGGGGTGAACCATAGGAGATGATATCTTGATATGTTGGGTTCATACATGGTTGCTTGTCAGGTCTCCCATATGTTTTCGGTGTAGGAAGTGAGTGAGGGCTAGAAGGCGATACTCCCCCAGTGAAAGACATTGCATGTAACATCTCGAAGGAGTTGTCATCTGGTAATTTAGATGCGGTGATGGAAGAATTGGTAGAGGATTCATTGGAGGAGCCGATTTGTCTTAGGAATGAGCACGTCATTAGGTCGATAAGTCATGTGACATGCTTTAAAAGGTTTGGGTTTAGAATTGTAAAGGTCATGTTGTATTTTAGAAGCGATGTAAGGTGGATGGAATGCAACACATAACACATATCCAAGGTTGACCTAACAACATATTGTATTGAAAATATCCTTATACAAGATATAAGTGTTCTTGAAGGCTCTTAACACCGAATTTGATAGGTAAGATAGCCATGCCTAAAGTAGGGTCAATGGTTTCATTAAAGGCACACAATACTGTAGGTGAGGGTGACGATAGTGTTAGGTAGCTGGAGTTGGTTAAAGGTGTGAGACAATATGATATTAATGTTATCATCGTTGGTGATCATAACTCTCTTGATGAGAGTATCATTGATTTAGGTGGTGACAACAAGTGGGAGATCATGATCTTCAGGTTATAAGGATGGGATATCAGAATCATCGAAAGAAATAGTGGTATACATTTTGATGGGTTTCGACCAGATTCATGAATGGTTGAGGATTGTTTAATGGTACATATATAGATTAAAGGGACTTAATCATTGCTTGTCGATGTTGTGGAGAGGTTTAAACAAGTATCTTAAAGGGACATCTTCATAGGAGCTTGATGGAGTTGTCTTGATGATGGTTTTTTATACAGAGGAGGTGGATTATGTGTGTGGAGCGTCAAGGATGGATAGCTTACCCTTAGAAGTTGATGGAGTTAGATGATTCAGGAGTAAGTGAAATAGAGACTTTGTTCTTGTTTTACTCCGAGGCCTTAGGGTCTTGTGTGTGGGCTCTGGTAGTTATACAAAAAACATCAATTTGATGGAGTAAGAATTTATCGGAAGAGGTCTCACCCTTGTTGGATGTGGATGTGGTATTGGATGAGTCTTTTACAAAATGTGGATGTTTAAGAGTCGAACAAATTTCTATTGATTTGATTCAGATGTCATAGATCTGCGAGGGATTTAGAATCCCTTTGCTGGCAAGGCTTCAAATAACAGTGTGGAGGGATTTGCACATAAGTCCTCGATAAAGTGTCCTAAGAGGTTTCCATCGAGAGGCATAAGATGGCTTGAGAGGAGGTAATGTTATGATAGATAGTTGGATGAGCCTTTCAAGGGTCCTAGCAAAGTTCCCTGTCGAAGTTGAGGTCAAGGGGATTCATGTTTCATGTTTTGGAAACCTAGAAGTTGGGGCTGATGAGGTCATTTTTTGTGTGACATGTTTAAGTGTCGGTCGAGGAACAACCTTGCATTTAGTAATAGTGACTGTGAATTTGGATGAAGAGGTGAGGCCCTAAGATGGAAGGTGAGGGGTTTGTATTTTGTGATGAGGTCATTTGACAAATTTTTGATAGAGTTTATGTTTTCCTGGACAAGTGGTTTTTGGATTATATAGTGGATTTATTGAGGTTCTATATGTGATATCATGTGAAGTGGTCATCGAAAAGAGCTTTTTGTAATTCTTATGATGGGTTTCTTTTCTGATACTTTCAAAGAGGTCACATATAGGTTTGAGGGAGATGTGGTAGATGTAAAGGGGTCCATGGTATTGTCACTGACAAGACTAGAGGAATTAGGTGATTCAGTTAGTGCTTCTGTGATAAACACTTTAGGTGTTAGAGGTGTAGGTGGGAGGTCTTTAATAATGTTAACAATGTGATGAGAGTTAACGACATTAGATTGGGGTTGATTAGTGGATAGGGCATGATCAGGAAAGGGTTGTTTAAAGATGTCTAAGTTCTGATTCAAAGGTGCATTCAGATTTTCAAGTTGTAGGTCACCTCGGGTGATAATATCATGGAGGACATTTCTAAATGAATGACATTTTTTAATGTCGTGGCTCCAAACTCGATGGTATTTACAATAGTCATTTTCTCAATACCTATGAGGGTTTTAAAACATATGTGTTGATCTGATGAATAGGAGGAAACATGGTCATACACATGGCTAGGAGCTTATCTAAGACTGCACTGTAGGATTCTCCAATGGGTGTATAGTTACGTTGGGGTCAAGTACGTTTAGTGTCCAAATGACCTTTGAATGTTGCTTTTACGATGACCACGTTTGCTGAGCCTTTGGATTTATCATTATTGGAAGAAGGTTTGAATGAAGACTCAGACTTAGGTTTATCTAATTTGAGTTTATCTTTACCATTATCGAGGGCACAAAATTCTAATTTGTAGGCTTCATCAAATGTTTGAAAAGATTGTATTTGAAGTGTTGACAATATGTGTTTAGATCACGACCGAGAAAATAAATCGATTAACTCGGTTTGTGGGAGTAAGAAGGATAATTGAATGATGATCCCTCACTAGCAAACCAAAGTCTATAATAAAATCATCTTTGAACTATTTGATAGTGTAGAGATATGTGATAGAAATCTTACAAGTGATGCTAATAGAAATTTTTTCTAAGAACAATTGTGCGAGATGTGCAAAGGAAAAGAGGGAATACTGTGGGATGCTATTATACCAGTATAGTGTATGAATTGCTAAGGAAATAGGAAATGTCCTTAACATGAGGTATTGGTCATGTGTGATAAGGTAACATGTGTGGCGGAAATCTCAGATGTGTTGTTCAGGGTCCTCCTTACTACAGAACTTAATAAACTTCAGGAGTTCCCAGTGTGGGGAATATGCTTTAAAAGGTATAGATGGAGAATAGGCTCATTACATATTTTTTCATATGATAGGGTACTTTTAGGACCCATGGTGGCAGCTTCAAGACTTGAAATCCTAATCATTAAAGCTTGTAAAGGGTCATTTTATGATGGTTGTTGGGGTTATATGAGGATGAAGATCCAAATTGATTATAAGTATGTGGGTTTGATTGTTGGATATGATAGGGTAACAAGACATTATGCTAAAGAGGAACGCTCATGGAATGTTGATGTTGTGAAACCAAAGGTTGTGATGGTTGGATATACTGATAGGGGATAAGAATGGATGTGTTGAAAAGGGGTTGCAATGACCATGGCATATACTGAGATGGAATGGAAGTGTTGATAAATGGTTGGGATGGTTGCGGTATATATTGAGAAGAGATTTGTGAGACAGGGGTAGTGGATGCTTATTGTGAAGAGGGGTGAGTACTAGTGATGGAACTTGTAGTGATAAGGGGTATATGATGTTGGGATGGACATGATCACATTATGAATAAAGGACATGTATTGTCGTGAAGGGCTGGGTTGAGACACAATAAGAGGGAATGCTATCGAGCTCACAGGAGCTGTAGGAGTGACATTGGAGGCTATGTGATTAGATGTGAAAGGAGATGTGTTGGTGTTTTTTTGTGGAGATAACAAGATTGACAAAGGATTTGATGATGAAGGATTGTTATTGGTTGGTTGTCTTGTGATGAGACATCATTAAGGTCAAAACTAATGACGGGGACTGATGAAGCAAGGAATGATGCTCCCGATCCACTAGCAGTGGGGTAGGAATTAATTTGTTGGATGATCAGCTCGTGATTAAGGTCGATGAGCCTAGGAAGTATCAAAGGTGATAGTAGTGATGGGAGGTTGTTGTTTAGGTGAGAGTTGCTGGAGGAAAACATCTCAATAAGTAAGATAGGTGTTAAGGACTAATGGGTTAGAATCCATAATTTCTCTAAAGATTGGATCACCACTATTGAAGAAGTGGGGGCTAGGTGGATCTAGGATTTATGATATGGCTGACTTATTACTAGGAGAATGTGGGGGCTATTGATTGGCTGCTGAAGGTGATCGAAGTTGGTCCATTATGCTTGGATTTTCTGAAGGTGGGTCTCAAAAGATTTTCCGGGGATTGTTGAAGAGTGTTAGACATATTATCGGTATTTTGAAGATGAGATTATTGTATGGTTAGAACCATGAACTAACACATAATCAATGAATTAAAATAAAAACCAACGTAGTTGATTACAATAACTGTAAGCAAATCAGACAAGAAATTTTAATTATCTTGATTAAATTAAGAAAGGCATGAAATGTGAAAAATGGCTAAATAGGTATTAAGAGAAGGTTGTCTAAGGCTGGTTTTAGGTAAGTTAAAGGATAGATTCCTTGATACACCCAAAGGTACGTGAGGCCCAAATTTGTGTTGGTATCAGTATGAGGCATGGTAATGGGGCCTAATCCCTCACTTCACGGTATCACAATGATAAGGGTATCGAGTGTTTATCCGATATACCGCCCACCATATTTTTTATACTCAGCCAAAACACCGAGTTGGCTTATCCTCTTGGTGATGCTATCCAAGTAGGTCCACTTGGGAAGGAGTGTTTAGATGTAAATTAAGTTTGATGTGGTTTGGTTGTGTGTGAAGGGAGTTTTAGTGAATACAATTCCTTGAACTCCTAATTAAGCTATGTAAGCAAGAAAGTATGATTGTTCGTTTTAAGATCCAAAGGAACTATTTAGTTTGATCAGAACAAGACACATAAGATGAAATGTTAAGAGAAATTAAGAAATAAAGAAGAGTGTACCCGTAATAGCTTTTCCTTTTTAGTTTTTGATTTTAATTTTTTTAGTGATAAAAACATCAATGCACTCCAAGCTGAAAGGATTAGATGAAATTAACAATAAAAGAAATGAAATATATAAAATCTAAATCAAAAAGGGACTAAAGAGGTCCCACTAGGCATGTTAGGATGTTTATGGCATTTTTTTGGTTAGTGGTATATTAAAAATACTAAAAACTCAAATAAGTAAGGTTTACTGATACCTGCATCGACAATCACAATATCGGGATTATCGAGTACACTAGCAATGAAAGAGACTCCTTTTATCACTAAGTGAGAATACATGCATACAAATACAACTAAAAAAAGAGATATTTAGATAAGGATGATAATGAGTTGCTTAGAGAATGTTGATCCTAAGAATTCGATGGATGTCCTTAAAGGGTATCAACTCACTTGATACAATTAAGTGATTCAATAATAATCGGATAAATGATAGAAATGATTTAGAAATCAAGTGGGATAGAAAGATCATATTCAACATTGTAAGTGGCCCAGGACAGGGAAGTATTAAGCTTGAAATCTAGGAAATAGATGAACTGTGCTTGTTCAACTACGTCCTGTGTATCTCTTGTATGATTTCAAGCTGGTCCTCAATATCTTCAACTTACGATGTGAGTACGATGGAACACAGACTGAAATCATGTGAGATATTGAACTCCTCCCACACAAAGGGCTGTTGGATTATTAGAAGATCATATATGCTAGTGATAGGGTGTGAAGGACATGGAACAATCATCTATAGAACATACTTCTTGCAAACAACTTGTCAGTTCAAAGAAGATTGATATAAATAGGATAATGTTAAAAATAACTAAAAAAGACAGGGATCGATAACAAGCGGAGTTAAAATTCTTGTTTTGGTAAAAGGCTGATAAACCATACAATAATTAATACCATGTAGAATTAACAATGTTGAGAAGGACTATAAGGATTTTGAGAATCTATGAAATTCAGAAAACAAAGATTCAAGAGTGTTTGGGAGGTTAATGAAGAAAACAAAGGTCGAGGGACCAAGATGATCACTGTGGAAATTGCAAATATCCCAAAGATTGACTAAATGACTAAATAAGAGACATAACCTGAAGGGGCTATGTAGAATGATGTAGATGACTGATAAGTGTTTTTAATGGATGCAAAAACAAGCTCGATAAAGATAAGAAATACAGTACTAACCTTGAAATATGTTTCAAAGATGATAGAGCTCACAAGGAGGTTGATTGGTGGTTTGATTATGCTTCTTCAAGCCTTAGGCAATAGGGTGTTGATAATCCAAAGTGTGATGATGTTGTTTACATGTACAATAATTTTTCCTCACATCCAAATTCTGACTAACTGGGAAATGGAGGAAGAGGTTGGCTTAATAGGATTGATGACATCTATAACAATTTCCAATGACCATAAATCGTCATCGATTTGTCCAGAGAGGTTACAAACCAATAAAGGAAAGATGGAAAATGGTTAAAACCACTTGCCATCTAAGGTTTTAGGTTGTTTTCTAGATGGTGGGAGGTTAGGGATTCATGTAAGAAGAGGTTAGGGGGTTAAGATGGGTAGGGTAAATTAGGCTAGGTTTTTTTTGAGTGGTTGGGGGGGTAAATGATATTTATGATGTTAAATTAGGTCTTTACAATGATAATTTATAAGGTACTTAGGATAGGGATGATAATGATAATAGTGATAATGTGCGTAATGTGTGTCGAGCCACCTATGGGTGAAATAATGGTGTTTACAATATGGTTAAAAAAATCTACCGCTTCATTCTGTGGATTTCTCTTCTCCTTTCTTTGTTTGGCAACATTTTAGAAATTTCTTAATAGTCACAGAAGCTTAAACTTTTGCTTCACAACTTTGAAATTTTCCTAATAAATGTAGAAGCCTATTTTGTTTGTTTAGCGACATTCGACATTTATCAAATGCCACATAAGACTATTGTGTGTTGCATGACATTTATTGACCCAAAACCTTGGTTCCTTCATTCTACGGCTTTTTTGGCTTTCAAGGAACACTAATCTTGTAAGAAGTCCACAAAACACTAAGTTAGTGTTCCGCAAATTTTATACTTACTTGTGTTCCCTTGTCATTACTTTTGCTGCACAACACCAAGCTTGAACTCCTTTGTTCCATGATTTTTGCGGCATGTTTGACATGCATTACGGCCTCTAGAGAGTGTTCTAAACCATCTATGAATGGCTTTGTCAATAAATTGACAGTTTTTCAAGTGTTATGCAACATTTTACATGTTTAATGGGTTTTGAATGTTTGGCAGATTTTGAATTGCTTGGAAATCCGCCTAACATAGAGATAATGTTCTGCGACCTTGAAACTTTAACCGTTTAAAATTTTTATCTCCTTACTCCATGAAACTCAAAACTTCTTCCACAATGCATTGCAACTATGACTTGGCAAAACCCATGTTTCCATTTTAGTCGTGGAGCACTATTGCCTAAAAAATTCCCAAGTCCCAAATTCAATCTCCTTTATTCCACGGACTAGGAGATTCAACGGAACACTAAAACATTGTGTTGTATGGACTATGACATCTTCATTGTCCTCCATGACATGTTGTAACACCAGAAACCTATGAGCCAAATCCCCAATGTTCCACAACCTTTAATTTTGACCCTTTGAAAATTTTCCTTTAATGTTTCGTGGATCCTCATTCATTTTCCATAGTACATCGCGATATCGAGGGAATAAGACCCATGTTTTTGTTTTAGCTAGGAATGACTAAAATTATCAAGAATTCTCCTAAGTCATTTTTACTTTCCATTTTTGTTCCGCGGACTAAGAGAGTCTATGAAACACTAAATTCCTCAATCCACGATACACTAAAAAATATTGTTGGAAAAAAAATTCTACAAAAAAGGTCCCCAAATTGAGTTTATAGGTTGTCAAAATGGCCTGGCGGTATTTTGGACAACACCTCCTACAAGTGATGTATCTTAGGGAAGATCCTCTCCTATTTAGTCATCTCAAGTCCCTAAATCTATATAGGTCACTAAGGCTTACATGTATATATCAAACAAGTATAGTATTATACTAATTCATACACCTTCGTCTATCCTTCGACGGATATGTACTCCTTAAGAGGATATGCAAATGATATATCATCTACAAAATTTAATATTATTCAAGAGCCACACTGTACTATTATGTAAAAAGTAAAGGAAACAATTTGTATTGCACAAGAAAAATTGAAAAGAGGTCAATCTAAGAAAAAATGTCCTGAACAAGAAAACTTGTGCATGGTTACAGAACAATCAAAGCATACACAAGAAAATTTAGGGCCAACACAAAGATAATTTTAAAGAATATTCTTGATTTACCATTACTAGTAAATTTAGAGAAACAACATGAATTTAATAATGAATATTATGACACTGATGATAAACAATTTGATATGTTAGAAGAACATTCGGGTCATATAAATTTAAATCCCATTTATGACGATGATATTATTTCCTTATAAGGATTACTTAGTTCTCAACATCTTGTTTTCAAGTATAAAGTTACACAATTGGAAAAATATAACACCCAAGCATATTTACTTTCTCATCCTCTTGATGAGATCCTATGGTAGCATCTTATTGCTGATACTCTAAGTATTAAATGACAAAACAATCAAACACCCAATATTACATTTTAGATATTGACATTATTTTTAATAATGATTTACTACTTCAAGTGGGTCTCTCCGTCTTGAACCTCTTACTCCTTTTTTACACATACCGCCACTCACAAATCTTTCCATCCTACATCTCTTATAACACATACTATGATTACTACACATTATACAAGATAATTACTCTTCTACTACGACACATTTGAGGCTCACGCATCCTTCATCCTCTGCATTTTCCCCACCTCATAATGAGGCCCTCATCAGGTAGCTCTTATGCTACCTCCCTCCATGTACATATCCAATTTTTAAAAATAAAACTATTTAGACAATCACATAATACAAAACCATTTGAATATTTACAAAAACAAAAAATCAGTACTTGCATATGATTGGATTTGCTAGATATTTCCTTTACATATGTTGTTTGTCATATTGGTTTGATATATAACAAATATTTCTATATACTCTTTACGCACATACATTCACAAGGTACGTTGAGATTCATGTATGACACACAAATATTGATACACGATGATAAGTGTCGACCTAGTCCCTTCATAGTGATATTGTTGTGCATCTAGTTATGCCCTTTATCCATTCTTATGTGTGTGGACTATGGGAAATGGTGCACATAACTATTTCTATCCTTCACGTTAAACTATCACGTTAGAGAAAGAATTTTGGCAAGCTCACCTGAAAGCATAGAGAAATTTGGGTTCCATTAAGGACAACATAGTGAAGTGAGTTAATACTTACAATATAGCAAAAAAATCAAAGGAAACATATCTTAACACATTGATGTGTTAAAACGGTATTTCTTCAAAACATGTTTTGATTTATATTGATTACCCATTACACAAATTCATAAGACTCAAGCTATTTGATGCACATAGAGGTCAATAGACAACTTATAATAACCACTAATTATCATGACTTTACCCTCTCTACAATGGACCCTTCATGGGGTATGCATACTAGTGGGGACTTGCCCTTCACTATTCTTCTAAGAGATATTCTTAGCTCTTGAGTTCTAACTACAATAAACTATTACATTTAGTAGGTGGCCAACCCACATACCACCACTGCTAGACCCAACATAAAGAGTGTTCCAGTAGTTCCTTGGCTATAATTAGCCATGCCTCTTGTTTTATTTTCCTCGTGGGTTATTCCCAGTATTCTTTACATGTTCCTTTTCCTCTTCCATGTAAGTAATTTAAACTGATAGTCTATTTATGGCTCTGTCTATATTCAACGTCTTCAAATATTGCATGTCCTTATCCAAACTTATCCTTGTTGCATGTTAAACCCTAGATTACTTTGTGATTTTCCTATGTTATCTCTTTAAACCTTCCTTAATAGGTTCTCATATTCTTCACATGCGATCCTTCTTTCTCCTTTTGCATGCTCTTAAGTATTCTCATGCACTCATTTATGATTATCATGTATGCTCCCTTCTTGTCTTTCTAGCATGCAACCTTCCTCTAATGTGTCACACATCTTCCAAAGATACAAAAATTACATAATTTTACTAGTCATAATGTAGGACACAAGAATAAATAATGAAATAAATTAGGGGTTCAACATCACCCCATACTAATTTTGTTGTCCTCCCTTAGGAAACTCTATTATTACTTCTTTAAACAATTATAACACTTCAAATTTGAGCACATCTTCGTGCACTTTTTAGTTTTGGATGGCCTTCTAGATGAGAGGGGTTAACTTATCCATCAAAGTGGCTAACTTAGTAAAATCCCTTGCACCTTTGACATTGGTCGTAACTACTTTATGTATTTTTTTGAACTTTGTGTTTAATTTTGCGCACACAACTTACATCTTGGTTTCAACATTGTTAGAGAGCTTCCTTACCTTTGTCAATCTTTACTTCACCTCTTCTTGTTTTTTAGCAGCTTCTTCACTAACCATCCCATACTATTCCATAATTTTTTTGGGTGGCCTTATCAAGGGAATCATCCTCCATTTGAGTTTATATGCATGTTTACTTTGCAGTTTCTTCTCATATGCATGCAATTATTATTCAAGTGTGTTCAAAGAACCCCCTCAGTAGCTTGTCAGCATGCATGACTTTTTCTTCTAGTTTTTGGTTGAGTTTTTCACATGTCTCAAGTTTCTTTCCACAAATAACCTTTATGTTATCTTGGTCATCCTTTTGTTGTTTGGCCCGCTCTTTATCAACCTCAATTTGATTGAAATATAGATTTAGTAGTTATTCTAATTCATCTATCTTCTTACCTTCTTTGAGTAGATGTGCTTTTTATGAGCTTGGACTCATGGAAAATGATTCTCTTACCCAAATTTTTGGCCTTAGAGTTTGTGCATATGTACTTCTCCTATAAATCCTTATGCTCTCGCTATAAGTCGTGCAAGTTACAATTTATTTATTTAAGCTCTACCTCCAACTTATTCACTCTTTCCCTTTGGATTCTTTAGTCATTGCTATTATAGTGATTCTGTTGCACTACTTCTCCAATTTTTTTTAGGAGTGCTTCACCTACTTGTGTTTCAGAAAGCATATAAGTTTCCACGAGTGTCCCTGTCTCTCCCTTTTTATGTGAACCCTTTTTATGAAATCAATAGCCATCTCAATATGTGGATCTTCCATACATACATCTAGGAAAAAGAATGATGACTTATTGGAGCACCTTATGGCTAAGGAGTCCTTCATACATTCCTAGGAAAACAAATACATAGCTAATTTTCCCTATTAGAGCATTTCACACATGGGCTTCTGAGGTTTTTGTGGATCAATCTAAATCTCTCCATATTCTTTTTCATCCTCTTCATTTGACTCCTCTATTGGTTCTTTTACTTTATCTGGGCCTTGTTCTTTCTCCTCCTCATCACCATCATGGCCTCCTCCTATACTTTCTCCTTTACTTCACACCTTTTCTTCATTACCAAGCTTGTCCTCTATCTCAATCAAATTCAGAGGTGATTTAGGATTATTTGATGTTCTTGTGCCTGTATCCTTGGGATCCCTCATTTGAGTATCATATTTTACATGTGATTTCTACGGAGTGTTTTGTATCTATTATTTCATGTCCACTTCCTCTCCTTCTTTGAGTGATGTTGGATCTTCACCGACCACCTCCATTTGAATTTTTCGGTCTTGCACAAAGGTTTGGTCTAGATGAATGGTGCCTCCTATGTTATCAATTTGCTCCTTATCTCCCTTGCCAGTGGTTTTGGGCATGGTGGTGGGAGTTTGAGAAACACGTGCTCTTAATTATTTTTGGGGATGAACTTGTTGTCCTTTAGAGTTTGGATTCTCTTGTCACAATTTTTTTTCCCTTTCATTTTTACCTGGCATGGGAATTTGTTGGCATAATCATTTTCTCATCTGAATCCTCTTCCTGGTTGGCCCTTGTAGCTCTCTGCTTATTTGGTTATAAAAAAAGAATAACTTATACATTGTGTTGCCTACTTGTATATTCTCCATCTTTTTCAACGCACAAATATCAAACTCATGCATTTCCACATATGCTTCTATGCATGATTAAATAAAAATATAATATTGGAATAATTAATCTGATCTAGAATGACATGCAAATACAATAAATGAATGCAATAAACAAGTATGAAAAGTGACCCAAACAACTATAAAAATGGAAGTGCTAAACCCTAAAGTGCAAGGAGAGTTAGAATGAGCTCACCTGATTAGAAGAGTGTTGGTGAGAAAATTTGTCTTGTGGATAAATTTGCGAGTTTTCAAGCCAATGCTATGGGAATCTAAGTCCCTCTACTTGAACGGTGCAGCTTCCGTATGTGCATGCATGAAAAAGTGGATTTCGATGGTGGCCTTTTGACTAGAGATCCAACAGGGGCACTCCATTAACCATGTGGCAAAGCTAGCAATTTTTCGCTAGAGAATAACTTTGTCTGAGAAGGGGAAAGGGAGTGAGAATGGAGGTAGGAGAAACTAATGTTGTGAGTAGAATATCAGATGCCCACACACATTAATTAGAAACTTTGTTTACATGCATTTATAGTCAGAAGAAAAACAAATATGTAGGAGAAGATACAAGACCGAATGAAACTCATTGGTTACAAAGTACCAACCAATTCCTCAATAAAAGAGGCAAAAATTCCTTCTTTTTATTATTGAAGCTCGAGTAGAGTTTGTACATAGTTTGAGAATGGAAGAAATTTGAGAAAGAAGAGGAAATAGAAGAAGAATGGTGTTGTTCAGTCTTTTCCAGGTACAGAGCACTCTAGTCTTTTCAAAAATCAATTGCTAGCCTTTAGAATGATGTCGAGAAGCCATTATATCCTTTGCCAAAATGGTTACAATATTTACAAATCCTTTACGCCTCTTTAAATTCCTCCATTGTGAAGAAAACACTTATGACGGGTTAAAAACCAGATCTTGCAAAATGACCATTACATTCGATTTTCCATTTTAAATATAGACCATTTGATTTGCTCCTCTAACTCTAAAATCAGGCCATCCACGTGGCAGGAAGGGATTGGAGCGGTTACGGGGGAAGCCCTTTGCATTTTGTGATTTTTTAGAGATTTGGCAATTTGGAAAAAATTGGTTCGCACCCTCGCTTTGACTTTTCAACTTAGACACGTGGCACCTCCTGATTGGAAATGGGGTCACGACCATTTTCTCAACATTTTAACCTTTTTTGGAAAAGGGCTCAAAAACTCAATTTCCTCCTCTGGCCTCTACTTTGATTCAACTAGGACACGTGGCACCTTCTGATTAGAAATGGGGTCACGGCCCTTTTCTCAACATTTTAACCTTTTTAGAAAAAAGGCTCAAAAACTCAATTTCCTCCATCGGCCCGCTGCTCCGATTTGACTAGGACATGTGGCACCTTCACCTTTGACTTTTTTCTTACGGGCTTCAACTTTGATTTTTTCCCTTTAAAGCCTAATTAGGGCTACGGGTCACTTTTTTAACTTTTCACCTTTTTGCAAAGGGGCTCAAAAACACAAATTCCCCCGATGGCCCGCTCGTCTGCTTTGACTTTTCAACGGCGGGCTTTGCCTCTCCAATGACTTCGACCATGTGGTGATCTGGTGTTGATTTTGTAATTGAACCTTTCTGCCCCACCATGGAGTTACGCCATTGCGACACGTGGAGCCATCCACTGAGGTTAGACTTTTCAATGATTATTCAACTTTTCGGGTCCACAGGGCAAATTTACCATTTTAGCCAAAAGTGCTAAGTTCATCACATAGCCCGTTCCTCCCCATCCAATAGGACCTGATCACGTACCTGCATTCATTGGGGTTAAAATTTGATGGGGAAAAGACACCCGTCATCTTGACTACGGGAAAAAATACACAGAGGAAGAGAACTTCATCATTTTGAGTCCAATTCTTGAATTTCCTTCGCGAACCAGAGGCAAGGTGACAAAACAATGATTTGACAACCCAAGCCATAGAATAGGTGAACAATTTGGATCACAAAGGAGATTTTAAAGAGGATATTTTGTGCATAGACTAGGAGATGGAGAATTTCTCAAAATGAGCAAAACAAAGATTTAAACAGCACTAGGGAATGATTTTTGCTGATTTCTTAAATCTCTAACTTGGATTAAACACCAATGGAGGGCATGAGCTCAATTTTTTTTTGAATTTGGCTATGGAAACGCGGAGCAGTTTTTACGAGACAACAAAGAGCTAGCTAGACTATTTCAAAAAACTGACTGGAGAAACAAAAAGTAGAAACAATTGTGCAAAGACCTTGAAAATGATGGATCCAAGCTATCTAGTTGGATTGGAGCACCTGGAGAGGGACTAGGGCACCTACATGTTCTCTAGTCTGCAAAATGGGTGCCCTAGTCAGTGTAAAATATCCAAAACTAAGTTTTACAGATCTGACAGGTGGTCTGAAACCCTCGCTGCGTGTCACATCGAATTTTCTATACTGCCTTAGGTGTTACTGATAATCTTAGGTGTATAGAAGACCTACAAAGAGACCAAAAGAAGTATCAAAACCCTAAAAAAAAGAATGCAAATGAATGGGTCAAACTGACCTAAGCTCCACAACAGTGGGCTTACTAACTAAGTGTTGCACTACATTTCAGACCCAAATGTAGTTCTGGTGTGTGTGTGTGTGTGTGTGTGTGTGTGTGTGTATCATGTGCCCTAGTTGCTCTTGTGCAAGTCGCACTTTGTGAAGTAGCAAGCAATAACTAGATGTAGAAAATGTAGTAGAATGTGTGCATGGAATAGAATAGAATCACTCCCCCTATGATTGTGTGATGCAAATGAGCCAACCTTGTCCTTGTGATGGAGCTAATGGATGTAAATGATCTCCAAATGGATGTAATTCTAGGTGGATGATAGTAGTGACTAGTGCTTGGTCCCTGATTATGGTCTCATAACTTTATATTTTATAGGGTTCTCTTGATCTAATTTTGTAATTAACCCCGAGATGGCCGACCACCAAAAGGATAAGAAGATGAAATGGCTAGAAAGATCCCAAAAAGTGGCAAGATAGTTCAAAAAGGATCGGGGCACCCTTGGTGTGACCAGGGTGCCCATGGGTGCCTCAGTACTAGCATGGGTGTCCTAGTCAAGGCTAAAATGATGAAAGATTACCGAAACAAACTGGGCATGTGGGTGTAAAAGGTCGGGAATGATGAAATAAAATAAGAGAATATGGCCAAAAGACAGGGGTTAATTAATACTTTCTTTACTAAAAAACCTTCTAAATAGTAGTATGAGATTGGGATTAAATATGTCTAAAGTGCATGATTTTGTGACTACATTTTCCCTCACTTTATGTTGGTGAGTGGAAATCTTAGTAACATAAAGTAGATAGAGATGTATACCTGATGTCCATGAATATTGTAGTAGAAAATGTGCCGAAGGACTAGACAAAGCGTGGAATGACAAAAAGATGATGGAGTGTGGAAACTAAAGATGAAAAAGTGTAAAAACGTGATGAGAGTGAACCTAGGGTGGAAACGTGTGTGTAGTTGTTGATGTGTGTGATGTACTTGCATGGTTAGTATGGTGTGTACTGCCACGAAGTACTATTGTTGTTGACATCGTCATTGTCATTGTTGCCCCCATTTGATTGCTTGTTTCTCATACGGTCGGACCTGTAAGGAGAAAATGATCAAGTAGTCAAATATGTATGTATGTAAAAATGCAATGTAAAAGACATATGTAAAAGTATGTAAATGTAAAGTAAATAAATGAAAAAGTGTAAATGGAACATGTGCACCTGATCCATGTCGAGAAAGAGAGTGTAGAAGGATATCCTGTACTGCCAGGGTTTTTTGGGCGATCCGATGCCATAGGCCAAAGAAGTATAGGGAGAAAGTTGCATTATTCTCCAACCTTTAACTGCTTCCCTGAATGTGTGTGAAGAGATATCTATACGTCCTAGTTTTTTGGGTGATCCGACACCACTACCCAAAGTAGTGTAGGGAGGACATTTTGTTGTATCCTCTAAGCCTGTAACTGCTTCCCAGAATGCTAAGGAGACACCATTTCCTATAAAATCCACTGTGTACGGGGTTCGTAGACTGGTCTAAACCCACTCATTGTATGTAACCCACAATGCCAAGGGGGGAAAGTGCACTGAACTGAACCGGTGTAAATGCATTGTGTAGATATGTAAAACCCCAAATGATGCCCCCCTCTTTTGGGGGTTCATGCAATGTCACTGATAGGAGAATGTGACCCCAAAAGAGGACCAACTAGCATGAACTCTAAAACTCTTCCCTGTAGGGGAAAGGAATGTGCTTGGTAGAAACCAAGGCATGCACAAACAAGAGGCTAGCCAAAGACAAGTGTTAGTACGAACAAGAATGCATATATAAAACAATGTATAAGCTACGCAAACAATGTGTAAGCTACCAAGAAAAAGTAATGTAAACATGCAAGAAGACAAGGTAGACCACCAAAGTGGGTTGCAAACATGGGACATCACTCATGATGTCACAAGACACGCAAGGCCATCATGACCGCATACAAACAAACAAGTGTGCACACCAAACATAGGGCAAGGCCCGCATACAAGAACAAAATAATAATAATGTATGCAACAAACAAGTATGGAAACAAATATCCCTGCATAACAAATGTTGCACATGAAGCACCCGTTAGCATGTTAGAAAGATAACTAGTATGTCAAAAGTGTGTATAACCAAGTAATGTAAAGTTCTAAGTACAAAATGAAACAATAACACCTGTGAGAGATGAATGTGGATGCCCCCATGACCAGTGTAGGAAGGGTAGAAGGTGAGCATCCATGCTATGTGTAAGAGACCTGTATCTGTGATCACAACTAGAAAAAGATGTGAATGTGCATGTGTGGATGATATAGATAAATGACATACAAGTAATCTAACTAGCATGTGTAATAAAGTGACCATGAAAAAACAAAAGTAAGCAAGAGTAAAAGCAACCATAATATGCAGTATGTTGTGGATGGATGGAATGGAATGCAAATGGATTGATAGGAGCCGTGTGCCCCCCGAGTGAATGGAAATGTATGTAGTGAGGTTCATTTGGTTTTCCCCCTTAACAATCAAGAATGAACCGTAAATGAGAGTGCATCATCGGGAAATGGTCGAAGTGTGTGTTGTGTCTAACACGTTGTGATGAATGTGTATGTGTAGTGATGATGATATGTGACCTAGAGAAGAGATGTGTGTGAACCTTATAGCTGAAGCATATATCACGACATAATGAATGTAAGAGTGATGATGTAGCCTAAAGCGTATATCACTACTAGATGAATAAAAGGGAGTGGTGATGTAGCCTAAAGCATATACCACTACAAGATGATAGAGATAAGTGACCATTTAGCCTATAACGTATGTCACTAACCTAGTAATGTCACATGATAGAAGGTCGAATGATGAACATGTGATGAATGATAAGGTCCATTTGATTTGTAAACCCTCGACAAGTCGAGTATGGACCGAGGAACTAAAGTGCATCATAGGGTAGTGAGTGCAACGTGTAGAAGACAATGTAATATGTGTGATGATAATAGATGATCATGTGATGAGTAGAATGTGTAATATATGATGTAAGATGTAATGTATGATGTATAAGATGTAATGTATATAGTAAGTAGTATGTAGTATTGTAGTGTGGAATGTAGATGCAAGTGTGACAGTGTATGATAAAGACTAGATATGATGTATAGAGTATGTATGATATGTATGATGTGCAATGATTGAAATGATGTGTATAAATGTAGGATGTAAGATGTATAATGTGAATGTGTGGTAAAATGTAATGTAATTCCTATAGTGTAGTGTGTGGGGCATCATGTGTAGTAATCCATCAAAAGTCAAGTGTGAAACAAATGATGTAGACAAGAGTGTGTCATCGACACAATGATCAAATATGTGTGTATATGACTATGGGGTTCTATGTGTATGTATGCCCTCAATATGTCAAGTGTACTAACCAAATGCAAAAGAGTGTGTCATCTTGGAAATGTCGATGATGCTACTATGGGGGGTGTTAGATGAATATGCCCTAAAGTGTGTGTGATGATATTTATGTATTGGTTGATAAATAGAGAAATGGTGAGATGAATGGTGATGTCATATATATTGTAAGATTGATTAAGTGATGCGATAAATAATGAGATAATGTATGGAGTGTTACCTTAAGGATAAATGTTGTAGATGTATGTAAGATGAGGACCTATGTTATTTATTTTGCATACCCCTTAACATTCATATAAGAACCATAAGAATATGAGTGTGTCATCAAGAGGGTAAGGTGATAAGAGTTACCTTCCAAATACCAAGTTTGTGTATAGCGGTGGAAGCATGGTCGGAGAAAGTAACAGTAGGACCATTGATTGTGGTGGAATTTGCAATGTATCATGAACACTAGTAGGAGGAGTAGTTTCTTTGATGAAAGTAATTGGTTGGAGCTTATACTTGAGAGGAGGCCAAGTTGCACTAAGTTTTAAAGGAGGTTGCTTAGGTTGACTTGGTAATACAATAGACGACTTAGTAGGAGGAGGTGGTGAACTAATTTTGATAGGTGGTTGATTATGTTGACTTGGTGATGCCGTAGGTGGTTTCTTAGGTGACTCTTGACTAACTCAAAGAATGCACATGAGAACAATTTGATGCCCATGTAGATGTAGAAGAAGCAGACTTAGGATGATATGTAACATGACATTGGGCAGTGAATGAGATAACCCTTGATGCTCAAGATGTTTGACTCTATGTTGTAAGGCATAGCAATCATTGTCATTATGTCCATTGATTGATGATAATTGCAATATGGACGACCTTGATATTTTGTTAACCGATAAGGAGGATAGTAATGAGTAGGCATGGTAGAGTGATCAACTGATGACTAAGGAGCTGAATAAGAATGTCATGTTGTGTAGTATTATGCTCAAATATGAGAGGTTTAAGCAATGCATGTCTTGAGGTTTAACTAGATGACATGTAGTGGACATAGATTGCATATAAGATGTAGAAGGAGCACAAACATGTGATTGAGAAGCATCCTTAAGCTGTTGAATTTCATATTTGAGAGATATAATTGTGGATTCCATAGCCTTAAATTTATCTTGAAATAAATGCAAATGTTGTGGATTGAGTCCAATAGGGGTTGATTAGATGGAGGAATCACTAGGACTAGGGTCATCAGATAAATGATGGAATATAGGACTTATTTTGTGTGGTGGCATATTGTAGGACGAAGATATGGAGTGGTAGACTTTTTTAAAGAACAACTTGACAATTGGGATATCTTTTAAGTAAATCAGACAAAGGAACTTGAGGAACTTTGGGAGCCATGATAGAGGAAAAATGAGGATCCTAAGCATGAAATCGGTCGGGTTCACCAAAATGATTAACTAAAAATAGGGATATATGGAATAGTTAATCTAATCTAGAATGACATGTAAATACAGTAAATAAATGCAATAAACAAGTATGGAAAATGACCCAAACAACTATGAAAAAATGGAAATTCTAAACCCTAAAGTGCAAGGAGAGTTAAAATGAACTCAGTTGATTAGAGGAGCTTGCTGGATTATGTCACAAAATGACTGGAAAACAGAAAGCAGGAATGACTGTGCAGAGACCCAAAAAAGGATGGATCTGAGCTATTCTAATTGGACTAGAGTTCCTGGAGAGGGACTGGGGCACCTGGGCACTCTAGTCTATTATAAAATGGGCACCCTGGTCTGTGCAAAAGGTCTAGAACTAAGTTTCATAGGTCTGACAGGTGGTCTAAAACCCTCATTATGTGTCGCATCAGATTCGCTACACTGCGCCAGGTGTCATTGATAATCCAGATGTATAGAAAGACCTACAAAAAGACCAAAAGAAGTATCAAAACCCTAAAAAAAGAAGAATGCAAATGAATGGGTCAGACTGACCTCAGCTGCCACAACAATGGGCTTACTAACTGAGTGTTGCACTACATTTCAGACCCAAATGTAGTTCTGGTGTGTGTGTGTGCATCATGTGCCCTAGGTGCTCTTGTGCCAGTCACACTTTGTGAAGTAGTGAGCAATAACTAGATGTAGAAAATGTAATAGAATGTGTGCATGGAATAGAATAGAATCCCCCCCCTATGCTTGTGTGATGCAGATGAACCAGCCTTGTCCTTGTGATGGAGCTAATGGATGCAAATGATCTCCAAATGGATGCAACTCTAGGTGGATGATAGTAGTGACTAGTGCTTGGTCCCTCATTATGGTCTCATAACTTTATATTTATAGGGTTCTCTTGATCTAATTTCATAATTAACCCAGAAATGGCTGACCACCAAAAAGATAAGAACCTGAAATGGCTAGAAAGAGCCCAAAAAGTGGTGGGAAAGTTCAAAAAGGATCAGGGTGCCCTCGGTGGGACCACAGGGCACCCATGTAATGCCCCAGTCAAGGCTAAAATGATAGAAGATGACAAAACTGATTGGGCATGTGGGTGTAAAAGGTTGGGAATGATGAAATAAAATAAGAGAAGATGGCCAAAAGACGGGGGTTAATTAGTACTTTCTTCACTCAAAAACCTTCTAAATAGTTTTCCCCATGGAGACCAATTTCCATCTAATTGGTTGAAGCACGCTAAAATGTAGTGCATCCCTAAATTTTTTTTGATTCTCCCTCCATCTCTTTTGGTAATTGGTGTAGGATCCTCTAGTTTTTTTTAATGACATTATGCAAATGCCTTAACCTATTTTAAGAACATTTGTAGTACTCTGTAGTGCATTATGTGATCCCTTCAAGGATGCCATGTTTATTTCATTGTATTTATTTCAAGCCTATTGGCCAATGGGTTTGAAAATTATAGTGACATATCCATGGTCTCACTTATCCATTGGGAGCATGTACTGTTACACCTATACCTTATATTGAAGACTAGGATTATATGGATTATTCCCCATCAGAATGTGAGGTGGCAGTCTTATGTATTTTAGGGTTGTTACAAGGATCCACAGGTTCTAGCCATGAGTATCCGCAATCGAAGTGCAATGGGTTATACTGATTTTCCTTGCACTATAAGGATCACGATACACAAGGGTTGTCACATTTTTGTGTTCTTCAGGCTAGTGTCCACTCTTGTTTATACTTTGTACCATTTGATGTTAGTTTAGTGCCTAAGGTCCTTGATCTCCTCTATAGAGCAATGAATTTACATCCTCGTTTGTAGCTCGATTATTGATGTCATACCATGTGAAATATCTTGTCTGCATCCTATAGACATTTGTCCTTGTAATCTGTAGCCAATGCTTGATCCATAGCTTGTCTCTTCAGGTTTAGAAGTCATATGGTAGGTAGTTCCCATGTAAGGCGTCAATCACATAGTTTTTTAAATAGCCCTAGTAGTCACACTACAAGTCTCAGTATAAGTATGTTGATTACAAGTTCTATTGCTTGTTAATCCAATAGGATGCAGGATTTGATGTAGCCAACTCCATACTTTCTCCAAGGGGTTCTTCATGCCATCATGTGTGGGTGTCTATTTCATGTGCTATCCTATGTACTATGATTGCATGCACCAAATCCTATTGTACGTGATCAACCCATATAGCCCATTCTATAGTGTGAGTCTGCAGTTAAACATTGCTGGTCATTCCCACATGTGATTGTCACTTCCCTATTTGAATTGAATATTTCATGACAATTTATGTCATCTTATAAAACGTATAGATGTCACTATATGCTAGAGCTTTGATCATATCTTACTATTCTAAGCTATGCGGCCATTAGTATTTTTATTCAACATATGAAGGACCCCAATGAAAGGAAGTGTCATTATTGCACTAGAGATCATCTTGGTCCCTTCAAGTTCATAATGCTCAAAACAATTTCACTTAGTTCTCATGTGAAATTATTTTTATGTTCCCCATTTTCTTCAAATACTTTCCTGGATGTGTAGGTCAACATGAAAAAATAATGAGAATTCTATAGCTTGAGTCCATTCAATACAATGATATGTTCGGTAATGAACTTTCCCACAACATAATAGTTTTAGAAATAATATGCTCATTAGTACACTTTTTTAGTCATATAATGGATATCATATTTACATACCTAGTTAACTTGTCCATTAGTTTTAGGGCAGCCAAAATCCTGATTCTTCACAATGCATGACATATATAATATTGCACAAATTTAATGTGCTTATTCTTATTCATAAATCAAATTATCACTAAGAATGGGTAAATGATGCCGAATTATTCCTAGATGAAATGTGAAAACAAAAATTACAATGATTATTGCTAAAGGAAGCAAAAGGGTTTCAAAATGTCTGCACATGAAAACACTCTGTAAGGAGTAAACAAGGTATTTTTAAAACTAAGATCTATCGAAGCTTGGATTTCTCAAAGCCGATGAAATTGTGATGAAATAATAAGTGCCTTAGCCGACGTGTCTTACACATTCTCACAAATGAATGTGCATATTTATGCATCAGATGATGGGCATTATGCTTACGTAATTTAAATGTCTTATTTTGAATATTTTGAGGAATGTCATGTCATCTGTCGTGCATATGTTTGAAGAAACCGAGTTCTTCATGGAGATTTAATCTTTTACCCATACAATAATATAGGTGAAATAAGATAGCTTTGGCACTATGATAACAAGGCCTCATCGATCTAATTTATTGAGTGTCATTACAATTCGTAGTAACGATGTATATTATATTCTATTGGAGGGGACTGAATTCAATCTGTACCTACAGCTGAGTGGAAAAAGGGTTGGGTTATCCAAGTGCTTATTTGTTGTGATATAGTCCCACAATACGGGCCTGGGAAATCATTTTCATCCCAACTTGCGTCAATGTTTCAAAAATTGCGTTAGCATTTGTGGAAACGATTTTTGTAAATCAACTATCCCATTAGCTTATGGATGGTAAGGAGTTGCAATTTGGTGGGCAACCACAAATCTTGTAGTAATATTCTTAATTTAAGGAAATCTTTTCCCTTATTTACGCTGCCTTCTCCATTTGAAAGATCCCGTGGAGCTTTCTTAGGCTTTGTAGTTGTCTTAAGAGGTGGTGGTCCACACCAAGTTAATTCTCTCATAAGAGTCCCATTTGCTGTTATACCATTTTATATTTTTGTTTGTATTCAATGATCATAAAATATACATTTCTTTGTAATGCTTGTCCTAAAAAACATTTATGTCAGTTTCGTGGGGTAGTGAATTTGCAAATACATATTTTTCCTTTAAAATATTTGAGTGATGTCAAATATTTAATATTGTAAATATTGCAATTCTAGCAATGCTTTTGATTGTGCTTGTTGCTAGAACTATATGTTCTATAAATAATTAATAAATTTAATAAATTTATTTCAGCCCTTAAAATAGGTGTTAAAATATATATATTTTTTACACATATTTTCCTTTGTAAAGTATTTTCTATTTTCAGTGCATTTATATCATTCTTTTCAACTCTATTAACATACAGGTTGAGAATGGTCAACTCATATTTTAATCAAGGATGAAAATATTAAAATAAAAATAAAATTGTAGGTTTTCATAATAGATTAAGATGTAGGTTTGATTAGTTTTCTTTGATATCTATTTATATAGTGTTCTTTCAATATTAGACGCATTTTGATTGTTAAATGTCATTCATATAGTTATAAAGTGCTTTGTATTACAATAAAATTATATTTAAGTGTATTATAATGAAGATCAAGGCGATTTAACGATGCGCCCATGATGATCAAGTCTTGTCCAAAATTTATCTTAATCAGGTTTGACGAACTACTAAAAATTGGAACTCCTTGTTCAACATAGGATTTTCCATATGTCCATATCACTTCCAGATAAGATGCGCCTTATCAACTAAGTCATTCTTTATAGTATCTCTGTGGTTTATGAAGAACACATATTTACTTGCTAATAAATAGTTCTTACGTCATATTGTAACACTTATGCAATTGACATATCATAGTTTACGTTAGTGTACTTATGCATATTAGGGTTTTATACACAAGGTTATAGTTTGTTAAATCAGATTGGATGAACCCATATTCACACACTCTCAGTATTTTCTCTTTTTGTCTTGCTTTAGAGGTACCTTCATGTATCTATCTGTACCATGAAAGGGTGTGCTCAAATTCCCAACCTTGTTCCAAGACATAATCATGTGTCAATTGTTCGTATCAATAGTTCAAATCATGCTTTCTAGATCAATACCCCATATTCATCTCTCATACTTCTCTTGACATATGTCTATCATAACGTTTAGGCTACTGTTTTAGCGTAGATCTCAATGAAGAATTTCATATTAATATCTATACATGTCCTAGGAAAGCTTCGATGCTTCAAACATTTGTGTCTTAGATAATGACAGATGGACTCTACATTGTAATTTTGTATCTAGATAAAGTTGGGGTTAAACAATGCTTTAGTAGATGATGGATTTGGACTTAACAATGTGTCCAATCTAGTATCATTCCTTCATCAAATTGACTTCTCTGAGGACTCTTAAGAAAATTCCCTTATCTATTTCTATTCGTATGCTTTGATAACATAAGTCACTATATGTGTCATTATGGTACTGTCACACTTCCCATACACTGTTGGACCATGTACTACATATTCCATGCCACTATGATGCATAATAATCTTAATTATGAAATATTTGAAAGTTATCCACCTAAGTGTAAGGTAACTCACCCTTGGACTCTTAACACTTTCTTCTTAACTCGTGTTGAGGGTGAGTTAAGACTTACTAAATGGGTCTAGGATCCCCTCATGTCCCTTACCACATTTAGTAAGTGGAAATGAGGTGAAAATGTGCATGAAACATGGTGAAAATGTCCCTCCATGGGTATAGCCAACTTCTCATGAGAAGGGGGACAATCTTGATGAGTGAGGAAGTGAAAAAAGTTATGTATTTCCTAGGAAGCTAGTTTGAAGTTGTCAAGTGACAAGAGAGGGTGTGCTTCCATGGTGGCACACTTTATACTGATTGCACCTGATGCAATTTTGCACCAGGTGAAAAGGTGTGGAAAAATAACCATTCATGGGTGTGGTTTTTCATGGAGAGGGGTCCATTTGAAGATGTGAGTGCATAACATGAGCCTAACACTATGAAGTGGTCACTTAAGTGATGAAAGCTTCTCCCTCCCTTGGTGGTGAAATTTTGTGCACCAGGTGAAAAGGTGCAGTAGGGATTCCCATGTGCACCATCGTGGTCATGATGATCATGGAGAGGGGGCCATATTTGACTATTCTAAGTTGCAAAACACTCACCTAATCACGCAAAAGGCCATTTAAGTGACAAAACCTAATAACTTGCTCTCCTCAACTTGGTGGCGCATGTTTTTGCACCACATGCACCTTTGTACCAACTACAAAGGTGAAAAATTACATCCAAATAAGGTGTGAAAATGTGCCATGGCCACTTTTAGAAACCTCGTCTTGGAGCCAACAGCTTCCCCGTTTAAGGAGAGGGACCTAGTCCCAGAGCGTTGATGAAATCCCACAATTTTCCCTTACCGACAAATTATTTTGTGAACAAGACCAAACCATTGAACAATTTAGTCCTAGATGAACGATCCAATACAGGTAGTTTATAGGATTTTACAAATTTTAGGGAATAATGTCTGGGTGGGTCATACTATCATGGATTGCTATGACATTTATTTAATGTGCATCAGAATTAAGTAGTGTGCGTTTAGAAAATAAATTCATATAAGAGAGATAATTATATGGGTTTAGAGTGCAAATCCAATATTTTTATTGACACCGGATGATAAATTTAGCCACAATTTAGGTGTCTATGCTAGTAACACCCATTAGCTTAACATCATTTCCTAGAAGACCCTTTATGGTCCCACCTTTGCAGTAGGGAAGTATACTACTCTAAAAATCACGAGTGTTGGAATTATAAAATGCATCCCCGACATCATTAACTAACATTGGTTTTCGGTATAATTGGGGACATGATCATGCCCCCAATTCTCCATCTTGTGGACAAGAATCTCTTCCTCTAGAAGGTTCCCTAACTAGTAGAGAAGCATAATCTGAGAGAGTCCACAATACTTACGAACAAGAAACCTCAAGCATTTATAGAGCATAGTTGTAGTTTCTACACATACACGTGAACTCCTTTACTCCCTCCATTTTAGTCAATCTTCAAAATTTCAAAGTTTAAGAGTTAAAGTTTCAGTTTTCATAATATGGACATTAATTACACTCTACTTTTGTAGGATTCTCTTTAGAAACCTCTCAAACACTCAAGTACTTGAGAAAATACAAAGTTTGTCTACACATGTGGTACACATTTCCTTTAACTAAAAAATTTCATTTGCTAGATTAAGGGGGGACATAGACATCTAAAATTGGCACTTTTTGTACTTGATAGTGTTAGTTTTCACATTGCATCTCTTACACTTGACTTGGTTCACACAAACATAACTAAAAATCACTAGCCTAAGATATCCTAAGGATGTTCTAGCTCTCCCAGTCATTCCACTACTCAAACACCTACATAATCACTTCTTGGAGCCAATTAATATGACCGTTTATATCTCATGTGAAAATATCCCATACCTTCAACTAATATTTTATGTCTCATTGGATAAAACCATCTAGTAGGGACAAGATCTATTGGTTGATTTTGTCCTTTTGGTCGCCAATCCCATTTCAAAGCCCTCTAATGGTCATTTTTTGACCCCCATGCATACTATTTATTCCCTCTCCTAGGTCATATTTAGTATGAAATATTACCCTTGGTTTGCATATAAATAAGAATCAAATCCCACTCATTTAATCACTTAGCTAACACCTCCCAATTATTAAGAGCATCCTCTAAAAATATCTAATCAAAATTTGAAAAAAATCTGTTAATAATTCCTTATTTTTAGAGCATGCATTAGAAGCATCACCCCTATCCAAGTCTAAAGCACTTTAAACAAGTCTATGCAACTTTGGACATGTTTTGCTAGTTCATTAACGTCCCACTTCACTAACTTGTTTAGAGGGTAGTTTTAAGCTTGGTTTCGGAGACAACGCACGTACAATGATATTTTTAGCATGTTCACCTAGTTTTACATCCATATCAACCTAGAAATATGATGAAATTCAAGTGCACTTATCCTCTTCTTGCAATTTCTATATTTAGCATGTGCCTTAATTAAATTCAACTCCTTAATATTTTTATTGTATGTTTAGACCTTAATATTAAATAATTGGATTTTATAATCTAAAGGTATGCTGTTTCTAAATTTTAATCATATTATTAGTGTATTAAGATTATACTCAACTTAATTTTTTGAGTTAAACCATCGCAAAATGAATAATTTTTTAATAAAGTCATTACAAACCACCAACCCAAATAATAATCAATAATAATAATAATAATAAAATTAATAATACATTATACTGTTCATAAGAAAAGAGTTTAAAGATCCAACCTTAACCCTAACTCTGTTGGGGTTAGCATACCGGTTGTACAGATAATATATCAGATCTAAGCATACATGCAAATAAAAGTGGATATTCTACCAGAAGAAATATACAAAACAAGAGATATAAATCAACACCAGATTTAACGTGGTTCATGCAGTGTGGGCTACGTCCACCAAGAAACAAGCCAATCTATTATCAAAAGCTTTGACAAGATATACACTGAAGATTTACAATCTTCCACACCTCTCAGATGTACAATACTTTATTTCACTCAATATTTTACTTTTTCTCCAAAAATTCTCTTTCTCACCAAATTTCACAAGTCACCAACTTTTTAAGTTCTTATTAATTCTTACTTCTAAACCCTAGCTTTCACGCTTATATAGTCGTATATAAACTTAAGGCACTTAGCCATGCAATTACAATCAATAGATATGCTTTAATGCTAAAAATAGATCTAATTCCCAAGAGTTAATTAAAACACTCCCACACAGGTAACTAATGTCAGTTCGCCCTAACCAATGTCGGTTCCTCCTTTCCTAACTGATGTCAGTCATAGGTGACCGATGGGTCCCTACATAACCGATGTCGGTTACTGTGTTTTCCAGCAAGTTTCACATTGCATGCTAAACTGAAGTAATTGAGCTCCATAACTCAACAATCTCCCACTTGGAGATTAATTACTGCACCATACCTGTACAACATCATTCTTGGATCCTTCCTTAGCTTTGTTTCTTCCTCTTCAAGTATCAAACTCGAAGACCAATAGAAGTGGAGTGTAGCTCCAACTTCTCTTTTCCTAATGGCTTCGTTAGCATATCCGCGGGGTTATCACTTGTATGAATCTTTTCCAAATTCAACTATCCATCCTCCAATACCTGCCATATGAAGTGATACCTCAATTGAATGTGTTTCGTTATCGAATGAAACACTGAGTTCTTTGCCAAATGAATTGCACTCTGACTGTCACTGAACAATTTGCAATCATCTTGCTCCTTTCCCAACTCTTCATGAACCTACTCATCCATATCATCTCCTTGCTAGCCTTTGTAGCTGCAACATACTCTACCTATGAAGTAGACAAATTCACAACCTTTTGCAATCTTGAAATCCAACTAACTATCGTCCCACATACTATAAAAATATATCCATTAGTTCTCCTTCTACCATCCAGATCTCTAGCCATATCCGAATCAACATAGCCACATAATGAACTATTCGAATCAACCTAGCCACATAATGAACTATCTGAACCCCCATAGCATAACTGTATGCCATACGTCCATTTCAAATACTTGAGTATCCATTGGAATCCTTTCCAATGCTCTTTACTTAGATTAGCCATATATCTACTCATAAATCCCATTGCATGTGCAATGCCTAGTCTGGTACAAACCATAACATACATGAGACTCCCAACTGCTGAATCATATGGTAGAATCATATGGTACTCGTGTCATGTATTTGACCTCCTCATGTGATGAAGGACACTGATATTTTCTCAATTTGAAGTGTCCATCCATAGGTGTACTAACAGGTTTTACATTCTGCATATTGAACCTTTCTATCACTTTGTAGATATAATCCTCGTGAGACAAATACAATTTCTTATTTTTCATGTCTCTGTGTATTTTCATGCCAAGGATTCTTTTTGCAGCTCCTAAATCCTTCATGGAAAATGTGTGAGCTAGCTTTCCCTTGAGCTAGCCTTCCCTTAAGCTCACCAATGTCCTACATACTAGATCCTGCAATCAGCATATCATCTACATACAGTAACAAAATAATATAGCTCCCATTTTCAAACTTATTGAAATAAACACAATGTTCAGATTCACATCTCAACTAACCATGCTCTTGCATAAAACTATCAAACCTCGTGTACCATTGCCTTGAAGCTTGCTTGAGCCCATATAAGCTCTTTTTCAACCTGCACACTAATTTTTCCTTATCCTTGACTTCATACCCAATCAACTGCTACATATAAATCTCTTCATCCAAATCACCATGAAGGAAATCCATCTTTACATCTAGTTGCTCTAAATACAAATCTTCTACTGAAACTAAACTCAATACAGTATGAATAGAAGTCATCTTAACAACATGAGAACATATTTCACCAAATTCAATACCTGACTTTCTGTGTAAATCCCTTTACTACAAGCCTTTCCTTGTACCTTTTATGTCCACCCTCTTTTTCTTTAATTTTGTAAACCCATTTGTTCTGCAATGTCCTCTTACCTGCTGACAACTTAACCAAATCCCAAGTCTGGTTCTATTCCAAGGAGTCCATCTCCTCATCTATGTCATGTTCCCACTAGACGTGGGTCTTATCCTGCATTGCTTCTTCAAAATTTATGGTTCACCATTATCAGTCAATAATAAATAAAATAGAGAAGGAGTAAATCTTTCTGGAGGCTTACTTACCCTTTGTGACCTTCTCACAGAAGTTTGGGGTATCGGAGGCTCATTCTGAACCTCCTGGACATTCGTATCCAAACCTAACAGTGACCGACGCCGATCACCTATAACCGACAACGGTTCAGCTAACCGATGTCGGTTTGGCTCTTCTATAACCAATGCCAGTTTTGCTGAACTGATTTTGGTCAGGGGTAAATTGACACCGGTTACTGTGTAAACCTGTCGGTATTACTTTTGAATCAGAGAGTTCATTTTCATTCACAAACTTCTCAACCGGTTCATCCTTGGGTACCAAAATTTGATCCCTGTAGATTCTCTTTTCATTTCATTCAACATCACGACTCCTAATAATTTTAGAATTCTCTATATCCCAAAAACGGAATAAAAAATTACCAGATCCATAACCAATGAAAGTGTATCTCTTGGATTTTGCATCCAAATTTTTCCTATTTTCCTTATCAACATGCACACAAGCTTCTGAACCAAAAAATTTAAGAAAAGAAAGATCAACCTCTTTTCTGGTCTAAACATCTTATGGTATTCCTCCATCTAGTGAACTTGAAGGCCCACAGTTAATCAAATAAACCATATTGTATCAACTTCTTCTACCCAAAACTGCAAGGTCAATCCAGAATGTATCCTCATACTTCTAGCACATTCCATGATTGTCTTGTTCATTCTTTCTACAACACCATTCTCCTATGGTGTTCTTGGAACCATTCTTTCTCTACGTATTCCATTCACTGAACAATAATCATTGAAATCCTTGCTATAAGTATTCACCACCATTGTCAGATCTAAGACACTTTAACTTTGAATTTGATTCATTCTCAACAAGGGCTTTCCATATTTTAAAAGTCTCAAAAACATCAGATTTACGTTTAATACAATAAACACATACCTTTCTTGTAGCATCATCAATGAAAGTAACATAATACTAGGATCCTCCATGAGAAGCTACCTGAGTTGGTCCCCACACATCTGAGTGTACAAGCTCCAACTTCTTCTCCTTCTTAGTTGCCCCAAATTTGAGAAATTTCACTCTCTTTTGCTTTCCAAAGACACAATGCTCACAGAAATCAAGATCTAAATCTTTCAAATCTGATAACTTACCCTTAGCCTTTAAGATCTGCATTCCTTTTTTGACTCATATGGCCCAACTGGTTATGCCACATGCATGCATTTGAATTTGAAGTAGATAATGCAGAAAATGAATTAGTAACACAGGTAGATAAATATAATGTTCCTACCTTCTTACGTTCTTGCCACAACAAGATCACCCTTGGTGACTTTCCGAGAGTCTCCTGTAAAAGTAACCATGTAATCAGATTCACCTAGTTGCCCTATAGAAATAATATTCCTCCTAAGGCTTGGCACGTGCCTCACATCTTTCAATACCCATGTATTTTCATTCTGTAATTTTAGATGAACTCCCCCTTTACTAGTAATACTACAAGGTTCATCATCACCCAAATAAACATGCCCAAAATTGCCTTGGACATAATTTCTGAAATAACCCTTACTAGGGGTTACATGGAAAGAAGCTCCTGAATCTAAAACCCATGATTCAATTCTATTATATAAAGAAAGAATAAGAGCATATTGCATTATCTCTGATGCAATAAGATTTGCTTCTTTATCTTTGATACTAATTATTGGGGTTAGCACACCTGTTGTACAAATAATATATCAGATCTAAACATACATGCAAAGAAAAGCGGATATTCTACCAAAAGAAATATACAAAACAAGAGATATAAATCAACACCAAATTTAACATGGTTCACCGAGTGTGGGCTACGTCCACCAAGAAACAAGCCACTCTATTATCCAAAGCTTTCACAAGATATACAATTGAAGATTTACAATCTTCCACACCTCTCATATGTACAATACTTTCTTTCACTCAAGCTTTTTCTTCTACTCCAAGAATTCTCTCTCTCACAATTATTCTCATAATAATCATCAAAAATTTCAAGTTTTTCTTAATTCTTTCTTCTAAACCCTTGCTTTCATGCTTATATAGGCGTATATAAACTTAGGGCACTTATCCATACAATTAAAATCAATAGATCTTCTTTATTGCTAAAATTAGATCTAATTTCTGAGAGTTAAATCAAACACTCCTGCACAGGTAACCGATGTCAGTTAGCCCTAACCGATGTTAGTTCCTCCTTTCCTTACCAATGTTGGTCATAGGTAACTAATGTCAGTCCCTCCATAACTGATTTTAGTTACTGCGTTTTCCAATAAGTTTCATGTTGCATGCTAATCTGAAGTAAATAAATCTTCAACATTATGCTCTTTTTTAGAAATGTGCACATACTAGAAAGGATGGACAAACACATTGATAATGGTCTAGTGACCCACACTTATAATAAGTTTTACGGGGAATATTTCACCTCCATATCCACCTTGACATCATCCACCTCGTCATCTACCATATCCTCAATGTCCTTATTGATTACTATCCATGGTTACATATCTGAGTTCGAATGTGTTATCTTGTGAAATTGACAAGGGCAATTTTGTAGGTAACCATACCAAAAATTTCCATTTTGGTCCCCCATTGGGGTCTCTTAACATTCGGAATGACATAAAATCCCTTTCTGGAAAATCTAGTTTTTAGAACTTGGTCATTTTCAACCTTTTTCGGTTGGGCACAATTTTCATTTGTGTTACATCAACCAAAAATACGCCCCTCTATTCCTTTGTCGCATTCTAGAGAGTGTCAACACTCCAAATGTTGCGCCTCTCAAGGGTGCGCCAAGGTGCAAGCGCCATCTTTCTATCACTTTCTAAAATGCGCTGTGGGTGCTAAAAACGTAGTGTCAACACTCCCAAAGCTGCGCCATGGCGCAAATCCCTTCATGTCGACATACACTTAAGTGCGCAATAGGAAAAAGTTGGTGGCACATTTATTGCACTTTTTGCTATATATAAGCGCGTCTGACCTGTCATTTTCACAATTGAAAAAATGTGAAAAGTTATTCCTCTGTGCTTGTTAGCTTTCCTGTCAACCTTGCGTATTGCCATTTGTCATGTTCGTGGACCCCACATCATCTCCTTTATCATTATATATTCCTGGTAAGTGGCCCTTGCCCTTCTTGTGGATTTGTCGTGGTTTTTATGTTGGTTTAGGTGATTAGGCTTGTTGATAATAAACAATGAACCTAAGAAGATAACACAATCCCAACCCATTTTGTAAAACCCACCTACAAGCCATTTTTCACTCTCCTTCCAGCTTTGTAAATCTGGAAAGCTCTGTCTCAGAATGGACCCCTGCCCCTTTTCTCCTCTGTCCCCTGCTTTGCCAAGGTTAACCCCTTGCTATCAAAATCTAAGCTAAGAGAGTAAAAAACAACAAAATGAGGAGAATCGGCCTGCTGTCTTCCACGGTGTAATTTTCATATATGTTGCGCTAAATGCAGTCGTGCCCCTTTAGCACACCATTCAGTCATGCTGCATGAAAAACAATCACGCCAAGGCGCACTGTGAACTTGCGCAATAGAATACCTTTCCCGCGCCTTGTAAAAAACTACAAAATTCCTAAGGCACAGGCACAAGCGCACCTATAGTAGCAACAAAACTTCATGCTATGCAAACCCTTCCTGTGCCATGCAAGCTTAACCCCTTAGTGCACCTCACCTTGATGTTACATCTTTTGCATCTGCGCCTTGGCGCACCATAATACTTTGTTACACGATTCCTATCTGCACCTCACTAAAGGACTTCCAATGGTACAAGCGTACATCCCTTGACACCAACATCTGAATGTTGTGTGTAGCCTTTCCACGCCATGTGCCACTTCTGGTGCTGCGTTTTCCCATGCAACACTTTCCCAAAGTGTGCCTTGTTTTTTTAAGTCCCTGCAGCTTGCAGTAAAGTTGCGCCTTACACCCAGAGGCTCATAAATTACTAACTTTTCATTCTGTAAGCTTTTATGAATGACTTAACGGCTAACATGGCTCTTCTGCGATGGACTTCCCTGAGTCTTCTTACAGATCAAACACTAAACTCAGATCCACACATGTCTTCATCGAGTAAGAAGCCAACTAAGTCCAAGGGTAAAGCCAAGCTAACAGAGCAAGAAATGAAATATAAATACCAAAGGGTCAAGATGCCTGAATCTCTTGTAGAGTGTGATCTTGATATCAGAGATTCAGAACTCAGGCACATTGACATGGAGGACTTATGGGCCAAAACCAAGAAGGTCACAAGCAGCCCATGGATGGATAAATTGGTTGGTAGTGGTCTGCACTTTGCTGCAGGGCTGCTAGTGAGCGCAATCAACAATGAATTTATGATGTTGGTGGGCCGTTGTTACAATAAGGACACAAGATGTGTCAAAAATGAGAAGGGCGAGGTGATAATCAACCTCAGGGCTCTGACATTTTGAGATCATGTTAGGTATCCCTCACCACCGACATTTTGTAGCAGTGAGCTAGGAGGACTGCGTGAAGACATGGACTGAAAATGAAGAAAAATATATGCAGTTAATGAATGAGGTGTACCTCAAGAATAAGAAAGTGACAAGCAGGTGGCCACAAGTCATTCATCGCAGTGACTTTTCAGAGGAGTTGAGTGACACAATCACCTTCCTGAGCAGGGTGTTTGGGCTCCCCGATGCCCATTACTTTCACATGTGGATGCTCAGGTATTTAGAAACAATGAATAAAAATGTTCCCAATCAACGTTTTGAATGGGGAGAGATTATCAGCAGCACAATCTCGGAGTAGCTTTAACAACTTTCAACAACTAGGAGGTTCTATATGAACTCCTATGTAGTATATGCTATTGCCTAAGAGAGGGACTACCTAGCATTGAATCGGTATGGGGTATGGCCCCAGGTCAAAATATACAAGTACTATCCAGAGTTAAGATTGGAGAACAACATAGCCCAATTCAGTAAAATCAATGATGTCTTATTCTATGGCGTCATCTGCCTCTTGAGGCCCAACATGACTTACGGTCAGATGACCAAAAGTGTGGTCACCACCACAGAGAAGTGGGGAGCGTTATTCACGCAATTCCCCACTTTCACCTATCTCAAAGCCTCTAACTTCTTGGGAGAGCCCACCAAATTGCCAAGGTATGCGAGACCCAAACTGATCCTGTTGGACTTCTAGACAGCTCATCACATACCATGAGAAGTGTTTGAAAAGGAAGAAGGGTAGAACTCATTCCCCCTCATAGTGGGTAGGTACACCTGCACTTCATAGAGCAAAGCCCAGAAGATGTTTGTAGATCTTGAATTCTCAATTTGAAGCATAATTTCCTGGCAAGGCTAACCTTTGATCCTCGTGATTGCCTTCCAAGGGAAAATATCGATCCAATTCACATCCCTTAGATTGAAGATATCTACATCGATCTATATCACAAAGTTGAGCTCAGACAAAAGGATCACTCCTGCCTGGCCCTGGCAGAGATCATTCAATATGGTGTGGCTATCATCCCAAAGGATTTCCAAGCAACTGATCAAGAAGTTGAATAGGTTTATCTAGACATAGATGGGGAAAATTGGTCATTTTCTGAAATTGATAGAAACAAGGCCCCTCAGACTATTAAGGAAAGGGTCAAGGGCACTCTGCAATACACCGAGCATTGGTGCAAGAAAAATGGTATCATCTACCTTGGGGTAGTCTTTACCACGTCTCCCTTGGGTAATGCTCCTACAAGGCCAAAACATTTTCCTGATGGCAAAGGAAAGGATAAAGAAGGAGAGACAAGCATTACTCAGAAAGAAGTTCCTGAGAGCCCTCCTTCCACCGCCGAGGAACAAGTTGTGGACTTAGTGTCCCCAAGAAGAGAAGAAGTAGCCAGTGCTCCAATGGACATATCTACTCAGGATGTTGTCACATCTACAACTAGCGAAGTATCAACCGTTCCCTCTCTCGCTCCTCCTTCCCCTCCTCATGTCACTCAACCAACCGCTCCTTTGGTTGTGTCTTCTCCCCCGTCTTCTACCATTCCCCCTCCCTCTTCCTCCATCTTCTCTTCCCTCGTGGATCTATCCCTTAGCATTTCTTCCCTCATCTCACAGATCCCTTTCACCCCCGCGGTTCCCTCTCTTACAGTGACTCCTAACCCCGTGAGCGTTGGAGTGTTGGCTTCTTTCTCAATGCTGCCACCAAGTGTCTCAACACATTTCCCCATGTCCACTGCAGTTACTCCTTCTTCCACCCCTGTTTCCTCCTCTTCCTCTGGTCCCACTCCCCTAAGTCTAGAATGGATCTCCGAACACCTAAGCCAACACAAGAGGAAAGTCCCTATTGCACCCATGGACTTCTCTGTTATTCTGACTAAAGGGCCTAAGAAGCAAAAGGCTATAACCCACTTCTCTCAAAGTTCTTCAGGTGAAAGGGTTATGGAGATTGCGTACCCTGATCTCACAAAGAAGAAAGAAGATCTGTCTCGTACAGATTTTACAGTGACTCAGGTCACAATGGGAACATCATCAGAGAGCTTGCAAGGAGAGTCCTTATCCGCAGTGGATGCTCTTTGCAAAAAGCTTCAAGAAGCGAAGGAAGAGAAGAGAATATTAAAAGAACAAAACAAGCATCTTCTCCAAGCCCTGCAAAAGATGGACAATGCCCCTCCTATGACTGTCACCGACCCTCCTGAAGTTCTTAGTCAGGAGAAGATAAATGAGTACGCCAAGATCGGCGAGCAAGGTACATTAGTGTCCGCCTGGAGAGAGCAGATCCTCAAAGATAGTGAGGAAGTGATTACAAAGTTCACAGAGATTTATCAAAATATAGATCAAGCGAACAAGGAACTCCAGGAAATAGCAGGACCTATCTCTGAAGAATTGGACCATGTCAGGTTACAACATGAGACATTCCAGAAGATGCTTGACTGCCCAGTCGATGACTTGGTGAAATTCAACGTCTTTGATCACCCACGAGCACCCAAACAAAGTCCTTGCTGCTTTAGACTATCAGGTTGACCAAATAGAGTTTGTCTTGGAAAAGATAGTCAAAATCAAGGAGGAAGCCCTGGATGCCATGCATCAAATGGAGTAGATCATCTTAAGAATGTCTCCAGGGTTGCTCGGTGTAGCGTACACCTTGAGGAAGGTAGATGATACTATTCATCTTTTTAAGGGAATCGTGTCGCAGGGTTTAGTGTCAGAGGCCACTTTTGATGTAGAATCTATCAACAACCTTTTGTCCTATCGTGACTTTGTTGGATACTTGATGGAGGTTGACAACGAATACTTCAAACTCCCTGAAAGACTCAAAGATGAATGAGAAACTTGTGAAGTTATCGGAGATCACACCAAGGGTCCCGCTCAGGATCAACTTCAGTGATGGTCTGCAAGTTCATGGAGTATCGAGCTCAGTTTCACATTACCTCTCCTGAGTAGAAGCAAGACACTCCTTTCAAGCCAAGGGATGACAATGAATAGGCTCCTTCCTCCTAGCAATAAATCCCATTTTTGTAAAAATATTTAAAATTATGTTGGCACAAATGATGACATCATCCATGTTGCACCATGGGATGTTGTCATCCACCAAATTGCCCCAAAGTCAACATTTGACTTTTAAATATTTTGTAAATAAGTTGTTGGCTCCTTTTTGCCTTCTTTCTCCTTCTCCTTCTATAAATACTTGGATACTTGTAGTATTCAAGGGTGAGAAAATTTGTATGAAAAATAGAAGTGAGGAGAGAAAGACTTTGAGCTTTCTTGTAACAGAACAAATATTAATACAAAAAATTGAGACTTTGTGCTAAATTCCTGTGTTAAGATCTTTCTTAAGTTAGATCTGCATGCTTATTCTGTTGGATTCACCTATGCTTTTGTCATTTGTTTATCAGTATTGCTTTGTTTTTTTATGTGAGTAAGTTTGGCTCTGTTTACTACCTGCCCAAAACATAAACCCTCTGACCTTTCTACTTTGGAATTCATTTCTTTTCTCCCTTCAGATCCATCTTTCTTCTATTCCTTCCTTCATTCCTTTCTGTTCTTCATCGGAACTAACTCTACCACTGGGATGAGATTCTAAAACCCCCTGAAGGTAGAATACTGTAAGACTTGCATAGATTCCTGCTGGTAGAGTAGCAATAAACCAATTTCGCTTTGCTATCTCAAAGAGGGGCTATGCCCTGCACACTGTTGGCTTGTCTATCCATAGATCTGCCCACCCTATAGATTTTCAGACCAACAGTTTTTGGCGAGTCCGCTGGGTAAAGAACCAGATCTATGTGAGTGTTATGTCAGCTATAAGACACTAACATTTTTTAAAGCTGCTGGGGAGACTAGGAAAATAGATAAAACTGTAAAAATCACTACCTGTTTGCAAATCTTAACTCTTTGTTTAAAATCCAATTTTTTTGCAAAAGTGATCCAAACTAAAATTTTTGTTAAGAGATCCATAGATCTGGACTAGTTAGAAACCTTTAGTTTGCTAAGTTTTTAAAAAAATCTCTGTATTTTCATAGATCTAAGATTCTGATAGTTTTACAAATATTTTCAAACCCTTACAAAAAAAATCAAATATAAGATCTGAAAATCAGCTTACTAAGTTAACCATCATTTTATCCTTGCTAATCTTTGTCATTAAATTGCAATTGGTTTTCAAAAGAGGGATAAAATTAAATATTTAAAAAAGTACATGCTGCTGATTTTTGTCAGAAAAATCAAAAAATCAGCAAGTACAAATAAAAAGAGTTTTTATAAATCTACTCTAAAATCATTGCTGACCTGAATAGATACACTGGTGGGTGAGCCATTTACCCGTAGTAGGAGAGCTCATGGAGAAGTTGATCCTATTTTTGATCTACTTTAGAGACACAATTTCAGTATTACACCAGCACGCTTCACGTCACTGAATTCAGCTGATCGGTCAGCCAGAAGTGCCTCGCCTCCACGAAAGAACTGTTTTTCGCAAGGGGCTTCCACATCAATTTGTAGTGCTTTGCTACTAAGCGGAACTACACTCCCAGCTCACGTCCTCTTTCCAGCTTTTCAAATAGCAGTACCATGGGGAAATGCTATGGGCTCTCTTGCATTACCGCATCTAGTTCATGCACTCCCTCATGAAAACCGCAAGAATTTCCCAAGCTTTGATGGGAGTGGAAATCAAAGAATGGATTCACATATATCTACATTCATTATGTCATGTAGCATCCTAGATGTGACCCATGAAGACGTGTCAATACGCCTCTTTCTAGAGACCTTGCAAGGACTTGCAGCAGAGTGGCTCCAACGCTTACCGGCCGGATCTATCATTAGTTGGGCCACATTACGAACTGCATTTGAAGACAGGTATAAGCCTTCAGAAGATGCATTTGTGTTACTGTCAAAGATTACTCACTTGAAGAAGGAGGCCAATGAAACCATGCACGATTTTATCACCCATTTCAATTCGCTGATTAACTATGTGCCACCTGCCATGTTGCCAACACCAGAAAATCAAAAGTGTTTCTTTGTGAATGCCATGAACTCAAGAGTAAGTTTCTTACTCTTACAAGAACAAATCACCACCTTGGTCCTTGCTCAAGCTACGGCCATTCGGATAGAAGACAACTTGCTTATATCTAGTGAGTTAAAATGAGAGTCGTCCAAACCTAAGGCTTCAACTCCTTCTCAAGCCACTTCATCAGATCTGACATTCCAGAAGATGGTAAATGACTTGCTCACATTAAAGAAGTAATTAGCTCAAGCTTCGTCTACCACTCCATACCGGGATATCCCATGGAGGAACTTCACTCCCAACAATGCCCCACAAAGGCTACGTTTGCCTACTACTGCTCCAAGGTTAGCACTTGAGGCCCCTTCGGTTAATGCCTTGGTCGAGATCAAAGAAGATGAGAAAATTTATGAAGAACCTTCGTCACAAGGTGAAGATGATCAAGATGTCAGTGAACCGACTGACGACTCTACAATCGGGTATATGGAATTTGAAGATGAGGAGTCTGATGAAGAGGAAGGTACCCAAGGGTATGCAAGCAGACAGTCATATGTTGTTTTCACCCGCTCACAAGGAAAAGAAGCAGAAGTTGCTGCCAGGATACAAAAGGAGAAGGCTGTGTCAAACATGCCTCCAACCATTGCTAAAAGAGGTAATCCTCTTCCTGCCCAACCTCCTATTAAACCTTTTACGAAGAAATATTTTCCTCCCATCTCTCCTCCAAATCAGCCTTCTTCTGTTTCCATAAAGACCAGTAACCCTACCCTACCATTGTGAAATGAGGGACTCATTCCTTCATTCAACGCAACCCTTGGTCGCATTCGACATAGTCGATCATGCTAAAAAGACCAAGATTCAAATGTCTGAAGCTAAGTATCTTCAGTCTAACCCTGAGTAAGCTTGTAAGATTAACCAAATATATCCAAAGCCAAGCTGCCATCCCCTCTCCTGTCTCCCCAAAAGGAATCCTTTCCACTCCTCCTGCATCTCACATAAATGTTTCCTCGACTTCCACGTCAGGAAAAATTGAACCTTTTTATCTCTCCCTCCTAATCAATGGTCACAAAATAAGCAACTGCATAATTAATTCTGGGGCTTCCGATAATGTCATGCTGGCAAAGGTCACCCATGTGTTGGGCCTCACTCTTACCAAGCCTTTTGGTAGATGTTACTCCATGGAAACCAAACAGGTTCCATTGATTGGTCAGATCAAAGATGCACAGTTCGCATTTTAGCGTTCCCAGAGAAAAGGGTAAAGATGACCATCCTCGTTGCTGATATCCCAGTAGCATATGAAATTCTATTAGGGAGAAGCTTTTGCAGAGAAGTTGGTGGAGAGATTCATATGGACTGGTCCAAAGCCAGAATCCCCATCAAGGGTGTAATGTAGACATTGGAGCCTGAATCACAAAAGAAGTACCTGGTCACCAATTCTGACAACCCCAAAGCCCAAATTCTCTTAAAATCATTAGGGATGGGGAACTACTTCTTATCCACTGAGTCTGATAGAATGGACGTTCTCATCTAGGAGGAGGACCTTAACAAGATATGGACACTGCAGTTTGATGGCAGTTGTGCAACGAGTGGATGTGGCATTGGAGCCATCCTGATATCTCCTGAAGAAGAGATTTTTCCTCTTTCTTTCAAATTGTAGTTTTTCAATACAAACAATACTGCTGAGTATGAATCTTTTCTACTCGGCATGCAAGCTGCAAAGGAAAGAGGAATCAAGAATCTAAAAGCACAGGGTGACGCCGAACTGATCGTCAACTAGATAAAGGGGGTGTACCAGGTAAAGAATGACAGACTCAGGCACTACCGACAACGTAGTATGGGACAACATTGAGGAATTTGATGCTTTCTCAATAAAAGCCATTCCAAGAGCTCAAAATGACATGGCCGATTCATTGGCCATCTCAGCATCTCTTATGCTCCCTCACCCAGGGCTGAAAATAGACACATATACCATTGAGGTAGTCTTTCACCCAAGTGTGCCAGACAATTCTCAGCACTGGCAGGTATTCAATGATGACAATCAGCTTATTGCTTTTCTAGAAAAAGCTGATAACTTCAATGAGCTTCATTTTGAGGGATCTACTTCTACATGTCGTGAATCTATCACTAGTCAAGCAAACGAATCAAAAGAAGGCGATGGCATATGTCAGCTCAAGGGAAATAAAATTCCGAAGGGTTTAGTCTCTCTGGAATGATTGTTTGACAAACATGATCATTTTGTCAAGAAGAAGTGACAAGATGATCCTAACTCCTCTCCAGAGACTGAATCTGTCAACCTGGGTACTGTAGAACATCCGCAGTTTGTGAACATCAGGAAATGTTGTACACCGAAGAAAAGTGGAAGTTTGTCAAATTGCTGAAGAAATATATGGACGTATTGGCATGGTCTTATGCTGACCTAAATTCTTTCAAGCCTAAGGATGTTCAACATGACATCCTGTTAAAGGATGATGTCAAACCCTTTCGCCAGAAACAGAGGCATTACAATCCCAAGATCTTGGGTACCATCTAGGTGGAAATACAGAAAATGCTAGATGCGAGAATCATCTTTCCTATCCATCACAGTACCTGGGTCATGAACATCGTGCCCGTATGAAAGAAGAATGGAAAGATACGCATATGCGTAGATTTTCACAATCTGAATTAGGTGTCCTTGAAGGACAATTACCTACTGCCCATAATGGATCAAGTTCTGTAGGCAGTAACCGGTTCAGAGATGTTGTCCATGCTTGATGGTTTTTTGGGCTATAATCAGATTGAAGTCTCACCTGAAGACCAATTCAAAATGGCATTCACTACTCCCTGGGGCACATTCACCTACAGCAGGATGCCTTTTGGCTTGACCAATGCTGGTGCCACCTTTCAGCGAGCGATGGACTTCACATTCAAAGGTATGATGGGAAAGGTCATTGTAGTTTATTTGGATGACTTAACTGTGTTCTTAAAAAAGTGAAGTGATCATTGTGATCATTTAGAGAAAGTATTGATTAGATGCCGAGAACATGGATTTCCCTAAATCCAAAAAAGTCTATTTTCGGGGTAACCGAAGGAAAGTTGCTGGGACACGTTGTCAGCAAGGAAGGAACAAAGATAGATGTCGAAAGGGTTAAGGCTATTCAGAACCTTACCTTACCCACAAGCAAGACCAGTGTTCACTCCTTCTTCGGAAAGGTGAATTTTCTCAGACGCTTTGTTCCCGACTTCACTGAAAAGACTCATCACATATCAAATATGATGAAAGGGTCACAAACTTTCCTGTGGAGCGAAGAAGGAAAGATGTCATTTGAGGATATAAAAGCCTCCGTTGCTCATGCACCTATCCTGGTATGTCCCGACTTCTCCAAGGATTTTATCATGTACAGTTATGCATCTGCGCATACTGTATCAACCATCTTAATGCAGAAAAAATCTGAGGATGTTGAATCTCCAATCACGTTCATGAGCTCCCCTCTCAAGCTTCATGAATTGAAGATGTCTCAGTTAGAAAAACATGCCTTCGCAGTAGTCAAAGTAGTCAAGAACTTCCGGTACTACATCCTAAACTCTCATACGGTAGTGTTGGTTCCTGACATGGTAGTTAAGTCTATCCTAACTCAACAGGAGTTAGGAAGCTTACGAGGGAATTGGATTGCAAAGGTCCAAGAGTATGATCTAGACATAAAACCAACCAAGTTGGTAAGAGGTAAGGGCCTATGTCAGCTTATGGCTGAAAACAAAGATTCAGAGGTCCCTAAAGAGAAAGTTGATTGCATCGACAGAGCATAGGGTCAGCTAAAGAAAGTTGATTCTCTACCTATGGTTCTATTTGTTCGACCAGCGATGAGTGGTATTTAGACATCACTTTCTTTCTCACTTACGGTGAGTGTTCAGCTCATCTAACTTCAAAGGAAAAGTGGACTGTAAAGCTCAGGGCAGCTAGATATGTCATATGGGATGACAGTTTATACAAGCGCGGAGATTGATGGCATCTTCTTGCGATGCGTTGACAAACCACAACAGATCAAATTGCTTGAAAGTTTTCATGACTCAGCCTGTGGTGGTCACTTCTCCTCATCTGTAATAGCACATAAGATCATCTAGGCCAGGTACTACTGGCCAATGCTATTTCAGGATACAGCCACCTGGGTAGCAAAATGTGAGCTCTGCCAACAGTTTGTTGGCAAACCAAAATTGGCTACTTTTCCCCTCAGGCCCGTCATTATTGATGAACCATTCAGGCAATGGGAATTGACTTTATCAGAGCACTACATCCCCAATCAAGTGCCAGACATAGTTATGTCCTAACAGCAACAGATTACTTCACCAAATGGGTGGAGGCCATACCTGTTAAGAATGCCACCTCTGAAGTTGTTTGCAACTTCATCAAAGAAAATATCATCGTGAGATTTGGCATCCCACACAAGATTGTTGTTGATAATGCTTCCAACTTCTCCTCATGGGAAGTTATCAGTTTTTGCTATGGATACAGAATAACCTTGGCCCATGCCTCAGATTATTACCCCCAGGGAAATGGTCAGGCAGAATCCAGTAATAAGAACCTAGTGACCATCATACGGAAGTTGGTCGATGAGAATCAGCGGTCATGGCACAAGTCATTATATGATGCTTTGTGGGTAGACCGTATTACTCCGAAGAGGTCTCTCGGTATGTCACATTTTCAAGTGTTATATGGAATCAACGCTGAACTCCCCATTTCACGTGAACTCCCTGCTCTACGCTTGGCACGAGTGATCGAAGATGAGACTTTCCAGAATTCTCTGGAAAAGAGGATCATGTATCTAACAGAACTTGAAGAAAAGAGAGTAAGAGTGGTCGACAGGATCACCGAACATCAGAATCAAGTCAAGAGACTATTCGATAAAAAGGCTAAGTAGAGGGATTTCTAGGTGGGAGATCTCATCCTTTATGGGACAAGCGAAGAGAGCCAAAGGGCATGCACGGGAAATTTGACTCTCTTTGGAGAGGGCCTTTCAAGATCAAGCAGCTCAATGGAGAGAATAGCTTCTATCTCTCATATCTGGATGGAACTGAGCTCCCACTTCCCTATAGCGGGCAACATCTCAAAATATTTAGGAAGTAGAGCTTGCTCTCTTCTTTGTACAGTTTTCTTTAGTTGTGTGTTTGTTTTTGTCGTGTGTTTGCTTTCTATTGGTTGTGTGTTTTCCTTTCTTTTTCGTCACCCTTGTTTTTGACTCTGTAGCCCAATGGATAGGCACATGTAGATCTGGGATTCTCTACCCTTAAGCTTCACTCAAAGATAGTCCCCAGAAAGAGCCAGCTGTTATCCTGTAAAATTGACAAGGGCAATTTTGTAGGTAACCATACCAAAAATTTCCGTTTTGGTCCCCCGTTGAGGTCTCTTAATGTTCAGAATGGCATAAAATCCCTTTCCAGAAAATCTAGTTTTTAGAACTTGGTCATTTTCAACCTTTTTGGGTTGGGTGCAGTTTTCATTCGCAGTTACATCAACCAAAACTATGCCCCTCTATTCCTTTGGCGCATTCTAGGGAGTGTCAACACTCCAAATGTTGCACCTCTCAAGGGTGCGCCAAGGTGCATGTGACACCATCTTGTTATCACTTTCTAAAGTGCGCTATGGGTGCACTAAAAATGTAGTGTCAACACTCCCAAAGCTGCACCATGGCGCAAATCCCTTTGTGTCGACATCCACTTAAGTGCGCCATAGGAAAAAGTTGGTGGCACATTTATTGCACCTTTTTGCTATATATAGGTGCATCTAACCTGTCATTTTCACAATTGAAAAAATGTGAAAAGTTATTCCTCTGTGCTTGTCAGCTTTCCTGTCAGCCCCACGTGTTACCATTTGTCACGTTCATGGACCCCACATCATCTCCTTTATCATTATATATTCCTGGTAAGTGGCCCTTGCCCTTCTTGTGGATTTTTTGTGGTTTTTATGTTGGTTTAGGTGATTAGGATTGTTGATAATAAACAATGAACCTAAGAAGATAACACAATCCCAACCCATTTTACAAAACCCACCTTCAAGCCATTTTTCACTCTCCTTCTAGATTTGAAAATATGGAAGGCTCTACCTCAGAATGGACCCCTACCCCTTTTCTCCTGTATCCCCTACTTTGCCAAGGTTAACCCCTTACTATCAAAATCTGAGTCTGAGAGAGTAAAAAACCACAAAATGAAGAGAATCGGCCTAGTGTCTTCCATGGCGCAATTTTCATACGTGTTGCACTAAACGTAGTCGCGCCCCTTTGGTACACCATTCAGTCATGTTGCATCAAAAAAAGTCACTGCCAAGGTGCACTGTGAACTTGCGCAATAGAATCCTTTTCCCGCGCCTTGTAAAAAACTACAAAATTCCTAAGGCACAGGCACAAGCACACCTACAGTAGCAACAACACTTCATGTTATGAAAACCCTTCCCATGCCGCACAAGCTTAACCCTTGCCACACCTCACCTTGATGTTACATCTTTTGCATCTATGCACCTTGGCATCACCATAATACTCTGTTACACGATTCCTATCTGCGTCTCACTAAATGGTGTGGACTTCTACATGGTGCAAGTGCACATCCCTTGACACCAACATCTAAATGTTGTGTGTAGCCTTTCTGCACCCCATGACCCTTCTGGCACTACTTTTTCCCATGCAACACTTTCCCAAAGTGCACCTTGCTTTTTTAAGTCCCTGCAGCCTGTAGTAAAGCTGTGCCTTGCGCCCAGAGGCTCATAAATTGCTAACTTTTCATTTTGTAAGCTTTTATGGATGACTTAATAGCTAACATGGCTCTTCTACGATGGACTTCCTTGATTCTTCTTGTAGATCAACAACTAAACTTAGATCCACACATGTCTTCATCGAGTAAGAAGCCAACTAAGTATAAGGGTAAAGCCAAGCTAACATAGCAAGAAATGAAATATAAATACCAAAGGGTCAAGATGCCTGAATCTCTTGTAGAGTGTGATCTTGATATCAGAGATTCAGAACTCGGGAAAATTGACATGGAGGACTTCTGGGCCAGAACCAAGAAGGTCATAGGCAACCCATGGATGGATAAATTGGTTGGCAGTGGTCTGCACTTTGCTGCAGGGATCCTCAGTGAGCGCAATCAACAATGAATTTATGATGTTGGTGGGCCAGTTGTTACAATAAGGACACAAGATGTGTCAAAAATGAGAAGGGCGAGGTGATAATCAACCTCACGGCCTAACATTTTGAGATCATGTTGGGTATCCCTCACCACTGACATTTTGTAGCAGTGAGCCAGGAGGACTGCATGAAGACATGGACTGAAAATGAAGACAAATGTATGCAGTTAATGAATGAGGTGTACCTTAAGAATAAGAAGGTAACAAGTAGGTGGCCACAAGTCATTCATCGCAGTGACTTTTCAGAGGAGCTGAGTGACACAATCACCTTCCTGAGTAGGGTGTTTGGGCTCCCCGATGCCCATTACTTTCACAAGTGGATGCTCAGGTATTTAGAAACAATGAATAAAAATGTTCCCAATCAATGTTTTGAATGGGGAGAGATTATTAGCAGCACAATCTCGTAGCAGCTTCAACAACTTTCAACAACTGGGAGGTTCTATATGAACTCCTATGTAGTCTATGCTGCTGCCTACAGAGAGGGACTACCCAGCATTGAATCTAGTATGGGGTATGGCCCCAGGTCAAAATATACGAGTACTATCCAGAGTTAAGACTGGAGAACAACATAGCCCAATTCAGTAAAATCAATGATGTCTTCTTCTATGGCTTCATTTACCTCTTGAGGCCCAACATGACTTACGGTCAGATGACCAAAAGCGTAGTCACCACCACAGAGAAGTGGGGAGCATTATTCACGTAATTCCCCACTTTCACCTATCTCAAAGCTGCTAACTTCTTGTCAGGAGAAGCCCACCAAGTTACCAAGGTATGTGAGGACCTAAATTGATCCTGTTGGAGCTTTCTAGACAGCTCATCACATACCATGAGAAGTGGTTGAAAAGGAAGAAGGGAGGATCTCCATTCCCCCTCACAGTTGGCAAGGTACACCTGCACTTCAGCAGAGAAAATCCCAGGAGATGTTTGTAGAGCTTGAATTGCTAATTTGAAGCATAATTTCCAGACAGATGCTCAACCTTTGATCCTCGTCGATGACCTTCCAAGGTGCAAAGTTGGCATCTAATTGACGTCACCTGCGAGCACCCAATAAAGTCTACTTGCTATCTATATCATGACTAGTTGAGGTCAGACCAAATGGAATTTTTCTTGGAAAAGATAGACAAAATCAAGGAGGAAGCCCTAGATGTCATGCATCAAATGAAGCAGATCATCTCAAGAATGTCTCAAGGGTTACTCAGTGCAGCATACGCCTTGAGGAAGGTAGATGATACTATTCATCTTTTCAAGGGAATCGCATCACAGGGTTTAGCATCAAAGGCCACTTTTGATGTAGAATCTATCAACAACCTTCTGGCCTACTGTGACTTCTTTGGATACCTGATGGAGGTAGGAAACAAATAATTCAAACTCCCTAAAAGAATCAGAGATGAACGAGAAAATTGTGAAGTCATCAGGGATCACACCAAGGGTCCACTCAAGATCAACTTCAGGTGAAGTATCAACCATTCCCTCTCTCACTCCTCCTTCCCCTCCTCATGTCACTCAACCAACCTCTCCTGAGCAGAAGCAAGACACTCCTTTCAAGCCAAGGGATGACGACGAATAGGCTCCTTCCTTCTGCGATAAATCCCATTTTTATAAAAGTATTTAAAAGTATGTTGGCACAAATGATGAAATCATCCATGTTGCACCATGGGATGTTGTCATCCACCAAATTGACCCAAAGTCAACATTTGAATTTTAAATATTTTGTAAATAAGTTGTTGGCTCCTTTTTATATTCTTTCTCCTTCTCCTTCTATAAATACTTGGATACTTGTAGTATTCAAGGGTGAGCAAATTTGTATGAAAAATAGAAGTGAGGAGAGAAAGACTTTGAGCTTTCATGTAACAGAACAAATATTAATACAAAAAATTGAGACTTTGTGCTGAATTCCTGTGTTATGTGTTAGATCTTTCTTAAGTTAGATCTGCATGCTTATCCTGTTGGATTCACCTATGCTTTTGTCATTTGTTTATTAGTATTGCTTTGTTTGTTTATGTGAGTAAGTTTGGCTCTATTTAATACCAGCCCAAAACATAAACCTTTTGACCTTTCTACTTTGGAATTCATTTCTTTTCTCCCTTCAGATCCATCTTTCTTCTATTCCTTCCTTCATTCCTTTTTGTTCTTCATCGGAACTAACTCTTCCGGGATGAGATTCTAAGACCCCCCTGAAGGCAGAATACTGTAAGACTTGCATAGATTCCTGTTGGTAGAATAGCAATAAACCAGTTTCACTTTACTGTCTCAAAGAGGGGGTATGCCCTGCACACTGTTGGCCTGTCTATCCATAGATCTGCCCACCTGACAGATTTTCAGACCAACAGAATGACCTAGCTTCATGAATGTGATTAATTATACGAAAATTGGACATGTCATGTGCATGCATGTCACAAATCTTATAGTAGGTTGTCACTTTTACATGACTCGTTGTATTCCATGCATCATGACTTCCTTCACATATTTCACAAGCTATCAAAATGAGTTGCATATTTCAGTGCAAACATGTATTCTTAGTGTGTGATTTAATAAAAATATAATTTTTGTATAAACCCTAATTGTAAAGTAACTGAATGTACACTATGATATACAATTGCTCGATACATTGTGAGAAAAACAATAAACAAATAGACATGAAACCCTAAGTGCAAGAGAGAGAGGAAAAGACTTCATTAATTTGTGCTCCATCTGGGACTGTTCTGAGCTAGAAAAACTACTAAACAAGAGAAGCTCTGTGTTTTCAATGCTTAGATAAAATTTTGCAACTGTTGGATAAGATAGGACCAGGTCTGGACTGGGTTAGGGCCACCTGGGCACAGAGTCTGCTATTGGGATCCCGTGACTACATAGATGGTAAAAATATACTTTTTCTTATGTTGCACACGTATCACTCATAGTCGTTATTGGTCACCTGTATGTCATAATATGATGCCTTAGGATCCCTTGCAAAACCCACAATACCACATCAAATCCAAAAAAGAAAGATGCAATGTGGGGAGTCAGAATGACCTTAGCGTTCACCCGACTGAGTGAACTTATGACCAAGCTCTACACTACATCTTAGAATCCATGTAGTTCTTATGAGTGTGTGTAATAATCATGCCTTAGGATGCCCTTATGCAAGATGCACTAGATAATGGGCTATATTTTCTAAAAGATGCAAATTTGTGTATGAAATAGAATAGAATTCCCTTTTCTATATAGTGTATGCAGAAAATATAGTCCCTTATCCCTTAAATGGATGTTAGATGGATACCTTTGAGTGCTTTGGATGCAATCTTAGGTGATTGAAAGTATGCTTAGAGATTGGTGCTTTATTTTGATCACATATTTATGTATTTATATGATTCCCTTCTTGAATTTCATAATTTCCAACTAGAAGGATAACCCATAAGAAAATAAGATGTCCAAACGATAAAAGAGGCCCAAAAATAACAATTAAGATGGAAAAGGGTCAGGGGTGCCCAGAGGGGATGAGGGTTCCTGGGCATTGGCATCCGGGATGGGTGCTAGTGTTCAAAGTCATAAATTATAAACAAGTAAAATACCGACTAGGTTGTAAGGTGTGAAAGACAAAACAAAAAGCAAGAAACATAGACAAAAGGCCAAAAAAGTTATCAATTACTAGTTTCTCACTTATGAATCATATGAATACTACTATGATTTTAGGACCTAGAAATGTACCCAAGTGCATGATTTTGTGTCAACAGTGTGGCCTTCTACCTCACAATTAGTGCACCACACTCCACTACATGTTTCTCTAGCACTGTTCGCCATTAATTTCTCTAGTTGATTCATCATGGATGCAGTTTGCACCTCTATGAATGGACTCACTCTTGTGTCGATACTCCCAACTGTTTTGACCAATAATGTTACTTTTAGTACTTCACATAGATCAGTGAAGGTCTTATGCGAAAGAGTGCACTTGAATTACATTCAAAGTCCTACAAACCATTACTAATGTTGAGTAGGATGTATTTCATAGGAGAGATTTTAGATTAGTATTTTAAAATATGCATCATAAGCACACACACTCTTGGTTAACTCTTACTTAGCTTCTTTAAGCATTGATACTTTGTTGCTCAAATTTCAGTATATCATATTCTTTCAAGAATGATACTTTTAACTAATCATAATACACCAAAACTTATGATGGATCATGCTTCTTATACCAAATATGGGTGCGATCAAGTAGTGGTGTGGTGAATTGACTTGATTTTCACTTTGATGAAGTTACACCTTTCGCGCGCCAAATGAGTTTGCACTTGTGAACATGCTCTGTAACATAATTGACACCACGGTATTCTAGTAAGTATAAGGACATTTTATAAAATATATTCAGCACTAAACTTATTGTGCATTATCCAAGACTCTTCCTTGTATTGGTATGTTTTTTGTAGGTACCCCAATGTTTCCACTAGAACCTGACACATTAGTTTTAGCCATTCGTTGCATGGGTGTGTTTCCCTATATGTTGGTCGGTGTTTGTGTTTCCAAATTAGTGCTCATTACTCTAAATATTTGCACTTTTAGGATATTGGGATTAAATTGTACCCTTTTTAGTGTGAGTGTCAATATTTAAAGTACATAAGAAAAATGACTATCTAATGGCTCTTTTTCCTTAACTTTATGTGTTTCCTTGTTGTTAGTTTCAACCAACACTTGATATTCTATATTGGGTGGTCTAGTTGCATGAGAAGGCATGGTAGGTTGGAACATGATGTCATCTATGTTATAGTGTTCGTTTTCATCCTCTAGAGTTCATGAGTTATTCCTAATCTTATTTACCCATTCCTTTTCCACTTCCATGTAAGTAACCTGAATTGATAGTCTGTTTTTGGATCTATGTATATCTGGGGTATTCAACTCTTATATGTCCTTGTCTAAACTTATCATTGTTACATGTTAATCCCTATATTACTTTGTGTTTTTCCTACATTATCACTTTAAACCTTCCCTGATAGGTTCTCCTATTCTTCACATGTGAACCTTCTTCCTAATCATATGTACCTGTTCCTTTGCCACTTCCATGTAAGTAACCTGAATTGATTGTCTATTTTTGGATCTATCTATATATGGGGTATTCAGCTCTTGTATGTCCCTGTCTAACTTATCCTTGTTGCATGTTAATCCCAATATTACTTTGTGTTTTTCCAACATTATCAATTTAATCTTTCCCTAATAGGTTCTCCTATTCTTCACGTGTGAACCTTCTTCCTCCTTTGCGCACTCTTAAGTATTCTTGTGTGTTTATTAATGATTATCATGCATGCTTCATTCTTGTATTTATAGCACTCAAGCTTCCTCCAATGTGCCACACACCTTCCAAAGAATACAAATAATAAAGAATGTTCTTAGTACTAATGCATGACATAAGAATAAAGAATGAAAGAAATTACAGGTTCAATAAACATTGATCCTTTGGGGGAATCTCCTACACTATATAGGTGATTTTGTTTCATTATAGTTACTTTCACTTCCTCATTATTCTTAATTTTGTGTGTGTGTGTGTGTGTGTGTGTGTGTGTGTGTGTGTGTGTGTGTGTGTGTGTGTGTGTGTGTGTGTGTTCATATATTATCTTTTGGGATAACTATTTGCACTTTTTTCAACTTTATAATGTTGTGGGAATGTACACCAATAAAAATAATTTAGGGTTTACTGTATGGGGTTATTGATTAATTAATTTCCAACATTAATCATGAAATGTCAAACCAATGCATTAATGCTTGCAATTAGTGATAATGATATGTTATAAGCTAAAAAACATAGAGGGGAAGATGCACTTAACTATATAGAGTGAAATAAGAGAGATATGGGTGCATAAATTAGAAAAACTTGGAGTATTGAACCTGAAGATGCTTTGTTTATGAAAATATAGCTATAAATTTCCTTGGTATGGAACAATGAACCTCTGTCAAGATCTAATGTATGATCTTAGACCTATTATATATTATTGGACCTGCTCAGGGCTCTATAAATTTATGTTCCCTTCAGTTACTTGGAGTGTGTGTCACTGCCAAACCTTCTGAATAATATGAACCAAAATTAAAACCCTGACCATGAGTGGAAAACCTTATAAGAAGATTAATGTTTGGGTTAAAGTACAATTCGTGCACCGCCTATGTTGACACTATTCCAAAGAAGCCTCAAACCACACATAGTTCTCCATCTAGTATGTGATATTTATATGGATGTAACTAGATTAACAACTCAAACCACATCAAATAATGTTTGAGATGATCTTGCTCTTGCTAAAACATTGGATTTGGGATCTTTGGATGTTTAAAAGTGAGGGAAGTTAAACTCCTTGATCTAGCCGAGTGTTTCAAAATTGTATTAGTGACTACCCTAAAGGATGTGCATCAACTTTGGGAATATTTAGGGATTCTTGACTATATTTTGTGTTATTATTTTCAATGAGAGTTCCAATTCAGTAAATAAAGTGATATGAACTCACTTATATAAGGTTAAATAATTATGATAAGGCCGGCCTAGGAGGATAAAATGACTTGATGAAGATAATAAAATTAAAATCAAGTTTGGAGGACGTGTCAGTACAAGACTGTACATGTCAGTTAGGATAGAAAATTACATCTTGACCAAATTGTATGATTTTCGATAGGGAGACTGCTAGTGTAACATGATAGATGTATCATGATAAGCAGAGGTTAAATACTAATTTTATGCATTTATATTTAGACTGAGATGACACATCAATGTGCATAAATAAGTTGGAGACAGGAAATAAGATGTACTGAGCATGGATAAAATGTGGATATTTATCTTCACAAAGGAACATAGTCACAACCAACAATTTCAAAGGTAAATTTCCAAATTTGCATGTCTACATTCCTTGCCTTTAAGTATGAAATAAAAATTACGTGCTTAAAGGAAAACATGACACGCTTTATCTTTGCTTGAATTTTTTTTCATCCAGATGTGTTGGTGTTAGCATACTCCATGGTGAATGTACACACCAAAAAGTGTATAAGACTTTTATGTGCACTCGAATCCTCGTGAGTATGAGCCAAGGTAGTCGATGTAGAAGATGCTGAATTTATTGTTGTTTATGGCTATGGATGATGTGGAGATGATAAATGAAGGAGGGTGGTAACACTAACAAGTCAAAAGAGAGATTCTACCTGTACGCTAGAGAAAAGAAAAAAATTATCTTTGAGGATGGCAATACTCCTATGGACTTGATCATGGTGTATGGTATGATCATGAATGATGGCGACACACATCCATAAGTCTATGTCCTAGTCAGTGAAAGGAGGGATGTTTGGTTACGCTACTCTCGTAAAGTGATCACTAGAGGTGAGTCATCCTTGATTAGGAAAGGTCATATGAAATGGATAATGGACGAGCTTATGGAGACTCAAAAATATAATGATAATAGGCATATGATGAGGTGTCATATATGGTTGTTTTTTATGGGGAGATGACAATGAGCGGAATACTTTTTGTCTAAGCTCAGATAGAATGTTGTCCTGGAGGTTTTGAGGTACAAGTGGGGTGGGGATGTGAGGAAAGTGTATAAATATTCTCAAGAATGTTTGGCTATCTAGAGTCATCCATATTCGAGGAGATACAATAGTTATGTGGTGTTTGCTATGATCGGGAGAAAAGCACAAAATGAGCTTGTGATGATAGGTTGTCTCAAAGTGATCCTAGGCTAGGATTGGATCCTTGGGGATGTCTTGTGAGCTTATTTAGGTTGAAGTATCACTCGATGTCCTATGGAGAAATGAGCTTCCTTATTTAATGTGTGACAATTTTCATGCTTGAAATGATATGTTTTTGTGTTATGTTTATTTGCATAGTTGGAAATGTTTTCTTGAATGAAATTTTGTTAAGTCTTCTTGAGGAATTTTTGCAAATTGTAAAATCAAGTCTTGTTGGAAATGTGGTTTTAGAAATCACAAATCTGATTGTTTCACATGTGTTTCATTAACTGATTTTCCAATCTACTTCACTTGTCTATATGGAGAATAATGTTTTTGGTATTTTTGGGGGTTTTTGAAATGCAATGAACACGTGAAAGAGATAAATAAAAATGATGAATTAAAATGTTTCTTCCGAAAAAAACCTCTAAATGTAATGAAATGAAAGTACCAATGCTTCCAAGAAAACTAATGTGTTCAAATCTAACAATCCTAAGCCATTTGGTTTAAAGTTCCTAGTTTTAAACTATTTTGGAGGGTGACAATTACATAATCTAAGATTTGAATTCTAAATTGGACCCAATATACTTAATATTTTAAAGTTTTCTAATCTAACAATTGGATGCAAACCTGAAAATGTAAATGAATGAAACTTTGTTTTTTGTTTTTTGGATTTTCTCGTATTTCTAAAACTAAATTTACCTAAATCTAACAAACAAAACACTCCTCTACTCTAACACCTAGAGCTTGATCCTAGAGATGGGAAGAGCCTAGAGAAAGTTGATAGGATATTCTAATCTAATTAACTTTAAATATCACATAAATCAAATCTACTCTAAACTCTTTTTTTTTTCTCTTTTCTTGGTTTTTAATTACTGATGAAATAAAAAGATTTAATATATTCTAATTATGAAAATCAAAAAGTAAAATAGACCCAAACTCTCTCTAGCAATTGAGATGAAGTTGTTTTTTTATCTATGCCCTCAGCAAACTACTCTAGTTGAGCTCTTTAGAATTGGAATGTGGTTGATGTATTTAGTGGGAAGGAAAGGAGCTTCGTGCACCTAAAGAAAGAACATGCATTTGATTTGAGGTTGGCTCAAGGGGAGGCATAAGTTTGGTCTCATAGCCCTTGCATTCTCTCTTTAGTAGAAATGGCAGCTCACAGTGCTTAGGGTGCTTTGTATTGGAAACAAATACCTTTGAATGCTTGATCTCTTTATCTCTAGATGAAGAATGTCATAATAGCAACTGTCTCTCTAAAAAATTCTCAAAATATTGGGGGCTAACAAATGAGTGTACAAATTTCCCTTATATCTAGCCTCTAAGTGTTTTCCAATCACAACTCAAGATCAAAACTCAATCTAAGGCTTAGATTTAACCACTTAGGGAGTAAACTCAAGTGCTAGAGGGTAGGTGGAGTTAATTGGGTGTCACAAATAAGAAAAAAAATGTCTTTGGGCCATAGAAAAGATACAAATTCATGAATTGGAACTAAAATTTTGACTAAAGTTTTACTTGTGATGGAGCCGTCGGTTCCTACAGGTAGTGGTTATGATATTTTTGTGGCAATTTACATAACTATCAGTACATTCAATGAAACGCTGAAATAGTTACAGAACCACCATAACAACGAGTAAAACCGTCATGGTGGTTATGTCCTGGACTGGAAAGAAGGTGCCAAGAAGGAAGGAAGAGGAAAGAAAAGGGCTCGAAAGAGTGTGGAAGAGCCAAAATGGAGCTTAATAAGGGTTGAAGGAATAAAAGGGATTTAGAGAATGGTTTTTAGCTCTTTGAAAATATCTTTTCATGTTTTTAGATATCCTTGTCATCATGACGAGGCATTTCAAACTCTGGTACTCATTGTGTAAAAGTAGGGTGTAGTATAAATTTTAACCCTCTAGGTCGAGAAACCCTGTCATGAATTTGGCTAAGGTTTGAAGCTCTGAAGAAGGAAGCACTAAATCATAAAACTTGAGAAACTTACCTTCCTTACCTAGTCTTACCTTGCTAGCATAGTGAAGCCATTGGTGTCCCATGTCCATCCTAAACATCCAGACAAAATGTGCAACAAAGTGAAACATATAATAAGTAAGAAACATATGAATATGTGATCGAAACCAAATAAGAGGACTCACCTTTTAGGTGGGGTTTAGAGATACTACCTTTCCATGCCCCCATGCACCTACTACTTGCAAGAGGTATGAAAATGAAAATATACAATAATGGACTATAAAATAACATGGCTCATCTGAATTCAAGGTGATTTACACTCCACGATAGGATTTTGAAACAAAATAAATTACTAAAATTGGAAAAAATTCAAAATTTTGAACCAAAACTAGCTCTATATATTCAAATTTTTGCCAAATTTAGAAGTCATTTGTGCAAGTGAGAGTTGGAGATTTTGAGCTCTGGAGATCTGGTGCCACCATTCTGACGAAATGGAGATAGGCTATAGGATAGTGTTGAGACCATGATAGACAGTAGCACCAGACAAGAGTAGGTGGCATGGCCAGATAGGTGAGTTATGGTATCATTTTTACATTTTGGGAGGGAGAATTTGTTTTTGTCTCTAATCTATCATTTGGGGTGTTACTTTTACTGCAAACCTAGTGTAGAAATGTCAGGTAGGAAGGGTAGATTAGATAAAATGTACAAAGAAACTTTGATTTTTTTGGCTATTTTTCGGGGTATATTTTCAAAAAAATATTTTTTTGGTTTCGTGGCGGAATGAAACTGCTTCACTTGCGAGGATGGAACCTTTAGGTCTACACAAATCTGAAATTTACATAACCAGTGTGGTATGATAATAACAACCCGTAGGTGGTTGCATGTTTGCCAATGACAAATATGCAACCATCATAGTGATGACGAGAACTACATAGCGATGGTGTGTGTATTTATCAATAGAAAACACACAACTGCCATGGTGGTTTCATAACCACCGATGTGAACATGAAACTGTCATCTACAGAAGCGGTGATTTCATTACAGTGTGTTCAAATTTAATTTTTTGGTTGGAAGTTGGTTTTTCCTAATGTTTTGGCTAGATTCTAACTCCCATTTTTTGTTGTTTTAGGGTTTTACATAGATTTGATACATTAGGTGAAGCAGGTCCAAGGAGCTTGATTGGCCTTACAGAATGCTATATGGGTACTAAATCTACATGAGACAATATTATTGGCCAATTAAGGCTACTAAAATTGGCACCGAGACTCCTCTAGTTGCTCCCATGAGTAAGATTTTATGTGATGTCACTCACTTATTGGGACCTGAATATGGAACATTTTCTAGGTTTCCTCTAGTAGCAGGGAGAGTGGACCATCACTCTCGAGGATGTTTACATGATTACATGTCTCCTAGTTACATAATGAGAGAGGTTTCAGTGATAGCTAGTATAGGGCCAATCAAAGCTTTATAGTGGGCTAACTATTTTTGAGATGCTCAGGCATGTCATCTAGTGGCACCAATAGGGGGTAAAGTTTGCATGGTAGTTTGTAATGCTCAGCATTCTAAACTTCTGCAAGGTCATTATACGGATCATTTTATTCTCTCAAGTGGTTAGGAGTACAAGGGCACATACACACTATTATATATCTCTGGGAGCTCCTATAATTAGAGAGATTAAGGAGCATCTGACATTGATTCAATTGGGTGTAAGATATGTTATCCCATACCTACAAGGATTTGTATAGGGTCAGTGAGATTGGGGGGTAGGGCTTGAGCTTTCCCACCCTAGTCGTGAGTTGAGTGTATGAGAAATTCAAACCATATGCCTAGATATATCCTAGTGGGCCATACTCAGAGAGATTAAAGCACGTTATTGGGGCAACATGGACCCTTTTAGAGACTTACTCTAAGAGGACCAACCACCCTCACTGATGATATGACTTCACAATTAGTCATACTAGTGATGTTAACTTCTGGCCTAAAGATGGTGCTTCCTAGCTGATGAATGTTCCCTTGTAGTGTAGGTCAAGGATAGACTTAGGGTACATGGAGGTACATCCCATCACCAGGGAACCTTAGTAGTTTGGATAGCCATACCCATCGTTACACTCCTGACATTCCAGTTAGTCTATTAGAGGCACACAGGAGTGGTGAAATGCACAATTGGGGAGGTTAGAGTGGACTTCATTAACACCATGAGTCCCCATTATCACAGATATAGGGATTTCTATCATTCCATAGGGAGGAGGAGGAGGGAGAGGTGGACCTCCACCACAACTAGGATAACCACAATCAATATAAGGGTATGGACCAGGGGCCAATTCCCATATAGGTGATACACCTTATTGGATAGAGTGAAGGTGGAGATGGATAAGGTGAGGCTAACATTAGGCAGGGAGAGGTTAGAGACATGGTTATAGGGAGAGGCTAGAGAGGAGGAGGAGGATGATGAATATGATCCTTTTAATGGTCGACTCATAGATCCATAGTGGTAGGTTAAGAGACCCATGTAACCCTATTTTGTTTTATTTTGTATATGCACTCCTACTCTTATTTATATCACTACTAGTTGTGTTAGTATTAGTTACTTTTACATCTAGTAGTTACTTATCACACACATATATTATGTTTATTGATGGTTTTATAACATTTTGCATTTGTGTGTGTAGATACTACCTGGTGAGTGGTGCCAACTCATTAGAGACACTCGGTTGACATGTTTTCCCCAGTCTTAAGGAAGATGAACATTGAGTTACAAGTGGATCCTATACTTCCTTAGAAAGTTGGGAAACGTATTGATGTATCTTCTGGGATACCATGAGGCACAACTTTGGATATTGAGAGGGCTAGGACCTCAACATTGGAGGTTGAGATCTGCACCTATGCAAGAGTTGATGGGGACATGTTCAGGTAGGCACAAATCTTCCTTGAGTAGGAGGACAAGACACAAATGATGTCAGCACCCCAAGGTGAGCAGGTCACACCATAGAGTTCATTCAAGTAGCCCTCTCCACTCCATACAGTAGGTTTATAAAGGTGAAGGAAAAGGAGTCCTCCACATCACTCAGTTAGAGGGTTACATTAGTGAGCTTTATTTCTATATAGACGTCACGATGTATATTATACATGGAGGCACTCAGATGCCCCATCTTTTTGTATTTTTGATTTTTGGGCCCACACTTGCCCACTCCATTGTGGATGTGATGAAGATTGTATGAAACTTGATTACGATACACACACACACATACATACTAGACTTATATTTACATGATTCTATGAGACTCTTATGGCTATGCATGTTTTTGGTTTCTTTTTACTTATAAATGTATGTAATATCTTATTGATAACAAAATGGTTGTGTAACATTATAACTTTTAGACTTGTATGTATGGAATGCAATGGATGAATTACAAATACAAACATAAGTTGACTTAGTTATTTTGCAGGAGAGACAAAAGAATTTTGATTCTATGGAGAATCTTAAAAATGAAGAAACAAAGTGGTAGAAGCTTGAAGCTGGATTACAGGTGTAGTTTTGATAGTTAGAGAAAGAGGAAAACAATATTGGTGATCAAAACTAAGATTGAGGAACCGACTGAGTAGTAATCATGAATATGATCAGATAAAACCTTAGGGGAGAAGAAGATGATGAGTAAATGTAAACATCTAGTTTTAAACCTTTTAGTATTCAATCATGACACAACATAGGAATGATAATTATCACTCTCTTCTTGACTTGTAAACAATTAGAATTTCTCTGGGTTTTAAGAGCTCTCATTGATTCACTTTTATTTTTTATTTCTAACACATAGCTTTCTCTTTTATTTGGTGACTCCTCATGTCTAATCCCATGTGAAATAAAATACACATGGGCTCATCACCAAGTATTATACATGAGTGAGTAAGGGCGCCACTCCCAAATATCAACCTCACATGAACTATAAGACACTGTGGGCTCATCACCAAATACCAAAAAGGGTGAGTAACATGATGGATCAACTAATAAGACTTATTTCTTTCTTTTCTCTCTTTTTGTTTTATTATTGAGAGTGAAGTAGAAACTTTCTCCCACACCAAAGCCCCATGTAACTAATAAGATACAAGGGCTCAACACCAAAGTCTCAGGTAGGTGAGAAACATTTCAAAGGGAGAGAATGGCTAATGTTTCTTACTTGAAGAGAGTGACCGATAGGGAGTGTGTCATGAATAATCTCCTATAGACCTACATGAACCAAAATCCCTACACCTAACTAAGACTTTTTGGGAAACAAGGTAATCAAAATACTAACCAACCAAGAACCAAGGTTGTAGTGTAGGGGTGAATATGTAGAAATGATTATAAGATAATAGTGTAGGAAGAAAGGAAAACTAACAACAAATGAAGGAGGAAAGGTCATCGTGTATAGAAAATAAAGCTACATATCACTTCAAAACAACTTGCTCAAACATTAAACACAATGAAGTGGGACCAAACATAATGTAGTCTAAATAAAAAATGGGTAATACAAAATACAATACTAAATGTAATACTAATTGAGGCGGAGAGAGTTCACTAACTCACCAAACTCTTCACCCTCAAATGTACAGAGGCAAAAGGCCCTATTATTGATGCCCTAAGTGACTAGATAGGGTCTTAACCAGTTTCAGTGGAACTTGCATCCCTCACCAATATTCTTTGTCTATCCGACTATCTTGACGAAATGAAATATCACCAAATTGAATAGGACATTCATGAACATTATTATTATATCAAAAAGCCATACGATCATCATATACTTCATGATGTTTCACATTCTTAAGGTTATTCTCATCTAGGCTTTCTAAATTGGTCAGGAGTGCTTCCCTATATTTTTCTTCATCTAAGAGTCCTTGAAGTGAGATTCACAAAATAGGGAGTTGAAACTCCAATGGAAGAACAACTTTAGCCCTCAAAACCAAATGAATAAGGTGTGGTACCCATAGAGTGCATATGCTAGTTCTATAAGTCCACAGTGTGGGATATAACTATAAATGCCAATACCTATTATTGCTCTTGAACATCTTAAGAAAAATAGATTTGAACGTTTTATTTGTCATCTCAACTTGTCCATTGGCTTGAGGGTGGTAGAGAGATGCAGTATAGTGTGAAATTGATTTTTTTTGCATAGGTCTTGCATCTTTCAATTTTTGTAGGATCTCCTATTGTCAAAAATGATAACTTGTGGGACTCCAAAGTAGTAAATTATTTGGTTCAAGATGAAATTTCCTATGACTAAACTGGTGATCGGTTGTAAGAGGCATGACCTCTACCCATTTTGTGAAATAATCTATTGTGGCTATGATAAAGTTGTGCCCATATGTAGAAGCAAGGGTTAACTTACCAATTAAATCATTACCCCAAGTAGAAAAGGGCCATGACATAACTATAGGTCGAAGATTTTGTGTTAGAACATGTATAACATGTGTAAAATATTGGCATTTAAGACACTTTCAGACATATTCAATTGCATCATTCTTGAGAGTGGACCAAAAATATCCCACCCTATGGATTATGTGGAACATTGCATGGCTACCAAAGTGACCGCCATAAACTCTATCATGTTATTGGAATAAAGTGTGCTTAGAATCTTCTTCATCAACGCAACGAAGGAGTATGGCATCAAAGGATCTCCTGTAAAAGACCATATCTAATTTTACATATTTTGAAGAGAGAATTCGGAGGTATCACCTTTGTTGAGAATTAAAGTCCTCTGGATAGGTATGCTCAATCAAGTAAGAGACAATAATTTCATACCATGATGATTAAGTGATATCAAGATTCTCTATGTAACAAATTAATTCATTCGGGATCTCAAGGTCCACTACATATCCTGAGTCCAAGGGGTTAAGTGCAAGCCAATCAGAAACAATTTTCCCCTTGACTAATTTTTATTAATATAGGTTGGTTCAAATTCACTAATAAGTGTAGTTAAATGATCAAATTTCTTGGAGAGGGATGGTTGCGTTAGGAAAGTGTGCAACTGATCCAAATATATTAGGTCAAAATTTTAACGACCTTTAGACCCCTATAGGTTTGTTAATATTATCGATAATATTATTCCGTTATTAAGTAAAATAACCCAAAATAAAGCAAGAATGTAAACACACTGCACACAGATTGATTACGAAGTTTGGCAATAGCCTACATCTCCGGGTTCTTATCAAACCATTCCACTAGTCAAAACTTGTAAGTAAAATTTTAGTTTCTTACAATAAAACCTAAGGGAACTTCAAACTTTCCTATATAGCACTCTAGTTCTTCGAAGAACACTAATGACCAGTCAAAATCATCCTCCACCTTCCTGGTGTACTTACAAGCTCTGTGGAGCTATGGGCCAATTGGGTAGTTTCCAATAACTCCCAATTACAGTTTTCCTATTAAAAATAATAGGACTTATCTCCCACAAAATATTTTCCTATATATAAAAATAGGACTTACTCTCACAAAAATGCCTTTTAATTATAAGGCTTTACAAAATAGCTTTGAAGATTTTTTAATCTCCTCACTACCTTTGAATTGGCTTAGAAGCTCAATGCATTCAAATTATGTGTAGAGTGGTGTGGGAATGCCTTTTATATAGGCCTTAGGTGGACCTGAAGTTCATGTTAAGACCCTTAGCACTCCATCCATATCCCAACCAACTTGCTGGCCGAGTTGGTTGGGCCACTCCACATTCTTCGCCAAGGTTGTGAGATCGAAACTCTTGCCTACAATTTTGGCATGGACCACTTTTCACTAAGTGGGATTATTCCCACATCTTTGGTGTTGTGGATGAGATTTGCATCTAAATAGGGCCCAGACGCCCATGTAATGTGTGACTTAGGTCACACCTTTCCTCCTTTTGTTCGGCCACATATATGTGGTGAGCTGGCATGTGAATCATCCAGGTTAGGTCGAGTTGGTATTGCCCACTCCTTGGGCCGATGGTTGGTTGTTTGAGCATGATGTAAGTGGTTGGTGCATTGTATATTGAGTCCACGTATGGGTCAATCTATATACAAACTACCATGAGATATATAAAATCTCACCAATTAATAGTATGTCGAGTAATGTGGGATTTGTGTGGATTAAAACCCGACCGAGTTGAATGGAAATAAGGCTGAGTTGTTACCATGAGCCGAGGTGATAAGATAGTCTTCGACCAAGATATAAGAAATTTGACCCGAACATTATGGCATAGAATGTGATCAACTCGGTGGGGATTTGATCACCCTACTGAGCTAAACAATAGCTCACCCTAGTTGATTCAATCTTGAAATGCAAATGCAAAATTATAAGGTATATTCCACTTATTGCTCCTCAATAGACATATCGAGTGAATTCAAAATTTTGGTGGCAAGCCATGTGGTGGCTTGAGGACCCACCATGTCAGCGATGATAAAATAGTCCTCACAGTGGAAGGGTCCCCTTTCGATACAAAAGTGAATCCCACCAGCTATAGATTCCATTGTCAGACTTTTACAACAACCGTCGAAGACCAGAGGATCTAAAGCCCATTTTTGCTTTATACCACTCGTTGTAATTTTCCAGTTGACCAGGTCCCATCTAGGGTTGACTTCAACTTTTACCAGCCATCGTTTGCACATACGGACTCTATTTTTGACATTCAGATAGTCATTGGAAAGCTCTTGGAGTGATCTTTCGTACTATGTCAATCATGGGAGATTTAGGAAAAATCTATCCTCTGTGCTATTCTCCGGATCACACCTCCCTAATGGGAAAGGATTTTGTTGCACCAAAAGCTCATTAGAACTTTTGTCACCCTGTTCATGATCTAAATACTCTGTTGCCACATCAGAAGTTCTAATGTAATGGATTCTCTGGTCTACTATTTTGCATCCTTCTCACTTTGACAACTTTTAATCTCGACCCTGTGGGTTATGGGCCAACCATGCTTCTTCCTTTGTCTTGGTTGCCACATCTACCCTCTAGGGGTCTTACATTTCAACAATCCCTGATACTTGTACTGCCACATTTCCTGCTAAGGTATTACTCTTAGGCAACATAGAAGGAATATAACACTACATCTGACCTCTAGGGGTCTTACAATTCAATAACATATAATCTACATGGAATTAGATATTTCCACATCTTCCCTCTAGGGGTATTACACTTCGACAACACCCAGAAATATGTATTGCTACACCTTCCTTTCAGGAGGTCTTACACTTCAGCAATACTGAAACATCGCCACATCTACCCTCTAGGGGTCTTACACTTTAGAAGATGTTACATCTACGATGATAAACTACCATTCTGCTACACGGTCACAATGCCTCTACACATAACAACAATATGAGCTGTCACCAGTGAACTCAACTGTCTGATGCCTCTACAAATGGCTGACAAATCTCCAATGGCTTATAAATAAGAGTTAAATCATGTATCCAAGCTGTAACAGGAACTCAAAATATGATTAGGAGATATAAATGGAGTATTAATCAAATTTTCCCAAGTAAGAAAATCCACTGAGTATGGTAAACCTGTCCCTCATCATTTCTCACAAAATATGAACTCCAAGCAATAAATATTACATACTATTCAAAATCAGAGTTATGAAATATATAATTGAAAAATTATTGGCTTACCCATTTTATTGGACTTTCATTTTCAGGTATTACCTAATCCTGGGTTGAATTGTCAACTGGTGGTGGATTAGAAACTTCCTTTACCTTTGCAACAGGTCTCCATTCCATCTTTGGCTTGTCATTACTCTGATGGTGAGATGGATGAAGTTTCCAACAATTTTCCACCCGATGCCCATTCCTCTGGCAAAGAGCACAAAATTTCCTCTTAATCTCCTTCTTCTGGGATGAGGAAATCTTACTGCCATTTCTCGACTCTGCATGACGAGATTGGTCTTTCTAATATACCTTGTTCTTGACAAATGACATCAACTTATTCATCAGTTTCCTTATCTTCCAACATCTAGCCACAAAATGATTACGCAATCCATAAAAAATACATGGAAAAGCATTCCACATTTTCTGAAAATCACAACCATATTTCTTAAGCTGTAAAAAGTGGATCAAAAGTTTTATTGTGCTTATGATTATGGTAAGAAATTGGAGGCAGAATCTTATTACCTATTTGTTGATTTATCTTACCACATCCTTCCTATGACAAGGAAGCACAATTTTCCTACTCAGTATCTTCTTGCAGGTCTAGTGGGGTATTCAATTTACTTTTGGAAGCTTGTCTCCCATCAATGTTTTTGGAGTAATCTCTAATATCCATTCCCACACTAGGAAAACCCAAACTTTTAAAACGAGGACGATCCTCAACTTGTATTGGGTTAGAAATGCCTTGGCCATTTTTACCAAGGCCTCTTCCATCAAATCTCATTTTATCTAATAATTTGGATCCAATGCCTCTAGTATGCTTTTCAAACAAACCAAGACTTCATTACCTAAATCTGAAACTAAATGGGAGGAAGAAGAAGATTCCCATGGTGAAAAACTTACAGTGTAATCATCTATCATGGTCTTTACATCTGAAGTTGAAGGCATTTCCTTTCTTTGATCACCACATTGTAACCTTGCCAAGAGCTCATCCTTGGCTTGCAACTCTGATTTTAAGCGAGTATTCTCCTCCTCTAAGGAGTAATACATTGATCTCAGGAGAGAGATCTCTTCTTGGATCTAGTGATTATAAGTTTTAATTTCATCAAGCTTTGCCTGTTTGGACATCTTGCCCATGGTGCACCTATACCTCTTCAATCACACTGAACTATTGCACAAATTGAAGTAATAACACGGTCAAATTAACCAACTCTGATACCAAACTTGCTCAAATATTAGCAAGTTTGCAAGTGAGATCACTTGCTCTGATACCAACTTGATCCGAATATCTTTGGTCAAAATTTTAACGACCTTCAGACCCCTATAAGATTGTTAATATTGTTGATAATATTATTCCATTATTAAGTAAAATAACCCAAAATAAAGCAAGAAAGTAAACACTTTACACATGAATTGATTATGGAGTTTGGAAATAGCCTACGTCTCTGGGTTCTTATCGAACCGTTTCAATAGTCAAAACTTGTAAGTACAATTTTAGTTTCTTACAATAAAACCTAATGGAACTTCAAACTTGCCTATATAGCACTCCAATTCTTCGAAGAACACCGATGACTAGTCAGAATTGTCCTCCACCTTCTTGACATACATGCGGGCTCTGTGGTGATATGGGCCAATAGGGTGGTTTTCAATAACTCCCAATTACAATTTGCCTATTAAAAATAATAGGACTTATTTCCTACAAAATATTTGCCTATATATACAAATAGGACTTACTCTCACAAAAATACCTGTTAATTATAAGGATTTACAAAATAGCTTAGAAGATTTTTTAATCTCCTCACTACCTTTGAATTGGTTAGAAGCTCAATGCCTTAAAATTGTGTGAAGAGTAGTGTGGGAAGACCTTTATATATGCCTTAGGCAAACCCAAAGTTCATGTTAAAACCCATATCACTCCATCCATATCCAAACTAACTAGCTGACCGAGTTGGTTTGGCCACTCCACATTCTTCGCCAAGGTCACGGGTTTGAAACTCCCGCCTACAATTTTGGCATGGACCACTTTGCACTAAGTGGGATTAGTCCCACATCTTTGATACCATGGATAGGATTTGCATCTAAATAGGGCTCGGATGCCCATATAATATGTGACTCAGGTCACACATTTCTTCCTTTTGTTCGACCACATATATGTGGTGAGTTGTCACATGAATCACCCAAGTTGGTATTGCCCACTCCTTGGGTTAACAGTTGCGTTTTTAAGCACCACGTAGGTGGTTGTTGCATTGTTTGTTAAGACCACATATGGGTAGAGCTATATAAAAACTACCCTAAGATATATGAAATATCACCAACTAATAGTGTATCAAGTAATGTGGGCTTTGTGTGGATTAAAACATGACCAAGTTGAATGGAGATAAGGCTGAGCTATTACCATGAGCCGAGATGATAAGATAGGATTCGACCAAGATATAAGAAATTTGACCCAAACATTTTGGCATAAAATGTGATCAACTCAGTGGGGAGGTGATCACCCCACTGAGCTAAACAATAGCTCACCCGAACTGATTTAATCTTGAAATGTAAATGCAAACTTGCAAGGTATAGTCCACTTGTCGCTCCTTGATAGGAATATCAGGTGAATTTGAACTTGTTGTGGCTTGAGGACCCACCACGTTGGTGTTAGTAAAATAGTCCTCATGGCGACAGGGTCCCCTTCTAATATAAAAGTGGATCCCATTGGCTATGGATTTTTTAGTCAGCCTTTTAATATGACCGTGGAAGACTGGAGGATCTAAACCACATTTTTTCTTTTCACCACTCATCGTAATTTGCAAGTTGACCTGGTCTCGTCTAGGGTTGACTTTAACTTTGACTAGCCACTATTTGTACGTACAGACTCTGTTTTTTATGTTCAGATAGTCACTGGAAATATCTCAAAGTGATCTTCTGTAATGTGCTGATCTTGTAATATTTAGGAAAAAAATTTCCTATGTACTATCCTTCGGATCACTAACCCCTAAGATTTGACAAGTACCATAGTCTCTTGATTTATCATGTAATGCCTTAGATGATTGGTAGAGAATACCATAACAAGGCATTATTTTTCAACATGAGAGTAATACATTTTGTAATCTAATAAAACATGAATGAGGAAAGAAACAAACCTTTCCTTATTTTCATCGTCTTCTTCAATGAGCATGCAAGTTAATGGAACATCAATTATGCATAGGTATAAAATAAGTGGTTTGTTAGTTCGAGAATATGTGAGAGTGGGAGGGGATAATAGGAAGCACTTGAATGATTCAAAGGCTTCATGACACTCTTGAGCCCATTTAATGTCATTTTGTTTCATCAAATTTTTTTTGATAGGATTAACTGCATAGGTGAGATCCAGAATGAATCTTTGTATGGCTCCTAGCTTCCCAAGAAACTATTAGACCCTTGACCTAGTTTTTAGAGGGACCATCTCTAGGATAGATTGAATCTTAGTAGGATCAAAATCAATGCCCCTTTGGGAAATGATGTACCCTAAGATTTTTCCATATGTTACTCCAAACACACACTTTTTAGGGTTTAAAGTGACGTTGTATTCAATGAGATGGATGAGAATGATCCTAAGAAATCCAACATGATAATCTATTTTTATAGCTTTAGTGAGGAGGTCATTGATATAAGACTCAACAATCTTGTGAATGAGATCATGGAATATGTGATTCATTACTCTTTGATAAGTTTCCCTTGCATTTTTGAGACCAAAAGGCATGACTATGTAATAGAAAGTTCCCCAAGGGGTAGTGAACGAGATTTTGTTTTGATCTTCTTTTGAAATAAGAATGTGATTATAGCTTGATAAACCATCCATGAGTGAAACGATTTCGTACCAAGTAGTCTCATCCCAAATCACACCTATATAGGGAAAACAAAAATCATCCTTCGAACACACTTTATTTAGATCGTGGAAGTCAATACAAATTCAAAAAAAATCGTTCTTATTCAAAAATGGCACAATACAAGACAACCCATTTATATAATCTACATGCCTAATAAAATCAAATTTGAGAAGCTTGATGACCTCTTCTTTTACCATTAGCATTATCTTGGGATGCATTGGCCATAACTTTTGTTTGGTCGGCTTGGCTTTGGGTTTCGTGACTAAGTTGTGAACAATTACATTTGTTTGGATGCCAATCATATCAAAATAAGAGAAGGAAAAATTTTTAGACGACTCTATGAGCATGGATTTGTGACCTTTAACTTCTTGTGGTGAGAGAAAAGAACCAAGTTTCAAAATCTTTGGTTCTTCCTCGGTCCCTATGTTTATATCAATAGTATCTTGAATGAATAAAACAATCCACTCTTCAAACTCAAGTGGCGTTAATGGAAGATCTAACACCTCTTCTTTAGTTTCACAAATGTCAATATTTTCAGTGGCTAAATATTAGTTTTTGATTTTACAATATGATTCGTAATATTCATTCCCAAGGACAGATGAAGGATGTAAGGTCGTGGAAAACCCTTTCTTATGATGTCATGGAGGTAGGTGTTCGTAAGTGTGTAGAAACTCTAGAATGGCCTTGTCATTCTCCATTATAACAAGGTTTAGTAATCCAAGGTCATCTAGTTTGACTATTGTACACCTAAATTTGGATCACCTATAAGATGTGTTAGTTGATATAAAAATCTCTAAATCAATGCTACTAAATAAATGGGATTCCTTTTTTATGAAAACGAGAAGGAAAATCATAGGTTCTTTCAACAAATAAAGTTGGCAAACTTCCTGATATGAATCTAAAACCTGTATGTAAACACTTAGAAAATTCTTATATATTTTTGTGGTTAGGTGACCCACCTCAATTAGATACCTAACCATTTAAGGAGATAAAAGAAATTTTATTGTAGAAAAATAACCAAAAAAATCATACAAATGAATGATATACTTGACTCAATCGTAAACCAATTGCGATTGTGATTTACTGAAAATTACATAGAGGTTGCAGGCTAGTCATGGGCGTGATTAACACCTACATTAAAATATCACCAAAATAGTGATGTCACAAGTTACACCAATCCTTTGTGATCCACCTTCACCTCTCCAAAACCTATAATACCAAATGTGTGAGCAAAGAAGCAAAAAATCAAGTATGGGTTGTAGTGCATCAAGATTCAAGAGGCTAAGATTCAACAACCCAAGAGGTCTAGAGAATGAAATGATGGGGTGAGTGGTGTTTTATAGCTTTTGAGTGCATAGAAGATTGTGAGACATGGGTGTAATGTGCGTAGATGGGTGAGATGATAAGGGTTCGTAGTGCATTGGGGATGCAAATGGGTAGGTGGGATGGAAAAAATTAAATGTGAGTGGGTGAATATTAGTAAATGAGTGATGAGATGTCTTTTATAATATTTTGGTAGGATTTTGTATTTTGTAGTTGCTTTTGAGGGATTATTTTATTTTTGGGATTATTATGTTTTATAATGTTTTTAGTATTTTTGAATAGGAAACCTTATGTGCAAGGTGAATTTTTTAGTGTTTACATTTTACCCCTTTTTGGGCTATGTGTTGCAGTAGGTAGGATGCATCATAAAAATTGAAGATGAGATGGGGGTCGTATAACCCTATGACAATGTTTACCACAGTTTTGGGCTTAGATGGTTGATTGGATAGATATGAACCTATAAATGTGATTGATGGGCCATTTTAGCTGAAGTCTATGAAGGGATCGATAGGTTGATTTCGCAAGGTGAAGACTATTGAGTCAATTGACTAAGGTAGGTGACGATTGAGTGTAATAAGATTTGACAATAAGGGTTTTATGTGATACCCCCTCAAGTGACCTTTTTTGGAGTTACATGTCGCCCCGACATTATGTGGGATGAAAAGTGGTAATTGAAAATGATAGAAAATGAACCTTGGTGAAGGCATGATGAGTGAAAGCAAGGGAACTATCGCCCTAGCCATGTATAAGTGAAAATGTGGTGATAGATATGTAAAAGAATGAATGCAAGTTATAGAGCATGAGAGAAGTGTTCCTCTAACCCAAAGTGGTGATTTAAAATGTTTTCAAAGTAAAATGACACTAGAAATGGGTGATGTAAGAAGATATATAGAAGGTAGAAAATGCCTAAGGATGCTCATTCCAAATGAGGTAGAATACAAGTGTGAAAATTACATGGTTGTAATGATGGAGTGCAAGTGCTATGTAAGTGTATGAACATGGGTATTATATGTGTATAAACAAGGTTTAAGATAAGATTATTGGTGAACATATGATGATCTAGAAGGAACAAACTATGAGACAATGAGTGAGCTAAAACACGAGATTGAACAAGGTTTAAACATCATATGGTGACATACTAGCTCTATGTATAGTTGATATCATGTGTGCTTGTGTGAAGGTTAATTACTGCTTGTAGCATAGATCTGTAAGGTAATGAGTGACAACATGAGCTGATTTGTAGGTGTGATTGAAATAGGTGATTGATGATAGATGGAATGGAAGGAAATTGTAAGTTGTGCATTGCTCCATTTCTAGCTAGGTGTCTCTAGCCCTGTCAAAGATACATTTGATTTTAGTCGCAACATTACTCTACTACCAATTAGACATCCATAGCCCTGATAGTGATATTGGAAAGAACCTTGAGAGAGATTTTTTGATATTTCTGTCTCTTCTTTTTTTACGTTGCTTTTGAATTTTTTGGATTTATTTTTGACATGACATTTAGCTCTTTAATTTTTCCAAGGGTTTTAGAACCATTAGTGGCTTTATGGAGGGAGTGGATGTGACTATGGAGACAACATTGGAAAGTATCAACAAATAACATCATGGGTCCTTCAAGACAAGTTGTTAAGTGTTTAAGAGTGTATGGATATCTAGGAGGACATTCATTATTAATTCACCAAGGATGAGACCAAGTTAAATCAAATGTAGTAGATACTATTGGCTCATAAAACATGATAACAAGATAATCAAAGAGTTCACCAAAAGTTGTGAAACAAACCAAGATGTGGAATGTGAATGAATTGTAAATGAAGTATGTAGTAGTGAATGAAGAATTGGAATGAAATATGAATGAATGGAGACATTGTGGAATAAAATTCATGAGCAAGGGATGTTTTATTACATTTTTTCATACATGTGGATTTTTTTGGATTTTTTTGTGTGTTTGTGTTTATGTTAATGAGGATAGTCATGCAGGATGTGTAGAGAATCAAGATGTGCTTCAAATCCATACTAGATGAAGATAAGTGGACTGTATGGAGTACACATAATGTGGTAATGGGTAATGAAGACAAATGAGAGCCCCCCTAGTCTATGTAGGGACTAGATGAATGAGAGACATGATGTATAGAAGAAGATGATAGATGAGGTAGATAATGGGATTGGATTATATAATCTGTATGATGAGTGAAACAATGATGCCAAATAGAATCCATAAGATGATAATGAGTGGATGATTTGATTGCAGAGATAAAGCAAATAAAATAAATGTTATGTGTGGTGAATGTGTGATAATGTTAGGTGGGAGAGGGCATGAGAATAGATCAATAGTGGATGAAAGAAGGAGATAAAGTGGTGTACTATAAATAGTGTCATGTGGATGAGGAGTGGAGATCAAATTGATGTTTGAAAGAAGCATGAGAACCAAGGGTGTGGTCTTGTGATGAATGATTGTGATGAGAGTATGATTGCATGGTAGAAGAAGGGGGGTGTAAGAGTAGATGTTAAACAAATGATAATGTGGGAGAAAATCAAAATGATGTGAAAGTGTAATTGGATGTGGAGGAGGCTTGTAAGGAAAAAGTGTAATAAAAATTGTTGTGTGGTTGTGATAGATGATGTGAATTAAGGAGGAAGTTGTAATAAAAAGGGTTCCAGAATGAGTGGTGATGGAGGAAAGAATGCGCATGTGGAAGAATGATCCAAAAGAGGTGAAGCAATGAGAGTAAGTGTAGGTGACTTATGAGGAATAGATGGAAGAAAAAGTGGATGTAAAGTACATGGAATAGATACAAGTGGAATGTAAATGAGTACAATTGATGGTATAAGATGCAATGGTGGTGCAAGTAGCAATAAGGGTACTTGAATGAGTGATGATGAAGGAAACAATATTGTGCATGGAAGAGGGATCTAAAATAAATGAAGCAAGGAGTAAATCGAGATGTGATGAAGAGAAAAATGTAGGTGTGGTAACTGGTTGTCTATTAATTAGGGTACATTCGATCAAAGCAAGTGATGAATTAGAGGACACGGTGGTCAAGATAGAATCACATGATGATATAGATAGATAGATAGATGTGGTAACAATGTAAAGGAATTTGGAAATGATGAGGAGGAGACCATGTTCAAAGTGGAAGTACATGACTATGGAGATTGAAAAGGGGATGATATATATTTGGAGACACTAGGGGAGCATGATGGTGTGAAGTCCAAGGTGGAAACATGTGATGATTTGGATTGTGAGGTGGATGACATAAATGAGGAAACACTAGGTGCACATGATGATTGGGAGGTAGTGGGAATAATAATAGTGTGGGAAGTGATTGGATTGGTGTTAGTAGGTGAAGTTGGAGGAGATGTAGGCTCAACAACAATGACCCCCTTTTCAAGAATGTCTTTAACGATGTTTTGAAGTTGGGGACATGAGTCAGTAGAATGATTGTCAATACGATGATAAGTGCATGTGTTATGGGAGGTCTACCATAATGGCAGTTGGAATGGGAGGGATAGTGATGAGACATGCATCAAGAAAATTTTGGAAAATAGAATAAAGTGGCTCAGTAAATGAAGTTAATTTTTGAGTGGGTTGGATGAAGCAATAGTCCCTCGTAAAACATGACAGTGTGAAGATTTGGGTGTAGAAAATGATGAGATTTGAGGATGATCTTGTTAAAATATATTGTGAACATGGACGTGTGATGGTGGAATAGGTTCACGAGAAATTGAAACATGTGAAAAGGTATGAGGATGACCAAGATGGATATCCTGAAGGCATTGTGCCATGTGCATAGCTTCATCAAATGTACGTAGTGGATGAATTTGTAAGTGGTGTGAAATAAGAGGAACATAAATTTTTGAAAAGAGATAAATGAGGTCATACTGTGGGAGTGTAAATGAGAGGTGGTGCATGAGCACACGCCAACATGTGCCAACGTCAAGGATGGACTCAATAGGAGATTTTCAAAGCATGTGAAGATCATCTAGTGTTTCTTTGGGCACAATATGGATGGAGAAGTGACATACTAATGTGTCAGTAAGTTGGGTGAATGTGTAAATTCTATGTTATGGGAGGTGTGAATACTAGTCAAGAGCTTGGTTAGAGAGAGAAAACAGAAAGGTGCGTAAGAGGAGTGCATTATCATGTTGTATGAGGTGGCATGCAAAGCGAAATAGATGTAAGTGATGTTATGGGTCCTTGGTGCCACCAAATTTGTCAAATGTGAACATTTTGAAATGCAGTGGGTAGGGGTAGCATGGTACCTTGGGGTGGATACATTTATCATAAATTGTGTGATAATTTAGTGTAGGGGTAAGTCCCCCAAGTTTTGAGACTCAATCTTGGTGAGGTACTATTTGGAAGGAAGCTAGGATGTGAATGAGCATGGGCCTGAATAGAAGCCATGGGGAATAACTAGGTAGAAGGTCCAGGAAGAGAGCGTGCAAGTGGGCAGAATGTGCATGAAACAGACTGGAGTACACAAGTATGTAGTGGAGAATGTAAGATGGGCAGGAGGGATAAATAAATAGGTCATAGGCTTTCATGAGACCTCGGGGAGGTATGGGCCTGGGGGTTGGGACTTTTTTTGGATTTTTTGGTGTCAAAAGGGCTAATTGCGGACGTGATTGTCACTAAAGGAAAAAAATGTCAATATGTAGTGGGTGTAGCTGACTAAGTGAGATTTGTTTTGAAGGTTTTGGATGGGAAACAGGCTATTCGTGAGCATGACCAACTGAGGAGAGGAGGGGATCGGCCCGGTCATGGCCTTGACTAGGTAGTTATACTATTTTTTGTTTTGTTTTGTTTTTAAGGTTTTGGATGGGAAAAATGTCAGTCGTAGGCATGACTGGCTCAAGAGAGGAGGGGCTCGGATGTGACCAAAAAATTATACTATTTTTATTATTATTTGCATTTATAAAGGGTGAGGGAGAGGGGGGTCAGTCATGGGTGCGACATGCTGGGCAGGACTTGTTCACATACGCAACATACTAGGTTTTTTAATGTTTTTTTAAATTTCTTGGTTTTTTTTGTTGTTGGGAATGGTCTATAAGTCATGGGTACAACTAACACTTGGGGGTTGTAGGTGATTTCTAGTCGCAAGTGTGATTGAAAGAGGAAGGGGTAGGTGTTTGATAGGAAATAAGAGATAAAATATGCAGAATAATCCATTACAGAATCTCAATAGTAGAAACTAATATGCAGGAAATATTACAGATCTCAAATAAAAGTGTAGAATAAATAACACAAACACAGAAAGACAATATTTAACGTGGTTCACCCAATTTGGGCTATGTCCACCAAGAATCACTTGCTCAGATTTTATTACAAACCTCCACTCTCTCAATACAATACCCAGATCCATTTGGAGCTATACTCAACAAACTCTACATAATTCACACCCAAATTCAAAACACATTTGCAATGCATTTACTTGTATATATATCATATGCATAAGACCATATAAATAGACAATTGCTTAAGTAGTTTGATACAAAACTGTGGGTATCAAAACCATGGGTAAAAACCGTGGGTATCAAAACAATGGTTACCGAAAAACCATGGGCCCAAAAATAGCCCATAACAGTTACCCATTACCCATGGGTTAATAAAACACCCATGAAAATTTGCTTCGGGGGCTTTGCCCCTGAACCCCCTTGACCCACTCACCGGCGAGCGGGACCGCCGTAAAAATACCCGAGTGTAACACATAGAAGGTGTACCACACTCTAACATGAAAATAGGCTCACAAACATAACAGTGTTGAGAAGAAGTGAGAGAGTGGTTTTTTGCATGAAGAGGGATGGGTAGTGAGGAGTTGGTCACAAACACAACTAAAAGGAGAGAGGAGGGATAGAGGGGTGAGAATCTATTTGCAGGTGTGACAGGGAAGTAAGTGGTATAGGGGTTGTGGTGAGTGGAGTTGGAGGTAGAGATGCAGCGGGAGGAGAGAGTGTTGGGTGTGGAGAAACGAAGGTGTTTTCCCAATCAAAAGTGGAATTGGAGTGGTAGCTAGAGATGGAATGAGCATGCTAAGGAGGGAGAAATCGTAGAACTAGTCATGGGATTGACTGGGTGGGGTATCTTGGGTGCAACGAGATGGGTGTAGTGGAGGTGAGGTGGGTACTAATCCTCGGTGTAACTAGGTGAAGAGGTGGACTAGAGTTGCTGAGAGAATTGGGAAGAAGTGGTGGAGGTTGATAAAAATACACACTAGTCATAGTCTTGGTCGGTGTAGAGGAGAGTTTGGCGATGTGTGATTAGTGGCTAGAGTTGGGATGATGATATGGGAAACTACCAAGTAGAGGTTGCATGGTGGTTGTAGGAAGGTTACATGATGGTTATAGGATGGTTACTGGGAGATTGCAGGTAAATTGTAGGGTGGTCATGCTCTGTGACTAGGGGTGAAGTGAGGAGATGGGAATAAGGATAGTCCAGCGAATGCAAGTGGCATATATGAGTGCACAAGGGGAACAAAACCGTGCAAGTGGCAGATTAGAGCACGCAAGGGACCATATCATGCAAAGGGTAGACTGAAGCATGTAAGTGATGTAGGTGCATCTTCAAAAGGATAGTCAAATGTAATTTTTCATTCAATCATGGTTATAGAGATCAAATTAAGTGTAAGAGTATGTGTTGAAGTCATGAGGAGGAGCAATAGGTGGTCTAGTAGCCATAAATTCAAATTCTTGTGTTTCCCTCCACTTTGCAAATTCAAAATCTAAACATGAATAAGTGAAAATGACAGCTTGTAAGATATGGAAAATGATGTCTAGGTGGTTTGTGCATGTACTAGGTGTCTAGTCATAAGTCATAGTGATTCGTGAAGTGTTTAAAAGATGAAAAAAATGTTACATTATGTTGTATGGGCATGAGAGGCCAATGAAGAGTCATGTAAGGGAGTTAGTTTAGGGTTATAATTTATGGAATAATGAGATAAAAGAAATATTAATTCAAGTAAGTAAGTTAGTTTATCCGCCTTGAGGAGATAAAGGAGAGTAGGAGAGAGAGAACTCCTCGAGGATCTAAGGAGAGGAAGGATAAATAACTATGAGGTTTTGTAAGCAAATATAGTTAATATATAGTGAAGCTCTATTTTTTGTATATGATCTTGTCTTGATTATTAATGATGTTGAGTTTGTGAATAAGAACTATTGTTATCTTCTTATGAGAATGGTAGAGTTAGTCTAAATATTTTAGGAGATTGATGAGGATATGAATGGTGTTTGCTTTGCTTTTAGCTTGAAAGTCAATGCTCACACTTTTCATGACAGTAAAACTAAGTTCCTTGCAAGAAATCCTTTAGTGTTTAAAACTATTCTCTTTAAAGTGAAGCCTTGTAGTGATGAATACATGATATATGGAAATGGAAGTGTCATTGTAATTGTTTAGATTACTTTCAATTGGAAATCTTGTAACTATTAGAAATCAGACCCAAGACTATAACAATGCCTTTCTCATTTTGATCTAACCTAGGTTTTATTATAATTGAAATGGTGTACAAGATGCATGTTATCCTCATGAAGGATGTGAATTTCATGAGAAAAATATAAGCTATTTCTTCAAAGAAAGACTCAGATTATTTTACTTTAAACCAAGAATGGTTTTCTTGCACCCTGTTTTCCTACATGCATGCAGGGGTTGTTCCTTGTTGTTAGTGACAATATCACTCATTATCAAAGATCATTGTTAGAACATACCTTTATAGGGATTCCATACAGACCTCAAGACAAAATGCTAATGTTTGAAAGGAATAATTGAGCATTTTATGAGTTTTTTTATCATATCGGGCTGAGACAGAGAACACAGTTAGGGTTTTGAAGTAAATTTGTGCTAAAACCCTTTTAACATGGAATTTTGACCTAAATTTTTTAGTAATCATGGTGAAAAATTTTTTAAGAGCATTTTGAAATAATTTTGGGGAAAACAATGGGTAGGAATTGATTTATTCATGAAATTCTAGCTAAAGGACAGTGATCATAGTTGGAGGACCTAATAGGAAAGGTCAAGTTATAAAGGAGGATGTATTTGTGCATTGAATTTGAGCCTAAAACTTATTAGTGAGATAGAAAAGGATAATGGGTAGTCAAAAGGACCATTAAATCATTTAAAAACTTCTTGAATCAAAGGATATAGCTTGAAAACCCTTGGGGCAGGCCTGGAAGGATTAGATGAACTTGAAAAGAGAAAGTGGAGTTAGGGAGAAGAGGTTAAGGAGTTGAGTTACAAAACTTCTCATACACCATATTGGAGGTAAATGGTATTTGAATGATGTTTTCATCTTGTTTTGGGGTAGGCCTAGATGTCTCTAACCATGGATCATGTAGAGTGATTACTTTTAAGAGCACAAGACTGTGATTTAGAACGAGATAGGTGAAGGTTAATATTTTTATATTTTTGAATCAAGTGAAAGGTTGATATAAACATTTTTTGTGAGTGAGAATTAGGTTACCAAGGTTAGAATATTCAATTGAATGCTAATAAACCAAAATTTGCTTGATTTGGGTGAAGAATCTAGTGAAGAAAGTGAAGGAAGGTAAGGGTATTTGGAGTTTCAATGATAATTGATTATCTTGATGATTGATTTTCCATTGCATGAGGTATGTGAACATGGTATGGTGGTTGACTAAGACATCTACAGTGGTAAAGACAAATTTTTGCATGATTGAGTCGTTTTGGGCTTCTTGTAAGGGATCCTCGCTACAGAGCTTTTGGATGTGAGTTGTTTGGTCTTCTTAACCCAGTTGAATGCATCAAATTTTAATATACTTCTACATCAATAAGGGACTATAGAATGCAAGAGGCTTACTGGAGTTTGTAAGAGACTAGAATGTGGAACATGCAAGGGGTAGACTAGAGTGCACAAGAGGCTAGAGTGTGTAAGGGACTCAAGCATGCATTAGGTAACAAATATGCATGACAGTCATATCTACGACTAAGAGTATGTGAAATATGAATGGAAAGAATGATTTGGGTGACCAAAATGGAATAAAATGGGAAAATGATCTTACTGAAAAATCGTATGGAATTCACGCTTGTGACTAGCTTTGGGTAAAATGGGTTGAAAAATTGCAAGGTAATCTTGCCTGCGACTAGGAAAAATATGATAATGGAATAAATATATAGATATTGTAGAAATTTGGGGAAACTGTGGTGGATTTTAGGGAAAGTTGCCTAATATAAACGAGAAGTAAGTGTATGTGGCTGTTAAGTATGTGTTTGGGAGGTGTTTTGTTTTTAAATGTAAATGCAATATGGTTATGATATAGATGAAATTGGATCTTATCACTCCAATAAAGATGTGTCTTTAGATATACCATAAATGGTACATGAGAGAGACTCGTTAGCTCAATGGTAAACCCATTTTGAATGGGGTCCCTCGTACATAAGTTGGTGATGTCCCAAACCTTCATGGTTTATGCCTAATGACTAATGATGGTGGGAAATGGGGGAATGGATGTGTATGTTGTGTCCTTATAACTCCCAGGTGATTTATAATGTCGATGTCATAAACATAGTGGTTTTGGTTGTGAAGTATCTATTTGAAGCATGAGATGGGATGAGAAGGGGGGTGAATCAGTCCTTCAAAAAATTAACTTCAATTACCATGCATTAGCATTCATCATTCAATTAGTCATTCATCATAAATAACTATACATGAAACATAATTAGATGTGTGTTAATCATTCACAAGATCATAATAAAAGAGAGAGTACACAAGACACCAAATATAAGTGGGAAAACCTCAAGGGTAAGAAAACCCACTAAAACCATTACGTATATTACTCAAAGCGAGGACTTGCAAGCATATTACACATCCTACAAGATTTTTTTAGTGAGGCACCAACCCCTAAACCCTTATTGATATGACTCACAACAAAGGAATCCTATGAATATGAATCATAATAAGATATTTTGCAAATTAATGATCACTAAAATTATGTTGATCCCATAACTGATTGTGATCCAAGTTCAGTTCCAAACACACCAAACCCTCATCAAGACAAGCACCGCTCATAACTCAATTAATATCTTTTCTTCATCCGCTGAATTTATCAATCTTCCTTGCACTTATGATCCTCAAAATTCTTAATGTCTTCTTAGGTATTCTCTTTTATGTTTTTAACCCCTCTTCACTCTTTTTCACTCCTTTATGGGTTGCACTTTTCCCCCATGCACAGCTAGTCATAAATGACTCATGTAACATTGCTTATATACCAATTTCATCTCTAAGACACTCATGGGTCAGCCATAACCAAGTATGTCAGTCACAAAAACATAAAAAATATATCAATAACATCATATAAAGAAACTACAAAGGACCACAATTGTCGGTAGGGGTTAAGGAAACAAGCACCAAAAAGATCACACAAGCTCAAAATGCACTCTCCTAGCACTACTGAATGGATCATGATCTCCAACATCATCAAATAACTTTATCATGGATCAATAATCTCCACACAAGTAATTCATAGGTCCTCAGCAACATCAAAATCCTCGAGAAGCTTCAAATAACATCCACCTCCATCATCCAACTCTCCAAGAAGCATACAAACCCAAATGGGTCTTAAAGGCCCATAAATTCAGTCCTAAAGAATGACCAACTTGACATAGAAAATATAATCATCATGACTCAAGTCATATACCATCGGAAATTTCTTTGAGTCTAGTTTCCATAAAAAACTTACATTTTCTTCAAAATCTAAGTAGAAGACCTTCAACATCTCAAACTCTACAACTGCTTCAAATTGGCTTTCAAGACCCCAAAATCAGGTCTTCAAAATTGAGCTGTTTCACATATCAAAAAATCTTCACCAAGATACAAAAAATATATATAACTAGAAATGTATATTAATATAATTTCCATAACATCTTACATTTCCTTAAACTCATAGCAGAAGGCCTTCAATCAAGCCAATTTATGTAACTGCTCAAAACTACATTTTCGACCCCCAAAGACCAGTCTTCAAAGATAGGGCATGATTTGCATCTTAGGACCTCAACCATGACTGAAAATATCATGGACGTGTATTATACTTCCTAGGATTCCATAAATGGCGATTTAGTCATTATGTTCAATGGACATCTTTTGCACAAACTAAAAAACTCCAAAAACATACATTTTTAAGTACGGCCCCACAAATTTTCACGAGCTCTAAAATACCTCATTGGAAATATGGAGGATTCCTATATAACATATAATAATCATTTTTTCAAAAAAATATTTTAATTTGGCTCAATACCATCAATTTCCTCCAAGTCGCTATTAAGTTATGGTTTAACTAGGGTTTCAAACCACTTTACCTTCTTAAAAATCATTCATAAAAACATGAAAATCAAACCACCTCATTATTTTTTATAATCACTATTAACTCAGTGTAAATACATCCCCCAAAACATTTGGGTCCCATGAAAATCACACAGTTCACAACGAGCATCTTAAGTTTCCAATTTGAGTTAGTTTTGCCTTTTTTAAAACCTAGTTTTACCAAAAATTATGTATCTTGCAAAATATTCTTCAAGCTGACTTGAAACTTGTCAACAAAGCCATCATTGATACATCCTATAACTATCCAACTCACCACCATGCTCAAATATTCATGTAACTCTCTAGGCCATAGTGACTTACCTGTGTTTTCCTATTTTGTCTTTACTTTCTTGCTTCTCAAGAACCATGAAACATTACTAAACCTATGATAACTGACCTGAAACTCATAATACATGCCATTTGCACTATCACCATGCTTCTATCATGATTTACCATGACTTAATTTCTCCAAAAATCATACCTCCATGATAAACCACATGTTCTAGGACTAGGAATAGGCCTAGAATGACCTAACTCAACCATGACTCTTCATGAAATGACCATGATGACTCATTACAAACTCATTAAAACCTATAACACACATTATAGGAACTTTGTTAGACATCATGAAAACCTTTGGAACTCATACTATGACCATGCACACTAGACCATGCTCCAAGACACCATGGAACTTCACCAAACTCAGTCACTACCAATCAACCTTCATGTTAGACATTTAAAGACACCTCATGGGGACTCATATGACCTCTACACACTCTTTTCTCATAATGGATTTGAAATAAATGACAACACCTAAACACAATGGCCAACAGTAACAAATGCAACATGTCAATCATGATGGCTTCACCCGTAAGTGTGACTCAGAGGCACTATAAATACTAAACACCGCTATGAGTACTAGCCGCGTGTTATGCACAACAAAAAAGTAAAAATATAGAAATTTGTTTACGATTCCCAAGATCACTCGAGGGAATGAGGTAAGAGCATACAAAACAAACAATCTATGTGATTAAAAAAAATAAAGTTCTTTCCCTTAATTTTTTTTAGAAACAAAAATTACAACATAGTCGCATTTGTGACTACCCTTCAACTAGATTGTTATATTGTTTTTGGAAAAAAAATACGAGATAGTCATGCTGCTGCGACTAACCTAAAACCATATTTATATATATTTTTGGTAGACCTGCAATACCAAGTGTTAGATTTGTAACCAAAATGTTATGGAAACATAAAACCAAACTAGAAAAGGACTATAAAACCCTACAAAAAACACTATTAGATTGAGAAAACGAAATGATTTACCCCAACCAAAACGGTCCTACTGTGGTCGCCAATGCCTAAATTTGGATTACCTACAAGATGTGTTAGTTGATATAAAAATATCCAAATTAATGCTACTTAATAAATGAGCTTACACTTCTATTGAAAATGAGGACAATCATAGGTTCTTTTAACAAATAAAGTGGGTAAAATTCTTGATTCAAATATGAAACCTGCATGTAAACACTTAGAAAAATGTTAGTAATTTTTTGGGGTTAGGAGACCTGCCTCGGTCAAATTCCTAACCATTTAAGGATATAAAAGACATTTTATTGTAGAAAAATGACAAGAAAATGCTTAAAAACAAATGGTATACCTAATCTTAATTGTAAACCAGTCGCAACATTGATTCACCAAAGATCACACAGAGGTTTCAGGCTAGTCGTGGGTGTGACTGACACCTGTGTTGAAATATCCGCCAAAATAGTGATGTCATGAGCTGCACCAGTCCTTTATGATTTGCCTTCACCTCTCTAAAACCTGTAATACCGAAATATGCAAGAAAAGAAGCAACAACTCAAGTATGGGCTTTATTGCATCAAGAGTCAAGGGGATAAAAGTTAAGAGCCCAAGAGGTCCATAGGATGAAATGATGGGGGGTGAGTGGTGTTTTATAATTTTTGAGTACATAGAATATTGTGACACATATGGGTGCGATGTGCATAGATGGGTGAGATGATAAGGGTCCATAACACATTGGGTGTACAAATGGGTAGTTGGGATGGAAAAAATAAAATGTGAATGCGTGAATGTTAGTAAGATGATATGTCTTTTATCACCTTTTGGTGGGGTTTTATATTATTTGAGTTGCTTTTGTGGAATTATTTGATTTGTTTGGGATTATTATGGTTTATTAATATGTTGGGTAATGTAAAATAGGAGACCTTATGCACAAGGCACATTTTAAAATGGGCGTATGCTACCATTGAAAATGAGAAAGAAAATCATGGGTTCTTTCAACGATTAAAGTGGGTAAACTCCCTAATCTGAATCTAAAACCTACAGGTAAACACTTAGAAAAATGTTTGTTGTTTTTGGTGGTTAAGGGACCTTCATCAGTCAGATCCCTAACCATTTAAGGATATAAAAGACATTATATTATATAAAAATGACAAAACAATGCATAAAAATGTATGGTATACCCAACTTTGTCGCAATTGTGATGCTCTAAAAATTGCAAATAGGTTGTAGATTCAAAATAGGAGGAGGCAAAAACTTTATACAATTATGTGAGTAGGGATTTGTAGTCTTCAAGTTCTTGTGGTGAGAGTGAAGAACCAAGTTTTAAGATCTTTGGTTCTTCCTCGGTCTAGATCTTTTTATTAATAGGATTCTTCAATGAAGGAAACATTCCCTTCTTCAAACTCAAGTGGTGCTAACGGAAGATCCAACACCTCGTCTTCAGTTTCACAAATGTCTATATCTTTGGTGGATAAATCATTGTTTTTGATTTTAATAATATGAGTCATAATATTCATTCTATAGGATGGATGAAGGATGTAAATTCATGGAAATCTCTTTCTTGTGATGTGAGTGAAGTAGGTGTTTGTAAGCATGTAAATACTCTAGAATGACCTCATCATTCTCTGTTATGTCAAGGTTTAATGATATAAGGTCATATAGTTTGAATACACCTGTTTCAGGTGGGAGTTTCTTCTTGACAAGAGGGCCACGCCTTAACGAGAAAAAAATGTCATCTTTAATAAGACCACAAAAAGGAAAATAACTTACATAAGTAGTAGCGATGGCATTGACTATATGGTTTTGACTCCTAGGGATGGATTCAATAAATATGAAATCAAAATATTTAACTAATGTCTGGACAACATTCTTGTATAGCTGCAAATGTTTGGCTTTGGTGTGATAGAATTTTGCTACCTGATTAGTGATAAGTTGAGAGCCACCAAGCATTCATACCCTCTGAATACCAAGTTTGCATCCTAGGATAAGGGGCGATCAATAAATATCCATAATCGATTGTGTTTTTTAGTGAATTAAAAGTTAAGGAGAAAGCAGAAAGGTAAAATCTTTGTTCCATGAGAGATTAATACTTTACCTTCCCTTGCCCCTGTGGCACACTTGGTTCCATCATGGGACATGGTCCATAGGTTGAATTTGAGGAGGAGGGTCATAAGATAGGCTAGATAGTAGAGGTTGATTTTTGTTGATTTCAACCATGTTCACATCAACTACCATGACTAGAGAAGGTTGATCTTTCTCATTCTCAAGTAAGTGAAAATGGTACATGGTATGCCCTTTTAGGTTGAAAGGAAGTATGAGAGGTGAATAATTTTCCATGATATTGATGATTTGTATAATAGTCTTCAGGGACACAACTTTGATATCTTATTTATAAATATCGTTAATAAAGAAGTTCCTTTCCTTGTCTTCCAGATCTCTTCCTCATCTTTCCTATTCGGAGGAGTGTCAAGATCTGTAAACATAGGTTTAGGCTTAACATCAAATTTTGTGGCTTGATTTTTCCCTTTTCTATGTAGGTGGATATTCATGGATAATTGTAGGTAAGTCATGATGGATATGGATGCGTGGAAATATCTTAGCATTGTATGAAGTATTTGAATGGGTTAGGGTCACCTTTTACAAGGAATACCTTCCCTAGATGTAATAAATGAATATCCTAACATAATGTTTAAGGGATTCCTTCATTCGATGAATCCATGACCATCCTAAAAGCATATTGGTATTTTGTTTCATGGTTTATGACATAGAATTCAGTAAGGATGGTCTTTGGACCAAGAGTTATGGGTTAGAATGATGGTACCAATTGAAGTGATTCTGAGACTATAATACCCAAGAAGATGTTTCCACTAGATAAGAAGTTGGTCTCACCATACCTAAGTTTTTTTAGAAGTGAAAAGGGGAAAATGTTAATGGTTGCACCATCATTCACTATATCTCGTTTTAACCAAATTTTCATATATCTATATCTGTAAGTGGAGAGTAGGACCTCCTCTTATGGAAATTTCCACATCTATGAGAAATTGGCCAGGGTCAAAGAAATAGCCTCCATCTCTCATTGTGGTGGCTAAAGGGAGCATGTCCATGTCTATGTGATTAAATCTTGCCTCTGGTGGGGGTGTAACATAGGCTAAATGTCCAAGCCCAATGACATCTAAGAGTGTGAGTTGATGAGCTGGGGAGTTCTTCAAGAGATCTAAAAATGAAATGTGAAAAAATGTCTTAGAAAGGTTAGTGATAGTATCATAGTTCCTTAATTTCTTAGGAATCACATTTTTCTACACGTCAAAGGGGATTGCAATGGAGAATTGGGATTTTGATACTCCTTGGTCCTAGTGATGAGATCAAATTCTTTCTCTATTTCTAGTTCTATGAGGGTAATCATACATGGTTTCCCAAATGTACCTAAACATTGGGCCACATTAGGATTAATCATGGGAGAGGTCGAGGCTTGAACATCATGGTTTCCAACCATGGCCATGATTTATTGTTACAGTGGATGTTGTTTGGGTTGTGGTGGAAAAATTACCATTGTCGATTAATGGGTTACATGTTGTTTGGAATGACATTCGAATGATGGTTTGCGAAGGGATTTTGGTAATACATATATGAGGATTTTGGGGTATTGCATAGCTCATGTGAGGCATGTGTTAATCATTAATACTTTTTACCCTTAAAAACTACTCATGGAAGGCTTGTGTTTGCTTTTCAAGAAGGTGTTGGACATGCCTATTTTACTCTCTACAAATAGTAGTATCAATGCCCCTAACTCTATGGAGTAGGAAAAATAAATCGGGGTCATAATTTGGGGGTAAATGGTTTAAATTTCCATAACCGAACCACGGATGGGGCCAAAATTGTTTTCGTATTGGCCTTCCCTGTTCCCATTCTAATTTGATTACAGGTTTTGGTTATGGTTGTAATTTGGATTGGTATTTGGATCCCGGTTAAAATTGACCACATTCATAGTGGGTCGATTATTCTTAGTGTGAATATTTCTATTGTAGTTGTTATTATTGCCATTGTTTGGTTGGTTGATGGTGTTGTTAGGTAAATTTGGCTTCTTTGGTTGGTCTTGTTAGAAGCACAATGACTAGGGGGTTGAAACAGTCCTTTAAAACTTTCATTCAATTAACCATGCATAATTGTAAACCTTGCTTAACCATACATTAGTTATTCATCAATCATTCATCTTAACCAGTATGCATCATGAAAATTACCATACATGAACAAACACATAACACAATGACACAAGATATAAAGTGGGAAAATATTAACGGGAAGAAAAATCATTGAGCCTTTGCATATATTACTCAACACAAAGGACTCCTGTAAATATTACACATCATAAGAGATTTCTTTAGTGAGGCACCAACCCCACAAGGAGCATCAAACCCTATTTAGTAGAGCACCCATTCTCCAAGGAAGATAAAACCCCCCAACATGACCAAGCACCCACTTAGCCACCTGAATATGAAGATCACTTGATGAACTTGTTGTTAGACCAACTATTTGTGATCAATTTTTTAACTCTCTTTGCTCGTGTACACACCAAAATGTGTTGATTAGGTCATATGACTTTTAAGATCTATTCCTCTACCCTTCTCAAATCTTCATGCTTCTTCATAGCTCTGTTCCAGAGCCCTCTAACATCTTCACACACCTCTCCTTGCTCGCTCAAACCTTTACACTCTCCACTAGCTCAAATGAGGAAACACAACTCACATTTATACATGAATCATGCCACAAAACCTATAGGTCCGAAAAATACCATATTACCATTCAAGGTCAGTCATTTAAAACAATAATAGACACTTTACAAAAATAATCAAATGATATTACATGACACATTAGGTCAACATAAGCCTTACAAACACAAACATGACAACTAGGCCTAAAACATTAATCATTTCTCCAATGGTCATCATTTGAATTTAAAGGGCACAAGGAAGCTCCAACATGACTCCAAAATATTTGAACACTTCAGTAATAACCTCTAGACTCCATCTTCATGCTTGAACAACTATGATCCATCCATCTTCAGTGTACACCACTTCATTTGGCAAACACCACCTATTAGGTCTAAGCACCTAATAAACGAGTCCTCAAAAGTGAACAACTTGGCACACCAAAGCTCTTCTCAAAGTCACATGTGGTATATCAACAGAAAGGCATTGACCTCATACAACTCACAAGACTCATGGTGTTGAGTTGTGGAGTTTAATTGCTTCACTTGGCATGCTTTTACAGAACTTGTTGGAAAAAATAATAATCCGTATCGATTGACAAACCAACGTTGGTCACCCACGGACCGGTATTGGTCAGGAAAGAAGGAACCGATAGTAGTTGCTTGTGCGTGACTACTATAATTAAGTTGCGGGAATTATATCTATCTTTAATTGTAAATTGAATTTAATGGTTGTAATTTCATAAATAAAGTGCCCTAAGATTATAGATGCATATATAAGCATAAAGCTAAGGTTTAGAAGAGATACTTCGATTGAGAATTAAGATAAGTTTCTTTTAGAGATAAAAATAGAAATTTACAAAGAAGAAAGTACAGGACATCCAAGAAGTTGTAGAAGATTGAAAATCTTCATTGTATTTCCTCTATGATAATAAATTAGCTATTTTTTGGTGGACGTAGCCCACACTAGGTGAACCACGTTAAATCTTGTGTATTGTTTTAGTTCCATATTGATTGATTTTATGCTTAGATATGATTAATATATATGTACAACCGGTGTGCCAACCCCAACAACTGGTATTAAAGATTCTTTGTTTGAGGGTTGTATGTGTTGACAGATTTACTCACAGAGGGATTTTTGATTGAGTGGGAGAAAAGCAATGGGAGAAGAAGGAAAATTTAGAGTAGAGAAATGTGATGGCCATGACTATCTATTATGGAAGATGCAAGTGGAGGATTATCTGTATTAGAAATATTTATACTTACCGTTAGATGAGAAGGCAAAACCTGCAAAGATGATTGATGAAGAATAGAAAATTCTTGATAGAAAGGCTTTGGGATCTATAAGATTGAGTCTAACAGCATACGTGCTTCGAATATTACCAAATCTAGATGTACATTAGATTTGATGAAATCTTTAGAAAATCTATATGAAAAACCTAGTGTTTCAAATAAAGTTTATTTGATGAAAAATTGTTTAATTTAAAGATGCAAGAAGGTGGATATACATCAAGTCATTTGAATGATTTCCGGTCAATTATAAATCAATTAGTATTCTGTTTAAGGATGAATTGAAAGGACTTTTATTATTATTCCCATTTCTAGATAATTTGGATAACTTGGTAATGGTTGTTAGTAATACAACGTCTACTACTAATGTTTTAAAGTTTGATGATGTGGTTAGTATAATCCTGAATGAAGAAATACACAGGAAAAGTACAGGAGCATCATCATCTGGGAATGCTTTGAATGTAAAAAATAGGGGAAGGTAGAAGGAGAGATCCAAGAGAAATAATAATGGGAAATAAAATTTTAAGAATGGAGGATCTAAATCCAGAGGTAGAGGAATACCCTGCTGGAATTTTGGAAAAAAAGGACATGTAAAGAAGGATTTTTGGTTCAAGGAAAACAAAGAGAATGTACCAAACAAAGGTAAAGAGGAAAATGTTGTTGCAAAAGAGGTAATGCAAGATTCCCTAATTATCTCCTTGGATAATAAAATTGAATCATGGGTTTTAGATTACAGAGCCTCTTTCCATGTAACCCCTAATAAGGGTTATTTCAGAAATTATATCCAGGGTAATTTTGGGAATGTTTATCTAGAAGATGATGAACCATGCAATATTATTGGTAAAGGTGAAGTTCACCTTAAATTTTAGAATGGAAATACATGGATATTGAGAGATGTGAGACATGTTCTAATCCTTAAAAGAAATATAATTTATGTAGGACAATTGTGTGAAACTGGTTGCACGGTTACACTCACAACCAAATCTTGGAAAGTTACCAAAGGATCTCTTATTGTAACAAGAGGCAAGAAGGTATGATAATTATATTTATCTACATGTATTATTGATTCCTTTTTTGTTTTATCTACTTTAGATTCAGATACAAGCATGTGGCACAATCAGCTAGGCCATAGGAGAGAAAAGGGAATGTATATCTTAATGGCAAAGGGTTAGTTATCAGACCTAAAATGTGTAGATCTTGATTTCTGTGAGCATTGTATTTTTGGAAAGTATAAGAGAGTGATATTTCTCAAAGTTGGAGAAACAAAGAAGAAGCATAAATTGGAGTTTGTACACTCAGATGTGTGGGGACTAGACTAGGTAGCTTCTCATGGAGGATCCAAATAATATGTTACTTTCATTGATGATGCCATAAGAAAGGTATGGGTTTATTGTATTAAACGTAAATCTGATGTTTTTGAAACTTTTAAAAGATGGAAAGCCCTTGTGGAAAATGAATCAAATTAAAATTTAAAATCCCTTAGATTTGAGAATGGTGGTGAGTACTGCAACAAGGCTTTCAATGATTATTGTTCATTAAATGGAATACGTAAAGAAAGGACAGTTCCTAGAACACCACAGGAGAATGGTGTTATAGAGAGAATGAACAGGACAATCATGGAATGAGCTAGAAGTATGAGGATACATGTTGGATTCCCCTTACAGTTTTGGGTAGAAGCAGTAGACATGACGATTTATTTAATGAATTGTGAACCTTCAAGTGCACTAGATGGTGGAATACCAGAGGAAGCTTGGATTGGAAAAGAGGTAGATATTTATTTTCTTATAGTATTTGGCTTAGAAGCATTTGTGCATATTGATAAGGAAAATAGAAAGAAATTGGATGCAAAATCTAAAAGATGTACTTTCATTAGTTATGGCTCTGGTTATTTTAGATTCCGGTTTTGGGATTTAGAAGGTTTGAAGATAATGAGGAGTAATGACATTGATTGAAATGAAAAGATAATGTACATGGATAAAGTTTTGGTACCCAAAGGTGAACCGATGGAGAAGTTTGTGGATAAAAATGAACTCTCGGATTCAAAATAACACATATAGGTTTACACAATAACTGGTATCAGTTTTCCCCTAACCGGCCTCGGTCCCCTGTACCGGTGTCAGTTACATAAGAGACAGACTGGCGTCGGTAGAAGGTGATCGATGTCGGTCACTGTCAAAAGTAGATACAAATATACAGGAAGAGCTGATTGAGCCTTTGGCACCCCAAATCTCAATGATAAGGTCACAAATGGTAAGTAGACCTCCATAAATATTTTCACCTTCCTTATCTTATTTATTATTGATTGATCATGGTGAACTATAATTTTTTGAAGAAGCAATGCAGGATAAAGCCCACAAGTAGTGGGAGAATGAAATGAATGAGGAGATGGACTCCTTAGAGCAGAACCAGACATAGAATTTGGTTAAGTTGCCAGCAGGTAAAAGAGCATTACAAAACAAGTGGGTTTACAAGAATAAGGAAGAAGAGGGTGAACAAAAGAGATACAAGGCAAGGCTTATAGTAAAGGGATTTGCATAGAAAGCAGGTATTGACTTTGGTGAGTTATTTTCTCCTATTGTTAAGATGACTTCGATTCGTACTGTATTGAGTTTAGTTGTAGTAGAGGATTTGCACTTAGAGCAACTTGATGTCAAGATAACATTTATTCATGGTGATTTAGAGGAAGATATTAACATGAATCACCCAATTGGGTATGAAGTCAAGGGTAAGGATAAATTTTTGTGCAAATTGAAAAAGATTCTATATGGGCTCAAGCAAGCTCCAAGGTAATCATATATGAGGTTTGATAATTTCACGCATGAGCATGTTTATTTGAGATGTAAATCTGACCATTGTGTTTATTTCAAGATGATTAGAAATGGGAGCTATATTATTTTGTTATTGTGTGTGGATGATATGCTTAGTGCAGGATCTAGTATGTGGGACATTGGTGAGCTTAAAGAAAAGCTAGCTCACACATTTACAATGAAGGATTTGGGAGTTGCAAAGAGAATCGTTGGCATGAAAATTCATAGAGATAGGGAAAACAGGAAGTTGTATTTGTCTCAGGAGCATTATATCAATAAGGTGTTGGAAAGGTTTAATTTGTAAAATTCAAAAACTATAAGTACACCTATGGTTGGACACTTCAAATTTGAAAAAATATCAGTTTCCTACATCACATGAGGAGTATGAGTACATGGCATGAGTTATGTATGCTTCAGAAGTTGGGAGCTTGATGTATGTTATGGTTTGTACTAGACCAGACATTGCATAGGCAGTGGGAGTTGTGAGTAGATTTATGGCTAATCTAGGTAAAGAGCATTGGAAATTAGTCCAATGGATTCTCAGGTATTTGAGAGGGACATTTAGCATGCAGTTATGCTATGGAGGGTCAGATACTTCTTTACATGGCTATGCAGATTCAGAGATGACTAGTGATTTGGATGGCAGAAGGAGCACCACTGGATATGTTTTCATAGTAGGTGGCATGACAGTTAGCTAGATTTATAGATTGCAGAAGGTTTTGGCCCTATCTACTACAGAGGTTAAGTATGTTGCAGCTACAAAAGCTAGCAAGGAGATGATATAGATGAGTAGGTTCATGGAAGAGTTGGGAAAGGACCAAGAGGATTGAAGATTGTATAGTGATATTCGAATTGTAATTAATCTGGAAAAGAAATTAGTGTTTCATTCTAGATCGAAACACATTCAGTAGAGGTATCACTTCATATGATAGGTATTGGAGGATGGGCAGCTGAAGTTGGAGAAAATTCATACAAAGGAGAACCTTGCGGATATGTTAACGAAGTCATTGGCAAATGAGAAGTTTGAGCTACACTGCACTTCTGTTGGTCTTTGAGTTTGAGACTTGAGGAGGGAGAAACAAGACAAGGAAAGGATCATAGGCTAGAACTGTACGGTACAATACAATAATTTATCTCCAAGTGGGAGATTGCTGAGTTGTGGAGCTTAATTGCTTCACTTGTCATGCTTTTACAGAACTTGCTGGAAAACACAGTAACCGACATTGGTTGAAAAACTGACGTCGGTCACCCATGGACTGGTATCAGTCAGGCAAGAAGGAACTAAAATTGGTTAAGGCTAACAAGCATCAGTTTCCTGTGCGTGACTACTATAACTAAGTTACAGGAATTAGATCTATCTTTAGTTGTAAAGTGAATCTAATGGTTGTAATTGTATAGTTAAAGTGCCCTAAGATTATAGATGCATATATAAGCATAAAGCTAGGGTTTAGAAGAGAGAATTTGATTGAGAATTAAGAGAATTAAGATAAATTTGCAAAGAATAAAGTACAGGACATCCAAGAAGGTGTGGGAGATTGAAAATCTTCATTGTATTTATTTTTTTATAATAAATTAGTTGTTTCTTGGTGGACGTAACCCACACTAGGTGAACCACATTAAATATTGTGTATTTTTTCTTCTTGTTTATTTCTGTATTGATTGCTTTTATGCTTAGATCCAATTAATATATTTGTACAACTGGTGTGCTAACCTCAACACATGGAAATGTTCAACTCAGGGCATAACACTGCAAAACACCCCCCTTCTCCGAATCTACTCAAACCTAGTTCTAGGTCTTAAGAACTGGTCATCTACTTATCAAGATCTAACACCTCAAGGGAAACTTCCAAGCACTTTCATCACTGGTAACACTTTAATGGCATCCTAATACACCTCCTCAAGCACTCATATGCATATGTTGCATGAATAAATACACACTTGCATACTTTTTCGACAAACCTAATAGGGTTGATTAGGTCATTTGGGATTTAACATGAAAACACCTCATTTCATCAATCTAAGAGATCAAACACATCATATGGGACCTCTACAAGTTGTTTGTGCTCATATTTTACTACTACACCATGCATTTCTACCTAGCACCTCTTAGACATCCATGACTGGTTTTGACCTCATTAGACCATTAGTTGTAGACACATTTGGAAGACATGTTTCACCAATGTCTTGCACATAACATATCCCAATATTTTCATGAGAATTTAGAACACATACCAAACTTGAGGGATCAATTAGTTTCACTTCATGAACCTTGCAACATATACATGTACATGTAAATCTTCACAAAACAGAGTTTTTTTGTAGCTTACCATTACACCTGGAGCATGCCACCACCACAAAAATGAGCTATAATGAATTCTCTCCATGCATGAACCTTCACACTAGCCTTCCCAAGTCATTACATGGTCAAAACCTTCATTTCTTTTATATTGCTACAAGACTAGGGTTTTAGGATGGTTTAAACCCACTTAGCTTCTTAACAATCATTCATGAAGGATATGGCATCATTTTACCTCATTCCAATTACAAATGAATCTTAACTTCATGCCTTAACATTGATGAATTGTTCGGATCCCCATGCATATTTTGCATGTGTGAACGAGCATTCAAAAATGACCATTGAGATGGAAAACAATGTTTGAAGAGCTCAGTAGAGCTCAAAACAACTTTTTCATGTTTTTCCATCAATATCTTGACCTAAAACATTTTCACATGCCTCTGGTATGACCTATATCATGGTTTCCAATGCTCATCCATTCTTAAATACCTCTAGAACTCATCATGAATCTTGGTTTTCCCGTGCCTTGTTGCCTTGTCTTCTATGTCTTGCTTCAATAGGACATTGAACATGCACTATAGACCTAAACCATGACCTTTTACACCTTCCACACATGTTATGCAATGTCAAAATACTCCTCACATGGTCAAACTTAATTTCTTTGGCCTACTTTGCTTCATACCTCATGTTATGCTTGCACTAGGTCTAGGACTAGGCTTAGTTAGGCTTACTTCAACACATGTTTCATGTACACTGACTTGTTCTCCTTCTTGCAAACTCACTAACACCTTTGACACATCTATTTGATCATGTTATACACCCTATCAAATTTGGAACACATCTGGATCTCACTCAACACACCTTGTTTCTTGAACCATGCATCAAGAACATGCACTCACTCCTAGACACCATGCTAATTCACCAACGCAACACAACATGCCACTAAAAAAGGACACTACTAATAAAAATTCACTCATTTCACCTTATTTTACATCAATGAAAACATCATGCACTCTCGTATGCACACCAAATGCACACTAAGACATCCTTTGACATCAATGCTACTTGACATCAATGATAATAACAATGACACATGTCCAACAATATTGCCCTTTGTCATTGATGGCAACAATCTTCAGAAACATTGATGGAAACCACTCATGCAAGCACCTTCAGACCTCAATCTTCTTGTTTCTAAGAACACTCACCCCCATTGACATATATGGAAAAGGATCTATAACAACTTGACATGAAAACAACATCAACAATGCATAAACTCATACTTACAAGCTTTCCCTTTGTTTGTACTCACTCTCTTGTCTTAAAAAACTGCTACATATCCTAGACTCAGTCTTCAAACATCCATTAGAATCCCCCTAAGAAAATGCATACCTCATTTGTCACTATTTCTAGCCATGGAACTGACTCGCCCTTGGATCATGCTTTCTCTAACCTTGGAGACCTGGTGGAATAGGTATGCCTCTGTCCTGCAAAATTTTTCTCATCCTGAGCCCAAAATCCACTGACAACTCACAAGAACCATTTAAACACTCACTAGACAACATTTTATGATATCTTCCATCCTTATACTTCCTTAAAAATGTATTCATCAACTGAAACTAGCTTTTTGATCATCACATATCTATTAGTCCTAAACATTCTTCACATTGTCCTTAAAAATGAAACCAAGACTAAAACATACCCTATAGAGCATACCTTGAATCATATATGAAACTCACATCATGCAATATCCCTTCACGCATTTGATGGTCTGATCAAGTCATCATAAAAATGAATGAGTTTCTTCTGCACTTGTCCTTCTTAGCTGTGTTTCTGACTCCTAAACACCTGTTATACACTTGATAGGATCATGAAACTTTGTTCAGTTTCCTTGAAGTAATTGAAACAATTTTTTTACTAAGATAACAAAACTTCTATCTTATCCTGCTCTTGTCAAGTACTTCACAACTCCCCTTGAATTAAACATATCTTTCATTCAACATAAATGAAGACACTGAATCACAGAATTACATACCTTGTTCTTGATTTGACTGCTTGACTCAATCTTTTGATCTTCCATAAAATATCTATGACCTCAAGATTCAAAAAACATACTTCATTTAAGCTTCACACAATTGTAAGACTTCATTCCTGTTAACAACCTTCTTAAAACGCATTCAAGATGTCAATATACCTCCAAATATTATATCTCACCTAGATGTTGACCTGCAAACCCATACTGTGTCTTCTAATTATGCATACAGTCATTCTTCATTCTTGTTGTAGACCTTCATAAAAACACAGTTCAAGGCATCTATCAATCATAGATATTTCAAGCAATCAAAATGCTTCAACTAACAGGAAAATGTCTCCATGAAGAATAGTGGAATCACTCCTTTTAATTGGATAAATTTTAGCAAGACCAAACACCCTTGTCCTCATGGGACATGTCACCATACTTAATAATCCACTTCCTTAGTTATTTTGTCTTCATCTCCCCATCATCCACCTGGCATTCTTCTTGTGATTATAGAAGGACATCTTGAGGTTCTTCAACAACAAACAAACTTCTTTGACCAATAGGCTCATCATTACTAGAGCAAGTTGCTTTAGGTTCTTCCTTTGCTTTCTCAACATGATTAGACCTTAAATATGCCTCCCTCTCATAGTTATTCTTCATCCATTTATATTATATAGCAATATTCCCAACACAGTTACAATTGAAACAAACAACATGATTCTTACCTTCATCTCTCCAATTCTAACCAGGTGGCTCAAGATGACAATATCTAGTAATGTGACCCTTCTCATGGTAGTTATAGAACACAACTTCACTCTTATCTCTTGTCTGATACGAATTGAAATTCCTTCTTTGATTCCATGAGCCCTCATAATTAGATGATCTTCCACACTCTTTTTCCTTGTGACCAAATCCATTGCAACTATGATAATAACCATTGAAAGTATTTTCATACCTTGATGCATTGGGTTGTTTGATAGACATTGTCTTCATGTTCTTCTTCATCTGATCTTCTTTGGAACTTGAACCATCGATATCCTTGATTAAAGTAACATCTTCTTTCATTGCCTCTTTTCCCTTGAGGTTCTCCTTGAACGCTAGACCATAATGAGCGCTAACCATTAAAAAACCTAACATTCCCCCCCTTAGTGCGAACATGAGGAAAACCTACCTTGTACTTGCACTTGCTTATGATCTAGTGATTTTCATAGGATAATTAGCAACCTTACTAATGGTTTTATAAACAGTTGGCCACAAATAAAAAATGATGGTTTTACAAGTGGAGTATCACAAACCAAAAGGTGATGGTTTTGCAAATGGTTTACCAACAACCAAGAGTGGTGGTTTTGCAAGTGGTTTACCACAAACCATAAATGATGGTTTTATAAGTGGATTACCAATAGCCACATCATGATGTGCCAAATAATATTATCAACTCTCATCAATATCTCACTGCAGGGAATAACATAGGAAATTTTATTGTCCATACACACATAGGAAAAACTATCACAGTGGAAATGGAACATTGGATCATGTTCCCCCCCTCAATGTAAAATTTTCACTTATGGATCATGCCCCCCCCCCTCAATGTAAAATTTCAACAAAATAAGAAATCAGGAGCACATCACACTGAAGCACTGAAATCTGAAGCACGTTGGAAAAACTAAAAAACATACTCTAAAAAAAATGCCACCAAACCATCTATGCGGCCTCATCGTTGGCGACTAACAAAAGGTCATTGATTTACCTCCAACCTCCATTGTCTCCATCCTCTAATGTGATGCTACTAACTCAACTTGATTTTTCTTTGAGGTTGTTTGAACAATTCACCCCCACAAGATGGACGTCGCGTACAAGTCAAAATGCATCCAATTATTGAAAAGTGAGGCAATTTTTTTTTTCAAACTTTTTTACAATGACACAAATTGATGAATTTGACTAGAAATAACACTTAACAACATTGAGCAACTCTTTTGAGAACTTGACTATATAATTTTTTATGATAAACAAGACTCTTTACAAAATAGTAACGAGGATACAATGGACAAAAAATGAAAACATCCCTATAGACACTAAACTATTAGCAAAAATGATTGAAATGACATAACAAACTATTGCCTTTTAGAACTCACAACTACTTTAAATGACTACTGATAAGTATTGATATTAAAATACAAAGAATCTTAAATTATCAAAACCTAATACTCTAAATCGACTTTAACATAAACTCTTTGGAATACACATAAAACTATAAATTTAAATTTAAATCACACTCAAACTTTGACAAAATGACATGTTGGAGAAATCTTGCATGGAGATTGAGACTTTCGAGCTTGAGCCTGAGTTGTAGTAATATGTTGCAATCAGAGTCGTCCAAATTGATAAGAAGTTGTGGAGCTTGGCAATGTCATGAATTAGAATGAGTTGTTCAAACCAAATTCACTCAATACAAAATGTGAGCAGAGAGAACTGGTAGATGCTACTGCAGGAACTGTCAGACATAATGATGGATACAAAAAATAACCATTTATTGTTGTGTCAATGTTCATCTCATATGGATATGGCAGTGATTTTGAATGAAGATATGTAAATTGCATGATAGAAGGATCTTTAGACGTGTTCTTTCTTTGTAAATGTCTTGCAGATCAAGTCATGCAAGGCATGCACGTGAAAAAAATGGGTGATCTAACTATAAAATTCAAGGAAATCGATGCAAGAAACTCAAAGTTGATTCAGGTCTAGGGAAATCTTTCCCATGAGTCAATAGTGCATCAATCTATGTTATGGAATAGATCTTCCTCTTCTGACTTCAAAACAGCTAGGCATGAGCTTTGGATTCCAGCAAGAACATATTAAAGTGATGATCTAAAGGATCAAATGCTAGCTTCTTCGTTGCATTGTATGATTCCTAAATTCAAATAGGATCTCTATATATGTAACTAGAGGACTAGGTCACGTGTTGGTGATGCACACAAATACTTGTCTGATCGCTTAAATAGCTAGGCTAAGATTAGAGAAATCACCACTAGTTTCAAACCTGATTTTCTGGCATAAAAGTATAAATGAAGAAACTCATAAATCCAAAGCAAGATTGAAGATTATGGCGCTGCCCCTACTACCGTTCTATTTGTCCATAACAAGTACATAACCAATTTCACTCTGATACCAAATGATTTGGTATTCAGATACACAAAATTAAACACAACAAAATAATTATTCATTCCCTCTTAAAAATTCGACCAGCAACATACAAATATATAGGAAATGAATTCCTATATTTATGGAGTTATAATATCCTCCAAAATATCATAATAATACTCACCTAGATATTAACGTAATATTGTTGTTATAACAATATATACGTTTGACCAAACAATTAACTATCTAATAAATTATTACCCACTTATATTTACATTAACCATAATGAGCACTAACCATTGATTTCCTAACAATTTTTGTTGCAACCCTTACATCCTTATGAAAATTTTATCCTTTGCCTCCTTCTCTCATGCATGCACCCAACGCTACAACCTTTGTGCCAATCCAAGGCCACCGCGTGTAAAACTCTAGAACATAGCAAATAAAGAGCACTTCACAGGGACAAATAGAAAAGTATCAGCTGTGTGTGGATCCTTGTAGCGATTGGAGGCGTAACACATGGCGAAGACCCATGAACTTGCAGTCATCCTGCAAGCTCTCGCAACCAATCAAATTGCGCCACATGTCTAGTGTGTTGTTCTTGCACTATAGAACTTTAAATCACCATAAATTATTCCACAGAGCTCAGAATCGTGCGTGGTTGGTCTTATTGGAAAGCTATTGACATGGGATACACTCTAGGCTCTTTAAAATCAAATTTTGGTGGGATTTGGTAGGTGAAAATGGGAAAATGTGATTGATATCATTAATGCATAGTTACAGTCGAGTCAACCACCCAAATTTCATAGGATTTGTCCTTTTTCCTTCTTTCGCATGCAAACTGATATAAAGAGGTAGATTTGATAGAGTTACAGGATGATTTGTAGGCATTCATTACATCTTGTTGGTGGTTATGACTTGGAATCCAAGTTTTCCCCTCTCTTTTCACTCTTCTTCTCTCCCCATTCTTCTATATATTATAGAATAATTCCCATTTGTAAAGGCTGGACCCTCTTAGAATGCAAGGGCATTATTTAGAATAGTGCATTTTACATTTTGAGTTGTAGCCCTCATATCTGGACCACTGCGTGTGGCTTCTTGCCTCCTTCTTTCATTGTAATGGACTGTGCATTCATTTGGAGCAATAAAAGTTGTGTTTTGTGGATATTATCTACCCTAACCTATGTTTATTGCATCTTCTTTCCTTTCTTGTGCAATATTGGTATGTTGTGCATGTTTTACATCTCTTGCAGGATTTCTTTTATGTTGTGCTCCATGAAAATGAGAGCTTGAATGTTGTTCTGGACTGTGGCATGCATGTTTGCCCTCCCTTTGCTCATTTTGTTTCATTTTCACTCACTTGAGAGTGTTTTTTTCCCCTTCTTTATGGTGTTATCACCTCCTTTTAGTTTAGGATTTCAGTTTTTATGCATTTCTCTCTCTCCTTGGTCCCTTGGAATGATAGAGTAGTGTAAGATAGCTACATTTTCTTTCTTAGGAGTAGTTTTAATAGTAGGAATAAGTAGAGGAATTCTATCTTCTCCGGAGGTTTGTCTCAAGCACAAGTCCCACAACTTGGAGACAATCTCATGTTTACTCAAAGACATGGATCATCCTGATTCATGTGCGGGGTGCAATTTTTAGCTCCAATGACTAGTACTCGAGGCAAGATGGGTGTATGATCCTTTGTTAATAGATTCACAAGAATGTGACTTTTTCATCCAAGGAAGTGAAACTCTCACCTATCTCTTTACGAGAGATGTTAAGATCAAGAATGATGGAAGTGTGCGATTCTTGATCTATGTCGATTATGTAGAATTAACTATGACCAAGTTGTAGGACCCTCAAACAAGTGTTTCTCTTTCAAGATGTTCTTCTCCAAAGGGTCTTATAGTAATGTGGATAGTGTGAGACGATAAAACTATGGATTTTCACTCTTAGGAGGGTACAAATAATCAAACTAAAATTGCTCAACAATAGAGAGATGTGTGTTTAATGTTTCAAGTTGGTTGATGATCAAATGTGGTAAAAGAGTAGAGCAGAAGACTAGTGTGCGTAGTCTTAAGCTTGTTTTTTTGATACGGGTCAATACCAGGTTTGAAGATTCTCTTATGAGGTTGATTTGGACCAGGAATGGTCATATGTGGATATCAACTCACTAGGGGGGAAACAAAATGCTAAAGGGGAATCATGGGCTAAGTACAGGTAGCATGAACTCCTAAAAGATATGTTATGTGTTTTGTTTGCTAGTTGATTTAATTAAATACTAATAAAAAATGAATGATGAAAGGTATAATAAATCTATTTAAATCAAAATATTAATAGCAAATGTTTTGAATTCATTTAATGGGTAAGTGCACGAAGTTGGGGGGCCAAAAAGCAGAAAAAAACCTGAAAAAAGTAAAATGAGTACGTGTTCTGTTATAACGCGATTGCGTTTTAAATTGTTAGGGTTGGGATTTATCAAGGCATAACGTGTACGTGTTATGCCTACTATAAAGAAAATAAATAGGCATGAGCCTCTATCATTTTATCTCCCTCAAACGCGAGCTTCAGAGTTTAACCATGCCCTCAGTGTTTTTTCATTCAGCTGGATCTCAAGCTCAAAGGATCATTTCTGGATCGCCGAGAAGATTTAAATTGACGATGGTGCACCACGGAGAGGAGGTAATCCCAATTATTTTCTCAAAATTGCATTAAAAATATGATAATTATAGATTAAAATTTGAATTAAATACATATTTTTTATTGTTACAATTAGAGGTCGAGGGAATCAACCATAACCAAACCCTGTTATTCCTATCATCCCTCCCGACACTCCCACAATTGCTCAACATCCTTGGGTAGTCAAGAAGATTTAGCAGCCCACATAGTTGAAAACAAAATTGAAATTGAGGATTTAATGAAAACAATGAGGAATTCACAATCTACAAACCCCCACCGCGCCTCTCTTGCAAACACATTGGAGGCATTATTTATTCAAGTTGACGCGACAACGAGGCAAATTGATCGTTGGACAACTTACAGAGAGGGTTGTAGGGTTTATTATTCCAACAAATTGTCATATGTGGATGTAAAGAAAAAATAAATTTCAAAAGACCTCATATGCACCTTATTCATGGACCCCCACACTAATTTTCTTGTTCTGTTGTTATGTAAACGGTTTCTCATCCATTGGTGCAATAATAATTTGATTAAAAATAATTTTTGGGGCCGATGGTGGATGGTGTTTGATTTTCCACCTTGTAATAACAACGAGGTGCCACTATACTTTCTTAGGAAACTTTATTGTGAGTTTATCCTCAACGAGATCCCAAATTATTTTGATTTTTGAGATTTTCAGGGCCAAGGAAAAGGATCTGCACAGGATCGACCAGGTGCACAACGTGCACCTATTCAGCAGGTTAGATTCCCTGCACAAAAGCCCCCCTCACCCTGAGATTGTACCTCAAGTAGTGAAGGAGATAGTAGAGATTAAGACGAAATCCTCTCGCGGTTTTCTCCATCTCCATTTGGTTCTCTCATTGTCTTATTGTTTGCAAACGCTCAAAATAGTGTAGTTTGATTCAGTGTAAGGCTGCTAGATGTTGTATTTTACAAACGGTAACTTGTGGGACCAAACCGTCTAGGCCAACACGTCCAGGATTGCCTGGTGAATGCTAGTGGAGGATTTTTTTTGGTTCCCTACGCTCCCTGTGCTTTCGAGCTACCTCGTTCAGGTGTAGTCTCTTAAGTGCCCCGAGGCCAAAACACGCTATATATTCGACAGGTGATTTCTCAAACTCCGTGGTACCTAGAGACATATCGTTAGATCCAAGACCTCCACATTGGAACCCTCTACAAAATCCTCTCATAGTTTATCTTCATATCCATTTGGTTCTCTCGTTGTCCTATTGTTTGCAAATGTGTGAAATACTGCAGTCTGAGTCAGTGTAGCCTGTAGCGCTGCCAGACGCTATAGTTTACAAAAGGAAGCTCGTGGGACCAAACCAATTATGCCAACACGTCGAGGGTGGCCATGTGAACACGAGTGGAGGCTTTTTTTTTGTTCCCTACGCTCCTCGTGCTTTCAGGATGCCTCGTCCGGGCGTAGTCCCTTAAGAGCCCTGAGGCCAAAACACACTATATCTTCGATGGGTGATTTCTCAGACTCCATGGCACCTAGAGACTTGTCTCATTAGATCCGAGACCCTCCATGTCAGGGCCCTCTACGAAATCCTCTCACGGTTTTCTCCATCTTCATTTGGTTATCTCATTGTCCTATTGTTTGCAAACACGCGAAATATTACAGTCTGAGTTAGTGTACGGCTGTCAAACGCTATAGTTTGCAAACGGAAGCTCATGGGACCAAACCAATTACGACAACACATCGGGGTGGCAAGGTGAATGCTAGTGGAGGGGTTTTTTTTGGTTCCCTATGCTACCTGTGCTTTTGGGCTACCTTGTCTGGGCGTAGTCCCTTAAGAGCCCTGAGGCCAAAACACGCTATATCTTTGACAGGTGATTTATCAGACTCCATGGCACCTAGATACATCTCGTCAAATCCAAGACCTCCACGTCAAGGCCCTCTATGAAATATTCTAACGTGATTTTCTCCATCTCCATTCGGTTCTCTTATTGTCCTATTGTTTACAAACGTGCGAAATACTGTAGTTTAAGTCAGTGCACGGCTGCCAGATGCTATAGTTTGCAAACGGAAGCTCGTGGGACCGAACCAACTATGCCAACATGTCGGGGTGGCTAGGTGAACGCTAGTGGAGGCTTTGTTTTGGTTCCCTATGCTACTCTATGCTTTCAGGCTACCTCGTTCAGAGCGTAGTCCCTTAAGAGCCTTGAGGCCAAAACATGTTATATCTTCGACGGGTGATTTCTCGGACTCCGTGGCACCTAAAGACATATCATCAGATCTAATACCTCCATGTCAGGGCCCTCTAACGAAATCCTCTCATGGTTTTCTCCATCTCCATTTGGTTCTCTCGTTGTCCTACTGTTTGCAAATGCGCGAAATAGTGCAGTTTGAGTCAGTGTAAGGTTGTCCATTGCCAATCATCTGAATAATATAGGTGGTTCATACAATATAGGTGGTGAAATGAGAATTTTAATAAGATATTTTTACAATATAGGTGGTGAAATGAGAATTTCTGTTTGTTGTTCCTTTCTAATATTTAATTTCTCTTAGCTTCACTTGGCTTCGAGAATAATAAATTCTCTAGTGACAGTGCCAACCATGTGAAGGTGGAAGCTTTTTTGGCACCACTAACCTACATAAACATGTTAGTAAGTAATTAAATAGAATTTTAAATCATACAAAATTTAAACAAAATCATTTAAGTAAATATTCAAATTAAATTCATGAAGAACATACCTTTGCAAATTCAATCCAATGAACCACAAGGATCAACTCTATTCTTGACAGTAGCAAGAATTGCTTCATGATCTGATTCACAAACCTTCCACAGATTCTTGTTTGATGGCCGACCTTGATATTTGATCAATTTAATATTTGTTGCAAGGACCAAATGTGAATAGTGAAGTATCTTCTGATGTACTTCATAGTCTTCAAACAACCAAATGTTTGATTTTTTGATAGGATATCGTCGAAGCCAAGTTCTAGTGACTACCACTGACCCAGTGGGATACTCAAGGTCTTCACCATCAATGACTGTGGAAGTCAATTTTTTTCCCCTCTACACAACGAGACAAGAAGTAGTATGTTTCCTCTTCATTAAATTCCGTCACAATAACTGCAAAAACGTGCCCTATGTATCACAAAGTAAAACTATTCAGTCAATTTAAAAATACATTAAGAGTTGACCATTTAATAATTTATAAATCTAAAACATGGCATGTACATATATGTATGTACCTTGTTGCACTAAATTAGAGACTTGGTCAAAGTCAGGTGATGTTGTCATTTGATCTGAAGACCCTGCAAGTTGTAATGCTTATGGAACTTGATGTGTGTCGAGTGGAATTAGAGGTCTACAAGTCCATTCATCCACCCACTGTTGTGACTCACATTCATTCCACACAAAATCAATGCATGATATACAAAAACATGTCATGCACCTAGTATAAATAGTCCAAGCATTTGCATCTAAACTACGGAATGAGTGCATATCACTTGATCCTACAACTGTCATACAATCTTCAAAGTTTTCCAGATGTTGTTCCTCTATCAACCAAAAATATCTACGAACCATTGATCTCTCTTGAGATTCATGGCCCATATTCTTGACACACCAATCAACAATGTTTTTTACATCTGTAAATTTAGCACCATCCTTGAACTTTAACTCTTCTCTTGCAAGTGCTCTTTTCACACATGCTCCTGCACCATCATGCTCTCCTTTTCCATGCCCTACCTCAGTAAAACTCCAGATATGTTGTACATTTGTTTCTTTGTGCATCCTTCTTAGCCAATAAAACATCTGTGCATTCTTGAATTGTGATGTGCAGTTGTCCGACCAAATGTAATGTTGATCGAAACTAATGTTCCTCTCATTCAAGTTCGCATAAAACACCTGGAAACACCCTTGTACATATTCTGTAGAATGTGTTCGATCATCACTGATGTAGAAATGATACTCTCTTAATATTTTTCGATCTTGCTCAGTGCTTTCAGGAGAGTGCATGAATGCTATATGCATGAAAATAGAAACTTGCACTGAGTTATAATATTGAGACTGAACCTCCATTTGTGGCTGCAATGTGTAATTCTCTGTGAAGTCAACTACTGAAACAATAGTACCAAGTGGGAATGTGTCCTTTCTTAACTTGAATTGTTCATCCAACCATCGAGCTCTATGTGTGTGCCTTGCATACTCATAAAAAAATTCCTCTCTGAATTTGACCATATATTCTGATACAAGTAATTGTTTTCTAACAAGCTCACACCTCTTAGATTATTTTCCATCTTTTAATTGATATGCCATTGATTTATATTTGGTGAAATCAACCAATTATTTTCCTATTGAATATGTACTCTCCTCATGGATACAACTTTTCAGATTTGGCAAGCCACCGCATACATTGCACATTCCATCCAAACATGCTTTGTTATACAAAAAATTGTCTTGTTGATTTTTCACAAAATATTGTCGGAATAAATTCCCTTGAAGATTTTTGTGGGACATTTAATCCACACTCTTGCAACGTGATGTCAGTATGCAAAACATGACGTATTTGACAAAAAACATCATAATGCATTGAAAATTCAACATGATGCCTGCAACAACAAGTGGTACGTGAGTGATTGATTTTCACATAAAAGGGTTTGCTCATTTCAAATAATATTTGGCTAATGTTAATTTATGGATTTTCATTCTTAAACTTAGAGAACAATTCTGTTTGAGTCATATCTAAGAAATGTTTTGCACACGATTCACGATTACAAGAACCTATTCTTCTTTTTACTGTATCTCTTCTATTCAGTGACACCCTTGTGTTCTCATTCCAAAATTTTACAATTAATTCTTTTAGAATATCATATGTATTCTTGTCTTTTCATGGAAGTTTGCTAGAGAAAGCCCAATAGTCAGTGTTATTGACTGACTCAAGATGTTTACGTCTCTCTATTGCTTTCATTAGTGTTTTTCTGTTTAGCTTCAAAGCACTGCTTGTTTTTCTAATCAAGCGTTTATTAATTGTTTTATCACTTACTATACAATTAGTAAGTGCACACCGTGTAGCATTACTATCTTTGGTGTGTCTTTTGCCACCTACAGTTTGGTATGCTTTATGTATGTTTTCAACAATTGACGCATTTTGATCAACAACATTAGATGTTCTTAACCCTAGGGTCTTCATTATAGGTCTCATATTAATTAATTTCATCAATGTAACAAATAATTGACATCTTTGTGTGTCATTTAAATTCTCAAAGTAATTATCCCAAATTCCACTAGCTTTTCTTCTCGCATTTCTTTCAGATATTTTGTTAGGCATTGGTTTTATAATGTTTTCATCAATTTCAATTAAGTGAATTGGTTTTCTTCGCAAAATGGAAGGAGGTGTTCTTAGAGGTGAAGATTCGTTTACAAGGTTACTTTCTTCATTCAATGTTTTTATACAAATTTCGGGGTTAACATTTGGATTCTCAGGTAAGGGTTCAACAATTGGATTCATATCAATTTCTTCATCCATACCAACATTATCATTCAATTCAATATCATTATTCATTGCAAAATCATTATTCTCTACATTTTCATTATGTATTTCATCCCCATTTTCTAATACATTAGCTACATTTGATATAGCGGATGTACCTTGCCCTGCTCGAAGTTTTTGCATTCTCTTCAATTTATTTATTCTCTTCTCTTCCAATTGCTCCGGTGTCTTGTTCTTGACTTTCCTCTTGTCCTTAGCTCGACGTTTATCACCCATGATTAGAAAAAATCAACTAGTGGGGTAGGGGACAAAATGAACTACTAAAAAATCGTGCAAGAATGTAGAGAAAATTGTAGACAAAACAAAATGTTTGCAGAATTCCCGTGAAAGAGATGAAAGGGACGTTGGGGGGCCACAATATATAAACAAAGAAAAACGTGAGTGTGCATACGTACACGTTTTGTATTTTCTCTTTTTCCAAGCCATGCCTCAAGGCTTGGGATCCGGTTTGGATCCCCAAGCCTGAGGCATGGACCTGTACAAACACAACAAACAACGTGTTTTTGCAAGAAAATGTAAAAATGTCACTTCCTCTATGATAAATCAAAATAAAAAAATCGATCCATTTTAAAAAAATTATACCACGACGTAGAGCAGAGTTTCTTCTTTCTAAAAATATAATTTTTCAAATTTTCTGACTAATATAAGGTTTCCATATTATTTATTTTCTAACTATGCCTTTTTATAGCTATTTTTTGAAGTGTAAATATGTCTATCTTTCATGGTGTATCTTTTTTTTTGGTGATCGAAATTTAAAAAAAATTATACTAGCCCAAACTAGGCATAATTCTATACATATTCAAAAAAAAAAATCTAATTTTTGATATTTTTTGAGGTAGTTAGGGGGGGCACGGTCGGAGCTCCGTTATTTTTCAAAACATAAAATTTATGTACTAGAAAAATCATAAATAAAAAAATATTCGCTATAAAAATCTAAAAAAAATGGAGCCCAAACTAGATGCTCCTAGCTATCTTTCTACCAAAGGGTTTTCAAAAATACTAAATGGTGCTCAAAAAATGGTGGGGGGCACGAAAGTCACTCTATTATGTTTTTTAACAAAAACAAGAGCATCTGTTGGTATTTTAGTTGTTTGACCCACTTAAACTTATCCGTTTTCAATAAAATTTAGTAGCTTAGAAACTAGACTCAAAATGCTACGATTCATATTTCTACAACATCTTCCAATTTTGAGTGTAACTATTTCGAAAAACTCGTACAAGTTGAAGTTTTTTTTTTCATAAAAATGCGTCCACTTAAGACCCCCTTTTGGCCCCCCAACTTGGTGCACTTACCAACAAATTTTTATGCAACTATCTAAGCTCACATGAATCATGAGTTACTCTAGATTAACTTGTAGGGTTTCAAAGTTAATGCAATGGCACTTGCTTTAAAGGAAATGAAATAGAACAACAACTATCCAATAGGGTTTTTAATGATTTTCAAATATCTCTAGGAGATCTATTAAAACAAGACTTCTATTAGCCAATGGAAGGTTTGTTAATGGGAACTTAAGATGGAACCAAGAGTAACAATACGATAAAATCTAATGGGATCCATCTTCTTCAAAAGATAATAGAACACAATAGAGAATAATCAGTAGGGTGGTTTAATTCGGAACTTCTCTGCTAGGAGATCATTGAGAACCGGTAAGAGTAATAGTAAAGTTTTTGGCATGGTGTTAATGCACCGATGGTTGCGTCTCCTTCGGTTAAAGAAAGTGGTTCATGACGGTGGCAAGACCTTTAGTCATCAGTTGACATTCAATGGAGAACTTCTCTCTAGGAGCTTATGAGCTCTAAAAACAAAGGTGGTGGAACAAATTTTCATGTGGCTCAGTGGCTTGGCTTGTGTTGCACAGGTAATCATGAAAAAATCAAGTAGTAAGGACATTATTGTTCTTCCCTGCACCAACTTCCTCCAAGAGATCATGATGGAACCAAGAGTTAACGATTTAGGGTTTTTAATAGTAGGAACTTCCTTTTAAGGAGATCTATAAGAGATAAGAGCTAGTAATTAGAGTTTTTAAAGAGCTTCTTTCCAGTGATTTCAAGTTCAAATCTCAAGATAAAGTACTCTTGAAGGCTTTAAATCTAATGAACCAAAAGCTCTTTGGATTGAAAACAAAGTGGAGTGCCAAGAAGAACCAAAATAAAACAAAGGAAAATTTTAATGCAACTTCATCTCCATCAGTTGTAGATCATGAGAACCTAGAGCTAATAAAACTCCTTGTTGCCAATGGTTATCTTCAAATCATGTGCTACTTCCAATTGCGTAGCCCAATAGGGTTTTTAGTATGAACTAAATTCTCTAAAGCAACAAGTACCCATGAAAATAATCAATAGTAAGCAATAGTTTTTTTAATGCAAGGACTTCAGTTCCAGGAGATCCTGATCAAAAGATGGATTGTATAGGTCACTAGTTGAAAGTTATGCAACTATCTCTCACTTAAAATCATGAGAAGCAAAGTAACAATAGGATTTACTCAAAATAGAAGAATAACTTCAGTGCACTAGGAATCCTTTATGATAAATGAATCTTTGGATGGTGTTAGGAAGTTATGAAGTTGATCCCTGTGAAATTGAAACTCTCACTTTCATCTAATGGATGATTCAAATGGTTGTGGAACATACAAATCAATGCCCTCGTTATATAAAACCCTAGAGATTGAACAAGTACAACAGAAAATGTGCCCTCTAACACAAACAAGTTTAATCTTAGTGTAATTAGATTCAACATCTAGATATGCAGTAGATCCCTAAGGTCAAATCAACACGTGATTTTATCATAAATTTGAACGTCAACTCAAAACCGAAACAATCCATATTGACCCAAAAATTTGGAATGAACCATTATCATTGGTAAAGTTGATGCACAAATTCTGAATACAAAGTGGTTTAGTTAAAGGAAAATAAAACTGAAACTAACATGATTATGGAATTTGAATCACAATTAGGTTTGATGGCATGTTGTTGGCGGCACTGTTGCAAAAATATTGCAAAGGGCTTGTACCCAATCGCCAAGACCACTTCCAATGTTTGGAATACCAGAGTTGCTTTATGTATTCACTAGGCGAAACGTATTTTTTAGATATTTGCAGCCATATGAGTTAAACTCACTTATGGGTTATTCAAGTACATGCACAATTATCTAGAGTCAAGTACAAAGAATGAAAATGTGTAGAGTAATTGCAAGAAAGGAACTAGATCTTTACTTAGATTCAAGTTGTTTAAGGAGTCCACAAATTAATGTATATGCAATTATTAATAAGTCAACATGTTCATGCAATTTATGAATGAGTGAATCTTTTTTGCAAAAAGGTAATTCCAGTTGACATTATAGACCAATATAGGTTGAGGCATTTCTAAATGCACTCAATTAGATCCTTAAAATGATTTATCAACTTGAGTTTGAAATGAATTTGAACATGTACAAATTCTCTTCATTTCAAATTGATTTCAGCTTGAGTCACATACAAGCTTTGATTTGTAGCATATGTCTTGCTTCAAACATGACCACTACAAATTGCAAAAAATATGATTAAAATTGCCTAATTATGTTATTCAACGATGAACCAATCAAAGGAATGCTAATTATTGGTGTTTGTGCACTTTTAAGGCATAACCTGAAAACTTTGGAAAGGCAACTTGTGATTCTCAATTACCACTTGGGAACAAATACTGTAAGGGCATTCTCTCAAATTTCGATCATCCACTTTTGTTTGTTGCCCATAATTAGGCATCATATTCTTACTGCAACCACCAACATGGACATCTTGCCCATCCATGGGCATAGCTCATTTGGCTTTTAATTCGTTCCTTATACTCTTTCCCACATTAGTTGCAGATGTTTCTATAGGTCATTACTTACATCTTACCCACATGATGGGCATATCATTTCCCAAACTTTATCGATTTGCACACATATAAGGGCATAATATGATTCGTTATGATACATCGTGTATGTAAACATATGTGGACACATATTAATCTAAAACAATTTGTCGTACATTAGTAATCGTGATGCAATTATTAGGATTATACCCTAAAAGCTTAGTTTAGCATCTATATCTCTCAATATGGTTTAAGTGAATATATATTATACCCATATAAAACATAACCTTCCTCTCATTGTTACAGCTTTATCCATATGGTAAAGAACATGAACAAAGAAATATTAATTTATTACTTGATCATGTTTGACCATGACAAAACGTGATACCTTTACACGTGCTTATCATAGTTTGCATATTTTAAAAGACATAGTGATACATCAATAGCCATTAGTTTGTTTCTATAAATGCAAATATTTTAACATATGGGTCAACTTAGATTTTTATTCTACCTTTTGCCATCATATTCAAAAAATGGCTCTCTGGAACAGGCTTTGTAATCATTAAGCATAATGTCATTTGGTAGGTATAAATAGACCCCAAACTCGCTTATTCCAGCATATATCAACTTGAACCAAAGAGATTTGTCATATGTTTATGTTGGGACAATACACATTTATTAAATATTTAACATTGTGTTTCATTATATGCATACACATAGATTTAGGATGTCAATCCATAGTAAGCTCTTTACCATACATAATTGCAAATAATCAAACTAAAACTAGTTTGAACACATCTAAATACACCAATGACATGGGCACTCAGATTTAATTAGAATAAAGTATTTTTTGTCGCTATGTTGTATTTTCTAAACATATGTTGCAAACTAAATGGTCCTTGGATCACTTGAAGGATATACTTAGTAGAAAAATTTCCACCCCATAGTCTTTCAATATTTGAACAAATGTTGTTTAGCCTTCCAGATAAAATATATATATCCTTAAAGAAATACATGGATTGACAAAAGTCTAACAACTTAACATGATTTGTGACCTCTAATAAATATAGCATTTCATTCTCACAATCACAAATGCAAAGTAATTATATATACAACTTTATCTTGACATAGAACAAATATTATATTTAATTTTTTTTATATAAATACAATTATTTCACATTTTTTGGAAGATCACATGTTTAGCTTTGGTTTCTACATTCCTAAAGCCACCCCACATGAACATAGATGTTAGCTTCATTAGCTTTGAATACCTATCCAATGTCAAAATCAAACTCTCCTTAAAAAATACAATTAAATATTCATATTCTCTTTGTATTGAATATGTTTTTTTATACGGGTGAGGTGCACACAAAATTCTTAGTACTTAGATGCCAAAGATTAAATGCAAGAACCTGGATACTATAATAAAGGATGAAGTTGGCCCTGAAGGAATTTTGGAAGGAAACAATTTTAATTTTAACAACAATATCATCCATAAAATAAACGGCTACATAATACTTATTACACTGAAGGCGTTCCCCTATGGTAAAGGACCTCCGGATATTTCTGCAGTGATGTTAAATTTGACGGCCTCCCGGACGTTTTTTCATATAGCGTTTAATTTTGACGGTCGTTTGGACATTTTCGTTTTTAGGCTATTTTTACACGGTTAGCCCTAAAATTCCCAAATGCACGGCAGTTTATTTTTTACACATGTTGTGGAGGTGCAGGTCAAGGTCGTGGGTGTTCCCACTTCCATTAAACATACTGCCTACTTGGCAAATGATGGCCTGGACACATCTTCTTTGTCATATTCACTTTTCTTCTGGAAGGCGGTTGAGCTATCTGTCTTGCGGAACATGAAACCATGTTGACCACTGTTAGCGTTGCTATGCAAATACAGTTTTCAAAACCATATGCTAAAAGGACATGAAGAGTTTCTTTCAAGTCTACGTGATTTGGCTTCTCACATGGGCAACTTTAAGCCATTGTCATCAAAAACAAAGGCATAGAATCCACCTTCATTTTTCTTGATGTAAACAATTATTTGCTTGTTGATTATTGAGACACTTATTCACTATCACATGTTCTTCATATGTTTACCGCAGTTTCTAATTCCTAGGACACATGAATATAGATGTTAGCTTCATTATCTTTGAAACCTTCCAATGTCAAAATCATTCTCTCCCTTATTACACTTTTTATTCATATTCTCTTTTATTGGACTTTTGATTTACTAAGGTGACTTATATTATAGTATTAATTTCAAAAACTTGCATCCTCCTTTAAAAAAAAAATTGCACCTTCTTTGTATTCACTTATGCATTTTACTTTGATATATATGTGCACACATACATCCAAGTAAACGACTTTCATATACACCACAAAATAGTCTCACATTTCTTATGTCATTTAAAGTCTCATGCAATCCTTGACTCGCCCTTATTTTGTCTTCTATTGCCCCCTCATTTTGACTTGTATTTAGATTTCCTTGTAAATACACTTGCATTTACCCTCATAAGTAGAGATGAGTAATATTTCTTTTGATTCGAAGAAATTTAGGGAGATTTCAATTAAAGCCTGCATGAAATTATTGATTTGCAAGACTTTTAGGCAAAATCAACAAATTCTTTTTAGCATTGAAAGTGATATTGATTGGTTGTTTCATTACACTACAGGAGATGACCCCATAGTTGTGCATGTACCAAAACATGTACATTAGATTTCACCATAACTTGATGAAAAAAGTACCAATAATTTTTTATTTTTTCATTAATGGTACTTTTTAAGAGCCGGCCACAATATGACACATAGGACACTCAGTTATTGGTACACTTTTCAATTGCTTTATATAAAATATTTGTGTACTAAATCAATTCAAAATACACTTTTCCCTCTAAATAAATACCTGAAACAAAAATAGTGATGTAAAATGATCATATGCTACACAATGATTTTTTTTTTTGCGCACTAACAAGACCTCTTTATAAATCTACATTAACATGTGCCATTATGGGGTCATCTCCCGTAGTTTGTTTCGTTGAAATGCATTTATATTTGATGTGCTACTTTCAAGACTTTACAACATCCCACGGGCTAACACAAACCCCAATAACACTCCAAATTTTTAAGTCATTTTTGATAGAACCTACTAATACCCTGTAATAGACCATGAACAGAAGTGCCAAGTTAGCATACACATCCATCATGTTAGAAATAATTACCAAAATTATTCCTCATTTAATCTATTCAGCATATTTCACAAAATCAACTCATCATTTGATCTCAAGGAACAGTTTGTAGAAGAGCAATTTTGTTCCAAATGCTTGCAGGATGGCAGCGTTCCTTTGTCAAAACTACCCCATACATGCACAAATAGCTTTCTAAGTGCATATTAAAAGCAGGACTATCATAAAACCACAAAGTTCGTCTAAATTATAATCTACCTGGAACAGAGCTCCATTTTGAAAAATAAATGCTTGCCCAAAAAACAAACGGGGATTGATACAGAAAAAGACTCGACAAGAATTGCTTTCATTCAGTAATGCCGTAGCTTGAGTTTGTCTTGTATTCTAAACATAACACACCAACAGAGCAATCCAAGGTCATTATTGAATCTTTTTCAAATGAGTTTTTTGTACTTTTCAATTATATTGTGCTCAGAATGCTACTTTTCCTTTCAGTTGTACGCGATTTTGTGTAACAAGAATATAACCCAAGGATATTAAAAACGCAAATCACTTTTCTAAATGATTGAAAGGAGTCCAAAGATAATAAAGTATTTCTCCCACTACGATGGATGAAATGATTCGTCATGCTCTTTTGGAACTGTCCCATCAAATGATTAGGAAAATTGCCAAGATACTTATGATGCACATTTCAAAGCATTTGGTATATAGCAACCCTTCTTAAAGGGGTTTTATTCTCATCGTCTTAAGTTGGGGAATGGGTAAGAGACAATAGGGCCTGAATCTTTTTAGTGAATTTTGGAACAAAATCTTCATAAGATAAAACATTCACACCATACACTGTACAAATTGAAATTTGCCTCTAGATCACTGATCTTGATAAGAATCTCAATAGAAAGCATAATCAATAAAATTCATCCCACACATCCACAAATTTCTCTAATATTGGAACCCGATGCTAAATTTTAAATTGAATGCCAATAGCGCTACGAGTAGTGCATAGCATGCAATGAAATAATAACAAACACAGATAAAAACTTATAAAACATTTGCAATAGCATCAGCATTAGGCAAAGGAAACAAAAAGGGACAGTTGCGAAAAAAAAAATCTTAGTAGTTGATTACAAAAACAATTGTAGTGCAAAAATCAAACAAAACAATAAGTAAACTATGGATCAGTTCACAATGGAATTGATCCCCAATCGTCCAAGCTATTATCTACTTGAATTCACTAAGCGACTTGTTAAACATATCTGTTACATCCCTAAAAGACTGCAACACATTCTCGAATGCATATATGGCTTTAGAAAAATGCTCTCTGATCAAGCCTGCACAAAATAAAAAAATGTTAAAAAACATGCATTTTAAACATTTTCAAGGAGGCATAACACTAACAGCAATATGTGATACTTACCTTGTTTGCAATGTTGTTAGACAGCCAATCCAAACCTTCGTATAGGCCTTCACCAGATGTAGCACAAGTACTCTGAATGTACCTGATATGACAATTAAAACACCAAACACAATATAATCTGGTCCTTGAATCACTGATATGAAACACACTTCAACAAGAGATAAGGAAACAAACATTCCTACAGCCAAAATGGAGTTAGCAAAAGAGGCAAACGCCTTAAGATTGAATTAACAATAGCAAAAACTTGGACATGAAGTGTTAATCATTTCATCTTGCCACACAATTTTTTAATAAAATGGCGGGTCGGCAATATCCTCCTGCATAAGGGGACAAGGAAAGAAGCATATGTCCCAACCAGAACTTAAGAAATCATATTTTATCTCACAATTTAATTTAAAAAACATGCATTTGGAATGCACAAATATTCCATGACAAATAATAAATGCAAGACATATCAAATGCCTACCAATGGCGCTGACGCAAGGAGTGCAGGCCAAGCTTGTCAGTTATCTCAGCAGCATTCATTGCATTGGGAAGATCCTGTTTGTTTGCAAAGACTAGAAGAACAGCATCTCGCAACTCATCCTGTGAATCAGCAATAAGGCACAGATTTAAAATCTATATCAAAATTGCATTCTGTAATTAGTAAAAGCATAACATAATAATTCATTACTTTGAGAATAAGTAATAAACAAGCAATGTATTGTAATCATCATAAGTTAATTTTAAATGCAAGCCCAAAACACAATCAACTTAATTGAAGGTATACTTTCAATTGACCCCTAACATAATAATCCAGTAAATGAGTTATTTACACAAACAACAGATGGTAATCATCATAGGTTCATCTTTGATGCAAGTCCGAAATACAAGCAATTTATTTGTAGGCATAATACGGATTGACCACTAAATTTCTTTCTAACAATAAACAGGACTGTAGGACACTCATCTCTGAATAACACATTACCATAGAAGACTTGTCTCACATGACCACTAAGTTTTTGGCAAATATGGATCACAAAATCAGTATCAGAAATTCATTAAAAAACTGTCCTCTGGAGTTTCTCCTCACATTTGACAACAGGCCTTTTATCAAAAATCACATCTTCATTTTCAGCATCAGTTTGATAGCCACTTATGGTATAAACTTCACTGTCTGTTTCTAAACAAGCCAACAATCAAATGAACACATTTTTTCCATAATTACCACCACTGAAAAAATATTACCTCATTCAGCATCCTATGCAGCTCATCTCTTGCTTCAACAACACGGTCTCTGTCATTACTATCGACCACAAAAATAAGACCCTGAGTATTCTGAAAGTAATGTCTCCATAGTGGTCGGATCTGATGCACAAGATATAATAAAACCATCAATCTTAAACATACAAAGGAATTGCACATTGCTAAAGATAATTCCAAGAAAAAAATTACATCATTCTAGGCATGTATGTAACAAATCAAACATTTTTTAAAAAGTGGGAAGACAATTTCAAGATTTTTTAGACATCCATAGATTTGAACCATTATGCTTTAAGAAATGGTATTAAAAGAGACCATTCTATCACATCTTTAACTTCTTTACTCAGATACTATCATTAGAAAATGAAATACAGAAAATAAAATTCAGAAAACTGACATATACCCTCCATGTAAAATTTATAAAAAATCCAAAAAACATCAAATGACAAATTTTCAAAATTAACCTCAAGTTAATTAGGGAGAAAACACTTCAAACATTTAAATAACTATACCATCATGATTCCTCCGCACGTAGACCTAAATCATGCTAAGAATTGACAGCTTAAGGATTAAAAATAAATACTCTTCTTCCTCAACCCCCAACCAACAATGTAATCACATTCATTACCGAATACCAATTTTAAACGTGCTTCAAATAAATCAAAAATTCATCAGATAAGCAACTGAACTCAAAGCAAGCACACCTTGTCTTGGCCCCCAACATCCCAAACAGTGAAGCTGATATTCTTGTACTCCACAGTTTCAACATTGAAACCTGTTCTCAGTGCACACAATAAAACATGCAAATCATCATTTGATCAATCATATAAATGATAACAAGTAAAGTAGATCCCAATGAGCATATTCCCCGAAGCTTTTGGAATCAAAACTGTAAGACATCAGATCCAAGGTTGAAGCTTATTTAGAACCCAACTGAACCACTTAAATTTAGAAAAGTTTACATAACCAATCAAGTTACAAAACATTGTTGTTTATGTGTCTCGAGGCAGAGATCTAGAAAATTAAACATTATTTAAGTTTCCCCAAAACTACAGAGTAGACATGCAAACACATATTAGGGCATGGAGATCATATATGTAACAAAAACACAATAAAAAAAAAAACGCTTACCGATAGTAGGAATGGTGGTAACAATTTCACCAAGTTTCAGCTTGTACAATATGGTCGTCTTACCAGCGGCGTCAAGACCCACCATGAGAATGCGCATCTCCTTCTTGGCAAATAATCGTTGAAAAAGCTTCGTGAATGTAAGACCCATCTTGCCAAACTGAAAAAACAAAAGTGTGTTAGACCTCCAACAGATCTGAGAAAATTATTTAGTCAATCTTGAGACCTTTCAAGATATTTGTAAGAAAACCACGGGTCTGGATCCGCTCAAAGACAACATGAGTTTCAGAAAATTGAGGCATGGATCGAATCCTATTTAATTTGGGTGTCCGAAACGTGTCGATATAAATACAGTGTCTCTCAAACACAGATCTGATGGTAATCGGTTATTAAAACCTGATCTCCCGTGGTTAAAACCGTAACGTAGTCATCAAAAACCCCATGAATTTCAAAAATTAATAATCACATGAGTTTAATGGCATGTAATTTCGGCCTCCAAAATGCATCGATCGGTGAACCAGTGTCTCATAAACAAGAAGACCCGGGGCTAAACCATCGTTCTGACCCTAGTATAATCGGGAAAAACATCAGACTTAAATATAATAAACCATAAGGGTCAAATGCCATTTAATTTGGGTGTCCAAAATGTGCCGATCGGAGAAGCCACGACTCATACAAACAGAGATCCGGGGCTAAGACATCCTTCAAACCCTAAAAACAGTCATAAAACACAACATGACTTTCAAAAATTGAACCACATGGGTTGAATCCCTTTCAAATTGGGTGTCCGAAATATGTCGATCGAAGAAAAATGGGCTGATAAATGCAGAGATCCCTTGCCAAAGCATGACTTAAACCCTAACATAGGTACCTAAAAATGCATGGATCCATCAAGTAAAATGACAAACAGGGCACATCTCTTCACCAAGTATCAACAGTAACTCGAAACAAATTATAGAATTAGTATTGCAGAGCTCAGATCGAAGGCCTGTACAAATATTTCATTTCATTCAAATAGCTTGAATTAGAAGGGAAAAAACACAAAAGCTCAGGCTTTTGTACCCACCTGGTGAAGTTTTCTGAATTCGCAAAGCCTGTTAATGAAAGAAAAAACAACACCGGTTGTGCATAGGCCTGGAAGGATATGAAACCTCCGCCAATACGGACAACATATAGAAACCCTGTGGCGAGTTAGTAAACCTTCCTTTTAACCCAGGTTAACTTAATCCCTTTACAACCTTACAAAATCTCATTTTAAGTTGGCATGGGGTATCTCTCAAGAACCTTACAAAACTTTTGTAAAATTAAAAAATGGTTTTTTAATGCAATATATTGAGATTGTAAGGTATAAAGCTACTCAAAATATCATAACAATGGTGATAAAAGAAAATTGTTTTTAGTAATTTTGGTGGTATATAGTTTGATTAGAACTAGCAATTGCACATGAGTTGCAAGTTATACCGGATATGCAAGATTTTTGTCTGCGAATGGGGAATATTAAAAAGGAAAAAATGAAAACCATGTGTTGTAAACAACAAGACGGCTGGAATAAGGTAGCCGGAAAAAGCTCACCGAAATTTGACACATTCTAGCAAGGGCATCCTCAAAGAAACACCTCCAGTATAATTAGATTCATAATTATTTTTTCAAAAATTAAAAATTTGAAAATAATTTATATAAAATACAAATTCTTATATTTAAATATTAAAATTAATATTTAATTTTATAATCTATATTTGATAATAATTTAGAGTATAATTCAAAACATTAATTTAAAAATATTTTACCGTCACTCACATCTTATGAACTTTAAAATACTCACTATCGGTGTAAATGATGAGAATGTTTGGTTGCCTACTAAATTAGGAAGAGGAGCTAATTAATGTCCTTTTAAAAGGAAAGGACAATCCTATAAGGTAAAGACAAGGAAAAAAGGTTAGCTAAATGTACCTAATATTTGGAAAAGGTGTGGAACTTTCTTCTAAAATAAAATAATCATGGAGGGTGGCAAGCATTTTAAAATAATAAATTTAAAGATGGCATGAATATTTTATAAAGAAAACTTAGCATAAAAGGAATCTTTAAAGAAAGATTTGTGTTTATAAGTAGAATAAACCTAAATGGAATGTGGAAGTCTCATATTTTTTACTTCGAACACTATATCTTGGGGTACTTCTTTTTTTGGAAGGAAAATGGGAACTTTGTAATTATGTCGATAGGTGTTTATACAACGGGCTTCACAACCTAGGCAAGACAAATCAATGGTGGTTGTTTCCTTTGTACAAAGGACGACCATTGCATGGATTAGACTGTTTGATTCAAGTTGTATAGGGTCATTGTTGGCATTGGGACTGCCACTTTTTGACTTCAATACGTTCATCTACCTTTATGACTGTGGAAGGCCATTGTTGGCACATGGATATGTGAATATCGGGTTTAATGCATTCATATTCCATGTTCTTTGTTGAATGGAGTTACAAGGGATTTTCATTCACGCTATTTACTAGTTGGTACGAGAGATTGATGCATAACATATTTTTGGATAGAGCAACCATTTTGTTTTAATGGATCTTGTCGAGTTTGGACATCCTTTTGTATTAGTTGTTGTTGAACAAGTTTCCTCGCTACTTGTTTCAGATTAGTGACATCACAACAATAAAACAAACAACTCCAAGTATGAGAGGGTTTAAGGTACCTCTAGATGGGATGATGATATGTACAAGCGCAAATGAGAGATCCCTTCCTCATTGCGAGCTAGATGACTTGCAAATCAAGAGAACTCAACATGAAAAATGGATTAGTAGATAGATGGGTGGGTTGCCTGACAATGTTAGTCCCGAGAAGTGAAAACTTCTTATGATGGATGTCAACCCACGTTTTTGATAAAAATAAGATAAAATAATGATTGATAAATTGGATGTAGCAGATAATTGAACTGAAACAAAAACTTGAAATGCAACAAAGATGATAAGAATGCAGATCTAATCTAAGAAAATTAAACCAAACCTGTGCAGGTCGACGGCGACCCAAGACTGTAGGGCTCAGTCGACGGCGACTGGAGCTGACCAAGTGAAATAACGACAAAAAATGTAGATCTGTTGGTGAGAAAATTTGTCGAGTGGACAAACTTGTGGATTTCTTGCCAACACTCTGGGAATCTAAGTCCCTCTACTTAACCGGTGCAGCTGTAGTATATGCATGTGCGAGAAAGTGTGAATTTCTGTGGTGGCCTTTCGACCCAGGGATCCAACAAGGGCACTCCACTGACTATACGACAAAGCTAGCAATCTCTTGTTAGGGAATACTTTTTCTGAAGAGTAGGAAATTGGAGTGAGAAAAGAGGCAGGATAACTAATGTTGTAGGTAGAAAATCAGATTCATGCACACACACTAGTTAGAAACTTCAACACATGCATTTATGGGAAGAAACAACTCTGCAAGATAACAACAAGACTAAATAGAAATTTCATTGATCACCAAGTATCAAGAAACCCCTTTGTCAAAGAAAGCTAGAAACTCCTTCTTGTATTGATTGCTCAAACAAAGTTGTACATAGTGGAGAAATGGATGAAATTGAGAAGGGGGGGGAATGGAAGAAAATGGCTATCTCCTTTACTTCTCTCTAGGTACAATGCATAATGTTGAGTTTACAAGATCAATCGCCAACCCTTTGAAATGGGAATGGTGTTACAATTTATAGAATGAGAGGTGACTTATCATCTTCCTCATGACCCTCTATATGCCTTATTCCTAACTTTAGACTATTCATATTCCTACAAAATATTTAAGTCCCTTTTATAAAATCAAGGTGACTTAATTTACATTATGTTTCTAAAGTCACTTTTAAGTGACTTAAAGGCATATAAAAAACTGCAAACCCCAACGAAGAATTAGAACATTTAAAAGTACAAATAAAGTTGGAGGGAAGAGGAGACAGAAAGAGAGAGAGAGAGGGGAGATGTCATTGCCTGCGATGAAGTTCATTGATCCTCGTCGATGGAAAGCTACAAATGCATTGAAAGTCAAAATCTTTGAACTCCTTACACACTGTGAAACTCCTTCCAATTAGCTCATGAACACTTGCCAAGTTGAATGAACTAAGATGGATCTCGAATGCCTTGTGAAAAAATGACTAGGATGACTCATGAACAATGATTTCCCCCTAAATGATTATCCTTGTACGATCCCATTGTACCAAAACTGTTCTTTGAGTGTAACTTTACTATTTTTAGTAAGTGTGAATTGCGAGCCGAGATGACTATTTTTTAGTAAGTGTAAAAAATGTCCATTGCCAGTGAATTCTCAGATGTAGTGCTCCTTCTATGTCTTACCATCTTCTTCGCAGGTATCCTCTTAAAATGTCGATGGCTTACCCGAAATTAAAAGACCCTTATGTAAGGAGACATGTTATTTTTATTAAGTTGCGCTTCATGGAATGTCAAATTGACATGGACACAAACGGGTCTTGAAATTATGGGTTTTATTCCTAGAGTATCCACCCCTCTGAAATTTTGAGTCCATTCCTTCATCTAAATAAGTCAAGGAGAAATGATAGTTTTCATTAGTGGACCTGGTAGAATACTGACAAAAAACATAGCCCTCCATTAATGGACCTAAAAATTGCAGGTCTGACTTCATCACGCAAAAACTAGTTTGCAGATGAAAGTAGATTTCATTGCGATAGATCCTTCCCTTTGAATTCTAGGATGATTTCACCTGTCGAAATTCTTCAGGAATTTACCTAATTTCGGTTTGAAGAGGGAATAATGATGAAAAAAAACATATCCCTCCATGATCCCTAAAAAATAGGTACTTCTATCGTTGCATGAAAACTTCGTTGCACGTGAAGACTAGATTTTTCAACGTGTCATTCTTGATGGCCAATTGGGTAGTGCGATTTCGCCCACTGAAACCTTGAGAAGTGGAGAGGTAGCTCGCTGATTTTTTCCACGCATCTATGTCAAGGCGGACATTAATGGAGCTTGAACTTCTCGTTTCATGGCCATGGAGTTTTATTGTCTCTGTTCACAACAAAATCAAATCCATTGCGATAGTGTTTTTCATTATGTGTTTGCTTCACGTGAAATTTCTCTTCTAGGATCCTACATGACCGGTTTAATGGGAAATCAAGCTAATTTCCTTCGTAGAGCTGGAAAGAGGATCTTCTTCAAGGTTATGAGCATTCCTTGCTGAATGATGGCGAGGAGTTATAGAGAAGGATATGGAGATGTTTGTGCACATGAAATGTTAAGAAGCAATAAGAACTCAGCAACAAATGCAGTTTGTCAATCCATGCTCTGGTTTGGAAGATTTCTTCAAATTTTGATTTCATGGCAATGGGGATTTCGCACTTGTTCTTCTTCTCTATTCTTCATTTCTTCTTATTATCTCGATTAATTATTCTTATGAGACATCTATGTGCCATCATGGAGTGAAGGATAATTTTCTGACACATGGATTTGGTGATAAGACTTTGGTAAGGAATGGAGTGGTCCAAACTGGTGTTCTCTACAGTTTTATTCTGGTAATGGAGAAGCAACAAGAAACTAGCTAACATAGGGTAGACCAGAAAAATCTCCTAAATTTTTGGGTTGGAGTTGGGCACATTTTTTCATGTTTGATGTCCCTGACCTCAGGTACATGAGGGACATCAAATTCCATGGTGGTTCAAGAGGATGACACATGGTGCAGTGATTCAACGGCAGGGAATGAGATGCTCCAAAATCAACTTTAAAGCACCAAGGGGCTAGAAACTCGGTCATATGGGTGACCAAAACACTCTCCTAGAGGGGCTGGGCACCTTTTTCCATTTTTTATGTCCCTCACCTTAGGGACATGAGGGGGAATTAGTTTCTACGATAGTCCTGGAGCTAATACGTGGTGCTTAATCCGATGGCAGGGAATGGATGCTCCAAAAATGCACTTAGGGGCTTGAACTCTCAAGTCTGAAGGTCACATGATGGTCCCAAAGGCCACATGGGGGCTAAGAGGGATTCAAGGGGTCTAGGTACACTTTTCCAAGGGTTGATGTACCCTGACCTTAGGGACGTTAGGGACACATGAAATCCCGCCAGACTCTTGGAGATGACACGCTGTCCCTCCCGAAAAATGATTAAGGCTTGAAGTGCCTTTGAGAGGGTAACTTGTGAACAATGATAACTTGAGCTCTTGAGTGGAATTTTTTAGAAAAAATTTATATGATCCTAAATTTAAATGTCATTTTGAATCCAATGGATGGGGATATCATGTCTTGATTCATCCATCCGGTCCCTGAAAAATCAGTGGATTTGTGATTTGAGACTCCACTTGTGCCTGATAAAACCTGCCTGAAAATCCTATGCTTACCAAGGTGTTGTGAAAAATGTTATTTCACCATAATTTAGGTCCTAAAATCATATTTCCAAAGATGTTTTGTTTTACTTCTAACTCCATTCTAGATCTCCTGGAATCTTCTTCTAAAGCCCAGCAGGTTGTTTTAGGCCTGTGAACTGCCTAGGCTTTTGAACTCCTATTTTTACTTATACTTCTCCAAGTATTTCAAAACTTCTCCAAAACCTTCCAAAATAATTTACATGATGTTCTAAGGTATTAAATTCACCTCCATGTTGAATTTTTCCCTTTTTTCTGCTCCAAGGAGGTTGATCCAGTCCTGGGAAGGCTAGTGATAGCCCTTCCCACATATTGTCTGTAGATAGCATCTTTTCAGAACTCCCTAAAATCACCTAGGGGTAATGAATAGACTTTCCTAAATCACCTAGGGGACCAATTTGACATCAAATAAGGGGTGATCAGACTGACAGTATTTGACTTGGGTTATCTGGGAATGATAAAACATGAAAATTTCAGATACAGAGGTATAGTTGTCGTGCTCGAAAATTGTCAATTTCCTCTGTTGCAAATTTACACGACAACAAATGATGAACAGGAAGCTATTATGAGCTCATCTATAAAAATGGAGATGCAACTGAGATGAGTAATGCACTATTATACACTAGACTCAAAAGATAAAGAAATATAGATAGAAGGCTTGACATGATAGACACACTAAGAAAAAGTCTTTTACGGTTTGAGGGATGAATGCTTATGTATGATTCAAAGTTTGTGTGATCACGACTTAGGAAGCTAAAAGTACATTGTTTGGGACCATTTTTAGCTAATAGAATATGATTATGAAGTGATAGAAAGGGCATGTTAATTACAAGCATCTAGATGGATTCTATGAAGGACTCTAGGTTGCTTCAATGGAGATGATAGGCTGAAACCCTGAATTACTGAGAATAAGTGTCTTTTATGTTTGTAATAAGGTAGTATTTCGGAGTTACCAATTAGATTTCGATTTCTATTTTTGTTTTTCTAGGTTTTGTTGTAATAAGCACATGTACGATAGCACGAGCTAATTACTTCAGATGGGAATAGATTGATGCTACATATATGGACCACACATACTTTTAGATGATGGGGTGAAGTTGAACCTGTCAAAATATGCTGACAAGAGAAAAGGATGACACCGATACTCCTGTAAGAAGCTTACAGGAAAGCACATGAAGGTATGAGACATGAAGGTGGTCCAAATCTCCAAGATAGTTATGAGTCTAAAATATCTCTCAGTGCGCACGATGGTAGTTGAAAGAATGATGCGTAGTAAGAAAAATGAAATTTTGATGCACAACAAGAGGGTGAAGTATGGATGGTTGGATGCAGTGTGAAAAGGATGCTTAAGGATGTTGGTACTTGATAGGGTCGATAGAAGTTATGGATTAGATTATAAACCACGTGAATAGTTTAGTTCACATAGTGTAACACGATGTGGATGTGATATGAAGTTTAGTGATAGACTACTTGGAAAGATGGGGCAGGGGAAGAAGGTGTCCAGTATAGGGAGATGCACGAAATAAGATTTTCAGCCTAGGATAGATAGATAGCGCGCTTGAAGGTTATGATTATCACGCACAAGAAAAATTAGATATAGATGGGATTTTAATGTACAAAATAGTGGGTAGGTGTCAGAGCAATAAATAGGTAGATAAATTTGGGAAAACTATAAATAGATGCATGAGTATATATATATATATATATATATATATATAAAGTCATATCTATACATATTTCTTTGATAATCGTTATGTCTTTACAAAGAGTAGTAAATTATGATGAAGTACGAAGAGAGAAGTTTAAAGATGTGAGACAAACCATTTGAAATCGATAGAAGATGAACTAGAGAAGAGATGCACAACACTCGATTGTAGTTTGAGAGCACCCAAAGAATGTTGCTTTGAAGTGGAATCTTGGAGAGTAAGGTGTGAGAGTAGGATTGCCAGATCAAGGTATTGCGGTTCACATGATTTAAATTTGCAGAGATAGGGCATGGGGTTTGGAAACCAAACTAGGGAATAGTTAGATAAACCAGTCAAGAGTCACGAGGGCTTGAGTAGGTGAAAGGGATGAACTCATAGACCTAATTTGGACACTCGGCACTAATGGCACTGCATTTGAGTAAGTGAGATTGTACATGGGCACCTAGGGTTCACACAATTTGTTGAATGTCCTGAAGTCTATGCCCCAGCTCTAAAGAATTAATCAATGACACCAAAGAGGGATCTTATAGTCGGGAAGATCACTCAAGAACAAAAACAAGAAGGATGTTGGTGATGCATGAGCTTTCTGAGGATTGGTATTCTTTTGAAATGGAGTGCTTTGCCGTAAGTGAGTATATAGAAGGTTTAACAATAGGTGGTCGCATTTGCTACGATTATGCAAGATAAGTGACTATAATCATCACATAGAGGCCATCCATGAAGGAAAAACAAGGAAAGATGTCATGAAAGAACTAACCCAGAGGGATGACGTCTAGGGTAGTTGGTGATTTAGATATAAATTGAGATTAACATCCATTAATTATAGAATAACTAGATGTAATGAGTTGGATATAGCTAAGTAGACCACTTAGGAGGGGATGACAGTAATGGACAGGGTGAAACAAGCATGGACCAATAATATGAAACCCCATTAGGTCGATAAGAGAGAGAGGTGGATGTACTTAGCTTATGGGGTTCCCACTGAGAATCTAGAGATGATCTGGACTTTAAGGAATATGCTATTGAAATAGAACTAGATTTGATGCCCATATTCAAGGCTCATATATAGGAAGGTTATGGTAAACTCATATAATGTGCAGGATCATTAAGATGCCCACGAGAGGACAAGAGGCTACCTGATGGTACTAGTGACTGAACACTAGGATGCACTAAGTTTCCGCTCAGGTGCTCAGGTTATGATAATTTTCAAGTTTGCCAGGAGCTGTTGTGTGTTAAGTAGTTTTTTTATCGCTATGGTTTTTCATCCAATGTCATCAGGTCATACATGATAACCTATCAAAATAGTACTGGCTAGCTGTCACATACCCATATAACCACAACAAACATAATAAATAAGATGGAAACTTTCGAGAGTCGGATTGACCTTTCCAGCAGTCACCCAAAGTTCTGATTTTCTTTAACTATCGAGAGTTGCTAATACATCTAAGATTCCATATAGTTCCTTGATGTGTGTGTTATAAATTATGCCATAAGTTTCCCTCTATGGTAAACATGATGATGTTCACTATGATAGCCGGCTGATGTTCGTCTAAGAATTCAAGTTGTGTTCTACAGTATTGGAGATAATATTGTGCATAAATGGAAGTCACAAATGAAACTTCAGAAAGATGGGATTGTGTACTTCAGAGAGTGATGCAATGACCTTGTAGCCATAGATTGAGTGTGTTATATGGAGTAGTGCTTTGTAGATGTTCAGATCCTAGTCCAATTGGATGTAAGGCCTTAGGTGACGGTATGATAGATATTAGTGTTTGGCATCTTGATTTATCAATAAGTCAATGGCAAGGGATATATGGGATAGGTATATATATAGTGGATTCGACTTGGCCATTTGAATTGGGGATTAGTATTGACAACTGAAAAGGCCAAACTAAAGTGTTAAAAGGTTACACAAGTGTAGTCATATTTAAATACCCTTAGTTTTTCAATAGTCTAATCCCATGTGTGCCAACCTGATCACCCAGCGAGGCGACACCCGGCGCTCACTTGAGTGAAATACTGCGGGAGCTGAGTCTCTCTTTTATATGATGTCTTGTGAGAAGGCATCATGCGGGTATAATAGATATTCCAATGGAAATCGAGCCAAAAAATAACCATTGTGAGACATTCTATAGAACCTAGAACCGGTTGTTATCTCATTGCATCTAGACTAAGAGATGCAGACAAGCATCATAAGGAAATGTTGTTCATACATTTGAGGAAAAACATAACGTACTTACAACAATCCTGAACACAGTATGATTTAGTAATAGAGCCTTATATTCATATTACACACTGTGGCAATAACCAGATTACAATCCCTTGAGGTCCTAACATATCCGTCATATAACTTCATGCAGAGTCAAGTGCGGATGCATTCATGAGACTACACTATGTTCATCACGATTACAAAAATTCCATGCAGAACCCATCACCTCTAGATGTGTCATGTTTCCTAGGATGGCATAGCGGTAATCCCTAACCTTTAGGAACCCTCCATTATACTATTTTTGGATAAGAAAGAGGGAATAATGGATTGAGAAATCTCTTCAAAGATCTTCTCCTCCCCTTAACTCTCTCTTCCACACACACCTTCTATCGGTGCTTGAGATTTATAGCCTTAGGAAACTCACCTCCAGGTGAGCCGGTTTTTTCAGATAGTTATGAATCTTTTACCAGAGAATGTCGAAGTGGTCTGTAGACCATAGGGATCATGCCTTCTTAGGGAATCCATAGCTCTCCACAAAAGTGCAATAGATGTCTTCTGGAACGGATTCCATCGCAGTGCCTAGAATATTCTCGTTTTGATCCCACAGTCGCCAGTCGACTAGCATCTTTATCCATTTTTTAAGGACCTCATGTTTTTACATTGATAGATGTTTCCTTAGGATTGATTGAATGATGTCTAAGTCCAGAAACCCATCTTGCCTTTCAAGCTCGCGTGCCGAAAATTTCTACAGATACCCTAGTTATGAAGGCCTTCCATGCATGAGCTTCAACCCACGTGCCCTTCTTCGACTAGTGTATTCACGCACCTTCTCATCCTATAGCCAATAGAAATGAGGCCTAACACCAAGGAGGAATAATAATGATGCCATCACCTCCCCCTTGTTAAGACTTAGATCCAGCAAGAGATGGTTAGTGAGCATATTAGGAGGGACAAGAGCACTCTCGATGTTACTGATCCTAATTTAGGCATTTAGAAATCTGAGTCGCGATAAAAGATGATTATCAGTAAGAGGGGTTTTGGCAAAGTTGTAAGTTATGCGATAGGACTTAACCCTTGATTGAAGTACAAGAGATGAACTCTAATTCAAAAGGCACATTCATAAGCATGTCAACCATCTAGTTTTCTTGCTTAGGAATCATGATACAGGCATTGGAATGCATGGTTTTAAGAAGACCTAGAAATGTACCCAGTGATGACATATGTTTTTTGATCTGACATTTTGCCTCACTTTATGCCTTGTTGAGTGAATACGCGATAGCATAAAGTAGATAGCAAGATGTGTACCTTGTAATCCTTTAGAGAGTATATCCAGTAGCGTGTCGAGTGGACTCAGTGAAGTGTGAAGTGATCGCAATGTGGAGTGTGGAGACTAGGAAGGGAAGGTAAACCCTAGGCCATGGTGAATGCGTATGCGCCAACATGGCACCTGTAGCATGGTTGGAGGCAAAGATGCTTGCTGATGTGCACTTCCTCTTGTTGCGTATAAGGACATGTGCAAAAGCATAGATCGAGAAAGTAGATCAAAGTTCCATATTTAGAAAAACCAAAGTATGTAGAAGTATGTGATAAGTACCTAAAGAGTGTGTAAAAGGAAAGAGTGACACCTGATGTAAAAGAGTGTAAAAAGATAGAAAAGTGTCTTGAATTGCTGTGAAGAGTGGTTTTTTTTGGGTGATACCACACCAAGAGTGAATTTTCTGGGTGATCTCACTTGAAGTGTAATTTTTTTAGCTGATCCTATGCTAAGTGATGGTTTTTGGGTGATCTCATGCTAAATGCGAGTTTTTTGAGCAATCTCACGCCAAAGAGAAAGTGTTGGGGAGAGAGGTCTAGTGTTACTCTCCAACTATGAATTTGTTGGATAAGCACCACTGCTGATGGTGTAACCCTATTTTGTTCATGTAGTCCCAATTGTTCTATATTAGTTCTTATTTGTACCAATTAAATTGAATATAGGAGATAAATTATATTCTATTCCTGGAAGTCTGTGCCTGTAACTGTGAAACTGCTCTAAAGGATTATGTCAAATATGCTATTCTTAGAAGACTGATTTTGTATGCCCCCAGGAAATTATCACTCAAGGGAGGACAGGGGTGCCCAAGAACTGGTGTCTGAGTCTGGGTGCTAGTTTCTATGTTGTGGTTTTGACCCAAGTCTGATTCTAGGTTAGTTTTGTGACTATAAAATGTGTTGTTTGTATACTATATAGTGTTTTGATGTAGCTCTGAGTTGTTGTACAGGGTGATTTTTTCACCCAATCTATGCCCCCTTATTTGGGGTGCATGTGATGTTTGTAGGAGTGTGTAGCCCAAAAGATAGGACTTGATGTTGATCTGAAGCTGATACTTGTAGGATGTAGAGGATCTACATGGTAAAAACCAAGGCACATGCAAAAGAAGTGGCTAGTAACATTTGTTAGTATAAAAAATAGCTAACATGTAATTGAAGACAATGTAATAAAAAAGTGTGCATACAATATAGAACACGGAAAGTGGGCTTCAAACATTGGACATCACTCATAATGTCACAAGAAAATCAGGCTCAAAATGACCAAAATCATAAAAATAATCATCAAACAAGACATAGGGTACAACCCACAAATAGTAGCATACAATAGCAAAAAATGGCAAAAAAAATGTATCAGACAACCATGGTGGTATATAGTCTTTTAAATAAAATGCTACACATGAAGAACCCGTTAGCATGTTAGAAAGATAAAGAGTATGTCAAAGCATGTATGTATCAATGGAGTAAGTAGTGTTCTACTAAGAATAAGAAGTATTAAATGATGAGATTATAGCACATGTAATGTGTGAAAAATTAGATGCCACCACAAGCTTTAGTGGGAATGGTAAGAGGTATAGTGCCAAACATCATTGCACCATGTAAGGACCTGTAAGAGATATGCATTCACTCCAAAAGACCAATTTAATGTGCATGTGTATATATAGAAAAACAATATTGACATATTGAGTATATGACTAGCATAGTAAGCAAAGTGCGTCATGTAAGTAGTAAAAACAAGCAAGAATAAGTGCAACCAAGATATGCAAATGTAGTGTATGAGTGTGATGGAATGGTATGCAATATTTGAATATGGAAGGGGCAATGTGGCCCACATCGGATGTGTATGATATGAGGTTCATTTATAAAAGACCCCTCAACAATCAAGAATAAACCATAGAACAAGAGTACATCATTGGGAAATGGTTTGATACTGTATGCTAGAAAGATAGATCATGGAGCATAGAATGTGAAAAGTGAATACGGTGAGGTTCATTTCAGATTTATACCCTCAATAGTCAAGTATGAACCGTGGAACTAGATTTCTTCATATGGTAATGATGATATAATCTGTGTATCAAAGGGTTTTTAGTGATGCTTAGGAAATATTATACATTAATCATGGAGTGTGAAGTGCATGAAATGGTAGAGACACTTGATAGAAATGTAGGGGGAATGATTTTTTATGCCCCTTAATTATTTGAGTGATGGAGATCTATGCAGTGATGTGAAAAGGACCTTAACATGGTGGTAGAGCTTGAAATGTGTCTTGGCCATCAATGTAAGGATTAGTTTTAATTAAAAAAATAATTGGACATAGAAGTGGAGTGGGGGTAGGGAGGGATATTGAATGGTGGTAGCTTATGTGGAGATTGAAAATGTCATAGAAGATTTGAGAGGAGGAGGGAATGGAATTATTTTTAGAGGAGTTTGCTTAGTTAGAGTTGGTAATGAGGTAGAGGGCATGGGAGAAGGAGGGGATAAGATGATTTTTTATAGGTGGTTTCTTAGCTGGAATGGTTTGGATAAACAAATCTTGACTTACCAAATAAGGAACATTAGAAACGATGGTATGATGCTCATTAGACAGGGAAAGACCATATTTAGGAGCCCAATGGGGATTAGCAATTGGAGATGAGAATGTAGAATCATTTTTTGTAGAAAATGAAATGAAACCATGATACTTAAGGTGGCCAATTTGTCATTTTAGAGCATAGAAATCATATTCATTATGTCCATTAATTATGATGATAATTGCAATATGGGCGACCTTGGTATTTTGCAAGAGGATAACAATGAGTTGTTGGAAATTTGATTAAATTATGAGTGAGGAGATGAGGAAGAATATCATGTTTCTTAGCATTTAAATTAAACTTGAGAGTTGTGAGTAGTGGAAAGACTTGGGGTTCACTAATATGAGAACATGTAGAAGTCATAAAGTAGAATGAGAAGTATCCTTGAGATGTTGGATTTCATCTTTTAGATATGTAATCATGGTTTCCATAGCTTGGATTTTGTATTGAAATAAAAAATGCAAATATTGAGTTGAATCTAAGATGGGTTGATTGGATGGAGGATTAGGAGAGATAGAGTCATCAGATAGTTGATCAAAAATGGAATTTACTTGAGTAGGCGGTGTACTGCAAGGGAGATACATAGTGTCAAGGGATTTTTTGGAGAAAATCTTTCCAAGATGGGTGCATTTGGAGTCAATTCATGTAAGGATATTAGAGAATTTTTAGGATCCATGAGAGAAAAAAATGAGGATCCAAGTGTATGATCACAAGTAGGGTTCACCAAATGATTTGATTTAATTTGAATTAAAACTAAATATTGTAGACTCACTACTAAACTAGATGATGTATATCTGCTGAAATATAGAAATAAAACAAGAAAGATAAGATTTAAAATATGAAACCCTAAGAAAGAAAATGAGATAAGAAGACTTAGCTGATTTCTGCACAACCTAGAGCTGATCTATACTGGGAAAAGTGATGAACAAACTAGGAATATTGTCATTATTGCTCAATATAAATTTTGTAACTTGTGGATAGATCCAGACATGTGCACTTGAGATAGATCAAGGGCACCTGGGCACTGGTGAATGCGTAGGAGCTTAGGATATGCTTTCTCATGTGTCATAAGGTATTCATTTTTATTCTCTATTAATAACCTGATAGTTGCATAATGATTGCCAAGGGTACTTGTAACATGCAAAATAAGAGTTTAGCTACACAAGTCCACAAACCAAATCAAACCTAAAAAGAAAAATGCCGAATGGGGAGTCAGAATGACCTTGGTGGTCACCCCGAGAGTGAACTTACAATCAATCATTACACTACATCTCAAAATCCATGTATTTATTGGGAGTGTGTGTATAAATGTTTCCCTAGGATGCCCTTGTGCAAGTTACAGTTGATAGTGGGTTGTAGATAGAATGTAGCAATATAGTGGAACGTGTGGATGGAAGAGAATGAACTTCCCCTTTCTAGTATGTGTATGTAGAAGTATGCATCCATTGTCTCTTGAGTGGATGCTATATAGATATATTTGAGTGCTTTATGTTGCTTTTAATTGCAAGATTATGTGATGATATTAATGTTTAGTGCTTGGTCATTTATTTTAAACACATAACTATGTATTTATATGATTCTCTTGTTTGAATTTCACAATTGAAAAATGCAAGGCCAGACCATAAGTGAAAAATATGCCCAAATTATAAAAGAGACCCAAAATGATTGAGTAAGGTGAAAAAGGTTCAAGGGTTCCCATAGGGGACATGTGTGCTTGGGTGTTGTTTTCCTCGCTAGGCGCTAGTGTCTGGAGCCATAAAAGATAAATCTGTAAAATTCTGATTGTTTTATAGGGTGTAAAAGATGAAATAGAAAAGAAGAAACAAAGAAAAGAGGTCATATATAGTTATCAATCACTTTTTTTATTTCTTAGTAATCATGTAAATGTTAGTATGTGTTTAGGACCTAGAAATTTACCCAAGTGCGTGATTTTGTGTCTACAAAAGGGTTTAAGAATAATATAGGTTATTTGATGGAATTGGTCTGAAAGACCAATATATTGTCTTGATTGGTGATACCTAGCTATTGAAGAGTCTTAAGGGATTCTATTTTAACTTATTCCACTCATTGAGAGGTATTGAAAGTGTCAACACATGTGTGATATGGTCTTGCTTCCAGAACTAGTTTCTAGGAACTAGATGTATCCTGAAGGACAAAGTTTCTTTATGGCTCTATGGGTTGAGTCATGAGGTATAAAATTATTACATGTTTTCTTTGGGTTAGTGGATTTCCAATGAGTGGTTTCACGCCATGGTTGAGGTGGTATGCTGAAGCTAGGTATTCATATTTGATTACTGGTCTGCAGGAGGTGATCTAATTAGAGTACCTCCAGCATACTAGTCTTCAAAGATGAACACCTAGCTTCAACATACCACCTCAACCTTGGGCAATGGTGAATACGCAGGAGCTTAGGATATGATTTCTCACTTGTCATAAGGTATTTAATTTTATTCTCTATTAATAACCTGATAGTCACAAAATGATCACCAAGGGTACCTGTAACATGTAAGAGAAAAGTTTAGTTGCACAAGCACACAAACCAAATCAAACCTAAAAAGTAAAATGTAGAATGGGGAGTCAAAATGACCTCAGTGGTCACCCTGAGAGTGAAATTATAATCGATCATTACACTACATCTCAGACTCTATGTATTTATTGTGATGTGTGTATAAATTTTTCCCTATGATGCCTTTGTGCAAGTTACACTTTATAGTGGGTTATAAATAGAACGTAGTAATATAGTTGAATGTGTGGATAGAATAGAATGAACTTACCCTTCCTAGTACGTGTATGTCGAAGTATGCATCCCTTGTCCCTTGAATGGATGCTATATGGATATATTTGAGTGCTTTATGTTCCTTTTAGTTGCAAGCATAGGTGATGATATTACTGCTTAGTTCTTGGTCCTTTATTTTAAACACATAACCATGTATTTATATGATTCCCTTATTTTAATTTCACAATTGAAAAATGCAAGGCCAGACCATAAGTGAAAAATATGCCCAAAATATAAAAGAGTCCCAAAAGGATTGAGTAAGGTGATAAAGGTTCAAGGTTTCCCAGAGGGTACATGCATGGTTGGGTGTTATTGTCCTCGTTGGGCATTGGTGTCTAGAGCCATTAAAAGATAAATCAGTAAAATTTTGATTGTGCTATAGGGTGTAAAAGATGAAATAGAAAAGAAGAAACAAATAAAAGAGGCCATATATAGTTCTCAATCACAATTTTTATTTCTTAGTAATCATATAAATGTTAGTATGTGTTTAGGGCCTATAAATTTACCCAAGTGTGTGATTTTGTGTCTACGACAAGGTTTAAGGATAATATAGGTTCTTTGATGGAATTGGTTTGAAAGACCAATATATTTTCTTGATTGGTGGTACCTAGCTATTGGAGAGTCTTAAGGGGTTTAATTTTAACCTATTCCACTCATTGAGATGTCTTGAAAGTGTCAACATAGGTGTGATATGGTCTTGCTTCTAGGACTAGTTTCTAGGAACTAGATGTATCCTGAAGGACAAAGTTTCCTTTATGGCTCTATGGGATGAGTCATGAGATCTAAAATTATTAGAGGTTTTATTTGGGTTAGTGGATTTCCAATGAGTGGTTTCACACCATGGTTGAGGTGGTATGTTGAAGCTAGGTCTTCATATTTGAATGTTGGTTTGTTGGAGGTGCTCAAAATTAGTAGGAAACAATCCTACTTGGTGGTGTCATGAAGAAAATGGATGATGCAAAGGTTCCTAAGCCTTTGGAAGTGTTGAAAGGATGTCCTTGACATGTGTGAAGGTCATGGAGTCATGATGAAGTTGATTTGTGTCCTTGGAGTCCATTAAGTTCTCAGTGGAGATGAAATAAGCCTTTTAAGCCTAATTGTGCTTGTTATATGTTTTGGCCTAATGCCAACTTGTATGGTCCTTTCATGTGATTTTATATGAGTGTGTGTGTGTGTGTTTTGATGTTGATAATTCTGAAATCAATGGTCATGGCCGACCTAAGGTGTGTGTTATTTTGAGTCATGTATAAAAGGTCATGGATATTTGCTCATTTGAGCTAGAGTAGAGCATAGTAGTATGTGCGTGCTAGAGGGGAGTGTGAAAGAGGAATGGGGGGTTCAAGACAAAGATAAAATAAGGTATGAAATATTAGAGGAGCATATGTACAAGTTCGTTAGACCTAATCAACTTATGAAGAAGTAAGTTTGAATAAAGAAGGAGAAAGATTATTTGTGAAGGGTTTTGAGTAATAGGAGTTGAACTTGTGATCACAATCTGTTGTAGGAGAAATATTACTTCAGTGATCTTCATCATCAGGTGTTTAAGTGGGTGCTTAATCATATCAGGGGTAGTATCCTCCTTGTATAGTGGGTGATATACTAAATAGGTGTGGGTGCTCCTTCGAAGGTGGGTGCTTCACTAAACAAATCTTGCGTAATGTGTAATATTCATACAAGTCTTTTGGATTGAGTAATATATTCAAAAGTTTCAGTTTGTTTTCTTACCTTTGAGGGTTTCCCAAATTACATCTTGCGTTCTTGTGCACTCTCTTGGTTTATGCTCTTATCAATGGCTGTCATGTTATTAAGCTCACAATTAATGCATATTTGAATGGTTAATGGTTTACACAAGTTAAATACAATTGGATGAAAATTTTGAAGGACTGATTCACCCCCCTCTCTCAGGCCATTACAATTATAACACTTTTCCCTCCTTTTCTCAAATTTTAAATGCCACATCAACTATTATCTTTTCTAAATTATTACCTATCACTTTGAGTTGGCCTTTTTAGTTGTTTATGATGAAATTCAAACAAGGGAATCAAATATATACATGAATTACTCACTATTATTAGGGGTTGGGAAATTTGGCCTATTACTTCCTATCTACTACTTGGGTAAAATAGAAACTTTCAAGCATTGCATTCGGGATACATCATTCACTACATAAGAAGGGGTTATCTCTAAATTCCATCTCACACATTCATCTTTAAGGAAAAGTAATTGTAGCTTGTTATCTTGATGTGATTGGCATAAGGGAAACCTAGCTTCAAGGGACATGATTCTATCACTCAAACACACTAGAACTACAGTGAGTCTAAAATGTAGTACAACGCTCGGTGACAATCACGTTAGGGTGACTTTCAAGGCCATTTTGGCTCACGCATATGCATTATTTATTCCATCTAATGTTTTAAAGCCTTACACAAGTAGCTAGGGTTGGTTTTACAAGTTTAGGTGTGAAAGTGAAACCCTACAACAAAGTCAGAGTGACAAAAAGTGAAAAGAAGAAGACAAGTCCAAACCCTAAAAAGATCACATTTGGAGTTGTTTCTAGGACACTAACACTCGAGGCGGTTCTGTCCTCCTTTGGATGGTTTTGTCCAAAAGCCTTGTAGGTCTCAATTTTCCAAATGAAGCATACTCAGCCCAGATCCAACATATTCCACCTAGTTTCCACCCAGAATCAGTCTAGGAACTCATATACAAGCTAAGTCACTTGTATCTCTCTATTGTTCACACTTATCATTGCTTGATAAATCTTACTTATTATTGTTATATCTGTTTGAGCACAATCCTATGATAAGATTTAAATTCTGTTAAATCATCCACAAAATTTGTCTATAACCCAAAGTCTTAGACCACTGAAGATTAGAGCCTGATGATTTGTAGAAAATGTTAACGCAAAACATGGTTTCTTAAATATTTTTCTCATTTTCAAACAAAGTAAGAAAAGAACCATGTTTGATTGATAGAGGCAAAATTTTATTATTGAATCATGTTGGTTGGGAAAGCACTTACAAATAATGTTTTTTTTCATACAAGAATTAATATATTATTTAATTTGGCGTATAGGAAATTGGGTCCATTCTCATAAATAATTGTACATGCTTCATCCATAAATAAAGTTAATGATTTTGATAAGAAGTATTTATCTATTTCATTAAAGTTCGTGATTTTGGTGAGTAGTCACTATGATTCCACTTCTTCTTAGTGGATTCAACCTAGAGTCTTCATTTTAGTAATTTTGGTGAGAAGTCATTATAACAATGCCTCTTCTTATAACACTACCTTTTATTTATAAAATTAATTCAAAGTCTTCATGCTTCATCTATTGACAAGGTTAATAATTATAACATGCAACCACTATAATCCTAACTTTTGGAAAGCTCAACCCAAAGTAAAGGAGATCCCTAGAATGCAAACTTTTAATCACTAACCTCAGACTTACAAACACTCAACGAATAACTATGATCTACCCACCACACCAAATATTTCAAACCTTACAATTCTTCAAACAAAATGCATAAGAAAAAACTTTATAAATTATTATGTCTATTAATGGATTCAAATAATACATGTTATCAACTAATTTCTGGTAGTAAAACAATAACGATGTTATAACAGATCTTATTTAGCATGGTATATCTTGAGTTGTTTTCTTTTCAAACCTATCTAAACAACTCATTCAATAAATATGATGAAAGGAGGTGAGCATCAATGAGTGGCCTCACTGTATCCCCATGGTTGAGAAACAATTGTTATAAGTTAGGAGGATATAGGCAAAGGCAAAGGGGTATATTTTTACACCTATCATTGACTTCACTATAACCTATCCAAGGTTGTTTCAATATTCCCATAGCACAGACCCTTCTTATAAAGTAGTACCCATGGCCACCCTTCTTTGAGGCATTTACAAGCAGCTCGGTCCCATCTCCTTGCACTACCAGTCTCCAAGCATTCTCTAGTGAAATAGGTCATCTTCATCAAAAATAGTTTTTTTATTGAAAAGTGCACTTTTATTTATTAAAAATATCTTACAATGTTAATTGTGCAAAAAAGTTGGGTGGAAAGAGTCACACCCCAAAATTCTAAGCACATATGGAGAAAGAGGCCAACTCACCTCATAACAACAACATTAAAACTAGATTTACAAAATAAAAGTGTGTTTGGGGTGGAGGCAGAGGGTTAGCTGATTTATCACCCTATCCACTAGTGGCAGAGGAGCAAGTCATGTCCAGAATGGGCCCCCTTCCTCATTTTAGTGATAGGGAGAAATAACCAATGCCAACCACTGGAATTTCCCTTGTAGGGAAGTAGGCTAGCCATTGCCACCACCACCACCAAGATGGTCAAACACACCCTATTGCAAGCTAGCAAGGGTGTCAGGATCCGGGCGAAGAGTGAAAAAAATAGGGAGAGAAGCTTTGTTGAAGCTAGTGGTAGAGGGGCGATCTGTGTCCAGGATGGGCTCCCTTCTTCATTTTGGTGGTAGGGAGAAATAGCCAATGTCAGTCACGGGAATTTCCTATACGAGGAAGTATATTACCACCACCACCACTAAGACATTCAAACACGCCCCCATTATGAGTAGGAAAAGGCTGTGGGGATTTGGGTAGAGAGTGACAACAATGGGGAGAGAAGCTCTATAGGATACTAGAATAGTGTTTGTAAAACCCTTGGTAAGCAGCAAAATATTTAATTTTAATCCATAAACAAGGGTTGTCAGACCCCTTTCCCATTCACATGGAACACAACAGGACCACAACTGGTCTCAAACGCAAACAAAAGTCGTGGGGCAAGGTACAACCAACCCACTTTACCAACCCTCCATGTTGTCATTGACATGAACAAGAAAATAGTTATTAAAACCACTATTCAAATATTTGTAATGAAGAGATGTTGGTAGAGACATTTCTAAAATACATAAGTGTAAACCTATTAATAAGAAAGAAGCTTGAAGATGAAAATGTTGATGAAAAATTCCTTAGTGAATACAATGAATGGAGACCACACCCATTGTGAGGATGAACCCAAATGAAGAAAACACCATAGAGATAAGTGCAACTCGTAGGTGTGAAGTTAAAGCTCTTCAGTTGAGGTGATGGAATATTGAGTGAACCAAGACAATGTCTAGTTCACATTGATGAATAATCCATTAATGAAAACAACGAATGGAGACCTCACCCGTTGCGAAGAGGAACCCAAATGAAGAAAATGCCACAGAGATAAGTGCAACTTGTAAGTGCGAAGTCGAAGCTCTTTAAAGTTGAGGTGATGGAATATTGGGTGATATAATTGGGATAATGTCAAAAGATATAACTGTTAGTCGCTAACAGAATTTGGGAGACCATCTTTGCCATATTGTTGTATTGCCTCCTTGGCTGATATTCTCTTGGATGACCTTCATAAACTAACATTTTTTGCGAACGAAAAAATATACAGGAGTCATATTTCTTAGTGAAGTGACACACAAGATAAGAGTGATAAAGAAAATTCATTAGAGTGGGCACTAAAGTATAGAGTGTACTTACAGACAACAAATCTACACCACTTTCTTCCATATCTGGAACAACAAGGCTTAAATTCTTAGGTTTCCATTCATGATAGGAATACCAATGACAATCTCTAAACTTTGTCACCCCTAGCCACATATCTTCAGGAATGCCAAGCTTCACATAATAGACAAAAGTAAAATTATAGTTTCCATGTAGATGGATCCAAAATGTTGGACAAAAACATGTCAATAGAAACAAATATATATTATTGCATTGTGAAAATGCAAGACTTAAAACAAAAATTATAGTTTTTGACATAGAAGATGGTATTCAAAGCCCTTAATCAAACAACATGCTTGTATCTTTTCTTGTAAAATGTCACTTCTTAACTTTCTTAAAAGAAAACATAGGATACCCTGAAAATGCAAATATTATCTTGGTAGAGATTTGTTATAATCTCAGCACATGAACATTGAAAACATAATAATAAAACACTAATATTGTATTTATTCAGGATAAATTACAATGGAAGAGTATATAATTATATAGGCTAAGCAACTCCTTAAAACAAGGATTCAACCTTCATCTTAAATACCATAGAATCCTCAACTTCTCCCATAATCTCTCAACACCCCATCCCACAATATTCTCACACAACAAACACATGATAAGTTGTAATTACAACTTATCGTCGAATCTCACATGTAATATCTAAATATTACATTTACAAATAATAATTACTCACACAAATATTTATCTAAACTATACAATAACGTGAGCACTAACAATTGGTTACTCCTAACAACAAATAAGTGCCTTCAGCTAATAAGAAAGCAATACCAAGTCAATAATTGGTTTGAGATAGAAAATCTTGATTTTAGGTTCACCAAAGTGAAGGATACATATAGATAATGCTTTTAATCCTAACAATTTGAGTATTGAACATTTATAGTTGATGATCATAAGAACCACAACTGACTTGGGGGCTGGAGATGAATCAAGGGATAGCAAGGTAGATGAATTCCTAAGATTTAGAAATGGAAAGAGAAAGACTAGAAAGAGCTAAGGAAAAATAGAAGAAATGGACAAGAGGGTCGATGAATATTCCACAAAGATTGAGCAAAAGAGAACTAGGGTTTTTAATGGTTAAAAAATTGAATAGACAAGGGAGGTTGGATAAATTGAGAATGTCTTGATAAACCCTTGAAAGATCTCCCATTTGGACCACCTTTTTAAGAAGTTAGGGATCTAAGCTTAAAATAGCGAAGAGAGAAGTTGTTGAAGAGTTAGATGGTTTATACATGCAAATGAAAGACATAAGACTGATAGTAAAGATGGGTTTGCCGACACAAAATTGAAGAAGAGAGATCCATTAAAACAGACATGGGAAAAGTTAGGCAAGGAGACAATAGACAATGAAAAGTGGAGAAATATGAAAGAAGTGGGCATAATGAGTGAAGAGCATAATGATAATATAAAATATTTAGAGACATTTTTTTATGCTTTTAAAGTAAGAGTTCCACATAGAGTAAAAGAGGCACATAACTAGGATTTGCAACAAGGAAAGGATTAGAGGATGTTGGATCTAAAAATTAAAGGGTTGAAAGGGATAGAGGCAGTGGTCCAAAAACTAAAAAACATGAAGAGCATAATTAAAGAAGAGCATAATGTTCAAGAGATTTTGGTACCGTGTAAAGGAAAAAAACCCATGAAATAGGATTTATAAAAGGAATTTGTGTCTCTGAGGACAACCAAGATATTAAGTATGATGATATGTTCACTTATGAAAGTTAGTTTCTTACAGTTAAGTAATCAAATTGTGCAAGTGAGACGTGCATGTTCACATGGCTTAGTCGCAAGACAACCAAGCTTCAAATATAACCACCCAAAAATATGAAAAGAATATTCCATATTTATGAAAACAATGAGCTACACGTAACATATAAAAATTGAATCATGGTGTAAATAATCCACTTGATTGCATGACCAAATTAAGGATAAAGTGAAACTTGTCGTAACTCAAGGGTGTGAGCCAATTCAACATCTGGGAATCGTATAAATACCCCTTTTTCATACTGATAGAAGTTTTTGGTAATTTTTTGTAACTATAATTATATATTTGGGCGAGCAAATAAATTTGTAATAATTTCTTCTAAATGAGTTTTGAGGAAGAAATTGAGCCTACATGTTTCATGGATGTTTTCATGTAGATCACACATATTTGGTGAATATTCGTTGTAATTCACATATGTATTTGTATCTATGTCACATGGCACACATACTAGTGTGATGATCATTCTTTAAGGAGACTAACTTTAGAAAGGTGTTTCTATGTAGATTAGTTGTTCTTTATGTGGATTAAGTATGTATTATTTTAGTTCTTATGTTTGGAAGGATATTTGAGTGTATTTTGTATGTTGATGAGGTGGTTAGGATTTTATCCTAAATATTCTATGTATTTTGTCTAATTCTATTGTCACTCTTTTATAATGAGGAATATCAAAATGTTTGCACAAGTATTAGTGCAGAGAGAGTTTTTCATGTTATAATGTGCATTAGGGTTTGATTAATAAAAGTATTTAGAAAGCACCAAAACATCTTGATTCAGGATTAAAAAAAATTCAATCTTAAATTTGATACCTTTTTGACCATTACTTATTAAAAAAAATTGTTTGGAGAAGTCAATCAGAAAATTATCTTAGGTTCTCCATAAGTAGAATTTACAACCATTTTTAAAAAAATAAATTATTTAAGCATAACACAATAGAAAATACAATGAAATTATTAATTAATGTGATATTATGAAAAATTTAATCTATAAGAATCTTGAAATTGATATATGTTAACATTTCTATAAGTGTTTATATTAAAAAAAAAACTATTGTTACGTATTGCTTGATGAACTATAATTATCATCTATCATGAATAAATTGTGATCTTTGATATTTTAATTTGTATATGTTCATGTGTACGAGTGCCCATGCTTGGGTGAATTGGTCCATCGTTAGAAGCATAGTTACCAAATACGGTAGAATTTTGACAGATTACATTTTTTTTGCATTTTCCTCTCTCCACGATATGAAACTCCAAAAATTTGGTAGGTTAAAATATAGAAAAAGCAAAAACCCAAACCTGCCACTGTAAATAATTAAAAAAATTCACCAAATCTGTTTGCAAAAAGCCAAATCCTCGGCTGGAAATACCAGAAAATCAACCAAATCTGTTTTGGAACTGATGTTATTATATTTATAATAACAGTTTGATATTAATTAGAGGCAAAGCAAAAGGTTGCAGTTTATAATTTAATAATACATTAGTGTATAAGGAGCAGCTAAAAACAATTATTTTTCAGAGGCTTCAACAATGCATTTTATATTTTTTATATATACAATTGTTTAATTATTAAAATTATCATAATTTTTTATATATACAATTTACCGTATTTTTTTTTTTCATTTATGGTATTTTTTCTTGGACCTTTTTTTTTTTCCATATTTTGTGTCCACCTCTCCCTACTAAAGTTGCTACTATGATTACGAAGCAACATGTTAAGTTATTGTTTAGTTGACACCCCATCTTTTAACTTCATCACAAGCTTATTCCACAAATTTCATTGAACCGTTTTCTCAAATGTCCATTTGGGATGGTTTTACAACACAGGGAAGGTATCAATGGAAAGGTCTTACCGTTGTTAGTCACTATTAGGCTTTGGGAGATTATATTTATGTATGTGGTGGTTGCGTGTAGTTACTGTAATTGGTTTTCCACCACCATGGTGGGGTATTATGGTGTCTTTGATTATGTATGAAAAATTTCAATCACCAGACGGGTGGTGTCCCCTCGGATCTCTTTGCGAGAGAGTACTCTAATTTACATGGTCTTTCTGACAAGGACAATCTGCCACATCCACCTAGTGCCACTGTTGCCAATGCATGGTTTTAATTTCTGCTTGTCTTTTACTATACTTATTGAATTCTACTGATTTGCAGCTGGAACTTGTAACATTATTTGCATAATCTCATACATGTACGCAAATGCAATAAGTCAGGAGATGTAAAGTATTTGTGGAATACCTCAGGACAATTAGACCACCCTTTTCTTATGTACATTGCAGATGGATATTACCATATTGTTAGTTTATGCCAACAACATTTGTAGGAAATTTTATGACTTCTACCTTCCAGCATTTGCATTGTGGGCAGCCATAGTTTTACTTATACAATGAATTATGTGCAGGAGAAACCCAAACTTAACATACAGCACTACAAACACAACCTCAAACATTTAAACAATTATGTTTTTTTCAACTTTAAATAATTTGAACACATTTTGAGGATCTAAGACATATAAGGTAACAATTAACAAAATCAACAAATTTACATAGAGCAGCCACTTTGTTGAAATGGCTTATGTGATATCAGTGTTTTTCCACAAGCCTGAAATATAATCTTGAAACAAGAATGTCTCAAACAATAAATTCGAATTAACAATGAAAAGAGTTGGAAATATTTTAGAATTGAGATTTATCTAAGTCATCAAAGTAAGGATGTTGCATTGCCTCTTTGGCTGATATTCTCTTAGATGGTTCATAAGCTAACATTTTCTGCCAAAAAAAAAAGGAAGGGTCAGATTTATTAGTGAAGTTGCACACATAAGGAGAGTGACAAAAACGAAAGATATTAGAGTGGATACAGAGGAATAGAGTGTGCTTACAGACAAACAAATCTAAACCACTTTCATCCATATCTCTAACAGCAAGGCTTAAGTTCTGAGGTTTCCACTCAGGATAGGAATGCCAGTCTTTTAAGTTTGTCACCCCAGGCCACATATCTTCAGTAGGAGTGCCAAGCATCCTATAGTAAACAAAAATAAAATTATAGTTTTCATGAAGATGGACGAACGAAAAAATGCACTTGAATCTAGAGAAACTTTATATATTATTACATTGTAAAAATACAAAACCTGAAACAAAAATTATAGCTGTTAACATAGAAGATGATATTCAAAGCCCTTGATCAGACAACATGCCGCTGTCTTTGCTTGTAAAATGTCACTCCTTAATTTTCAAGGAAAATGGGATACCTGAAAATGCAAAATAAGTTGGCCTATTTCTGAATCTCCTTTGAATAGAGGAGTCATTCTGGACATTTCAGCTGCACAATCAAGGACTGCTTTTAGATCTATAGACATAAGTACAGAAAGATCAATGGAAATTAAAGCTAAGTAGATAAGTTGAATAATCTTTGAATTCATAAAAATATTTGAGAAAAGTCTTACCAAATATACAACCAACAGACCAGATGTCAACAGGTATGGAGTATTGTTCAACCCCCAAGAGCAGTTCAGGAGCCCTGTACCAAAGAGTCATGACCTGAAGAAGCATGGTCAAATTAATAATGTCAAAGAAAATTCTAGTAAAATGTAAATATGCTATTGAAGTGTTTGTTGTTCCTTAGGTAAGTTCATATGTGATTTCATAAATGTAAGAATTCAGTAAGGAAACAAGTAGGATTTTATTTTAACATGAATAGAGATGAAACCATAGTTACGTAAGTCTCGGGGACAGAGGGATGGGGGTACGGAGGGATGGGGTTTTTCAGACGGCAAAAAAATTCTCAAACTTTTGGGACGGTAGGGGGACGGCCTTTTAAAATAATACGTAAAAATTAATATTTCAATATTTTTAACTTTTTTCAATGATAGTTAGGGATTTAAACTGTATTTAATATATTTTAGGTACTTTCAAGATTATAATTTGATGTTCTTGGTAAAAATAACATATTTTTAAAAGTAAAAAACATAGAATTTTTTAAAAATATATAAAAAATTGGGGACGCCCCCTCCAAGTCCCCGAAATAGGGGACGTCACCAAAAATCTAAGGTACGCATCCCTGCATAATACTGGATAAAACCCATAAAAAATATGTTCAAGATAGGTTGAAAAGCTCTACATGATTGGTCATGGTGGTAACAGGAAGAGTGAATGACCTTCCCAATCCAAAGTCTGCTACTTTGATCAAATCCATTTTTTTATCCACCAAAATATTTTGTGGCTTCAAGTCCCTGCATACCTAATTCCGTCATAAAATCTTTTCTATGGGAAAATTGGCTTAAAAAACAAACAGCAAAAAGGTTAGAGAAATGGGAGCACCTGTGGATTACACCATGGCTGTGGCAGTAAGAAACTCCCTTGAACAACTGGTACATGATGCTCTGAAACCAATTATGAATTAATAATTTGAAAAAGAAAGTTAAAGATGAGTATAAAATGTATATTTCAATGCTACTGTTTCAAATGTCTTACAAGCTAATTTAATCTAAAATTAAAAAAAAAAGTCACTAATATAAGATATATTTATCATCTTAACGGGTATTTCAGCTGTTAACCTGCTTTAGTCAATTATAAACATTAAGATAGTTTTATTTAATTTTCATCTAACTTTATATGTGACAAACAAACACGAGAAGCTTTGATGCTAAGGTTATTTTGAAGTTTACAAATTATTTAATTTAAAGACCAGGGTGTGATTTATACTTTTATAATATTTATGCTCAGTGTGATTTATACTTTTACAATATTTATAGTAGTTGTGTGGTGGTCTGGTGAGTTGTAATTTCAATTTAATGTCAATTTGATTATTATTTAAGAAAAAAAAATATTTCAAAATTTGTGATATCAGTGAACTATATGAAATTTGGATCAAATATTATTTTTCTAATCTGACATAATAACCATTTATCACTAATCATAAAAAAATTAAACAAATAATACTGAAATTTATTACTAATAACTATAATATATGAAAAGTCTAAAATTAATAACTTATTTTTCTAAAGATTTTTGAGATAAATATATTTTAAGACATTTATTCTAATTATTTCACTCTAAATATAAATTCAAACCAAAAACAAAACTCCTCGTTCTTTTATACTCTTATAATTGCTGAGTTTATAATCTAATATTTCTTAGTTATCAGCCAACAATTACCTTGATAAGCTTAGGAGGCATTTTTGTCTCGTGTGATTCAATGTAATTCCTGAGATCACAGTCCATGTACTCAAACACTAAATACATAAAGAACCTCCCATCACTGTTCTTAATATGCTGAACATCTAGCAGCCTGCACCAAAGCTTCAGTCATTCAGATCAGTAAAATAATACATGCACAAATGGAATACATGAAATTCCTTCCTACCTTACTATGTTGAGATGTTGAGAAAGCCTCCTCAGAAGGGATATCTCACGGATGGTAGTAGCAGGAATTCCTTCTTCATCACACTCAAGCTTAGATTTCTTAATGGCTACAATCTGTCCTGTCATTTTATCCTTAGCTCTGTAGACCTTACCATAAGTTCCTTTTCCAATCGTCTCCAATAATTCATATGATTCCATTTTATTTTATTTCTAAGGTATAGAAAAATTTAACAAATCAATTAGGATTCCATATGAGGGAAGAGATTGTTTTAAATATGAAGCACATTGAAAGGGTGTTGTATTGTAAGGGTGCGAATGATGGTAAAAGTCTGTTGCCATATCGTTTATTAAAATTAGGTTGAAAAAGATTGGTTATTTATATACTCAACAATCACTCTTAAATTAAGAATACTAACATCTAACTTATTTCAGATAATAGTAAGGGTAGAAGTAATTCCGAAATAGAGCAATAAAGCATGTATTTAAAGGTATTTGTATATAATGTTTTTTTGAGATTATTAAACCATATAGGAAGAGACGGAAAGAGTGACCAATCCAACATACTCATCCCACAACCAATCAACCATTATGTTAGTAAGAGGTGTTTTTCTATTGTGTTGTCAATGTATATCTTTATTTCCTAATTCAAAATAATAATTTCCTTAGTCCAGTAATAAGATTGTTTCTATTATTAATCACATTGGCCTTCCCTAAAATTAATACTATTATCTTATCTTATCTAATTAAATATTAATAATAATATTAAATATTTACAATATTTTTTTAGAAAAATAATATAGAATTAGCATATTTTTTTAAAAATATATTTATTTTTAAAATGTTGAAAGAGATTGGTTTGTCACATGATATATTGATTGAAACCAATTGACTTTATTGTCTTCTTTGTTAAAATTTCCACATTGATGATGAATATCATCTAGTGAAGTACCATGGTATTGTGCTTGAAAATTTCGTTCCACAAAAAAACTCCAAACTCAAATGTATGTCTAAGATACCAAAGTTTTCATATTACCTTCTTCAAGCAAGAAGACAAACTCCTATATGATGGCCAAATGGAAGTCAAATTTAGTATTGGCTATTTTTATATAACATCTCAAACTATTACACTCTACCACCCTTGTTGCCATTCTAGATTATTGTTACGGGAAAGTGATATTACATAAAGTACATTGCATCCAGTTATAAGCATTGAACCTTACCTCAAAGCTTTAAAGTCATACTTAACTGCATAAATTATTTGGAGTGTAATAATAGGCAAGAGGGGATTAGAGAATAATATACAATTTCATGCAAATCTAGAAACAAATGGCCGACGAATCATGTTTGTATGGTTAAATAAAGAGAACTTCAAAAACTCTCATTGATTGGAGGACCTCGTCAAAACCATCAATGGTCTCCTCTAGGATCATTACTTCACTCTTGTAGGACTGTCAAGATATCATTTTGGAAAATGTCTCGCATAATGAATATGATTGGACGAGTCTATTAATTAAGTCTAGACATCCAAACACCTCGTACATGTTTCTTAAATAACTGGCATATCGAGAAGGGAAATTGATCTCCTTCTTCCAAACTCTAATAATGTAGCCAGTTCCGCACAATGAGTAAGGAAATTATTTTTGTAAAGGAAGATCATAACTTTCTTGATATTTATCAATCCCCTCAATAGAGTATTATATCAATAAACAAACACATTTGTTTATAAATGCAATGCTTCAACAAGATAGTCCAATGTAATGCAATATCTTCTCAATATGACTTTTCAAGTTAGAATGAATTCTTGATAATTAAATATATGCCTCAACTATGCTCATTCTATAAATGTTTTGAATTCACAAGAGAGTGTTATCCCTTGTTTTCATGATGATCTCCTACTTTCACTAATGTACATATGTATTTTTAAACTTCTTGAATATAAATGGACATATAAAGTAATGAAAAAGTTACAATTACCTCCGGAAACCCAAATAAGGATCAAAAGGGTACACACAATTAAGAAACCTACATCCTTAATAATATAGATTTGGGGGCCAAGAGCATATAAATATGGTTCTAGGGGCCTAGAACCACTACATTACAGTTCTAGTGGAAGCACCAAATAATATTGAAAACAAGAAGAAGAGAGATTGGGAATAAGAGAGAAAAAATAAGGGAACACAACAATAAAATACTAATTACGTCGAAAGCATTTTCCAAACTGGATAGCAAGGGGTTGGTTTTGACACTGATATCGACATGAACAACCAAGATCCATTGCATTTTCTGCCTTCCACCTAGCGCATTGAATTGGCTCCTTCCCAGCTTTGATATCCATACGAACAGAAGAAACAGATAAGAGCAGGTTGCAGGGGTCGAATCCTGGGTGAATCCATCATGAACAGCGAAGAAAATTCTCATCCCTTGCAGCTCGTTCATGGACTGGACTTTTACTTATGCTTGAATATCGGTGTTGATATTCTTCCTATTGAACTGACACACACACTGTTCATTGATACCAAATCAAGCTACTTCGTAATCTCACGCTTGGAAATTCATAATCATTTGTAAAATTTTCCATTTGGTTATAAGCTTGCCTCCTGATTGGTTCATCTCCCATGTGTTGATCCTCCATAGCTATCCTCCTGCCACTTTATTAACTCGTGTTCTGTAAAGAAGATGTCATTTCCAATTCCAGATAAAGGTCTCACAGTTCTTTGCGCAGTCCTCCTGATAATTATCCTTTACGCGCAATCCTTGCACAATATCCATGTCATTTCAGCTTCCCCCACTTCATAAGTGTATTGTCCCCTTTTCCGTCCCTTCACGCAGTAGCTCAAAATCTATTAAGTGTTCTTTTCCAAGCTCACCACACCATTTTTTAGCAGAGGCCTCTAACATAGGTCATGTTAATATGAAGAACATTTAATTACGCTGAAACTGTATTCCATTTTATATAAAGGGGAGAGCTATGGCTTGGGTATGACATAGCTGTACAACCTTATTGTCGTAAAATCGAACAACCCAAGTAATTTTGAATCAGACGGCCCAGAAAACAGGGTTCGATATAATTACCCTGAAGCAGAGGTTAAATTTGACGCTAGTTCAACAGTGTAATGGCCATCATATATCAATATAACCAGTATTTGTTGTTGTGTTAAAAATAAAAGAGACCAATCACAGGACTAAATACTCATCCCAGCCACTTTCATGACACGACAAAGTAGGAAGACCTTAATGCAAGAATCAACTTAGCAGAGGCTTTTAAGGATCTCAAACTCTCCATCATGAAATATCAAACCCTTTGCATTTAAAGAGCAGTAAAAGTATATAATATCCACACCTAAAACATAGTAACATTGATTCGTCTGAATAACTTACTCAGATTATATTCTTTCCAAATTTAAAAAAGGAACTTATCAAGCATCTTGACTATGTGAATATTCACTGATAGGTATTTAAAAATATTAGAAATGTACAGCAAGTATTTGGAGTTGAAGTTAATTGCAAAATAGGAACAATCATTTAAGCTAAATGAGATGAACAGTTTGTTGAGTTTTTCTTCCCAACAGCTAGTTAGTTACATTAAGTATGTTTTGGAATTTGAAAAAAACATCTTAGATGTCTCTAAATTTTGAATGAATCGATCCAGAACATTGATATTGCTCAATTTTCATATTCCACAAGATATTTCTAAACATTAAAAAATATTTTATTTTCATTTAGAATAATATTGAAGGACAACATTTCTATTCCTTTTCCATTCAAGTTGTTTTTGCTCATTTAATATATGTTTACATTAAATATTAATTATTCTTAGAATTGGGACGTCGCACTGAGCAGACATATATTATTATTATTATGATTTTATATTGCCAACAAAGCTCCAATGCATTATAATTTATGTGACTACATTTCCACAAATTGCATTAAGTGAATCATGAATGTGATCGTCTTTGGCATTTGTAATCTTTATTATGTAATGGATCAGGTTTCAGCACACTATTCGCAGGATCGCATTCACCTGCCAAGGGCAAGACATGGACACCTCTGTAACCCGCAACTCTGCCTAGGTAGGCCCCCCCCCGCAACCCACTCTCTCTGCACATACACACACATAAGGCATTGTTTTACACAATTAGGTTGAGGCTTGAGCTATCTGTTCCAAATGGTCCATGAAGCCAAGTAGTCATTATTTTACTTTTATGGATTTTGTATATCATAGGTGCAGAACTCTTAATATTGTATATGGTGGAGAACAAGTTGTATATAATATTGTATTTTCATTGAGGTGGAGAACTCTTTGACTACTTTGGTCATTGTTGTTTTGAAATAATTTATCCTTTCTTTTCATTTTGTATTATGAAGAATGTTTACCTTCCTTAGCACCTTTTACGACTCTCAAGTATCTTCAACACCTTTTACCGATTGTCAAGTATCTTTGAGGGCATATTCACACTATTTTTGATGCAACATGCATATTCAAACTCTGGTACTATGATTTTATATCATTTCACAGTTATTGTTTGTAATTTTGACATCATTATTAATGATGCAAATAACTACTGATAACTTTGTGAAAATTCCATGTCCTATGTGCTTGTTTATGTCATTGACATTTTGGTTTTTATGTTAACATGTTTCACTCTAGGGAACTTGTGTTTGTGTCTAGGTGCAAAGTTAAAAAATATGGATTATGATCATCGTAAACAAATCATGCCAGATGAAAGATATTAGATTTGGCCATTCCATTAGCATAAAATGTGTTGAAGAAGACTTGAATGCCCAACAATCCAATGGCCTTGAAAGTTGAAAATTGAAGGTTAAACTGGTTCACATGAATCTAAGCTCCAACAAGCAACAAGCTAGAGATATTATGGGTGTGTGACAAGACTTTTTGTTGATGGTTAATTGAAAGTGTGTGAAGTGTGGACTTCTGTAAGGGTGATTATTACATTTAACCTCTATCCCGAAGAACATATCCAGCCATGCGTGTATTTGTATTGGTTTGTCTACAACATTATTTGAAGTGGAAATCTGCATCATACCTTGAAATCCCCAAACTACACTACTCCCAAACCACTTGATTAGGGCAAGTCTTGAAGCTTTTCTTCATAATATTCCCATGATCCATACATAGATTCAGATTTTGTCGGTTGATGTTGTAGGGGTGACCATAAAATTTAATCCCTGTCCTGAAGAACATTTCTAGTCTTGCATTTTTGAATTGGTTTGTTTACAAAATCATTTGAAGTGGAGTCTGCATCAACCTTGAAATCCCCAAATTGCACTAATCCCAAACTGTTGATCAAGGAAATTCCTAAAGCCCACTTCAAATATGCCCACGATCCATACATAGATTCAAGATTCTGTTCGCTTGATGGTAATTTCTCTTCGAACCCTTGGTCCACCGCACTAGTTAAAGAATGAAAAAATGTACGCATAATAACATATCATCTCAAAATAGAAAAATTAACAGTGTTCCTCAGAGCCATAATAAAAAATCATTTCAACTTTAAGTTACTGTGTTTATTGTTGAGCGAAAACATGTGAAAACAAGTGGTCATGCCCATATATAAATGCTAAATCTTTTTACAATGGTTAATGGTCGTAAATACTCCACGGTAAAGTATCTTAGAGAACTAAGATGTGAAGTAAACAAAATAAGCATAGCAAACCATGGCAACGTTTGAAGCACAAGTGCTTGGTCGAAACTAGTCAGCGGTGACGGCCAACTCCTCCACAAAAATAGCCCGATTATATATCTGGAGACTGTTGTTTCGATACAAACAACTTGCTATGTCGGGTTACAAGTTTTTAAGAATAAGTGCATATCTTCTTAACCTCTGTGTAGCAGGATGGCAACAGTTCATACTAAATGCCCCTCACTCCTCCCTTTTTTTAACATTTTTTACGTTGCATAAGGGTAAGTGCACCAAGTTGGGAGGCTAAAAGGGGGTCTTAAGTGGACACATTTTTCTGAAAAATAAAAACCTTCAACTTATATGAGTTTTTTGAAATAGTTACGCTCAAAATTGGAAGATGTTGTAGTAAACGTGAATCATAGAATTTTGAGTCTAGTTTCTAAGATACTAAAATTTATTGAAAATGGATAAGTTTAAGTGAGTCAAACCAACTAGAATACTAACAAATGCTCCTATTTTTGTTAAAAAAACATAATAGAGTGACTTTCGTGCCCCCCACCATTTTTTGAATACCATTTAGTATTTTTGAAAACCCTTTGGTAGAAAGATAGCTAGGAGCATCTAGTTTGTGACTCCATTTTTAAAAAGATTTTTAAGTGAATATTTATTTATGTATGATTTTTCTAGTAAAAAAATTTTATGTTTTGAAAAATAACGGAACTCCGACCGTGCTCCCCCCTAACTACCTCAAAAAATATCGAAAATTAGATTTTTTTTTGAATATGTATAGAATTATGCCTAGTTTGGGCTAGTATAATTCTTTTTAAATTTTGATCACCCAAAAAAAAGATACACCATGAAAGATAGAAATATTTACACTTCAAAAAATAGCTATAAAAAGGCATAGTTAGAAAATAAATAATATGGAAAACCTTATATTAGTTAGAAAATTTGAAAAATTATACTTTGTAGAAATAAGAGACTTTACTCTACATCGTGGTATATATTTTTTTAAAATGGATTGATTTTTTTATTTTGATTTATCATGATAGGATGTGGAATTTTTACATCTTCTTGTAAAAACACGTTGTTTGCTGTGTTTGTGCATGTCCATGCCTCAGGCTTGGGGAACCAAACCGGATCCCAAACCTTGAGGCATGGCTTGGGAAAAGAGAAAATGCAAAACATGTATGTTTTATAATGCACATATGTGTTACATAACACGTATGCATTCTGTGTAGTATACACATTATATATGCTTTTGACATGCTTTTATTTACATAAATAAATGTTTAAGTTTTTATGTTTTTCATTTATTATCAAATAAATTATATTTTATGAATTTCTTATACTTTTAAATTTATTTATAGTAAATATAAGAAATTAGGGTCACTTTTCACCTTATGGAATTAGTCTCACATCTCCATGAGTCATGGTTTAGGAGATAGTTTTTTAAACTATAATCTGGCCAGTACATAAGTAATTTTTCACGATTTCAGCATTCAGCCTAAATCTTTTAGCAGTTTAAACTCTACAATCATAACCCTGAACCCTAAACCTTAAAACCTAAACCCGAGGCCATAAACTTAAACACTAAACTTGTAAACCTTGAGCCCTAAAACCTAAACCCTAAACCTTTAACCATGATCCCTAGACCCTAAAAGCCCTAAACCCTAAACCTTAAACATTCATCCCTTACCCAAGAGCCTTAAACCCTAAACCTTGAGGCTTAAGCCCATAAGCCCTAAACCCTAAACCCTAAACCATGATCCATGAGCCCTAAATGCTAAACCCTAAACCATAAAAACTAAATCCATAAACCCTAAACCTTGACCCCTAAACCCTAAACCTTAAACACCGAATGACCTAAACCCTAAACCCTAAGACCTTAAATCCTAAATTAAAAACCCTTATCCCTGAAAATGAAAATAATAAACCTCTAAACCCTAGACACTAAGTCCTATACCCTAAACCCTAATCCCTAAACCCTAAATCCCTAACCCTAAACCCTTGAACTCTGAACCCTGAGTCATAAACCATAAACCCTAAATCCAGAACCATAAGCTCTAATCCCTAAACATCACATATTTCTAGTACCCTGGACTCATGAACCCTGAAGCTCCTGAACCCTTTACCATAATCGTAAGACCATATTTCGTAAACTTGTGCATAAAACCATCATTAAGTCTACTTTTATAACACTAAAACCTTGTTTATGAGAGGTTGGCATTTTCCTCCTTTATCATCAAACCCTGATGAATCTCTTTGAGTTTTTTTCCTACGAATCTGTGATGAACCCTTTTCAGTTGAATACTCTCTGTCAATACTAAACCCTAAGAATGGGTAAGACACAAAACATTACAGTGACCTAAATCCTAGTTCACATGCACCCTGGGAATTTCTCTGAACCTTTAAACCCTATAACCCTAAACCTTGAAAGGCATCTAAACCATGATGACTCCTTTGAATGTTTTACCTACAAAGTAGATGAACCATATTTCAGTTGAATAGTCTTTGTCAATACTTATAAGAATGGCCTAGAGACCATAGAACATTACAGTGACTGAATGGGTAGAGCCTAATCCTTGTGCCTTAAACCCTGATGCCCATAACCCCTACACATCTAAACCTTAAACCTTGAGCACTAAAACACATAAACCTTGAACGCTCTTGCATGTAAACCTTTATTCATGACCTTTGAAATATTAAACCCTAACTCCTATTTCTCATACTGTAAACCATGTAATCCGTATTACCCTAAGCCTTAAGGACCCTGAGCCCATTGGAACCTTGAGTGTTAAACCCTAAACCATATACCATACAACCTAAGTTCTTAATCCTAAACTCTAAACCGTAAACCCTAAACCATAGAGCCATATACCCTCAATGCTAAACCTGGTGACCTAGGATCATAAACTCTGAGCCTTGAAACCTAGGCCCTAAGCCCTAAGCCAAAACCATAAACCTTGAACCCTCAAACATAAACCCTCAACCTTAAACCCTAAAAACTAAACCATGAGCCCTAAACCATGAACCCTTTGACTCTCAACCCTAAACCCTAAACACTCAACCCTGTTCGATAAACCGTAAAACCTTAACCTTGATCCATAGAACCCTAAGGGAATAACCTTGAAGCCTAAACCACTAAGGGGTTATCAATCTTGAGCCCTAAACCCTAAACCATAATTTCTAAACCCTCAACCCTCTAACAATGAACTCAGATTATACCCTAAACTCCTAAACTTAAAATTTGAACTATCAAGCCTTAAACATGTGAAATTAAACTTATAGAGTCCTAAACCCTAGAAATGTACATAAGTATTTCACCTAAAGGGAATTGCCCTGAATAAAATCACTCAGTGTGTAGGAGATAGTCTAAATGATCAATGACTCGGTTCATGTTGATGAGTGACTTTCCTCTGAAGGCCTTGAAATTCAGGCTAGATTTAGTTGGCCATTAAGTATGTTTTGGAATTTGAACAAAAACATCTCTAGATGTCATTAAAATGAGCTGAAGTCATCCCACAAGACCTGTATTTCTCAATCAAGGATTGACGACTATTTCTGAAGTATTAAGGCAATATTTTGCCTCCAGTTAGAGATAATATGATGAAAAACATTTCTATTCCTTTTCATTGAATATTGATTGCTCATGAAAGGATGGTGTTTACAATTAGGAATAGGTTAGATGATGATCTTTGAATGGGAGCGTCTGCACTAGTTTCAGAATCGATGAATCATCTAATGATTTCTCTTGCCAGCAAAGCTCCAATGCTTAGTACCCTCAACCTCGTGACAACTACATTTCCACTAAACTAGCATTAGTGTTATAACACCTTAAGGAGGATCGGCTACATTACAAACCTTTCATTTTGGTAATAGGATCAGGAATCAACATTCAGGGAACTGCAAATCGCTCTAGCTACCAAGTGCAAGACTCTTTTTAGTAAGACCTAGACAACCCATGAACTGTTGCCTAGGTAGGTCCTAAACTCTTATGCGCCTAATCCATTTTATAAGGTCATTATTTTACTAAAGGTTAAGGCCTGAGCTATCTAACCCCCAAATGGTCCATTAAGACCAAGTACAATCTATATGCCCTGAAACTTTTAAGCCATTTTGTATAACTAGGTGCATGAACCATAATATAGGTAATACTAACCAACCTTAAGCCTTGAACCCTAACTATCTTCTATTATCACTGTTGAGCTACGTGGAGAACTTCCATCAGGTGTAGAGTGACCTTTGGTAATTTTTGATATTTACTAAAATAAATCCTTTCTTTTAAATCTATGAAGCCCTAATCTTAAACCTTCCTTAGCACCTTTTAACTCGTAACAAGTACACCCAAAAACCTTACAACCCATACTATTCAAGAACGCTTGTACGCGTTATAGATTCAGTAAACTATTAACCATGCAACACACATAACAAACTGCTGGGGCGTGTGATTAGCAAAACGCGTTGAGCATTTCGTCTGTTTTCAGGTATTTTGTCACCACTTTATGGCAACCCCCCAAACTTCGTTAACTTACCTAAATTTGTGAAAAATCCTAATAGGTCCCTATGTGCTTTAAACTGTCATGTTGAAATTGTGTGGTTTGTCTCCTCTTTAATGATACCATTAAGAACCCTAGGGAACATTTGTGTTTTTGTCTATCGTGCAAAGTTAAAAATTCTACAATGACTGATTAGCCTCTGAAAGTCATTAGATCTGGCTAAACCATTTTTTATAAAATGCACTAAACCATGAACCCATGCAACCCTGGTTTTCCATTGACATCTCCTTTGAAACACTGAACATCCTAAACCCTGAGCTCTACGACCTAAATCTAAGCTCCTAAAACCTAATGAAGCTAAACATGTAATGAAATGTACTTGTATAGTTCAGATTATTCGAGTATCAATAGACCACCAAATAACACAATATTTCAGAATAATGATCTCAATATGCAATTGAATAGCTTCTATCACTTTAAGGGGGCAACCTCCAAACCATATAATAAGACTCAAATGCTCAAATGATAATGAACTACTACCTATAATCCTCATATATATACTATTCATATGTTATGGCCATCACCAATGCCAACCTAATTAAGCATGAGAAAGTATAAATGATATAATAAAATGATATGGTAATGCCATTAAGTCGGCTACTCATATCCTAATACAAGTCAATAGGTTAAGGGAGTAGCATGCCCTTCCCCTTCAAACCAACATTGTCCTCAATGCATTGAATAAGCCTGGATGTTGCTGCAGAAAACCTTCATCCTCCCAGGTGGCTTTCTTCTATGCTCAGATTCTTCCACTTGATCAGATATTCCTTAATGTCTCTGAGTTCTTAGCCTCTTAGTACATGCTTACAAGAATATTCTCTGGCTCCAAAATGATTCTTCCTTCCTTCATCAAGTTCTGGTAACTCTGTCTGGGCTTCAAATTTCTGTCCATGTAACTTTCTTCAGGCACGAAACATGGAATACTGGGTGTATGTGTGAAGATGGGAGACAACTCTAGTTTATAAGCAACACTGCCAATTTTCTGTAGAACCTGATAAGGGCCATAGTATTTAGGAGCAAGTTTTTTTGTCCTTTTTCTATTGCTTTAGGTGAAATCTGTTTGTAAGGATGGAGACGTACAAAAACCCAATCACCAATTTCAAAATGTCTTTAACTATGATGTTGATCTGCTTGTTGTTTCATCTTGTTTTGTGCTAATGCTAAATTCTCCTTCAAACTAGCCAAAACCTGTTGTTGATGTTGACATGTGTTCCTCAACATCTCTGACCTTAGTTTGCACCCTCAAGGAGGAAGTGATAGAAGGTGGATGGTAACCATATAATGCTAAAAATGGGGTCATTTGAGAAGAGGTATGAAAAGATGTGTTATACCACCATTCTGCAAGTGGTAGCCATTTAATCCACTCTTTTCCTGCTTATCTGATACAAAACAACGTAGATACCCCTCTAAGCATTTGTTGACCACTTTTGTTTTTCCCATCAGTTTGAGGATGATAAGATGAACTGTGAGCTAGCTGAGTACCCAAACATGAAAATAATTCCATCCAAAAAATTACTTGTGAAAATAGGATCATGATCACTTACAATTATCTTTGGGGTTCCATGTAGCCTTTGAACTGATCTCCAAAAAAATAGTTGCGAACTGTTACTAGCTGCAAATGGATGTGATAGGGCACTAAAAATGGGCATATTTTGTGAGTCCTATCCACAATCACGAAAATAACATTCTTACCCTCTGAACAAGGCAATCCGGTGATGAAATCCATGGAGACCTCCTCCCATCTCTTACTAGGAATTGGTAAGGGTTGCAACAGACTTGGTGTCTTAATTGTTTCCCCTTTGTTCTGTTGGCACACTAAACACTCTGATACAAAATTTTGTACATCCCCCTTGAGTCCTTCCCAAAATAATTCTCTTTTTATTCTATGATATGTCTTCAAAAACCCAGAGTGTCCTCCAAAAAACACACCCGAGGCATGTAGCTCTGCAAGAATCTTATGCTTCAACTCAAGAATCTTTACTCAAGTATAAGGTGTTTTCCTTGTACCATAGGGCATTACCTTTCCACTCAAATTTTTTAGATGTCATAGAACCTTGATTTGATATTCTGTATTAGAGATTGTGTATCCTTGTCTTGATCCCATTCCAATCTTGCTTCATCCACCCAATCGGCCGTCAACATGGACATTCCACATAGTAAGGCATCTGGTAACGGATGTATCCCTTCTAGACAATGCATCAGCTACTACATTTTCATTTACCCTTTTTGTATATGATTTCAAAATCATAACCCAACATTTTTGTTACCCACTTTTGTTGTTCCTCAGATGATAACCTTTGCTCCAAAAAGTATTTGAGACTATCATGATCAGTTTTTTACCTTGAAGTGTCTACCCATGAGATAGGGCCTCCATTGCTTGACCGCATGAAGAATAGCCATCATTTCTTTCTCATAGATAGGTTTGAGAAGATATTTTCCTTTGAATTGATGACTCTCAAATGCAATTGGTCTTCCTTCCTGCATTAGAACACTCCCAATCCTGATCATGAAGCATCACATTCAACAATGAAGGTTTTTGAGAAGTTGGGAGTAGCCAAAACTGGGGTATTGCACATGGCTTCCTTCAGCTGCTCAAAGGATTTAGTGGCTACATCTATCCAATGGAAGGCATCCTTCTTTAGCAATGAAGTGAGTGGGGTTGCTATTCTACCATATCCCCTGCACAAATCTTCTGTAGTACCATGTTAGTCCTAGGAACCCACTGAAGTTTTTTGAGAGTTTTGGGCCTTGGCCATTCCACCATAGCTTTGATCTTCTGAGGATCAACTTTGACGCCTTCATGGGATACAATGTAACCCAAGTACTCTACCTCTTGTACACCAAAAGAACATTTGGATGGATTTTCATAGAGAGTATGTTTCTCCAAAACTTCCAACACTTTATTTACATGTTGTAAGTGTTCTTCCCATGTCTTACTGTAAATCAATATGTCATCAAAGAAAACTAATACAAATTTCCTTTAAAATGGTTGAAAAATAGTGTTCATCAAGCTTTGAAAGGTTGAGGGAGCATTTGTAAGACCAAAAGGCATTACCAAAAACTCATAATGGCCCTCATGAGTCCTGAAATCTGTTTTATGAACATCTTCCTCTTTTATTCTAATTTGATGGTACCCCGAACGAAAGATCTAATTTTGTGAAATAAATAGCAAACACCATATAATTCATCAAGTAAATCATCAATTACTTGAATAGGAAACTTATCTTTGATGGTGTACTTGTTGATTTCTCGGTAATCTGGACACATCCTCCATGTTTCATCCTTCTTACGTACCATGACCACTGGTGAAGAATATGCACTCTGGCTATGCCTGATGATACATGCCTTCAACATTTCCTGTAACCATTTTCTCGATCTTACTTTTCTAGGAATATGGGTATCTATATGGTCTGATGTTAGGTGTTTGGCTCCCTGGAATCAACTGAATGGCATGATCATGATCCCTAACTGGTGGTATCCCTTTGGAATTGCATCAAAAATAGATGAGTGAGCATCAACAATCTTCTGAAGATCGGGTGGCATTGAAGACTCTGTATTTTGTACTTCTATGGAAAATAACTTTGCTATAAATCCATCTACTCCTTTTCTGAGAACCTTATGCATCTGATGAGAGCTAATAATCTGTGGAGACTTAGCTACCATCCCATTCAATTGTATTTTCCTTCCATCTGAATGAAATCACATGAACAATTCTTGGAAATTCATCTCTATAATACCTAAGGTTGTGAGCCATTGGACACCCAAAACAATATCTGCCCCTCCCATAGAAATAGAAAACATAGGTGAGTCTAACATGTAGTCTCCCATGGAAAGCTTGATACTATGGAACTTTCCTGTGCACTTGATTGTCCCACCATCCGCAATCATAACTTGCATTTATGGAGCTGGGTAAATAAAACAATTGAGGCAGCAACTAACTTACTATTTATGAAGTTATGAGTACTCCCTGAGTCAATCAACACCATCACCTTCTATTTTTTGAGATAGCCAATAACCTTGAGGGTTTGAGGAGTACTAATACCTGACAATGCATGATGCAAGAAATTATAGGTTGGTGATCCTCTGCTTCATCTTCTACTTGTTCCTCAGCCTCTCATATAACTTCAGCTTCCTCATCATCCTCATTACCTCCGTCAATATAGAACAACTTCTTCTCAGGACATTTGTGTCCTAGTCCATATTTTCTATCACAGTTAAAACATAATCCTTTTGCTCTCTTTTCTTCCATTTGTTGAGGAGTCAGTCTAATTGGCCTAGCAAATGAAGGGGAAGAGATACTAGTCTCTGGTGTTAATGAAAGGTGGCCTCCTACTATAAAGAAATTTTTCCTCTGCTCAACGTGCCATGATAATAGAATCAAAAATCTTGAGTGGATTAAACATACGTACCTCATGCTCGATGTGGTCCTTAAGACCCCCAAGAAATAGGTCATTCAGATTCTCTTCTAGAATATTCTCCACCCTTAAGGATAGGTTTTGGAATTGATGCACATAATCTTTGACTGATCCTATTTTTTGTAACTTTACTAATTGACTAAAGTAGTTCTTTGAAACATTGGAACTATAGTACAATTGCAACTCCTCGGTAAAAACTGTCCAAGTGACACTGAGACCATTCTTCTGCCTCTGAGCACATAACCATCGATACCAAACAAATTGTTTTGGTTCAAGATATAGGGATGCCAATGTCACCTTTTTTCCTGATGGTGTTTGATGTAACTCAAAGAAGTTATCCATTTGATTTATCCAATTCAGTGGATCCTTACCATCAAATTTGCGCATATCCACTTTCGGCATCATGTTTCGTGGTTGCGAATAAGTTCGGATTCTGATTGGGATGGAAAAGTGATCCAACATGGTTATTTTGTCCATGATTTTGAACTGAAGATCCTCCTTGGTTGATATGGGGTGGATTTGGGCCATACTGTTTACCCTTTACATGTTGCATGATATCATCCAACCGATGATTGATTTGGTCTATGTCTCCTTTAGAGGCCATCTCAGATTATAAATTTTGCACCTCATACTCAAGTTGGATCACCTTATGATCAACTAAGGTAAACCCTAGTGCTGAGGAATCTGTATTTACCCATTCTAACTCCAACTCTTCAATCACTACCCCATATTTATTTGGGGTTTTACCCAAAGTAACCGAATTCTTTTTTGCTCTTGTGGAAGGCCCTGCCTTGATGTCAAACCTTATGGTTTAGGGCTTCGATAAAAATTCAACCGAACAAAGAAAAACCATAGAGAAGATACTAATACTATTTTTTTGAGATCTTTTCAAAAATCTAAAGAACTTTGAAAAATACCACAAATTTCGGTTTAGGGAGCGTTTTTATCAATAAACCCTAAATTGGGAATAACTTTTGCAAAAGATATCAAAAAGGTCTGAAATAATCAGAGAGTTTTATTTGAAATGATTTACATCTCTAGTAAAATTATCTCCCACAAAATCGATGTGATTCATAAGATATAGCGGAAACAAAAAAATTAGGGGTTTTGCCCTAATTTTGGCCCTATCGCAACTGTGATACCACTTGTAATGAAATTACTTATATAATTCATATTATGACCAGCAATAGAACACCAAATAACACATTATTTCATAACAATGATCTCAATATGCAATTAGAATAACTTCGCCACTTTGAGGGGGCAACCTCCAAACCATAAAATAAGACTCAAATGCTCCAATGATGATGAAGTACTACCTACAATCACGTATATACACTATTCATATGTTATGGCCATCACCAAGGCCGACCTACTAAGCATGAGAAAGTATAAATTATATAATAAAAATATATGGTAAGCCACAAGTCATCTAATCATATCCTAATACAAGCAATAGCTTAAGGGTGTAACACCCAATGTAGTTTTGTGTGTGTGTGAAACTTTTCTCTAGGTGTTATTGTGCGTGTCAAAATTTGTGAGTAGTGAGAAATAAATAGATTTAGAATGTAAATAATGTGTGCATGAAATAGAATAAACTCCCCTCCTATGAAGCATGATGCAAAAATCCAACCTTGTCCCTAGTGATGGAGCTAGATGGATGCAAATGGAGCAATAGAATCCTTAATGGAAGCAACCTTAGGTGGTGATAGTAAGTTCTTAGTCTTTTGTCCCTTATTATAATCACATAAATTTATATTTATATGATCCTTCACTTGAATTTCGCAACTAACCACGAAAAGGTTGACTACCAAAAATATAGAATGCTCAAACAGCAAGAAATGACCCAAAAAGTGAGAGTAAAGTGTAAAGAGGACAAGGGCACCCAGAGGGGACGAGTGCACATGGTGTTGGGTAAGTTCACTTATCTGAGGAGCCAAAAGGGGGGTCTTAATTGGATGAATTTTTCTAAAAAATAAAAAAATTCCAACTTGTACGAGTTTTTTGAAATAGTTACACTCAAAATTGGAAGATGTGTTATAAATGTGAATCGTATCATTTTGAGTTTAGTTTCTAAGCTACTAAATTTTATTGAAAATGAATATGTTCAAGTGGATCAAATAAGTAAAATACCAACAGGTGCTCTTTTTTTTGTTAAAAACATAATAGAATGACTATTGTGCTCACCACCATTTTTGTAGCACCATTTAGTATTTTTAAAAAACCCTTTAGTAGAAAGATAGCTAGTAGCATCTACTTTGGGCTCCTTTTTTAAAAAAAAAATTAGTGAGTTTTTTTTTTAATGATTTTTATAGTAGAGGAATTTTAAATTTAAAAACATAATGGAGCTCTGATTGTGGCAACCCTAACTACCTCAAAAAATATTGAAAATTAGATTTTATTTGAAATATGTATAGAATTAGGCCTAGTTTGGGCGACATAAAAAAAATTTCAATTTTGATGAGCCAAAAAAAGATACATAATGAAAGATAAACATGTTCTGAAAATTCAAAAAATACCTATAAAAATGCATGAGTTTTTAGAAATAGTTACAGTCAATATTGGAAACCTTATATTGGTCGAAAAATTTGAAAAATCGTATAATTTTAGAAAGAAGAAGCTTTGTTCTACGTTGTTTTATAATTTTTTTTAAAAATCGATCATTTTATGCTGATGTTATCATGGCTAAAGGTGGAATTTTTGCTTTTTTTCCTACGAAAACATGTTGTTTATTGACTGTTAGTGCACGTCCATGCCATTAGGATTGGGGAACCATTTACCGAATCCAAGCCTTGACGAATACCCTTTGGTAGAAAGATTAAAAACTAGGAAAATGCGTACGTGTTCTTCATAGTATGAACATTATATGTGCTTTTGGCATGCTTCTATTTACAAAAATAAATGTTAAAGTATAAGTTTTTTATAAATTTATTAAAACTTAGTACTTTAAATTTTATGTTTAATAAATATAAGAGCTCCAATTAGTGGTCACTCTAACTACCTTATGGAACCAATCTCGAACATCTCCACGAGTTACAGTTTAGGAGATATGTTTTTTATTAGGCATAATTTGGTGCTAGTACATAGGTAATTTTTCAGGCTTTCAGCATTAACCCTAAAGCTTTTAGCATTTACATCTCTAAAATTTCAACCCTAAACTCTAAACCCTAAAATCAAAACCTTAAACCCTAAACCTGAGGCCCTAAACTTAGAACCCTAAACCCTAATACACTAAACCATGATCCCTAAACCATAAAACCTGAACCCTAAACCCTAAACCCTAGAAATCTTAAACATTTAGCCCTTACCTGTGAGCTCTAATTGTTTTTAAACCCTGATTGCCTTAAGCCCTGATTTACCATGGAGCCCTAAGTGGCATTTTTAAGCCTTGCAAACCCTAAACCATGAATCATGAGCCATAAATGCTAAACCCTAAACCCTAACCACTGAATTCTATACCCTAAACCTTGTGCCCTAAACCCTAAACCTAAAGCCTTAAATCCTAAACACTATACCTTAAACTCGATGACCTAAAAACTTAACCCTCAACCCTTAACCATGATACATAAACCCTAAAATATAAACCCAAAAACCCTAAAACTAAAATAATAAACCCTCAACCCTAAACACTAAATCTTACACCCTAAACCCTTAACCATAAACCCTAAACCCTGAGCCCTAAACCCGATACATTAAATCCAGAGCACTGAGCTCTAACCCATAAACTGTACACCTATAACTCTGAACCCCAAACCTTCAGCCATAAACCGTGAACCATGAATCATAAACCCTAATCCCTAAACCCTAAGCCCTGAGTCTTAAACCCTAAACCCTAAATCCATATCCCTGAGATATAACCCCTAAACCTTAAACCCGTCACTCCAAACCCTAAACCATGAGCCATAAACCCTAAACCATGCACCCTAAACCATAAGCCCTAAACCCTAAATCCCCTTAGCCCTAAACCTTGAACCCTAAACCTTAAGACCTAAATGTTAAACCCTAAACCCTAAGCCCTAAACTATGATCCCTCAATGTTAAACCATAAAACCTAATCCCTAAAAATTAAATCCTAAACCCTAAACCCTAAACATCAAATCATAAGCAGTAAACCCTGATCCATAAAATGCCTAAACCATAAACCATAAACCTTAAACCCTAAACCTTGACCCCTAAACACTAAACACTTAAACCCTAAACTTTGTGACCTAAACCCTTCACCTTCAAATCCTTAACCCTAAGACCTAAACCCTAAACCCTAAAACAAAAAAGTAAACCCTAAACACTAAATCCAAGTCCCTAAGATCTAATCCCTAAACCTCATATATTTCATTAAGGTCGAATGAGTGCGTTCATCCTTTTTAATATCAATATTAGGACCATATTTCCTAGTCTCGTGAACCCTAGAACCATCATTGAGTCAACTTGTATAACCTTGAATTGTTTATGAGAGGTGGGACAACTAACTAAATGGATATGACATCTACCTTGTGATTTTTAATGCATATTACACATCTATGTTAACATGTAATTTCTCCCCATATACTTGCGTTGTTAAATCGTCAATTTCTTCACACTCTGAAACGAATTTCACATTTTTCATACTTCCATGTATGGTATTATTCAATCCAGAATGACCCATTGGAAGCTTGAAAAAATAACTATCGCAACACAAAAATTAATCTCATAAGGAAATAGAAGAGATAGAGAATATACCAATGCAGAGGTGTAGGATCAGAACCAAATTTCCTGCAATATCCTCTCCTTTGGAGAAAGAGAAACCCTGATATTTTGCTATTAGAATGAATAAAAAATTTGACCTAAACTTCCTGAAGTGTTCAAAATAAGCATTGCAACTAAGGAATGGATAAGAAAAAAAAGGGTTTATCAATCACCTATTAAATCTTTCTTGTTTATTTCTGAATGGGAGTCAAATGGTATATAATTTCGTGACCTTCCTTTCATTGATAATTACTTCTATGATAAACTCGTGGATGCTTTCAAAATTACTTCCAAAAGATAGGGTTAGTCATCAAGCCTAGTGAATGGTGTGATGTGACTTCCAAAAAAATTGAAATTCATACAGACCCTTAGAGGTCATAACATGAATTTACCATAAATTATAAACTCTATCATTATAAATTGAAGTCAAGTAACAGTGACTCATTTTATCTAAGGACCCGAGGACTAGTGTAAACCCTAATGTTGTAAGGATCCCTAAACATTAACCTTGAATCACTGAGTGTTTGAATCATAATGGAATTTCATCTGGAGAAATGTTTTCAAACATTGGAGTAATGCATCTTTGAAAAATAAAATCTGAACCTCAGAAATCCTCATCAAATTGCCAGTAGGTATCAGAAGAATTGGAAAAATCAAGATCTTTTTGAATTTCTTAGGAAACCATATTGTTCCTGATAGTCTTGTGCAACTAGAACCAGAATTAATTCAAAAGAGAATAAAACAAAATTCTTTATACCAAATTGTGCTTGGATATCTGTCATTTCCCTCCTTCAAAATATCACCAGATGAAAGACATAAATTTTTTATGACTCTATTTGAATGTTCTACCTACGAAGAAGAATGAACTCTTTTCAGTTGAATACTCTTATGTCAATACTAATAAGAATGGGTAAGATGACAAAACATTGCAGTGAGTGAAATAGTTCCCATGTGATGGGAAAAAGAAGATAGATGTATTGAGTAGCATTTCTTTGTATCATATTTTTCTTAGATATATGGAATTTCCCTCCTTCAAAATATCAACAAATGAAAGGCATCAAATTATGATGACTCCCTTTGAATGTTCTTCCTACACAGGAGATGAGCCCTTTTTAATTGAATATTCTCTGTTAATAGTAATACAGAATGCCTAAGACATAAAATATTATAGTGAGTGAATCGGTGAACCTAAACCTTGAGCCCTAACCCCTAACCCCTAACCCCTAACCCCTAACCCCTAAACCCTAACCCCAAAACCCCGAGCCTTTAAACCCTAAACCCTGAAGCCTTAAACCCTAAACCATGTAAACCCTCTAAACCTTGAACCTTGAATCTTAAACCCTAATCCCTAAACCATAAACCATAAACTGTTAAATCCTCAACCTTAAACCCTAAACCTTAAACTTTGAGCCCTAAATCCGAAATCATGAGCCCTAAACCCTAAACCCTTGATCCCTAGACCCTGAGCCCTAAACCATAAACCCTAAACCCTAAATCCTAAACCCTAGAGCCCTAAACCCTAAAACCTAAGCCTTAAACCCAAAACCCTAAACCATCAAGCCATAAACCCTAAAACCCTAAAACCTAAAACCCTAAAACCTAAACCCTCAAATCATTAACCCTAAACACTAAACCCTCAACCTTGATCCCTAAACCCTAAATCCTGAACCTTAAGCCACTAAACCCTAAACCTTAAACCATGAGCCCTAAACCCTAAACCCTGAACCTTGAGCCCTAAACCATAAACCCTATATACTAAACCCTCAATCCTTATCCCTAAGCCATAAACCCTAAACTCTAAATCCTAAATCCATAAACCCTTAACCATGAACTCTAATCCCTGAGCCCTAAACCCTAAACCCTAAACCCTAAAATCTGAACTATGAGCCTTAAACACTAAACCTTAAACCCTAAAAATCTAAAACTTGAGTCGTAAACTCTAATCCCTAAACCCTAAACCCTAAGCCCTATACCCTATACCCTAAATCATAAACCCTCACCCAAAGGAAATTCCTAATAAAATCATTTAGCATGTTTCAGTGTGTAGGGAATAGTGTCTAAAGTGATCGATCACCTCATTTAGTTTTGATGAGAGACTACTTCCTCTGAAGGCCTAAAAAGGATTTTTTGGCCATTATGTAGTTAATTGAACACCCTTCAGAACAAGCTAAAATGAGCTAGTCATGTCACCGAGGTATCAAGGACCATCACGTGTGACATATTAAGGCATCATTTGTCTCCATAAGAGACATATGAGGAAAAATATATTAGGTTATGGAGCTAGATTTCTTCACAGTTAGCATGCAATGGAAAGTGACTGGTAATACAGCATGTCACTGGTCAAGGGGGAACCGGCACGGTCACCCAGAATTGTCATCAATCAGATAGGCCTGACTTTAGTCAGAGCAAGTGGGAACCGTGACCCGTCATCGGTCAGACGGATAGACATCGGTCAGAGCAAGTGGGAACTAGCCGTGGTTAGGTCTAACTGGCACCGGTTACCTGTGTGATGTGTTTTATTTTTAGTCATGGGATTTAAATATAGATTTTGTTTAAAGCAAATCTATTGGATGTAATTGCATAGCTAAGGTGCCCTAAGTTTATATATTTATATATAAGCGTGAAAGTTAGGGTTGAATAAAAAAGAGTCAAAAAGAGGGATCACATTAGATCCTCGATTCTCTCCTAGGCCGAGAGGATGAAGACGAAGAAGAAGAAAAAGAAAGAACAGGTTACATGAAGACAGAGTCTCCATGGAGAGGAGATGGACAGAAGGAAATAACAGGTACATCTAAATGGTGAGAAGAGGGTAACATCTTCTACTGTATTTCCTCTGTATTGTTTAGTCTCATGTAATGGCTTGCATAGTATGCAAAGCACATAGGGTTTCTTCTTGTAGATCCACATGTTGGTGAGATCTTGTATTATAGATCTATGTAGATCTAGTCTTGTATTGTAGATCCATGAGATCATATTGTATTGTTGATCCATGTAGATCTAGATATTGTAGAGGTCTAGTTTACAGATTCACAATACAGTGAGAGCTTGGCTGCACAGTGGCAGATGCAGGGTAGCTTCAGGTATGTGAGATCTGGTGGTGTTTCAGAGGCACGGTTGTAGTGCACTCAGGTAGATCTGGTTAGAGATCTGGAGGAGACACAAGTGGTGGTATGGAGGCACGGTTTAGTGCACTCACACAGATCTGGTTGGAGATCTGGGAGGAAGAGATACTCTTGTAGAGATACATGTACTCTTGTGTAGAAGAGTTGGTTTGTAATCTCTTGTTATTATATATATATATATATATATATATATATATATATATATGAGATCTCTATCTTTGGTGGATGTAGCCCACATTGGGTGAACCATGTACATGCTTGTTATGTGTGTGTACTTTTGTGTGATTTGGATTATTCTAGTTTATACTCCCACTGCTGTAGATTTTGTGGGGATTGTTTAGATCTGTGTGCATGATTTTGTTTGTTATTAAATCATAACACTATTTCGCTGCCCCTAAAATCCCAACAGCTAGTATCAGAGCAGCATTTTTTTTTCCTGATGAGAAGATCACAGGAAGAGATTTAATCTCAAGTGGGAGCTGGAAGAGTAAGGTTGCTGGAAATTACAGTAACCGGCGTCAGTTAAGTGGCAACCAACATTGGCAGGGTGACCGTGGTCGGTTACAGGGTGACCGTGGTCAGTTACAGGGTGACCGTGGTCGGTTACAGGGTGACCGTGGTCGGTTACTGAGCAACCTGGTTATAAATAGAAAATCACAGATCTGAAGAAATGAAAGATGCATGGAATGTATCTTGTTTGCTGAGGTGTCCCCAGTTCTTGGAGGCACAAGCATGTTGGTCAAATTGTAGATCCGGTTATTGAGGTATGGTTTTATCTTGGTATTGCAGTGCTTATATTATTTTGGTTGCACATGCATGTTTGGGACTGCAGATCTAGATTTGAGAATGAGAAAAGGAGCAGTTATGCATCCTTTGGTGTAGTTAGATGCATGGGCTTTGGTAGAGAGGAAGTAGCATAGAATGAAGATGGGGCTTCCATCAGAGAAGCATGTACTTCAGTTGAAGATGTGGTTGAGTGTCTTGGTGCTGGTAAGGTGATGTGTTTCATCTTGATGCAGTTTATTGCATGGATTTGTTGTATTGTTTTTGTACGAGATTTGGATGCTTCTTGAAATGACTGGCTCAGTCCAACTATCAGCTTCGGCCGAAGTAGGCACCTGGTGTGGTGTGCTATGCCAAATTGTGTGGCATTGGGTTCGTTCCAGCAGCATTGACATCAGTCTGAGAACCGAGGTCGGTCACAGAGGAACCGTCAGTACTGGTTAGATGACCGTGGTTGGTCCTTGTGGCAACTTATCTGTACAGGGTTTTTTGCAGCAAGAGAGGGTAGTTGGTTATGTGTCCTGTTTTGGAGGATCTGGTTTCTGGCACAGTGTGTACAGGTAGAAACAGTGTGATCACTTAATGTTTGGATCAGAAAGAGGATGGAGTTGGCTCGGTTAGTCCATTGAGACTTTGAGTCAGGTATCTCTATATGGTTCATGTTTTATTTCTTTCGTTTGGAGCAACTGATATTATGTTTGGACTGTGTGCACAAATTTACACCATGGTTTCTTGGTGTTGTTTGACTTTTATTTCCCGGTTGTGTGGAATCTTGAGGACAAGGGTTCCTAGTCTAAGGATGAGATCCTCAATGAAAAGTCATGGTTAGACACAGTTGCAAGTAACGAAAGATTTTGAGTACACAGGATGAAAAGAAGTTGATTCACCTACTTCACAAGAAGTCCAAACTTCTGTGATGTAGAAGTATTCTTTGATAAGAAGGGAATCAGTTTATATTTTCTTTCATCCGATTTTATTTCTCACTGACATATTAGCTTTTGAGCTTGGTGTTAGAGGCAGTGCAGGGGATTTCATGTTTAGTGGGAGCAAGCCATGGTTGTTGGCATTGCAGGATTGGATACATGATGCACATGCAGAGTGAGAGGAGATTGCTACTTTTCAGAGTGGCAGAGGCACTAGTTGGTTTTGGAGGATAGTCACGGATTTGTCAGGTATATTGAGTTTATTACTTTGTGATGTCACTTCTGGTTTATTTTTTGGTGCCTGGATATCCCTATGGGATTACAGTTGATGGTTAGATTCAGTTGGGTGAAGATGATAGAGCAATTTTTTAGAGTTTTAAGGGTTAAAAGAGAAAATCTGACTGTTACAGAGACCGGTGTTGGTTAGGATTAACCGTGGTCGGTCATCTGGTAACCATGGTCGGTCAGGAAGTGACCGGGGTTGGTTAGGAAACTGTGGTCGGTTTGGTCACAGGTTTGACAACAGTGTTTATTTACCATTTTAAGATGGTGCCCTTGTTTTTGCTTTCATCTTGGTTGGTTTGTGCAGAGTATGTTGATCGACATGTTTGCTGGTATTTGCACTTGGTATTAGTGGCATGGTTTAGCATGGATGTTATTAACATTGATGAGCACATGATTCATATTTGGCTTTGGAGTTAGTCGGTGGTAGACTTGGAGCTTTTGGAGAGCTGGTGATATGGATGGATGTACATGGTGAGTTTGTACATGTTGGATAGATTCAGTTTTGTGAGTCTATGATGATGTAGATGTTTGATTTGCACATGGATGCCTTGAGCATGAATAGGGGATGTTTGTATTTCCTCTTGTTACTATGTTACTCCTTGAGAGATGTTATCTATAGATGATTGTCTTGGACATGCTAGTTATTTATGCAGGGTTGGATTTGCAGAATGCAGTATTTGGATTCTTTGAGTTGTGCAGGTGTTGTGGAGTAATTAACCACGGGTTGCATGTAGAACTCATTTGGGTTGTCTTGACCCAAGGATCTTGTTTTTGCTTACGCATATTCCAGTTTGACTTGTCTATGGTCAGTTGCATTGGTGGTTGCATGGAGACATGGATAGATGGATGGAGAACATGGTTGGTTTTATAGGTATGGCTACGGATGTGATTGAGGCTCAGAACTTCAGTTTGAGGGGGAGCTCTTGCAGGTGTGTTAGTCATGATGGCTTGTTGCATGAGGAGCTAGGTTGGCTTGTTTTCCTGATACCAAAAACTAGTATGGTGTTATGATTCAGTGGGAGCTTGAGGCTTGGTGTCACGGATCAGTTATAGCTTCATGCAGGTTTGGTAAGTCATGGTTTTATCTTCTTGGTGTGAGAAGATGGTTTGATCTTCCTAGTCTTATTTTTTGAGAGAATTTTTGAAGGAAAGAATAGATGGTCTTCACAGTGTGTAGAGGATGGTGAGGTACAGGTATAGAGGTTCAACAATTTATCTCCAAGTGGGAGATTGTTAGGTTGTGGAGCTAGATTGCTTCACAGTTAGCATGCAATGGAAAGTGACTGGTAATACAGCAGACTATCATTGGTCAAGGGGGAACCGGCACGGTCACCCAGAACTGTCATCGGTCAGACAGGCCCGACTTCAGTCAGAGCAAGTGGGAACTGCGACCCGTCATCGGTCAGATGGACAGACATTGGTCAGAGCAAGTGGGAACTGGCCACGGTTAGGTCTAACTAGCGCCGGTTACCTGTGCGATGTGTTTTATTTTTAGTCACGGGATTTAAATATAGATTTTGTTTAAAGCAAATCTATTGGATGTAATTGCATAGCTAAGGTGCCCTAAGTTTATATATTTATATATAAGCGTGAAAGTTAGGGTTGAATAAAAAAGAGTCAAAAAGAGGGATCACATTAGATCCTCGATTCTCTCCTAGGCCGAGAGGATGAAGAAGAAGAAGAAAAAGAAAGAACAGGTTACATGAAGACAGAGTCTCCATGGAGAGGAGATGGACATAAGGAAATAGCAGGTACATCTGAATGGTGAGAAGAGGGTAACATCTTCTATTGTATTTCCTCTGTATTGTTTAGTCTCATGTAATGGCTTGCATAGTATGCAAAGCACATAGGGTTTCTTCTTGTAGATCCACATGTTGGTGAGATCTTGTATTATAGATCTATGTAGATCTAGTCTTGTATTGTAGATCCATGAGATCATATTGTATTGTTGATCCATGTAGATCTAGATATTGTAGAGGTCTAGTTTGCAGATTCACAATACAGTGAGAGCTTGGCTGCATAGTGGCAGATGCAGGGTAGCTTCAGGTATGTGAGATCTGGTGGTGTTTCAGAGGCACGGTTGTAGTGCACTCAGGTAGATCCGGTTAGAGATCTGGAGGAGACACAAGTGGTGGTATGGAGGCATGGTTTAGTGCACTCACATAGATCTGGTTGGAGATCTGGGAGGAAGAGATACTCTTGTAGAGATACATGTACTCTTGTGCAGAAGAGTTGGTTTGTAATCTCTTGTTATACTATATATATATATATATATATATATATATATATATATATATATATGAGATCTCTATTTTGGTGGACGTAGCCCACATTGGGTGAACCATGGTACATGCTTGTTATGTGTGTGTACTTTTGTGTGATTTGGATTATTCTAGTTTATACTCCCACTACTGTAGATTTTGTGGGGATTGTTTAGATCCTGTGTGCATGATTTTGTTTGTTATTAAATCATAGCACTAGTTATGTGTGTGTACTTTTGTGTGATTTGGATTATTCTAGTTTATACTCCCACTACTGTAGATTTTGTGGGGATTGTTTAGATCATGTGTGCATGATTTTTTTTGTTATTAAATCGTAGCACTATTCCACTGCCCCTAAAATCCCAACAAGGTGAGGGGATGATCTTTATATGGAGCACCATGTTTCTATGAATGAGTAATCATCTGAGTTCACTTGATGCAATATACTTGGTACTATTCGTAAAAAACTCATTCAACACCTAGTAGTGTTATCACACCTTAAAGAGGAGGCACATTACAATAACCTCATTTTGGCCATAAGACAGGAATCCCATTCAAGGATCAATCCTATATCTACAAAGTGAGGATCTCTTTTTAGTAAGAAGTAGACAAACATCATAGAGTTCATTCATGGTCACTAAAGTGAATTATGGACCAAATTTAAAAATTGGTACCAATTCAAGTAGTGGTAGGGCCAAAATCCAATTTAGAGGGTCAAAAAACCTAAAAAATGACTATATGCTTTCCCAAAACAAAGACCGACTACAATATATATGCCCTGAAAGTTTTAGGTCCTTTGTTGAAATCCTGAAAATGAGTAAGTACTGACCAGATTAGATTTTAAAAATCTATCTTCTAGATTATAACTGTTAGAGCTACGAGACCACTTAAACATTTATTTTTGTAAGTATAAGACACCTGAAAATACACATACATAGTCCATACTAAACAAAATGTGTACGCGTTTTGACTTCTCTAAAACGCGTACACGTTTTACCTTCTCCAAAATGCGTACGTGTTTTGTCTTCTTTAAAACGCGTATGTGTTATAGGTTCGGTAATTACCAAACCAAAAAAATTAAAACACGAGTACATTTTAGAAAAGCTTGTACACATTTCGTCTGTTTTGGGGTTTTCGTCCACTTTTTGGCTCCCCAACTTCGTGCACTTACCCTGAACTAATGACATAAATTTCATTGGGTTGTTAGACAATTGAGTTTCACATTATTTCCCCTTTCCATTTTTGCCACCCTCACACTTTTCCTCCCTCTAACCCCTTCTTCTTCACCCCTCTTCCTCTTAGTTTGTTTCTCTCCCTCCAATTTGACTCCTTTAAAAGATCTCCTTCGGTGTTTACATCATACATTTCACGTACAATTGCTAGTCTATGGAAATAATGAAATAAAACAAAAGTACTCTAGCATAATGTACTTTTAAGGCTAGTACTAGAACTCCCCACTTTATTATCTCTGTTTGTACATAGCAAACTAAATAAGCATATATTGATACATAATGTCACACATATGTAGAAAATACAATGCACCTTCGAAACATGCAAACAATATGTGCATGTGGATCAATCCCCATCAATCAATAATATGCTAAAATATATAAATATGATAAATTGGAAATATACACATGATTTGGTTTGTGTTTAGTAGTGACCCATGTGTGAGTCCCCAATCTATAGATTTAAGAAGATATTCTTATGAAACCAACATGAAAAAACATGTGAATAAATTTCCACACTAATAATATACTAAATAGAAGGAAAAAATATTGAAAAACATGTGTTCAATCCTTCATGCATTTCTAAGTACAAATTTTAGTGATAAATTTTTTAAGGTTTACTAAATTTGATGTAATATAAGGAATTAATATATACCTTGGTGGGCATGTGTTGCATACATCGATAGGAAAAACCATATGTGATTTCTCCTACATAGAATAATTTAATACATAATGTCTCAAGGGTCCTTGAGTTTGGAGATCAATAAGGTGGAATAAATGCCCCCTATTGAGATGTGGGATGAACCCATGAAGCACATATCTCAAAATAAATTTACTATGTACGTTATGTGTAAGATAGTTTTTAGCTTAATTAGGTCATAATATATAACTCTATTAAAATAGAGTGTGTAATTAGATTATAGAAATAAAAAGTAAATCAAATATAAAAGCACACTAATTAAAGGAATTTTACTTAATTAGAATTTGAAAAAAGGGTATAAAAAGCATATAAATCTTCTAACCCGATCACATAAAACAAAAGACTTGGAAAACAAAGAAAGGATCATTACAAGATTAGAAACATGCACTCTATTGATTTGGTACTCTAAAATCAGTCATGGGTTACATTTGGCAGAGGGGATCAAATTCAGATTGATGAATATGTACTAAGAAGCTTTGACACTTCTAAATCTATACTTGTGTTGCTAAATATATCATGTGCGAATCATTTGAGTTCTATGCTAGATGTACACATTCACCTATCTTTGATATATGAAAACCTCATTCAAATTTTTTTTGATGATGAATGAAGCTCCAAATTTGTCTTTTCATCACTTGAAATTATAGAAAACATTCAAGAGAACATGAAAAGGTAATTATTAGACTAAACCCAAATTGACCTCTCACTTCCCATTAAATGGAATAATTACAATATATATCAAAATAATTAGGGCTTATGTAATTCTCTCTATGCGAGTGAAATGTGCATGTTTCAGTGTATCCCTAGCATGTTCAACCAATGCAATTTAAATGATATTTTCTCTTGAAACAAGACACATGTGGAAACATGCAATTTAGACTTGGAGGTGATTTATATTTGTATTAATACTTAGGATTACACTTGTATTTTTCAGGATGTGTATAGCTCAACTGTTAACGGTCTCACGTATAATCCTTAGTGTCCTCTATGGCATAAACAAACAATACGGTCAGTGTTTATAAAGTAAATTAGATTCAAAATTTTAATGCTTGTCAATATTAAAATCAAACCTCAGTTAACCTAATGAAAAGGTCCTAACTTTGGGAAAATTGTCATTGAAGTAGATGATATAATTTTGATGGGCCCAAACTAACCTTAAACAAATTAGACACCGCCAGAACCTATTCCAATAGGCTAAATATTTAGAACATATCCTATGACGAAATGGAGAGATGCCTTCAGAGGTGCATTAAGAATCCTATGCAAACTGATGTGGTATCAAGAGAATGAGAAATGAGTAAATAGAGGTGACCAATGTGAAGTGAAGATGTTGGGAATGGTCATGTGGGGAAGATGTTAAAAATATTGAAATGTATGCTAGAGGTCAACATGTACTAAAAGGAATCAAAATTGATGTTGACACATGTCTTGTACAAAAATTATAGTACTACAGAATACCCCACCTTTAATGTGATTTGTGCATTATATTAAAGGGATAAATATGAAAATGCATATTTAGACTTACTATTGAGAGTGTGGTGTAGAGAAAAAGTAGTAGTTGGAATGTTTCATTTTATGTGTCATGTGTATGCACATAAAAATAACTGATAATATAGGAAGATTAATGTCTTGATAGTGTGAAAATATAATAATCATTTCAAAACATTTGAAAATTTATGAAATTTGAAAAATTGAATTGATATTTATCAATCCCCTCAACAATGTATAATATTGAAAACAACACACCAAGTACAAATGTGATGCTTTAGCAAAGCATTTCATTGCAATGCAATGTCTAATTTATATGATTTTTCATGCTAGAATAAATGCTTGATAAATAAATAAATGTTTCAAATATGTTCATGTTGTAAATGGTTTAAATTTCAAATAAGTCTCTATCTTTTTCTTTTATAATGATTTCCTAAATGTAATAATATAGCTATGTATTTATAGACTTTTTAAATTTAAATTACAACCCCATTGAGATGTAAGACTACACAAAATTGATGAAAAAAACCATTAATAAAGGAACAAAATCCTTAGTCGAGATAAACAAGATTAAAATGAGTCATGTAACAAAGGCCCCCAAAACCATAATAGTACAATTCTTACGGGCAAGACTGGATATAAATATGGTTATGAGATCCCAAAACCATAAATGTATGGCTCTAAAGGAAACACCACAAACTAGGGGAAATAAGGGGACTACCAAAAAATATGAAAACACACTAATAAAATCCTAGTATTAGCCAATAATGAGAAAACACAAAATTAACCTAGAATAATGTAATTTTACAACTAATACATACCCTCGTACGATAACTATTTTTTCACACAATGCCCCGCTTTGGTATTTGTGTGTATACATATAAATTAAATAAAAATGTGGAATCATAAATCTACACTTCCGAAGAAACCCCAATATAGCTATAAAACATGCAAAGAAAATGTACACATGGATCAATACGTCATCAATCAATAATGTGTTAAAATATAAAATTTTATAAATACCTAAAAATGGACCTATCGACATTTGGAAATTAATCCTTGGCATTAAGCTCAACCCATAACTCGTTGTGTAATTGATTTAAAAATTTTCCTACACATGCATTGCTCAATAAACACTACTGACCACTAGATCACACTTGTTACCCATCATTGACTAGTTAAAACCACATTCTCAGAATAAGAAAACACATCTTTGAACACCTAACCATCATCTCGAGTGGACATATTGAATTTTGCACTATGCGTCGATGAATTTTTCCATGTAGAAAAAATCACCTAGCTAACTTTATTAAAATCTAATGACTTCATCATAAATATAATTAATAGACATATTTTCATATCCACAAGTTACCCTTGGTCATCTGACATTTGAGAAAGAAATCTTATTGCAATGGTCACATATATAAGCACATTCACCTAACCCATTCAAATGGCCACACTCCTCACGTCTTTGTGCTACCTAGGATATTACAACAAAAAACCCATTTTTAAAATCAAACTCTCAAGAATATTCAGCTAACTCTAAGTTTGTTCACATCATTGAAAGCTTCCCTCCCTAGGTCATTTGTTAAACTACATAACAAGCCAAAATCATTTTCAAGTGCTAGAGATCCTAAAAAGGTATTCATCACCATAACACATTGTGATATAAATACACACATTCACCGGGTGGGGAACTATGATGTTTGATCCCTCTTCATAGTATTGATACATTAGAATAGTAGGGGCCATAAAACCTAAATTGGGCTAACCCCTTCTTAGGTCCTAAGAAAATGAGATGAAGAAAAATCCTTAATCAGATAGATAAGGATGATTTTGGGAATTCAACCACATAAAGTTAAGCTATAGATGCAGAGTAACATAGTTCCAGAATCCAAAGTCAATTATAGTCACCAGAGGCTGAATTTGACCAAAGTAAATGTTAGTGCAGAATCACAGCACCCCCGAATGGCCCGGGAGTGAAGTGGGGCATTCGGTGTGATTGCATAACATGGGACCATATCTCAAGCTATGGGACTTGTAAAACTTGAGATGGACCTCCGGAGAAACCCAGTTCTTGCTTCCTAATCTACCTGCCACAAGCTAACTCCAGTGCAAGCAAAACCTATTCTATCTCTAATCTAACCATTCCAAGGGGGGGGGGGAGAGAGAGAGAGAGAGAGAGAGAGAGAGAGAGAGAGAGAGAGAGAGAGAGAGAGAGAGAGAGAGCCTACACTAAGCGGTGATACACCAAAAAAGGAAGTGGTTGAATCACAAACCCAACCGCTTGAAGTGGAGAGAGGTGAGCAGAGGAGAGGGTGGACAAGATGCACCACAAACCAACTATAGATTTCACACAAACACCACTTCGAAATCCATTAAGCACAACTCCTATGACTTGCAACGAACATCAGAGTATACACAAAATACCCTGCAATGGATGAGAGGTAAGAAGAGATAACAAAATAAGCCAAGGATGGACATATGCATCATGAAACATATTCTATTGCTCCAAAATGTTACACAATACATCATCAGTGGGCAAGAGGCAAGAAAACACCATTACAGAGCCATGGGAGGAGGCTTAGACTCCACGTTCTACCCTAAGGAAGAAAGAGAGAGGGGGGGGGGGGCAGCGGAGAAACAACGACCAACCTTTTGAATATGCCCCTTTGTTACAATATATAAGGAAGAATAAGAGAGAGAGGAGGGAAAAATTTGAATCCTACTTTAACCACCTAGAGATATGCATTAAATCCTGCTTTGAAAGCTCAACCGCTATCAATCAATGCCTTTCTCAAATCCACCCCAAATATGTCATGTATGCATCAATTACTTGTTTGGAGCCTCGAAGGAGGAGGAAACGACAGATCAAATCGAATCCGATCTGGTTGTTAGGGCAAATAGATCCTGTATTAATGGTTTGAAAATGTTTCTTCACTAATTATTTTTACCTAACCTATCCAAACTTAAAGTTTCAGATCTCCATGACATAGATGAGGCTGAGATCTTCCCAACGGTGCCAGATTTGTTGGATTTCGAGCACCGAGTCAAAAGATATGCCCATTTGAAATTTGAATCGGGTCCGTACAAAATTGCGGGAACCAACTACCAAAACTAGCCCCCTTTTGAAACTAGACACGTGGAGGGCTGGTGCATATCTGAGGGTAGCCTTTGTATTTTGCTTTTGGAGTTGTGTCGGGCTGACACATGGCTTCTTCAGCAACTTGCTTAGCTCCTTCATGTTTTTGGCTAATCGAGTTGACACATGTCTTCTTCCGCAACTTGCTCAGTTCCTTCATGTTTTTGGCTAAGTCTTTTGCTCGGCGGGGGTCACATATCTGACTCGGAGACACGTGGCGGCCTGGCGCTTGTTTGGAAACCTTCCCTTAATTATGCTATCAAATTAGCGCCATGTTGACACTTGGCACCCTCCAATGGCTTATCTCAATGCTTTGACTATTCAAGCCTCAACTCCATCCCTTTTGGACTATGAGACACGTGGAAGGCCCGCGCTCATTTGAAAACCTGCTCAGGATTTTACCTTTAAAGGAGAGTCATTAAGACACGTGGTGCCTTTCGCCTGCACTTTATACTTAGTCATTTTGGGTCCTGCTCTCCTTTTGACCTCTGTTGACCATTTTCTACATGGAGGGCTGGCACAAGTTTGAGTCTCCAGACCTGGATCTTGCTTTTGAATGTGCGTCGTTAAGACACTTGGCAGCTTCCGCTGTCACCTCCATAATAAGTCATTTTTTGGGACCATTCTGAACCATTTATGAAGCCCGAAGACTTTGAATCTTTGTCCATTTCTTTTCCTTTGAGCCTCTAGTTCTTGGACACTGCTCGATCTTCCTTCCTCGATCATGTTATTCCATTTTAGAGCCTTGCCTGAGTTCTTCCTTACTTGTATGTTGGATTTGAAGCACAAAATCATTCGACGGAGCCGTTTCTTGAGTGTCTTCTTGCATGGGGTCATTTGATCTTTCGCAGGCCTTACCACTCCATTGTAGAGTTCATCTGTTTCTTGATTGTAGGATTTGAATGTGAATTCTCTGGCTTCTTCTTATGCGGGGTCGTGGCTGATCAATTTTGCCGGGGGGCAAAATATGGATAACAGTAGATAAATTCACTCGGGTGATATTTTTAGGATAAGTAACTTTGTCCAAATTGCAGAAACACACTCCCAGATTTTCAAGTCATCTTGAAGATAGCTTGTGCATCTTCCTTGCCTGTTTCCATAACATATTCATATCATATCAGTCTGAAATTGGCACAATCCTCTCTAAACCCTTCCTTGGTTTGTAACTTTGCCAACATCCCTTCCTTGGTTTGGAACTCAAGTTATAAATCTTCAATGATTCCCATGAGAAAGTCTCCATGGCTCATCAATCTATCTTATAGAGCTATTGATTCTCATTCTCTAAGTATTGCTACATCTTTCTTAACTCAAAGTTTTCCCTATGGATTTTTTGGTTTGTGGCTTCCTGTAACACTCTGATTTTGTATGTTAACTTGGTGAATGTTTTACATACTGTTATAGCTGCTGAAATGAAAGCAAACATGTTAAGATATGTTTTGATCTTAAGAGAATGTGTTGCTAATTTGGATTCTTGCATACTGTGATTTATTGCATGGGACAGCAGTATTGTACTTGTGTGTTTGCTGATGTGACGAAAATTTTTCGTATACTTGCTAAACTCTCTTTGCTGATTGACAGCATACCTTGAATCAATTCCATTGATTCAAGTATGCTGAGGTCCTCTTGTGATTTTTGTGTCGATTCACACTTGAACCAGACTGAGATTGTTATGAACGTGCAGTGCCAGATTGCAGGTGTGAACAACTGGCGCATAGATGCCAACGACAGGGGTTCGATTCTTGAACCCTGTACTGTCGAACTAGGGACCTCGTGAGGCAAGAAATGCCTGGACACGAGTGGCCTTGGCACGCAATCCAAAGGATAACGTCCTGCTCTGCATTAACGTGAATGTTAGTAGGGAGGCTAGATGGAAGTTGTTAGTGTTAGTGGTTAGTAGGAGTTAAAACCTAAACTAATCCTAAATCCTAACATGCACCCTACACTACTACCCTAAGTGGATTTTTAAATTACAAAAAAAAAAGGGGAAAATAACCTAAGCCCTAATAACCTAAGGCTAAACTAAGACCTAGGTTGAATATTATATGCAACCTAAACTAATCCTAATCTAAGGGGTGCGCAGACCCTTGGAAGGAAAGGGATAAGGATGGGAAGGAGGCATTCATTGGCATTTATTAAGCAGTCCATACGTGGACAGCGCCAGTTTTGGTGGGGCAGGTAGGAAATAGAGGCATCTATTTTGAGATAGAGCGAAATTCAGTTTGCATGGAAATTGTGAAATTTAAAGTTCGCCAACTCAAGTGGCGGTGGCGCGGGAAGCAAGGAAAAAAGGCAGAGCCTTAATTACATTAATTATTCTTGGTCCTCGCGACCAGCTCGCCTTGGAAACTGCATGAGGGAATTTGATTTTTCATTGTTTCGATTTGGTTTTGGCCAAAGTTGCTCTGCATTTGGTTTTTGGCCTGGTTCAGTCGAACCAACTCTTGGAATTTGACATTTTCTTGGAGATTTTGAGGTTGTTGCTAAGCCTGAAGAAGAAAGAAGTGTTGGAGAGTTTGTACTATCACTGTGGAAGGAAAAATGCGGCAAACGAAGTTTTCTTCGAGTTCTGGAAGAGAGATTACAGGCATGTTAAGTCCTTCTCTTTAAAAACTCTTGCTTTGTTTAAGTGTATCATTAAAACAACCCTGCTCTTGGGTTTGGATTGCGTGATTGCTGTTGAGTCGATTTGACTTGGATTTTGTTGGTTCTTGCTTTCTTTTCTTGGAAAATGATAAGAAGATTTGCTTCTGGTTGCTCGGTTTTGAGTTGTTTTTGCTCGAATCAAGTTAGAAATGAATTACTGTATGGTTGTTGACTGTATGGTGGTTTGAAATGGATATTTCTTTCACTGTTCGTGTTGTTTGAAATTGGGAACATGCTGTGTATTCGTTCCTTATAGTGAAATTATTTCCTTAAATGTAATCTTTTCTTGCTATTGTATTGGGAATTGTCCTTGCATGTAAAAAAAAATAAGGAAGTGGAGATACAGCCGTGTATATTGCTATGAATTGGATTTCATTGAATCTTGCTGTCATTTTGGAAACAATAAGAAATATTGTCTTTGACTGCTGAGTTTAATTGTCTTTGTATTTCTCGAATGATGTACCTTCCTGTGTGCTGGACGTTTGACTGTAACGGGAAATTCATCGTATATATCTTGTGACTGTACACTTATTATGAGTTGTTTTCACTATTGAAACAATCGTTTATTGCTAACGAACTGGATGGAAGGGAATAATAGTTGTTGAAGTAGTTCTTATTGAAGTTTTCTTTAAGAAAGTAGATCCTTTTCCTTGTACTGTTTTGGATTTTGGATGGAAGTGGCATTCGGGTTTCCTTTGAGTAATTGAACTCGAACTGAATGAAGTATTAGCAATATTATCATTGCTGTACCTTTTCTTGAGTAGGAACTAAACGAATACATATTGGGTATTCGTGAAGTAGGAAAAAGATAACTGTTTTTCCTTCTTAAGTTATCAAGGGATTTCGTTTCTCCTTGTTGAGAGAATAAGGTGGTTTCACTGTGTTTTATAATGCTGTTTGGTCTTCCTATATGGACTGTTGACACAATTGCAACTTGATTGTATTCTGTGCAAAGAATGATTATATTTCTTTATACTGTAATGGAAAAATTGATTTCATTGCGTCTTATAGTTGAGGGTTGTCCTTCTGTTTGAACTATCTGGAGAATGCGAACTTGATTTGATTTTTGTGGAAATAAATGGAAAATTTGGGATCTAACTTGTGTTCTGAGTCTGCTCTGGCTGTACCGAGCTCATGCAATTAACACCCGGTGCGGGTTTGCTTTTTAGAGGTATTGACAATTGAATATTATATTTTAAGAGCTGTACCTCATTTAGAAAATGGAAATTGCTATTTTTTTCGAGTTAACAGTTGATCGAGAAGGAACTCAAATTGAATATGCGTTGTTTGTGGTATTGGATTGAAACGGTACACACTATGAGAGTTTGTTTTTCGATAAGAACGACTGTTATGTTATCTTTATAATGAGCTGTCTTGTTTAAGATGAACACGGGTTGGGTGTTTGATTTCGTTTTGAACAAAATGGTTTTTTCTTAGTGAAATTATAGGGAATGAATTCTTCTCTTTTGCTATTTTTGACTCTGAAAATAATATTGGAGCTTTACGGTGCATAAGAATTTGGTTTCGCTATAGGTAACAGCAATGTGTAATTTGTTATTATGAACTGTATGCGTTCATGGATATAAAGAGTCATATGAGTAAGTGATTGCGTGATTGTATAACTGTTTGTTTGGTTAACAATACAGTGAAAGAAGTATGGGATCTTCTAGTACAGTAAATACATAGTCTGCATCTTGATATTGCTTGTTCTATGATGAATTCTTCCCTGTTTTCATTTAAAGCTGATTATAAACGAAATTATTCTTGCCGTCAGAAAGTGAATTCTGAATGGATTTTGTAAGTTTCACTCTGAACTGTTATCTTGATTTGTCTTTCGTTTGGATTCCACTGTTAGGACAGTCATGTGGAAAGAAATAGAGATATGAATGAATGACTTGGAAAAATGATATTTTCTTCTTTCATTCAGTTGGAAATCTGGAATTCGTGAATAATGAATTTTATAGTGCTTAGATGGGAGCAACTATATGCATTACTGTTCGCTTTCTTGTCTGTACTTGATTGCTTTGAATTTAATATGATTCATGAACTGAAAGGAAAGTAATGAATTTATATTTCAATTAATTTCATCTTTTGCATTTGTTATTAATGAAAGGCGTGGAAAGAATAACTGTATGCTATATAGGCAGTAAGCTACTTGTATTCCTAACTTTACAAATATTGTGAATTGATACTTGTAATGATTATGTGGAAATGGGACAGCAGTTCCTTGGCTGATTGTGATGATATTTTTGATAGTTCAGTTGTTATGCTGATCTTTCTTTTGTGCCTATTTCGTGATTGATGTTTAACTGTCGTTTCATAAAAGCAGGGTTCTTTTATTGAGACAGTTAGTTAAAGCATCTTATTTTAAGGATAAGTGCTTAATATGCTCAGTTCATTGAACTGACCCGTGCAATTCATTTTGCAGATGAAATCTGATTAGAATGAAGACATGGCTGTTTTCTGATGCTTCTTGATTGGCTGTAAAATGAATTGTAATTGTTGCTTTTATTCCTCTTCGAGGAATTGTGAAAAGAAGAAAATATATTCTTCTGTCCATGAGTTGTATGGATGTTTTGCATAAACTATGCCCAATCAGCTGGATTGGCAAATGTACAGATTATGACTTGAAATATTGAATACAATTACAAATGTGATATTTTCAATAGTTATATCAGTTTGATTTGTTGTCTAAATTGGAAATATAATGTTATTTCTTGATTTGGATTTGTTTATTGTCCTTGGATGGATGCTAAATGGAAAATGATATCTATTCTTACTTAAATGCAACTTTTAAGTTGAAAAATGCAATTAGTTCATACTTGGGTAAAGATGAATTTTTAATTGACATTAAAAAGGATTAGGAAGAATATGATTCCATAATCGGAAGGTATTCAGGATTAGCTTAGGAGCTAAGGAATATCAATTCAACTTCGGAGTAATCGAACTTCGCTTTCGAACTCCATTAATGATCCCGTTTGATAAATTCAGAATAAAGGATATAAGATAGATATATCCATAACTAATGGACCTTAACTATATGACGTTAAGGAGAACAAATGAATACATTTCTCGAAATTTAGACCTCGTATGAATGACGTCTAATAAGTTAATATTCTGAATTTAGTTGTAGTTGAGAAAATCTTGGCTAAGTTTAATAGGTTAAACTTATCACGTCCGTCGGCACGGACCGCTTAATCCAATGATTAAGAAGTGAACCAAGTAGGGAAATGCAGCCCTTCGATACGAAGGAGAAGATGCATAGTAAGCTAATGGACGGATTTAGTCCCTCTTAGCTCTGTACAACTGTAACGGAAACGAGGATCAAGGGATCAACATAAATGTTGAAAGTTGATTTTAATTATTAATTCGTGGCTAAGTCACTTGAGCAGGATGTGTATTCTCGATGGGTGGATTCTGTAGGACATTGACATACGCCAGCTACAGCAAGGTGTCTTCATGAAGACGGGGTCTTCATGACGATACAATGTTGCAGCTGACATATAGCAATGCCCTCCCGAATTAAAACATTTAGAATACATAGGCTGAATGTGTAATTCTTAGCAGGGGATAGAGTATGATCAGATATACGGAGTGACTCCGGAATACTAAAGATAATTGGACACACGGAGTCGTGGTGTAACGACACCGTATGTCTGCGTATCTTTAGTTATCAGGAGTGCCTTCTTATATTCGTTCATATTCTAATTGGAAAATTGAGAGTCTAAAACTGATCTTAAACGATGATGACTGGTAGGAACCAGGAAAGACCATTCTAGATAACAGGTGAAGTGAAGTGAAGGACGTATTCCGTAGATGTGTATCACATCCAGGAATATGATCATGCAAAGCATGTGAAAATCTTTGGCCAAAGTATCGCAATTGCTGGTTGCGTTGTCCTTATCACTTAATTTAAGATGCAGGATGTCAGATGAATATCAGTAACAGATATTCAGATAGGCTTCTTAAATGGATCACTTCGATAACCGGGGAAGGTTATGAGAACAGGTATATATAATATACTATGCATAAACAAACATGAAGGATCGGTTGTTGCCGAGTCATGAACATGAAGGATTGGTTGTTGCCGAGTCATGAAATGAAGGATCGTCAAAACTCCGAGCCATGAAAATGGAAGATCGGTAGTTCCTCGAGTCATTTACAGTAGCATATAGAATCTGTTATAAGATTGAATGACATTGAATGTGTGTTCCATATTGTAAATATGCGAACAGGGAACATTCGTTTTAAAAAGAAATTGTGTGATCCAAACTGTGTTGTTTGGGCAGAGAACAATTATTAAAACTTGAACGCGTGTTTGAATTTTATAATTCATAACAGTGAACGTTATAAAAAAAAAAAAATAAAAAAATAAAAAAATCTTCCCTTGTTCTGGTGTTTTGAATTGAGGATGTTACACTTCCAAATATTCAAGCCTTTCTCTCTTCAGAGCTTTGCCCAATTTCTTGTCACAAAACAACAAGGTGAAATATAACACATAATGAAGAAAATATGTTAGCAAACCCTTTCAAGGATAAAAGACAACCTACTATGGTACTAATAGATTCATAATTTGGAGATAGTCCACTCCAAATTTGTCAATACAAAATGCTTATCCAACTTAAAGTTTTGTTTTCAAGCTCAATGGAAAGGAATATCCAAGAGAATGCTATAACAAGGTATATTTCAACTCTTGATTGTGACCTTTAAGCATACAACTCCTTATGAAACCCTTCACATGCATTCCCCACATGCTACATACATTGCATACTTCCCTTCTCACCCTAAACATATTACTATTTCATACATGATTGCAATTCAATGTGCTCAAGTATGAGAGTGGAAAAGAATGAGAGGTTCTTTCCCTTCATTGAAAAAGTGTTATGCTTGTGAACAAGGGTTCTTGATCTCTCGTTAAGTGTGAGATTAGTTGTAACACTATGATAATTGCAAACAATGAAGCAAACACAAAAAATGAGAGAGAGAGAGGAGAGTTTTACCTTGGAGAGACTCAATGTGAGAAAACTCCAGCAAGAGTGAAACCATGCATCCTCATCTCCACTATGTTAAATGCGGTTTACAAGATTTATGCCTTCATAGGTTTACAAGGATGTCATTCTCATGGGATCCTAAACTTGTAATGAACTCTACGATGTTCAGTGGGAGGCTCTCCTCATGGAAGAATACTGAACTCGACCATATCAGCTGTGTAATGTCCTCTTCTCAGTTTTGACCTCTATAGAAAAAGAGAATGGTGTAAAAATGATTGATTCTCCTCTCTTCTTTGATATGGAACTCCGATTTCTAACTCCCCTTCAATCATGGGTGAATGAAAATCTAATCCCATGAATCAATGAATGGATTTTGAACCAATCACCGAATGAATCTTGTACAAAGACTCCAACTTGCCTTAATTGGCAATGAGAATCCAATTCTAAAACTCCCTTGATGTTTTCTGATCATAAATTACCTTCATTAGACCTCTAAAGATGTTCTCTACCTTGAAAATTTGCCAAGAAATCGTTTAGGAAGTCGAAAAATTCACAATTGTTATTTTCTGGGCATTTTCTTTTGTACCAGGAAAAAACTGTTATTGTTTGTAGGTGGCGGTTACAAAACCACAATCGAAATCTGCAATCAGATGCAAAACTGCCATTGAGAGATAAAAAACCGTTGGGGCGGTTTTGTATCCTTAAAAAACATGTAACTTCCATAGGCCATATCTTTTGCATACAAACTTAAAATCAAGTGTGGTTTGTTGGAAGTGTTTGTTTTTTCAAAAGGAACCTAAATATGTAATCGAAACATATATATGATTAAGTCTATACTGTCTAAAGGCATTTTAATAAGAAGTTATATTTTTTCTCAGGAATTTGACATATTGTGAACCCTGCTTGATAGTTGATTATCTCATCGACTAAATTGGATGATTCCATGATCCATTTTTGGATCATTCACAATATTGATCAACCACTCCTTGCTTTAATATGAGATATCTCCAAAGTACGCTGCTTCAACGACCTCTGTACCGCACCCCCTTCCTCCTTCAAATGATTGACATGATTAACACGTGGTTCATGTCCCTAGTCATAAAGAAGAAGAGTTCCACATAGGTTCCCCGCAATACTTTTCTCACCCATGAACATTTCCCCCCTCAAATCCTTTCTTCATCACCCCTCTTCCTCTCCATTGCAGCCTTTGAGTGCAATTTCTTAGTATTATTAAAAACAAAAAAAAACCATCTTTCCGACAATGACAAGAACCACCTTCATGCTTAGGTACATCGAGGGCGAAGATTACATCTATCGGACGGTTGAATCATTCACCTCAGGTATTAAAATATTTGTAGGTTCTTACTTATAGGGTTTTAAAAAATTCTCAAGATAGTTCGAGTTGGGTTTATGCGATATCTCACCAGGTATCTCTATGCTCTTCTTCAATCCTTCTGCAATTTTTTTCCCACTTTATTATTTAAAACGTTTGCTCACCATATTCTGTAATTTTTGATTTCAGCATTCACAGTGTTCTGTAGGGTTTATGTTAGGTTTTAAGCGTTCTGCATACTAGTTTTGTCCCAGGTCAATTAAAAATCGAACTGGGTCATGATCACACGTGGCTTCTGTTATTTTGGTGTGTACCCTTTTATTACGATTCTGGTTTTAAATGAAAACTTCACCGATGGACGGTTTCGAATCGAAGGTTGAAGGTTTGATTTGGAAATATATTATGACAACTTTGTTTGTCTGGTTCGCATACTTGAGATTGGCCAGTAATTCAATTGTTTTTCTTTTGCTCTTAGTGAAATAATTTATAAGGACCCTTGTTTGATTGGAAGAATTACCAATAACCTGCTTATGCAGGCTCATGCTTACATTACTATAATAGCTCAAAATGGTCATCTTCAATTATTTTGACAGCATGCAATCGTCAATCTATCATCACCTTAGTAGCCTAAAATGTTTGATTTTGAATTACCTTAGTAGTCCACACTGGTCAATCTTACATTAATATAGAATAGCCATTGCAGGTGTACATATTTTGCCAAATTCACCCAGGACTGGTACTTACCTAACCACAACATATGGGCACCCTCGCTCGACTTTCTAATATCATGTTTTATGTTTTTGAACTATGTTGCCAGGATACATATAGGTACAGGTGGGATAGGGGTATGCGGTATGTTGATTTTCAAAAACCCTTGGGTATGTGCGCACACACACATACACACACACATGTGTATATATATACATGTATATATGTGTATATATATTTATGTATGTAAAGAAATACAAAACTTGAAAAATATAGTAGAATATTCAAAACATTCAATATGCTTAAAATTTAACATTTTCATTAATCATGTGGCAATATGAATACATATATTCATATACGGGTTTAGGCACAGCTCTGATATTCATGTTTGACATTAAAACATTTTGTAATCTTGTGTGTGTGTTTAGTTCAACATTATACTGTGTATGCGTTGTTAGCTCCAATAGAAAGGCAAGAGCTGGATGATGATATTGAGCATTGAGATGGCCATGATTTTCTAGCATCCATCCAACGGTAACAAATGGCCTTTTGTGGGCTGCAGCTGCAAGGGTTCAAGCTGATCAGCAAACCTACCATCAAGTTGAGGATGAAAGTGAAACCCGTGTCTTACTAATGTGATGAGATCCTCACATTTTCCAGCTTTGTCTTTGCCATTCTCTCATGTGATTCTTAGTTTATTTCACAGATGTTTCATTTGCCAACCAAAGACTTCCTGGATTATTTCCCTGTATGCATAAGCATTTAATGCCTCCCGACACTCTTCATAGCCATTAGGTGTGTTTCGAGATGTAGAAAAAATGCAAAAACTTGAAAACCCCAAATAAAAGATTATACTAATGATAGTACTTATAGTTTATAATGTAATATAATGGGAGTAATATGGTGCTTATAGTTTATATAGTGGTTGATGGTTTGACTCATGCAGCCCGTGGTTGTAGGGGGTTGGCTCGGTGGAGTGAAATATCACTGATGGGATACCACTTAAAAATGCACAAAAAATATTGACAATATGGAACCACATAAAATACTGATTTTACCAGATTTATACAGTAAGGACAGTGAACTAAAGAAACTTAATATTTCCCAAAATGACCACCCAAATTTACTTGCAAATATAAAGAGGGCTTGATATTATTATAAATGACATAAGGGAAACTGTTTTTGGAATATTACAGAGATTAAAAATGCTGCTAGAAAATCACAGCGGGTCTAGATTGCTGGAAAACCCTCTCCAAGTACAGGTTGCAAGTCGCCACGCTTGCGATAGGGGTCGGAAAATGATGGAGGCGCCTTCAACGTGTTGCCACGCCCTGCTCAAAATGCTGCTGTGAATCTGGTCCGGAGCCCCTCTGATTGTCTTCCCCAAACGCCCCTCAAAACCCACGAAAACCTTCACGAGGTGCCTTCAATGAGCGGCCACGCTTTGCCCAAATGGCTGCCGTGGATCTGATCTGCTACCGTGATTATGATCTAGAAGCCCACTGAAAATCCTCTCCAAATGCCGTCCAAGAATCTTCAAAACCCTTCCTTTGTACCTTTTGAAAGATCTCCGTAACACAGCCCAGAAAGCGGCTCCAAAACAACAGACTAGGGTAGATCTCTCACTACCGAAGAATGCCTTGCCAGCTAGGGATGGGTCTCTCACCACCGAAGCTAGGGTCCCTGTGGGATTTGACTCCACAAGCTGTAGGTGCGCAACAGCAGCAACTGCATGAGAAGGGGTCACAGTTGCACGTGAAGGGGTCAATAAAATGTATGCAAAAAAGTGCGTTTCCTTTCCTCTCCCAGCTCCTTATCTACGTCCCCTCGACAATTGAGCCCGAATAACCCTAGGCGCCTGTCAAACCATGGAGGGGCCAAATAAAATAGGGAAATTAAGTTTACTTTTCTCCTTTTTGAGTCGCCATGTCCAAAAGTTACCCTCAATGTAACTAATTAGATCATAGAAACCGTGGGGCCCCTTCCCCAAAAGCCCCCAACGTCCATAGCCCCTTGGGAAAGGTCACGGTTTGGACTCGACATGACCCATCAGGTCTTTTGGCGTAGAAAAAGGGGGTATTATAGAAAAAGGGGACATTACAATCTAGTGAGTAGAGCATATATCAGTAGAGCTAATTTAATGGAGATTTTGTGATGAACTCCTCATTCTTCTCCACCGGCGCAGTGTATGGAGAATTCCACAAGGACATTGGCCATTGCATTGACCATTAGGCCTTTTGTGCAAGAATAAGGGGATATATACAGGGTCCTCCCTTCTCGAGATTTTAATGAATGACCCCATGTCATGTAACTTTTTTTTTTCTTGTATTGTAGCTCACTACTTAGCGTCCAAAAAGCAAATATTCTCCACATCACGTTGCTGTTCATTCTCAGGATTTCCATGAGCTATATCACGATGCTGAACCATGGCAATACCATTTTGATAATAGAATGAAACATAAACCGTCTATCACAGAATGGTATTAGTACCGACAATAATCCAATCTTTTTTGGTCACAATCCAAAACAGCCAATGCAAGGCTGTCATAACTTTGTTAGTTTCCATGGACTCTCCGACCAACTCCGAGGTATAGAAAGCTCCCACTTTGCATGCTATGGGGTACCTCGTACCAGCCTGAGCTACCAGTCTGTTTTGCGCACAAATGTGTGCTAACTCTCCTACCTGACCTGCAGCTCCTTGTTACGAGTTCAGGCGTGGCTCATACTGTATCTCCAACACGCCTCCTTGGAGTCACATTTTGGTGCTTGGGGCTCCTAACCTGGTTCTGATGCCATGTTATTTTACATGGACCAGCGAGGTCTTGAACTCCATATAGTCCACCTCCCATTTGCATGCTGAATGGTGCTATACCTAATGAGCTACCAGCCCGTTTGTGACTGGGGCTTTTTGGTAGGCTCCACTGATTAACATGTCCAGGTGAGGTGCTCATTTTCTCCAACAAACTCAGAAGTTAGCAAAGAGCCATAGGTTTATTGTCCCATGTTGATTAATTTCAATATCACTGGTCCACGTAGAGGCTCAAATAATGGCCAAAGGGACTACAAAAGGTACAATGCATTAGTGTAATGTGATGAGGAGATGACTCCCTGCATATCTATCAAGGCAGAACTGCAACCTGTATAGACATGAAACATGTAGAGTAAATTCGAAGCCATACAAGCATTTCCTAAATTAGATAAGAGGAGTGAGAAACTTCAAAGAGGGCACTAGAAAGGTGCTCTAGGATAGTCTCCATCCTCCATGAAGATATGTTGAAACTTGAAACCTGTATCAACTAGCTGCTCTCCCGAGAGAATTTGGTAATTAGTTTTGATCCTCCATTATTTTGGCAGGGCTGTAATAGAGGTCCATGCTGACTTGATCCAAAGTCCTCATAGAAATGAATTTCGACTGTTAGGCTCCATCTTCCCCTACATTAGGCCATTTAAAGTCCTAAAAGTCTGGAGTTGTGATCTAGTCTGTGACTGTGAAATAGACGTGGGACCCAAACTGTCTTAGTACCTAAGGCGGGGGGCTGTCACCGACAATACCAAATCGGTCAAAACATTTTCTTATACAAGGCAAAGTCATCACGGGAACATCTCTACGTCTCATATTGTACGAAAGTCCTTAGGTATGAAAGTCCACTATAAATCTTTTAATAGACAATGGCCACCGTATCCATGGATTTTGTAATGAATAAGAGATCCAAGATGGATTATTTCACATACTTGGGGCCTTGACTCTGCTAAAGTTTGACCTAGCTAACTAATTTTGCAAGAGTCAGGATTGTAATACTGAAATATCCCTTGATGGGATACCACGTTGAGGAAATGTCACAAAATATATGAAAATTGCAGCAAAGTAAAATTTCTGCATTTTATCAGACTCCAAATAGACCAGCTAGGGCAGTCGAATGTGTATTTAATTGAATATCTCACAAAATCACTTTCGTCTCTCAAAGTGCATGAACATTTTGAGGTGAAGCTTGCTCATCGGGCATAATAAACAGCTAGAAAAGCATATTTTTTGGAATTTTTGGAATAGTATATTGATTGGCAGAAAATTACAGAATGCTATGGTCGGCGTAAGCTCAAATTGGTCATAGTAACAAATCATATCTGCCTGTGTAAAGCTGCATGGAAAAATCCTCCCTGAAACTCTAGCCAAATGAACATCTATAGACATGAGCCTGTAGGTCTCATCGAAAACCCAAGCCCCCAGATCTGACAAAATGACACAATGGACATGTCCCTTAATATCTCCATCCTGCTGCATGAATTTGAACATGAGTAGATAAAACCTTCCCCGAGAAATAGATCAAAAAATCCTCCAATTTTGTAAATAATCATCTACCAATGATATAGAAGAGATCCCAACCTCCAGATCTGGGAACGGCACATTGGAACCCTCCCAAAAATCGCTGCAAAATCCCAAAGTGGGTCGCTCCCCTTGGGAAGAGGGCCCAAAACCCTCAAAAGTGTCTCCAAATATGGCGCTAAAATCTTCTCTAATCGCTGCCAACAAATCAGATCTGAAAACCCTTGATTTTTAATCACGGAACACTCACGGCCTCTCCAACCAACTCCTAGGTATGAAAAGTCCACTCTGAATCCTGTAGAATCCCCCGTATCAGCTTGTGAAACAACCTGTTTACACACAAATGGTGCTGACTCTCCTACATGACCTGCACTCGTGTGAGAGTCAGGCTCCTCATACTGTATCTCGATGTGGTCCCGTGGAGGAAAGGTCTCAAGACTCCAACAGACAGTCAATCGGCAATATCAACTCCATATAGTCCACCTCTTGTGTCGAATGTGAACCTACTGAATAACCATGGGTCACTTTCGTCTCTCCATTGATTAACACGTGGGTGAGGTGCTCATCGGGCATAGAAGCAGCAAAAAGCATAGGAGTGTTGTCCCATGTCGATTAAAAAAAACATGGTCCCGTAAGCTCAAACTGGTCATAGTACAAACCGTATATGCCTGTGTAAAGTTGAGGAGATCCTCCCTCAAACCTCTGCCATATGAACCTCTTAGACATGAGCCTGTAGGTCTCATCGAAGCTCAAGCGCCCAGTCACAAAAGAACAATGCACATGTCGCAATATCTCCATCCTCCACCATGAATTTGACATAAGGCTCCATCTTCCCCGAGAGAAGATCATTTCATCCTCCAATTGGCAGCTGTCATCTTGTATGTGACCATCCAAAATCCTCCACCATGAATTTGACATAAGGCTCCATCTTCCCCGAGAGAAGGTCATTTCATCCTCCAATCTGCAGTTGTCATCTTGTATGTGACTGTGAAATAGAATGATACCCAAACCATCTCTCCACTGGTGCCCGCACCGACATTTCCAATCGGTCCAATCCCTGCCAATGCAAGGCTGTCATCACGGGAACACTCACGGCCTCTCCAACCAACTCCTAGGTATGAAAGTCCACTCTGAATCCTGTAGAATCCCCCGTATCAGCTTGTGAAACAACCTGTTTACACACAAATGGTGCTGACTCTCCTACATGACCTGCACTCGTGTGAGAGTCAGGCTCCTCATACTGTATCTCGATGTGTCCCGTGGAGGAAAGGTCTCAAGACTCCAACAGACAGTCAATCGGCAATATCAACTCCATATAGTCCACCTCTTGTGTCGAATGTGAACCTACTGAATAACCATGGGTCACTTTCGTCTCTCCATTGATTAACACGTGGGTGAGGTGCTCATCGGGCATAGAAGCAGCAAAAAGCATAGGAGTGTTGTCCCATGTCGATTAAAAAAACATGGTCCCGTAAGCTCAAACTGGTCATAGTAACAAACCGTATATGCCTGTGTAAAGTTGAGGAGATCCTCCCTCAACCTCTGCCATATGAACCTCTTAGACATGAGCCTGTAGGTCTCATCGAAGCTCAAGCGCCCAGTCACAAAAGAACAATGCACATGTTGCAATATCTCCATCCTCCACCATGAATTTGACATAAGGCTCCATCTTCCCCGAGAGAAGATCATTTCATCCTCCAATTTGCAGCTGTCATCTTGTATGTGACCATCTAGAATCTCACAAGAGTGTCGGTTCTTGGAGTACTCAACAAGCAAATGAGATCTCCAGTCTACCGAAACTTCAGATGACCAACATAATGATAAACTCAGATGATCTGAATTTGTAGTCCTAATCTCTGTAACTGTCTCGTGTGCAACATTCCTGGTCACACCCACATCCATCATTCTCCACATCGATCCACAATAATTAAACTCCTCACCAAGCCGGAACGTCCTCTCCATCCCCTTAGTTGTAACCACCCTAGGTGCTCTTGTAGGTAATCCCCTCAAAATCACATTCCTGCCCTCAGATTTAAACTTCAGCTCCATCATTTGAAAGTTAGTCCGAAACTCACCAAGGGTGTGAAGCCACTGCACTCTCAGCACCATGTTGGTCTCTCCCATACCAACGATGTGGAGATCATCGGTAACTGTATGGTTACCCATCATGATGCTCACTTGGGGAACCCGCCGTGTGCCCCTCATAGACTCTCCATTGGCTATAACCCTGTTGAGGCCCTCAAAATCCTCTGTTTGTAATCCTCGCTTCTCAACCAATGAAGCATCAATACAGTTGTGGGTTTCCCCACTCTCAATGAGTACCCCATCTTGCTGATCCTGCATAACTCCTCTAATCCTAAATGCCTTGTACATCAGAGTACTAGACAGTGTGGCTATAATTTCCTAAGGAAAAACCTCCTCCTCCTGCCCCGCATCAACACTATTTAACGCAACCCCATCTCCATCATCCATCTCGTGAGTCTCTAACTCCTCACCTCTGTCACCCTTGCTCTCCTCGAAGACCTCAATGAATTGGGCCTTCCCTCTACCTTTGCAATCATGTCCTGGAATCCACGGTGTGTGGCAATTGAAACATAGTTTCTTTCGCCTGAACTCATCTTTGTCCTCTCGGGAAGTGATTGGCTTCTTAGCCACCTCCTGCCTCGGTGGAGGCTCCCTCTGTTGAAGTTCATATGTTCTAGATGGAGGTTCCCTTTGTTGCACGCGAGGTGGAACCCTCGACTTTGGAGTGGATAACTCCAAGTCCCGAGCTCTCCTAACAGTTGCGAGCAAAGAAGAAGGTTCAAATGCCTTCACAAACCCAGCGAAAACACCTGTCAAACCTGCTGCGAACAGTGAGATCAACCTCATCTCCGTGACATTAGGTACCATGACTGGTAATCTCTGAAAATCTGCGATGTATTGATCCAGTGGACCGGTTTGTCTCAAATGAGTACACTCCCTGCAATACCTGTCAGGGTCCCTCCTATCAACTCTGCTCACCAGCCTCTGCGTGAACTCTGCATGAGTCGTAATGTGTATGTGTCCCTGTGTAATCAGCCCATGATGCCACCAATCATGAGCGTCTCCCTCAAGATGCGAGCTTGCAAACTTAATTGTATCTTCCTCGCGCATAGGATTCAAGTCGGAGTATGTCTTCAGCTTCTAGACCCAAGACGGTGCAGTACACGTCTTAGAACCATCGAAGTGTGGAATGGAGATCTGTCCCAATCTCCTCTGTAACTCTGGTACCTGTATCTGATGATCTCTCTTGGGCATGCTGCCATCTTCATTTTGCAATATTCCCTGGAATGACATGTTGACATGAAAGCCCTCACTCAAGTTCTGGCACCTCTCCCAACAAGACTCCTCATCCAAAATATCTACATGATGCCGTCCCTGTGAAACTTCCGGATCCTTCAAGAAAGAAGGTTCGTGAAGCCCCAAAGGCCTGGTAGAAGAATGGGGAGGCCGCTGCCCTGAATGACCACTCTCTCCTCTTTGACCTTGTTGTCCCATCTTGCTACTCTCCCGAAAAGACTCCTCACCCAAAATATCTATAGGTTGCTGTACTTGTGAAACTTCCGGATCCTTCAAGAAAGAAGGTTCGTGAAGCCCCAAAGGCCTGGCAGAAGAATGGGGCGGCCGCTGCCCTGAACGTCCACTCTCACCTCTTTGACCCTGTTGTCCCATATTGCTATTTTCTCCTCTCATTATGACTGCTGTTATACACAGTCCAGCAGGCTGAAGATGATTAAAGAATATTCTGTTACCCTTCTTAGCAATCATAGAACCAATTCTAGTACCTTTGAGAGGTACTCTCACTTCTTGCACCAAAGTCTCCATTGAAGCAATCATGCTTGCCAACACTTGTAATCCCAAAAGACACATTGGAATTCCTTCTTTTGCTCATGAAATCAGTCACAAAATTTTCAAAAACAGACTTACTAGTTTTGGATAATGGCCACATATTACCAGGATCCCATAGCTTATAATGCCCATGAGCCCTTGTATCTGTTAAGTGAGCTAAAACTTGCCACCATATATCATCCACAAGATGCTCATATACACATAATTGGAGCATTGGTCCAACAAACTCCATGATGAAGACTTCATCATCTACCATACCATGCATCTCATGATGGAAATAAATTGGAACAGGCAACAATAAATAAGACACCTTAGTGTGCTCCTCATACCTTTCAAGGCCAACAATGTCCTCCGTGTGTTCAAGATAGGCATATGTTGAGCTGCCCCCAACATTGTTACCTAAGTGCCTGTTGAAAGTATCTGAAAGCTGTTCAACAGTTGCTGGTTTGGAAATTACAACAGGCTGCAATTTTACACAAGTGTCCATGTGAGGCTCTTCCTCATGTGCCAGCTGCTCCATAGAGTCTTCTTTCGTGGGTGTAGACTTCCTTGCATCAATTGCCCCCATCGTTTCCTTGAACTCTTGTATGTGCTATCTTGCTTGAATCGCTATCAACCTAGCAACTCTAGCTCTGCTATTCCCTTCCTCACACTCTTTAAGAGTTTCCATTACATCCTCCTTGCTTGCATAAACAAGTTTCTTCTCCTGAGATGGAATAATTTCTCTAACAAGCAAAGTTTCACTAATGCAATTATTTTGCTCAATGGAAATCATACCCTTTGGTTTAGAAGCTTCTTCTACAAACAAGTTCTTTTGTGATTCAGGTACCAGCATATGATGACTTCGTTTGGGCTTGCTACCAATCTTCATCATGCAATAATTTGGAAATGCCATATTATCTCTGAAACCCCTACTCAAAGATTGGTACTTCCTCCAACAAGAATCCTCATCAATCACCTCTATTGGCTGCCCTCTATCACTGTTCTCACCATGTTCCTTATTGTCCCTAGGTCTACTTTGATTCACATTCTGAGTGAGCTGACTCAAATAAAGGTTAGTGGCTTCCTGTTGTTTCACTATGTTGGCGAACATTTCCTTCATAAAACCTCCTTTGAGATCTTTCCAAACTGCCATATTTAACCAACACAGGCTGGAGGAACAACTTTGATACCACTGAAATATCCCCGATGGGATACCATTTAAAAATTGCCAAAAATATTGAAAATATGCAGCCACATAAAGTACTGATTATACCAAATTTTTACAGTTAGAACAGCAAACTAATAAACTTAATATTCCCCAAAATGACCACCCAAATTTACTTGGAAATACAAAGAGGGCTTGATATTATTATAAATGACAAAGGGAAACTCTTTTTGGAATATTACAGAGTACAATGCTGCCAGGAAATCACAGCGAACCTAGACAACTGGAAAACCCTCTCTGTACACGCTGTAAGTCGCCACGCTTGAGACAGGGGTCGGAAAATGATGGAGGCACCTTCAGCGTGCTGCCACGCCCAGCCCAAAATGCTGCCATGAATCTGGTCCGGAGCCCCTCTGATTGTCTTCCCCAAACACCCCCCCAAACCCGCAAAAACCTTCACGAGGTGCCTTCAACGAGCGGCCATGCTCTGCCCAAATGGCTGTCGTGATTCTGATCTGCTGCCGTGATTCTGATCTGAAAGTCCACTGATTATCCTCTCCAAATGCTGCCAAGAATCTTCAAAACGCTTCCTTTGTACCTTCTGAAATATCTCTGTAACACAGCCCAGAAAGCAGCTCCAAAATGACAGACTAGGGTAGATCTCTCACTACCGAAGAATGCCCTACTAGCTAGGGACGGGTCTCTCACCACCGAAGCTAGGGTCCCTGTGGGATTCGACTCCACAAGCTGTAGAGGCGAACAGTAGCAGCTGCACGTGAAGGGGTCAATAAAATGTATGCAAAAAAGTACCTTTTCTTCCTCCCGCGGCTCTTTATATATTTTACCTTGGCAAACGAGCCCCATAACCCTAGGCGCATTTCATTCCATGGAGGGGCCAAATAAAATAGAGTAACTAAAGTTACTTTTCTCCTTTTTGAGTCGCCATGTCCAAAAGTGACCCTCAACGCAAAATTAGATCATTGGAACCACGTGGCCCCTTCCCATTAGCTCTTAGCGTCCACAACCCTTGGGTCTGACCACGGCTTGGACTCAACTTGTCCCTCAGGCTTTTGGGGTAGAAAAAGGGGACATTACACATGCGGTCCCTTCTCAGCAGCCCCCAACGTCCCCCGCCCGTTGGATATGGCCACGGCTTGGACTCACTTGACCCTTAGGCCTTTGGCACAGGAAAAGGGGACATTACATGGAGCTGTGTGTTTACCTCCATTTTTTGTCTTGGGGGTGGAATCATGATTTTGCTTGGAAAATGCTTGTCTTGGCTAGAGTTCTGTTGGACCCTTCTTCCTTGGTCCTCCGCACAGGTCTGTACCTTGGATGAGGCTGACCTTGCTGGCTGCTTTGAAGTGGTGTATGACGCTAGTATGGAAGGTGGTTCCCTCTTGTGTTGTGTGTGGAATTGTTTGTGCTTTTTTGACAATGCTTGAGTGTCTTTTTATAGCTTTTTAGAGGAGTTAAGGGTTGATTTTTTAATTCATTTCTGTTTTTAGTGTTTAGGTTTAGGTTTACTGAGTCAACCAAAAAAATTAAAAAAATATTTTTTATAAGTAGCAGCGTCACTTTTGACAGGGTATGTCTGGAACGTACCCGGGATGTATCAATACCATACCTGTACCCAGTACATACTAGGCAGGGTATGCAGGGCTCAGGGGCATACTGGTGCTTCACAGCTTTTGAACAATAAAATGCTGCAGAAAATGTTAAAAACTAGACTTATGACTAATGTTATCCTGCATCTGTGATTAATTGTAATTGCAGTATTGTTACTTGGTGTTTATAGGTGCCTATGGTTACTTCTTGTTTCACAGATAGGTGCTTAGGATGCTGGGTTTCACTGTTGGCTTGTTCTGATAATTTTTTTTTGAGGTTTTCGTTGTTGTTTGTGTGTGTTTGTGAAGAAATATTTATCTATTGGTTGTTAGCTTCATTGCTTGATTATGTGCTTTGTCCTTATAGGCTGCTGTGGTATAGCATTATAGCAAAACAATGGCTTTTGCAAGCAAACTTGGGGGCCTCTTAAGGCAAAGTATATCTAGGAACACAAGCTCTAATGGATCTACACTCTTGCCATCAATCTACCAAGCATTGCGGCACATGTCCTCTTCAAGGCTTTTTGTTGCAGGTAAGGAATCTAGAGGAAGCGTTATTCACTTAATGTATATTGGGTGGTTTGATATACACTAGCTTACTTTTATGAGACAATTTAATTTGCAGGTCTGTCGTATGGAATTGATGAGCAGTTTCTAAGAGAATCTTTCACTGAATTTGGTGAAATTACTGAAGGTATAACACTTTTTTGGGGTGCTAAAATACTGAAGGTATTCAAATTTTAGTTGGCGTTCATTTTCCTTTTAGTGATTGGGGTTATCTGCTTGTTAAAAATTTAAAATTATCCTTATACTTACTCTTTTCTCAATACTTTGTAGCAAGAATTATTTATGACCGGGATAGTGGTAGGTCAAGAGGCTTTGGTTTTCTTAGCTTCACTTCTGATGAGGAGGCTGCTGCTGCCTTAAAAGGCATGGATGGAAAGGTATGTAGCATCCATTATGTAAATCCAGACGTGAATATTGATATAAGAGTATGATATCTTTGTTGCAATAAGAATTCATCATTTTTGCATTCCAGTAGAAATTGAATTGTCGTTGATTTCTTTTTCAGCAACTTAGTGGACGAATACTTCATGTTAACTATGCCAGTGAAAGAAGAAGTAGCTATGGAGGTGGTGGCTACAGTCAGAATGATGGATATGGAACTGGTGGTGGTGGCTATGCTCAGAGTGGTGGGTATGGAACCGGTGGTGGTAGTTACGGTCAGAGTGGTGGATATGGAACTGGTGGTGGTAATTACAGTCAGAACGATGGGCATCCTAGTGGAGGTGGCTACGACCAGACAGAAGGGCATCCTAGTGGAGGTGGCTACAACCAGACTGATGGGTATGGAACTAGTAGTGGCTATAGCCAGAATAACGCCTATGATCAGAATGGAAGTGGAGGTGGTTATAGTCAAAGTAGTTATGCTCAGAGCCCAAGAGAATATGGAACTGGTGGTGACGTCAGTCAGAAGGATGGACATGGAAGTGGTACCCGTGGGATGGCTGATGGAGATTTAGGATATGATGATGAACCTCGTGATAATGTTAGTGATGCCGATATGGGCAGGGGATATTAGGTTGTGCCTCTGGATGGAAAAGTTGTTGTTTCTTAGGCTTTTGCTTATGCTTTAATAGGAATGCCTTTTGGAGATGTTTAGGTGGTTATAGCTATTTTGTGCATTTTGGTGCCAAAGCATGGTGCTCAAGCCTGTAGCATATTGGAGCTTAGGATATTTTAACTCATAGCAGTTGGATGTATAGTAACTTAAATTTACACAGAGATAACACATTCGCCCCTTGAACATTATTGTGTTCTTTTGGGTAGATATATTTGTTCCCTGTTTGTACATGTTCACGACCAAGGCATGTTATTTACCTTCTGATGTTCAAAATGCGTCCTATAAGAACTGTGCAGCTGGGAATCTGCAAAAATGAATGATGGAAAACTGTTTTCTTACAGTATGCTATTGTTCTGACTTGTTAGGGTAGATATATTTGTTTCCTGTTCTGACTTTGTTTAGGACCAAAGCATGTTATTACCTTCTGATGTTCAAAATGTTCTCTATAAGACTTGTGTGGATGGGATCTTTGAAAATGTATGATGCAAAACTGTTTTCTTACGGTATGCTATTATCCACAAGCTAGGTATTTCTGTTTGATCTTGGTTGTGCCTGATATATTTTTGTATTTCATGGATAATTCAAGGACTTTGTATGGATTTTCTAACAATAAACATATCAAAGCTTCTGGTTCTTTTATATATGTTCCAATAATTTGAATATTTTTGCATGGGCTGTTCAGAGTTTGGATTTTTTTAATTTTAAGTTTTGATTCCAGACCTGACTGATAAATTCTTTGTATTCATGGTTTATTTTAAAATGACTGCTGTGTTGATTATCTAATAATTTGCATGTTAAAAACTCTGCTTATTTACAGATCTAGTGTTTTTTGAATGCTGATTACAGAAGTTATTTAGTGTGGGCATAAATGACCAACTAGATAGTATACACCAATGTTTTCTTAATAGTTTGCTGTATCCATGGCAGAGGTTGGCAGAGGTTTTATTTTATTTTATTTTTTGTCTGAACTTGGAACTGACTGATCATTTGTTCTTTAATGCATAGATTATTGAATAATAAATAATTCATGGATTCTCTGTACAATTCTTGAGATTACGTCCAATTTTCTGATGAACGGTAATTTAAACCTTGTGTGTTATATTCTGTGACTAGACAGGAAAAGCAGTCTTTTAAGTGCAATTTCGTTAAGCTTACTGATGTTTGAATTACTTGGACCATGCTATGAAAACCTGATCTATGAATTTTAGCTGTGTAAGAGAGTCCTAATAGAACTTTAATTGGTTGTCATGACTGTTGGTCTGTTATACCAAGCAGTGTTATTCTTGGGTGTTTATATGGGATTTCGTTGATTACGGTTTGATAAGATTATGCACATTCCTCTCTATGAGGTCCAGCAAGTGTGTGATTCATGGAGCATTGTTTTTAAATATATCCTTTTATCTTGAGACTTGGAGTAAACCAAAGATAAGGTCAGTTGTTCATGTGATTTGGGTTTTGTTGTTCTTTGTGCTATTTTTCGTGTAATTGATCATAATACAATGTGCGTAAAAAAGTTTTCTGGGTTGTATCTTATTTGTGTGGTGGTATTTAGCATTAACTGAGATTCTTTTCGATGAAAAGAGATCTTATATTATATTTAATTCAATAAGATACAAGATAACATTCAACAAAAAAGCGGGCGGTATGAGAGCACACCCCAAAACCACAAACAAGCTAGGCCGAGCCTAGGAGAATACAAAAACTTAGGCAGTGCCTAGAGGATTGCAAAAAACCAAATCAATTGGCAACAACAAACGTGCCTGAAGCGGACGGATCGTGATTATCTGACCAGTCCGACCCAGGAAAATCTTTGCCAGCATCCGGGACATCCCATTCAGTGGGATTTTCTTCTTCCTGGTCTGCCTCTCCTCGAGTGGGGATGGGGAGATTGAGGTGGGGAAATTTGATGGAAGACGATGCCGGCTGGCGCAGATTCCACCCATCAACAATGTGCTGCGTGGGGGTTGTAGGAGAGCCCCACCTATGCTGGCGAGCCGGTGACCTCCAACCCTGCTGGTGAGCTGGCGAAGGACTCCTTTGATGGTGAGGGCATGGTGAGCCCTGACCACCGCCGACGAGTTGGTGAATAACTTCTTTGGTGAAGAGGGCCCGTAGAGCGCCGAGCCCGACAGAAAGCACGTCGTTTTAACTGGGATTATTAATGTTAAAGGTTGAAAGCATTCCATGAGCGGTCTAATAAATAAAAATAACAATATTGTAAGTTAAAAAGAAGTGATAACATAGAATTTTCCAGCGTTTGAATGTCAACATTGTTTAAAGGGCGCTGAATTTCATCCCCAATTTCCTCCCCAACATTAGTTTACTTAGCTTGACCAACACCCTTTCATGAAACATGCCATTTTTTTATCAAAGGATAAACATACATATGATTTGGAGTATTTTGGCATCCATTGGTGTGTTGGTTTATTACCCTGACCAACTATCTTGCATGGAATGTGCCATTTTTTGTTTGAAAGATAATATACATATAATTTGGAGTATTTTTAGCATCCAATGGTATATGGTGTTTAGATAATCAACATTCTTCAGTATAAAGCTGAGGATTGAGAGGTATACGTTCTGCCAAATTTAGTGAGCATTCAAATTAAGCCTCATCCTTTTTTGGTATGTGTTACAATTTGTACCTTTTGGATGATACAATAACCCTTTTTTACCATCATTGACACTGTTGGACTTGCCGGTGTTTTAAGTCTCAAACTTTTCTCTTAAGTAAATGGAAACTAAGGGAAATACAATGTGTTACTCTTTTGGTGTTGTGTGATTTATTTAATTTGACTTGATTTGTGACATTGTTTATTGCATCGAAATCTTTCAATACATTTAGATGTGTTTGTAGAAATAAAATATTGTTTCATAACATGGCATTTAAATCTCAAGACTATTTTGTCAAGCAAAATAATTTTTTCTCAGTGAAGCGATTTCAAATTTTATTGTAAACTACACTCATTTGTGTAAAAATGACATGTATAGGGACATCTAATAGAGATCCTTGTAGATGTTGAAAAATGAATCTAATCATGTATGTTATTGTTTGATAACCATGGGCTTTTAGACGGCAATAATATGATCTGGGTATTGGTTTCTTGTTCTCTTCACTTGTTTGCCTAATTTTCTTTTATTGTTTATGGACTATTTGCCTTCTATTTTTTTAATGATTGAGATGACTTTCTTTTCCCATTTAGCTGCTTTTCTATTCTTCATATTCAATGTTCTCCCTTTTTGCTTATTGTTTATGGACCATTTGCCTTACATTTTTTGTAATAATTGAGATGGCTTTCCTTTCCTATTTAGCTGCTTTTCTGTTCTTCATATTCAATGTTCCCCCCTTCTACTTGTTGGGCTGTTTTGAGATATATCGGTCACATGTAAACTCTAGTTTAGAATTTTTGGAGAAAATTGTCAATACCCTCTTATGCTTGATGGGCAGTTTTGAGTACTATCAATCGCAATAAACTATAGTTTTGAACATTTATTGAGAGAATTGGCCAACAGTATTTGGCCTAATGGTTAATCGACCAACATTGATCCCTTCTAAGGAGCATGGTGTGGTAGTGGTTGATGTTTTTTCGATTTATTTAAACATTTAATATACTGGAGGTGAATTGGATGGTTCCACGATTGATGGAATTGCACCTAAAACTGTAAATTTGAGCCATAATAAGAATAACCAAAAGTGGTTATGGGCTTGCAACTTAACCGGTAGTGGAAGGGGTTTTAATGACTTTGTAACTTAATTAGTGGTGGGATAGGTAAATCCAACATTATCCTTGTCCAAGCTCCACGAAGAAACATTGCGTGGATCCCCCATCTTTGTTCAAAGTCCTAGGAAGGAGCATTATGTGGAGAACCTATCCTTGTTCAAGTCATATGAAGGAACATTATGTGGGCCCCACTCTTTGTAGTGGTAGAGGGGCATGTTGAGGAGATTGTGGTAAAAGAAAACTAAAATTGCATGAGACAATCGAACTAAACATGGCGAGATAGATTTGAGCAAGCTTAAAATAAAATTTATTGTAAGTGGAAGACTTTCATGAGCAATTTAATTAGATAATCAAATATTTATTATCAGTCGAAAGATTTCATAACCAATTTAATTAGATAATCAAATTTTGCTGGGATTTTACTCGCATGTGTAATTCATAACAAGATGATACCTCCATGAGTAGTCATCAACCTAATGACATGTTTTCTCATGTATTTTATTTGGTAATAATCACAAAGGAAGGGGACATGCTTGAAGCATCATAAGATTTGTTAGGAGGAGAATCGGTGAATATAATCCATTTCTTTAGGCCTCTCACTTCTTAGTTGCTTTCCCTCGCTGGCAAAGCTATGGTGAATGTAATCCATCACTTTAGGTTTATCACCCTCTAGCCTCTTTCTCCATGCGCAAATCTTTTGGAGCATGTCATTCTTTACATTTGTTAGCAAGGTGAGGAGTAGTGAATATAATTCATTGTATTAGACTTCTCACCCCATGGTGAATGTAATCCAAAGCTTTGGGCTTCTCACCCTCTAACCTCTTTACCCACTAGCAAAGCTATGATGAATGGAATCCATAGTTTTAAGCTTCTAATCTTCAAGCCTCTTTTCCCACTAGAAAAGCTTTTGGAGCACGTAATTCTTTATAAATCACGACTATCTCACTTTTTTTAATGTTTTTGGATTAACCCAATCATTACTTATGTTAAGTTGAAGGCTTTCATGAGCAATTTAATTAGATGATTAATTTTTGTGGGATTTTACTCTCATGTGTTTAATTCATCTCATGATGATCTTCTTGAGTAGTCAATAACCTGGTGACTTATTGGGGTGACGCGCAACAAGAAGCTTTTGAGACCTTGAAGGAGAAGCTAACCACCACGCCTATCTTATGCTTCCCTTTTTGGAACAAGCCGTTTCATGTGCATGTAGATGCTTCTAGTACAACTATTGGAGGTAGTGTTAATATTAATTTGGTCGGCAGATTTTGAAATTGTAAAACTAAAACAAATTAAAAAATTTGACACACAATAAACAACTTGAAGTCATTCGAGATCATATATTGATTGATGTTGTGAGATATTTATATAATAGTGATCTCCTATTTTGTAGGAGTCAAACCTCATAACTAATAACCCACTATTCTCTCTGCTTATCTCTACATCCCCAAGATATCTCAACTAGTTCATTAGAATCTCTAGTGAGTTGTGTACAATAATAAAATACAACTCAATATGAGATTGTATTAATTTATTCTAAACTATTATATTATTATTAAATGAGTTATTTTATGTTAACTTGTTTTAATAATAAATTTACACTATATAATGCTAACAAATGTGAGCACTAAAGAAAATATTCCTAACAGGTAGCACAACCAGGTGAAGGTAATGTTGATCATCCCATCTGTTTTGCGAGTAGGACGCTGATGTCGGCCAAGCAAAATTATACAACCACAGAGTGTGAAGCTTTGTCAATGATATACACGCTCCATAAGTTTAAGAAGTACTTGTTAGCCACCTCCTTTATATTTTTATACTAATCATATGGCGGTGAAGTACTTGGTCAATAAGCCAGTTTTGCAGGGGCACATCTGTTGTTGGATCCTTCTCTTCCAGAAGTTTGATTTCTCAGCTATAGTGAAGCTTGGTAATAGTAATTTGGACCAGACCACTTGTCAAGGATTAACTTTGGTGAGGACGCACAAAACATGGAAGACACTATGCCAAATGCCCAATTATTTAAACGAAATTACGCACCTGCAGATTTAGAAGATATTGTAGTGTTCTTGCGCACTGGAGTCGCCCCTGAAGGTATGAAGACATTAGAGAAGAAACAACTTGCCATTTGCGTGGCCCCATACTAACTCATTGGAGGACATTTATACAAATTGGGTAGAGATGAATTCTTGCACAAATGTGTGCTGGAGCATGAGCGCGAAGCTATAATGGAAGAAGTGCATGATGGAATAGATGGATGACACTATCTAGGAGAAACAACAACGCACAAGATATTGTTGGCAAGTTTATGGTGGGAAACTCTTTATAAGGATACTAAGACATTTTCAAGGCTTGTGACCATTGTTAGAGGATAGACATACCTGGAAATACAGATGAGATGCCACTGCACCCTATAGCAAGCACAAAGCCATTTGAGAAGTGGGCAATTGACTTTGTAGGCCCAATTGCACCACCTACACGTCACCTAGGCGCACACTATATCATTACTAATGAGGTACGAGCAGATTCAGACAAATATTAAACACAATAATCTTCACATTCATAAGTAAATTATACACACACACACACATACACATACACATACAGCATACACATACACATACACATACACATACATACATATATATAGGAAATGGACTTCTATAAAAAAGGAAGTTGTTGCAACTGCTCCTCCAACAAATACTCCCATAAAACTATTTTCATGAATTGTTACAAACAACCTCACATACACGCCTACCAATATAACAATATAATGTTAGCACTAATAATTATTTCCTAACATTCAATCTGCTTTATGATTAGATGATTTCCACAAGACGATTACAAACCTGACGGATGTTTTACACCGGCTGACCACACACCGATACTGGTGGTTTACCACAAACTACATCATGATGTGCCAAGTACTATCATCAACTCTCATCACATTTCACTACAGGGAACAACATAGGAAACAACTCTCTTATTACAACACTGGAACAATATAACACATACCAAAAATATTTCACATTTCCACCTCTAAGAATCACAATGTTCTTAGTTGCAGCCACCGTTGTTGATCACTGCCACTCGATCTCGAACAACATAGACAACTGCCACTGCCACTGGAAGTTGCCCTTGACTTTAGCTGTTTTGGCGCAGCATGGGAATGGATCATTGGTTATTATTCCTCCCCACAATGAGAAATTCCAAATAGGAAGATGTAAAAGGAAAATTATATCGTGTTGCATCCTACTGTCCGGATCTTACTGTCTGGATCTTGCTGCACATGATCACCATTTCCAATGAACGTATTCACTGACTGATCATCTTCCAACAAAGTATGATAGTAAGAGGATCACCGCAGTCAAAGGATCACTGCAGTTCTCTACCATCCTATACAACCGTTTTCCAGTATACACAATACACCACACAAAGCAACATGAACACATAAAACTGAAGTACTCTGAAAAACTGAAAACCACACTAAAAAGCATATACTCATACTACACAAATGTCACCACAATTGAAGCGGCTTTGTCATTGGTGACTGATGAGAGGTTGCTGATTGACCTCCAACCTCTTGTGCCTCCGTTCTCCATTTAGATGTTGTTAGCTCAACAAATTTAGCTTTTGAGGATCAATGGTTGTCAGGACGTCGAGTAACACGAAATATGTGTCTGTAAGGCAATTTTATGTTTTTTTACAATATTTTGACTTTTGAAAATACAATACCTTATTGATCTTGACAACATTAACCCAATACTTCTATATGAAAATGAGTGACACCAACTACTCTTATTACTCCAAGACTCTCCTAAATTATACATTGATTAAAAATTGACCATACTCAATGACAAAACATGTTTACAAACATCGAATGAAAAATAAAAGCAAGATTATCCCCAATCCTTAGATCTACAGACTTCTTAAATTCTTCTAAATAAATCAAAGGCCAATCCAATTATTCTAAATAAAATGTATCTTCCATAGAATTTGAAGTCAACTCTAACCTTTTCAATGTGTATATATTTTCCATTTACGAGGGACTACTGAGTCGAGATGGTCGTGTATAGATCTGGTGTATTTAATGCCTCCATTAAATAGCCTCCACTCAAAGATATATTGCTCAGTATTTTGTTATGCATGAACCAATTCCAACTCCATTTTTTTTTTTGAGTTTTTAGTGCATTAACATTTCGTCAAACACTTGTCATGTCGTCTCAATTTCTGATATTTTTGTTGTTTCTCTTTAATTGAAAGAACACGACCAATAGAAAGTCCCCCAAATGATTGCAGACAAACATAACTCCCACAATGCATAAACAATACAAGTCTGATTGGAAGCGAAAGGATTTATTTATTTATTTATGGATTCCAAATACAATGAAATTCATCTCTAAATTGCATACCCGAAAGTCTAGCTTTGTGTGATAAAATGAATGGATATCAATGGTACTAAAATGATTAGAACTCTCACATGCGAAGGAGCCAATAGTGGCTGCACCTGTTACACAACTGCTGCTAACACCCCTCTCACTCTTCTAACTGCTGCGCTCTCTAAATGGGAAAGATGGCACCCCAATGATGGTAATAATATTCCTCTATGAGTAAACTGATAAACACATGCTGCAATTAACTGTAAAGCAATATCAAAATGATCTGATGTGAAACACAATGAAGACCCTGTTTGAATCTTTCTCCTTCGAATTGGGTTTCCGTCTAATCTGTAATCTCTAAGGGTTTCCGTCCTTCGAGAGTAATTAGCAAGCGCTGCTCTGAATTTTTTTTTGTTCAAAATAATAAGTGTCCCCAACAAATGGGCCAAATCCTCCTTTTATAACCTTTTCCGAGAATTTTCATTAAAAGAAAATATAATTAATAAATCACTTTATTAATTAATTACACCTCATAACTCCGGAAAGTGATTTATTTAATTAATTAATCATCCTTGGCGCCCAAGGTCACTAAATTAACATCTCATCATTTAGAACTTCACATTCTCTTTCCGACGAGCTATAATACTGAGGTGCTCGCCAAGTAATTCATACAAATATAAGCAACCTGAGTAAAATAATTAAAATAAGCCATTAATGCTCCCAAAGTGCGGAAATCGTCGAAAAGCACCGGAATCGGAAACTGATTGAGCAGAAGTGGTGCCAATGATGAATAATGAGAAATGAAGTCAGCTAGGTGACTTACTATAAATAGATACTCTCTCCAAGAATCTTGGAGAACACCCCAGAAGTTGGAAATAACTTGGGAAAGTGCCAAGTGAGTCCTTAAGACCAGCTGAACTCATTGCTAACATCAAATAATCCACCAGATTGTCGATAAAACCCTTACCTGTTATACACATCATCTCCTAAACAATGAGACTAGCTTACGAAGATGACAAATAAGCTACCCACCAAGTGTCCAAGGGTCATGCCGGAAAGAGGGACATTACATGAACCGTTGGTAGGTATTGGCATTAAACAACCAAAACACGGGTTTTGAGAATAAGACCAAGCTTTATGTGTGGTGCATTGGTGGGTGGCGAGAGTTGTTTGGAGGAGGTTAGTGGTTCGATTTTGCTACCCTCCATCATGAACGTGCATGATGGATAGGGCTAGCCGACCAAGCTATGCTATGGATCGAGAGACAAGAATGGTTGGCGTAATGGAGATGGTGATTACTTCTGCCATTTGGATTTTTTCATTTGCAAGTTTATTTGATCAGAATGACAAAAGGCATTGTATACTATCTTCTTTCTATTCTTGCAATGCCTTTTGAAACTCGTGCTTTTGAATATTTGGAATTATTGATATTTCAATGCCCAAAACACTGAACGCTAATGAAATTGAATGCAGGCGACAACTATTAATTATGTCACCAAAAATAGCGTCCGCGTGGTTATCGACGAAGAACACTCATATTAAATCAGACATATGCACCAACAATGATTTACTTTTCCTAAATATCAGAGGAAACAACAAAACAATATACACGAATGGGGATGAAATACTTATGTCTTTTCAAATTTTGGACACGCCTTAGTCGATATGTAGCTATGTACAGGTGTTGAACAATGCTAAACATAGAATTTTCTCAGCATAGAATCACCATCCATAGGGGAAATGGAGATGTACATCCGCCCCTGCGCACTGATTAGAAAAACATAATGAACATGATTATATCATACTCTGATACCAAATAATGAGGTACAAGTAGATTCAGACAAAGATTAAACACAATAATCTTCACATTCATATGTAAATTATACATACATACATACATACATACATATATTACACACACACACACACACACACACACACACACACACACACACATAACACACAGAGAGAGAGAGAGAGAGAGGAAATGGGCTTCCTATATTTTAGGAATTTGTTGCAACTACTCCTCCTACAAGTACTCCCGTAAAACTATTTTCATGAGTTGTTACAAATAACCTCGCATACACGCCTACCATTATAACAATATAATGTTAGCACTAATAATTAATTTCCTAACAATTACCTGCACGGATCATTGGGGTTAGCACAAGGTTGTACGAATAATATATAAGATTTAAACATACATACAATGAAAGCGGATATTCTACCAAAAGAATTATACAAAACAAGAGATATAAATCAACACCAGATTTAATGTGGTTCACCCAGTGTGGGCTACATCCACCAAGAAACAAGCCGATCTATTATCCAAAGCTTTGACAAGATATACAATTGAAGATTTACAATCTTCCACACCTCTCAGATGTACAGTACTGTCTTTCACCCAAGATTTTGCTTCTTCTCCAAGAATTCTCTCTCACAATTATTCTCACAATAATCATCAACTTTTGCAAGTTCTTCTTAATTTTTACTTCTAAACCCTAGCTTTCATGCTTATATAGGCGTATACAAACTTAGGGCACTTAGCCATGCAATTACAATCAATAGATCTGCTTTGATACTAAAAATAGATCTAATTCCCGTGAGTTAATTAAAACACCCACACACAGGTAACCGACGCCAGTTAGCCCTAGCCGATGCTGATTTCTCCTTGTCTAACCGATGCCGCTCATAGGTGACTAATTTCGGTTACTGTGTTTTCCAACAAGTTTCATACTGCATGCTAAACTAAAGTAATTGAGCTCCAAAACTCAACATAGATTACTTGACAAGGTGGGCAGAGGCTGTGTCTACAAAGGATTGCACTGCATCTAAATTTCTATGGGAAAATATCATAAACATGTATGTTTGTCCTGTGAGCCTTAGTAGTGATAGAGGAACTCACTTTCTGAATGAGACAATAAAGATATTGTTCGTAGAGTTTATGGTAGCACACCAGAAGACTACACCCTATCACCCACAAGCCAATGGTATTACAGAGGCTTTCAATAAAATTCTCGGACAAAACTTGACAAAGATATGTGATGTTGGTAGGAAGGATTGAGATGAGAAGGTATCACCTGTGTTAAGGGCATACCGAAAAACTTATAATAAGTTGAATAAGGCCACACCCTTTTAGTTGGTGTTTGGTACAAAGGTATTATTTCATGCGGAGTTGATGTTACCCTCCATGCGTATTGCATGCGTAGGAGGACTGGATAATGGGAAAGTAGTAGAAGAGCACATTGAGAAACTGATGCAACTAGATGAGAGGCACACCATTACATGATGGAGTCAGAAGACAAAAAACTCAACAAAAGGATTGGCATGACAAACATATTAAGAATAAGTCTTGTACAGTAGGAAAGATGGTGCTTTTGTATGACTCCAAGTTTGTGCGCCATCCTGGAAAGTTGAAAGTGCATTGGTTGGGACCTTTCGTAGTAAATAAGATATTGGAATCAGACACATGTCAATTACAGGCACTGGATGGCACCATATTGCCCAGTTACTTTAAAGGGAGTTGTAGGTTAAAGCCTGTTGGTTGTCAAATAGGACTTTTTAGAAGAGCAACAGTCAGGGGACAAGAAGTCCCTCCTCTTTAATGGGAGAGGTTCCCTTATTCAGAAACGAACTTATTTACAAATGTACAAAACATTGTTTTATGGTCAAACTTGGATATTACGAAAGTGTTTTCCACAAGGATCATCAATTACACAAGGACTGAGGAAAGGGAATAAGAAGATGAGCAGAATAGCAACATTCAGAATTATAGATAGCAGAATAATTCTTCATGTATGCGAAGCTTCAAAGAATTTAAGACAAGATCATTTGCATTGGCTGAATGAGATTAAATTTAAAGACACAAAGTTCCATAAATAACCTTCTTCAGATTCATTCATCAAGGACACAAAGTTCCTTCTTGGTTATACAAGATCACTGTATTTGCAAAACTGAACAGTATGCAATCAGAGAGACTAACGAATCAGGAACAAAATGATCTTCACAATATTAAAGGAAAACACAGAGATAACAAGAATTAGATAGACAAAGAATGGAAAGCCCTTTTGTATTGATTTCTTTAAGATCTATTTACACTTTCAGCAAATACCCAAGTTCTTCCTCTCTGCAAAATGGCGTGGAAAGGCCATTATATAGCTTACAAGTTAGTTACTCTTTGTAACCGTTTCTTTTAACTAAAGAATAGTTAAGGATCGCCAATTGCAATACCTTAACTAATTACAAAGAATACGAAAAGAATGGGAAGAAGAGAAAAGAAAGGAGAAGGAGACAGGTGGCCAGCTACCAGGAGGGACCCACTGTCTTCAGAATCTGCTGCCTGAATTTCTTCAATGCCTCAGCTATGTCTCTGCCACGTGGAACTAACGTGTTGGCTGCAGACTGAGTCCAAAATCCCAGACACTTCTCCATCTCTTTATCAAACTCGACGTGAGTATGATAATCTTTATTTGCTTCTTCAATGGCAGATTGAAGAGAACAAATTTCCTTCATCTTTTCCTTAGAGATGGAGCTTTCCTTGAATAGATTATCTTTGACAAAAGCTTTGAATTGAGCTTTTATTTCTTGCAAGGACAGGGAAACACCAGAGTTTTCATCCTAAAGATGACAATGTATATCCTTGAAAGCAGCAACAGCCAGTGTCTTGAAAGCTTCTCCCTTCTGCCAGCTGTTCTTCATTTCTCCCAAAGCTTCCTCCAAAACTTTGATCTTACACTCCACGCTGTAGACCCAGGATTTTGATAGATTGTCCTTAGCATCATCGAAAATCTTATTCGCCAGTAAGATGTTCTCATCTGTCTGTCCCATAAGGCGAAGGTCTACTATACAACTGCTCCAGATTTTTAGTTCTTTATCCATAGTATTGATAGTGGAGGAGAGCTTCAGTTGCACATTACTCACCTTTTCGTGGAGTTTGAAAGCTTCATCGATGAAGTTTAATCCAGCAACAAGCATGTCATCCACCATGGCTTCAATAGCTCTGCCATAGACAGAATACTTGTGCATATCTTTGATACTTTGCACTTCATCTTGGCTTAGAATTACAGGAGGTGGAAGAGTAGTCAATGGGGTAGGGTCCAAGACTTTATCCTTAGATAAAAGAGACTTGATGAAACCTGTGAGAATCTGGGCTTGTTCTTCCAACTGTTCAATAGTTTGCTGCCCTTTCTCTACCCTTCCAATGACTCTTGTGACTGTTTCCTGGAGGTTGTGAATTTCACCTTCAGGAGTAGACTCTCCCATAGGGATTCTTGAAAGCTCCAAGTCAGATGCCAGCAAGTCTGATTCTGATTTGTCTACTGTAGGCTTAGCAATCTCCAAGAATTGCTGACCTTGGGCATCAGACACTATTCTGGAAGTGGTTCTGGCTTTCTTGGCACGAGAAGGAGTGGTGCCCAACAAGGCTGCAACAGCATCGAAATTTGGTCCCAAGCTTTGAGAGGAGGATTTTCTCTTCCTTTTGTCAACCAAAGGTTGCACCCAAGCAAAAGAGGAAGAAGAATCTACAGGAGAAGCAAGCGGACCAAGAGACAGGGAGCTCATGACACTCAGGGTCTGCGCAGCTGTTGACTCAAGCTGAGATGTGAGTAGAGCACTGGAGGCAATAGCGGTAGAAGAATCAGTAGCACCTGGAAGTTCAGTGCTCTGGACCTCCTTGTCCTTATCTGCTGGATCTTTAGGAACATTTGCAGGAGTTGGCATCTCACTTTCTTCACTTTCACTGAGAACAATGATGTTCTCTGGCCCTATAGGCAACTCTGCCTGTTTTCTTCGAGGGTCATTCTCTGCAGGCTCCTTCTTTACCTCTTTGAGTTTCTTCTTATATACCTCGGTAGATGAAGAGGGAGTAGATTCAGTAGGTCCTTGTGTTGATGAGGCAGGAGGGGTTTGCATCTGCCATTCTTGCCCAAAAATCACCGAAGTCGAGATGACGAGCTTCGCTGTCCCCAATATTGCTAACAGCAGACTCAAGCGGAGAAATTTGCTCCTGTCCCTGAAACTTGATCTTCATATTGATAGTCTCGGAGCTGCAACCTAGACTCGGGAAGGAATTTTCAAAGGGAGGGGATATTTGCGCAGGTTTTCAAATTGCAAGGGTTCGAGCAAAGATAGCATGGAAGCAATGCGAAAAATGCAAAGGGGAAATGCTCGTTATATAGCCATTTGGAGAGAGGAATGAATTTAATGCGCATTGAATACACCACCACCAATTTGAATAGCATCATACTCGGAGTGAGCGGGAAAAACTAAGTGTGAATGACACTTGGTATGCTGGGGACATGTGAGACGCGAATGCGCGAAACACGCGGCTCGGCCGATTCAGGTGAAACAGGGAGAGGATGCACAAATGCTTTTTGGAACGATTGGGACGAAAATGCGCGGAGTACGCGGTTCAGGTGATTTGGCCGAAATTGGAACAGTGGGCCCGTTTGGACTTGGGACATTTAGGACAAAAAGTTCCGGAGTACGCGGTTTGGCCGGTCGGGCGAAATTGAAACAGCTTGCATTTTTTGATTTGGGACAAGGAGCTCTAAAGTACGTGACACAGGAGTTTCGGCCGAAAATTGGAAAGCTCGCACTTTTTAACTTTGGGACATTTGAGACATGAAAGTGCGTAGTACGCGGTTCGGGTGTTTCGGCCGAAATTGGAACAACTCGCACAATAAGTTTTGGGACACTTGGGACAAAATTTTCCAACGGGCCCGAAAATGGGACAGCTTCGGGGATTTCGGCCGATCGGGGAACAGAGTGCACTTTCGTACTTGGGACAGTTGGGACAAAAAGTTCCGACAGGCCCGAAAATCACACAAAATGACCCAAAACACAGATTTTTTTTTTTAATTTCACGACTTAGGCACTTCAGAGAAAAACACTTAAACTCAAAATTTTAAAATTTTTAATCTTATCAGAGTGGGGAATTTTGAGTGGACAACAAAGCCCTACTATAAATAAGCTTCTTTTGTGTTTGTAATAAGGTAGTATTTCCACTTATATTAGATTTCCTTTATATTTTATTTTTTTGTAATAAACACGTTCATGTGTAGGAGCTGATTACTCTATGTTAGACTGATGCACAGAGGACTGTACATGATTTTAGTATGGGGTGACATGGATACAAGAGCGCACAAGGTAAAATGGGAAACCAATACTTTTTGAGAAGATGGTAAAAATGCATGTGACGATGTGAGAGAATGGTGTGCGATGGAAAAATATATTAGTGCACCAAAGATGGTGATATTGATAGTTGGATACGGTGTGAATGTGCTTAAGGATGCTAGTACTTAGAGATGAAGGAATTTCTCATATTGGAAACCACGTGAGTAAATGTCCGCACAATATAACACGAGGGAGACAAGGAGAGGACAGACTACTGGCAAGTGGCATTGAGGAAAAATGTGTGTGATGCAGGGAGATGTGCACGAAAGGATCTGCAACATGAGAAGTAGTAGCGTGCCTGAAGATTAGTGACTGCCGTGCCCAAGAGAAAGCAAAAAAATGTGAAAAAATAAAAAAATGCATCTAAAGTAAAAAGTGGTGGTAGGTGAGGATTAATTAATGTAGATAGAAATTGGGAAAACTATAAATAGTGTGCGAGCAAATTTATTCTTACCTTGTAATTTGAATAACTTGTGTGATTGAGTGTTTAATTTTGACCAAGTGCGAAGAAAGAACTCAAGAAGCTACGGATGTGTGAGCCAATGCAAAGTGCACATGACCTTGAGTTTGGAGAGGTCCTTCAATGGAAGTGGATGCTCAGAGAGAAGGTGTGGAAGAAAGAATGACCTAGGGTTCGTAGATATTGAATTCGAAGAGCTAGGGCACGTGATTGTGGAAGCTGAATTAGGGCACAAAGTTGAAACATATAAGAGCAAAAATATTGAGAATTGGACCTCGCAGGCATAAGAATTAAATAAGTAAGTGATTTCTAGCATTTAGGGCACAAATTACGTAAATTTCAGGGTTTGCTAAACAATGACACCAAAGAGGTCTCTTAAGAACAAGAACAAGAACAAGAACAATGATGTTGTTAAGATGCGCTTGAAGATTGGTATTCAGAAATGCAATATCCACCATAAGTGGTAGTAGGGTAGCCATGGGTTTCACAATTAACAAAATGCAAGATAAACGACTACAATCATATAATACAAGCTCATGAAATAGATATACGAAATGACGTGTTGAGGGAATTGAGCCAGAGAATGACAGAAGGACCAATTGTCCTTGATGACAAGGTGAGAAAAGACTTGGAGAGTGCAGGGGTTTTACAGCTCTATGAATTGTCATATTTTGGTTAACCCACACACCTTTACCAATGGCTTATGTCTAGGACACACAAGGACTTCTCTTTTATTTTACAGGTAGGAGAATGCGCCTAACTCCACAATTGATTGGAAAGGTGGCTGGGTTGTGCGATAACGGGGCATCGATAGGATTGGATTTGGAGGATGACACTGTAATCAAAGCCATAATAAAAAAATTTAACTATCAACAAAGGACACACACATTCATTTTTATAAGTATTACCGATCCAGGCACTAGGGTGGTCGTGCACTTAGTGAGTTGTAAGTTGGAGGCTTTCGAGTGGTGGACGAAAGTAAACAAGAAGTTATTGCATGTTACGCACAAGATGGCACAGAAGAAACTATACAACATAGACTTGTATATTGTTGAAGGCATCGTTGAGGAGGCTAAGGCCCAGGTGAGCAAGGACAAGAAGATAAATTGAGGCGCCATTCTGTTATTGATTTTTTTTGGGAGATCAGAGTACCTGATGTCCCGAAAGACAAGATGTGGGTCTAACCGATAGAGAACAAGTCTCCAGTGCAGAGGTTTGCAGAGTTCATTTGTGATGCAGCAATAAAAAGCCCTTATAAGACATTCGTTGAGAAATGGTACAAGATGCTGCATGATGTATTTGAGAATGAATGACGTGTACCAAGGTTGGCCGTTTCTTGCTTAGTAATAGAGAAATGGGCCCATGGTATAAGTTTCTATTTGCATTTACAACAAAATAATTCTAGGCCGCAATAAACAAAATAAAGGATGCACAAAAGTTGAATTATAACATGGACAAGGTAGATGCTGACTACTGCACTCCGCACCAAACTTATGTATATTCGGTGAGGGCAACATATATAGAGACGGTGGATTCAGATAACATGGAATTGAGCCCCATGACTCTTCTATTGGGTAAGCATGCCTACAAAGTTTACATCTATCTTAGACACAAGCTCAAGGATGGGAAATACATCAACGCACAATACCTTCATGTGTCAGAGTCTCCAAAAAAGAAGTAAACAATAGGAATTTCCAAGAGAAGGTGTGAAGAAACTCCCCCTCAAGAAGAAGAGGTAGAAGAAGAAGATGAAGATGTAGAGGATACTGCACTTGACTAGAGCCGAAGGAAGAAAATGTAGAGGAAACAAAGAGAAGAAAGTAAGGGTGCAAACACTTTGTGCGTGCAATAGGAGTCTCCTTCATCGAGGGAAGCTAAGTGAAATATCCCTTGTGGGATACCACTTAAAAATGCACAAAATATAGAAAATTGCAGCAAAGTAAAATACTGATTTTTTCTTAAAATTTCTAGCTAGGATAGTGAATGGTATTAAATTGATATCACAAAAAATATTTTCCCACAGTGCATGAAATTTTGAGGAATGCTTGCAACAGTAATAATAAACACTATGAAAACATTTTTTGGATTAATATATTGCTGCTAGAAAAAGTATAGAAAGCCTTAGGCAGCTGGAAAACTTCAGAGGTTCATGACCCTCTAAATACAAGAGCAAAAATAAGGGTCTTTGGAAATATCATTAATAGATATAGGCAATAATGTTTCCACCTTCAGATCTGAAACAACCAATTGGAAAAACCCCCAAATAAGGCTACAAGTCACCTCGCTTGGAATGGGGTCAGGAAATGATGGAGGTGCCTCCAACTTGCTGCCATGCTTGACCTAGATGGCTGTCGTGAGTCTGATCTAGAGCCCCTCTGATTGTATTCCCCAAAAGCCCCCAAAAATCCTCGAAACCCTTCCTCTAAACCCTCTGGAAATATCTCTGTAGCACGGCCCAGAAAGCGGCTCCAAAATGACAGATTAGGGTATATCTCTCACTACCGAAGAATGCCATGCTAGCTAGGGACGAGTCTCTCACCACCGAAGCTAGGGTCCTTGTGGGATTTGACTCCACAAGATGTAGAAACACAACACCAATAGCTGCACGAGAAGGGGTCAATAAAATGTATATGCAAAAAGTCCCTTTCCTTTCTCCCCCAGCTCCTTATATACTTCTCCGAGGCAAAAGAGCCCTAACAGACCCAATACACATTTCTTTCTATGGAGGTGCCAATAAAATAAAGTGACTTAAGTTACTTTTCCCCTTTTAGTCGCCATGGTCCAAAAGTGACCCCCAAATGCCAAACATGAATATTAGTACCATGCGGCCCCTTCTCAGTAGCCCCCAGCGTCCCTCACCCCTTGGATATGACCACGGCTTGGACTCGCTTGATCCTTAGGCCTTTGGTGCTGGAAAAGGGGACATCACAGACTCGCTTGACCCTTAGGCCTTTGGCGCAGGAAAAGGGGTCATTACACTAAGCCAAGTTTGAGGAAGAAGAAACCACAAGTGGTATGTGAAGAGGAAAATGAAGAAGGGGGATTGGAGGAGAAGGTGATTGAAGAGGAGATAGTATGTGATGAGGAATAAAAGCTACAGGAAGAGGAAGAAGTGCACGTGTAGGAGGAGGAGGAAAAACAAAATAAGGACCCTCAGGAGGAAGAATTTTGGAAAGGAGAGAATGAAGAAGAGATGCATGATTCGCACGAAGAGGAGTTGAAGGGAGATGAAGAGGAGGAAGAATGTTATAGAGAGCATCCGACTGGGGATGACTTAGGCATTAGAGGAGAGTCAAACGACACACAATTTAACATTGTGCAAGAAACGTTAAAGAAGAAACACACCGGAGGAAGGAAGCATTGGGAACCTCTACAAGATACCCAAATGTTATATATTGATAACCCCTCCAAGGTGCTAATGGTAAGGTTTCAAAGCTCAGTAGTATCAGAGGACATTTTCAGCTGAGATATGAAAGATAAGCATGGATCTCTCTCGCACACCAGAAATATGCTCTCATGGAGCATGCAAATGCACATGAAAGAGACAAAGTTCAAGGTGAGTAAAGAATCACACTCAAGGATGAAGCTGAAGAAAGACCCAGGTAAATTATTCCATTTCATTGACCCCCACAGAGATTTCTGATGAACAAGCTTGCAACACACTCAACAAGATGGCCGTTGAGGTTGGAAGAAGAAATATAGAGAAAGGGGCCGCAATTAGAAATATGCATGAGGATAAGGATCGCAAGGACAAGGAAATTTTGAAGCTCGTGGAGGAATTGAGAGATGAGAAGAAGAGAATGGAAGATGTATATGACGTAACAGTTAACATAGTTGCTAGTATCACATGCGTGTGCCCAGAGTTGGTTGAACAAGCCCAACCGGAGTACCCCACAGAGTTGCACTATTTGGAGGACTTGGTATGGTGATGTTGATGAAGAGAAAGAATGGGCCACAACTAATTGTTGAAGAATTGGTTGCATAAAAGAAGAAGAATAAATAACAGGTAGAGAATAACATTGCAGAGTATGAGGTGTCGATCTCAGAAATAAAAGAGGCCACCAAGAAGGTAGAGAAAACATTTTACAATTGTTAGGATTTCGATCCTATCATTAGTGCGCACACTGCAAATGAGGAGGCGGAGTCGAAAAATATCCAGGCCACAATGAAGGCCAATAAATATGAGCGTAAACATGTTATGGAACATGTCACAGAGAGAAGATAATTGATTAAAGCAATGAATGATACTCTTGCAGAAAGGCTCAAGCAAATCCACCTGATGGTCATGCGTAGAATGGATACCTTAAATGGTGTGATTTTAGACCTAGATATGGTAGTGAAGGAGTTGAAGGAGAAGGTCGATGAGCTAACCCTTGAGCAAGTGCCAAACATTGTAGAGGAAGCACCAGACAAGGATGCCAAGGAGCTCAAAAACAGGAAAGAGTTAGAGAATATAATAAATAAAGAATTTATAGAGCTTCTCCTTCCGCCTAAGGCTTGAGGATTTTGAGCACAAGAAAACACATTCTTTGATTCTTTGGGTACATGCCCATATTATTTATTATTAGATTCATCATTCTTTGTAGGAGAATTCTTCGATTCATATTGCCAAGGACAAACAATGCTCCTAGTGTGGGGTAATGTTGGAGTGAAGAAATGAATAAGTATTAGCCAAGTGCAAAGACCACAAGTAGAAGGGTGCACACAGGTAGTAAATATTTATGCAAAGAGAAGAAGGAACACGGAAGTACGTGTAAAAGAAGTACGACAATATAGGTCAACGCACGAAAGAATGCATGCAAGAACATGCAGTGAAATACGTGGTAATGTACGAAGGTGCACACAACACAAAGGTGAAAGTCAACATGCATGGAGGTTTGCACATGGGTTTTAGGGACTTAGCCATTTTCCAGAAGCGGATGAAAATAGTAAAAAACAAGATGGCGTATCATGCAAACAAGGCCCCGAAATAAGAAAAGCACATGTAGGACAAAGGTAAGATGACACTTGGAAAAGGTATAATTAGAGGATTAAATCATGTTGAGGCTGAGCTATTTATAGCTCAATCTATAATTAAAGAAAGTTGTAAAAAGCATGTAGTATAGGTTTAAGTCATCTATTATTAGGGAACATGCACGTAAGTGGTGATGGGAAAGTCCCCACCATGTATAAATAGGTGTCCAGACTCTATGCCATGGTGTGTGTGCGTGTGCATGTGCATGCATGCTAGTGCTTTATGTGGTATGATGAGAAAGTAGTATTGTGTAAATGTAAGGAGAGAGCATGCGCACGTAACTTCAACGCATGGATGTAGTCAACATGTTTGTGTAATGAGTTATGTTTATGATGGAAAATTGTATTTGGGTTGCAAGGGTTAGCAAATCTGAACATGGTATAATGGGAATCCAAATCTTGTTGATCATTGTATATGTTGGTTGATTTCCTTATTATAAGTGTTGCCAATCTACTATGATGTGTCTTCATTCATATTATGTTGTAATGATCATGTATGTTCTAACCACATCTTGATAAGTGAATTAAGGAGGGACCTAGTGGTTGCATGTGCTTCAGGTGAGTGGTTAGACCTATTCTGGATGAAGCTGCAACACACCCAACTAAGCATTAATTAAAAGAAAGACTACAAGGCTCAAATACTTCTTGAGGTACTTCAAAACTCTGTAGCCATCCCTCTATGTTTAAAATGGACATAGGACCTAAAATTTGAGTTGTAGGAAAAATTAGATTTTTAGAATAGTTTCATTGATTGTGAAATGTGATTTACAATGTTTCAGTGAAGTATGGAGGTCAAGAACATGTAACTCACCCTCAAATTTCATTCAAGGATTCATCCCCCTATTTGAAGGAGGAAACCCACTTCCATGAGGAACAACTTGAGAAAAAAGGTGTCTAAGTACCATAAGCTTGCTTCCACCCAAGTGCCATCTTGATCAAGAAGTTAATTGTGAATGAGTCATCATGTTCAAAGGTGGAATGTGGAGCTCATGGAGTGACTTGATGATCACTATATCCTGACTCTGTCATTGTACCCAAATATCTCTAAGGAACAATCCAAAATGAGCTAGTCATGCCATCGAGGTATATAGGACCATCGTGTGTGAAGTATTAAGGCATCATATATCTCTATGAGAGACACATGAGATAAGACATGTGTGAACATCATGAAGTTGATTCCATGAAAGGAGGATTTTAGAGGCAAGAAAGGTGAGGGGATGATCTTCATATGGAGCACCCAATATCCAAAAATGAGAAATCATCTTAGTTCATTTAATGCCATTCACTTGGTGGTGTTCTTGAAGACTCATTCAACACCTAGTAGTTTGATCACACCTCAAGGAGGAGGCGCGCTGGAATCACCGCATTTTGGCCATACGACATGAATCCCATTAAGGGAGTAATGCTCTGATCTACAAAGTGAGAATCTCATTCAGTATGAAGCAAAAAAACATCAGAGAGTTGATTCGTGGTCACTAAAGTGAATTGTGTACCAAATTTTAAACTTGGTACCAATTCGAGTAGTGGTAGATCCAAAATCCAATCCAGAAGGTAAAAAACCTACAAATCAACTATATATTTTCCCAAAACAAAGGCCAACTACAATATATATGCCCTGAAAGCTTTAGGTCCTTGTTGAAATCTTGAAAATGAATAAGTACTGACCATATTAGATTTTGGAAAACTATCTTCTAGATTATAATTGTTAGAGCTACGGGACTAGTTCCATCAGGTGCAGAGTGATCCTAATTTATTTTAGTAAATATGCCCCCGTCCCCCTTCCAAAATTCATAACATTAGAAACATGTACGCATTTTAGGTTCTGAAATTACCAAACCTAACAAACCAAAATGCCTACGCGTGTTAGGTTGAGGAGCCTATTTTCATGTGTGAAAGTGTTGAAGACTATACACTAAGAGTACTGTACACTTTTCATGTATCCTCACCGGGGGTTTAGGGGCGCGGCCCCCAAAAAAAAAAAATTAGGCGTAAATTTTTTTTGCCTCGAAAAATGCACCCGACATATCGGGAAACATGCTCTTCTCATATGGGCAAGTTTTTTGACCCATAGGTTTATGGGACATGTTTTTCCCTTGGTTTTGATACCAAAGGTTTTGTAAAACTGCTTAAGTAGTTGTCTATTTATATGGTCTTATGCATATGATAGATGTACAAGTAAATGTATTGCAGATGTGTTTTGAATTCGGGTGTGAATTCTGTAGAGTTTGTTGAGCATAGCTCCAAACGGATCTGGGTATTGTATTGAGAGAGTGGTGGCTTGTAATAAAATCTGAGCAAGTGATTCTTGGTGGACGTAGCCCAAATTGGGTGAACCACGTTAAATATTGTCTCTTTGTGTTGTGTTATTTTATTCTGCAATTTTATTTGAGATCTGTAATAATTTATGCATATTAGTTTCTACTGTTGCGATTCTGTGAGGGATTATTCCACATATTTTATCCCTTATTTCCTAACAATTGGTATCAGAGTCTGGTTTGGTTTGCTGAAGTGTTGAATCGCAGGGAAAGTTTTTATCTTGAGTGGGAGCTATGGCAGATGATGGAAGATCTAGGGTTGATAAATTCAACGGGCAGAATTTTAGTCTTTGGAAGATGCAGATGGAAGATTACCTTTATCAAAAGGATCTTTATACTCCGTTGTCTGAGAAGGTGAACAAACCCTCGAGTATGACAGATGCGGAATGGGATTTGTTGGATCGGAAGGCACTTGGACACGATTCAGCTGTGTCTTGCATCTTCAGTATTATTTAATGTTTCAAAGGAAAAGACTACAAAAGATCTAATGGATGCATTAGGGAAGTTGTATGAAAAACCCTCTGCCTCTAATAAGATATTTTTAATGAAAAAGTTGTTTAATATGAAGATGTCTGAGAATAGTTCAGTAGCAGATCATTTAAATGATTTCAATACGGTTGTGAATATGCTAGCTTCGGTTACAATAGAATTTGATGAAGAAGTTAGGGCTTTATTAATTCTGTGCTCTTTACCTGAGAGTTGGAATAGCCTGGTAATGGTGGTAAGTAACTTGGTTCCAGCTAACTCGAAGTTGAAGTTTGAGGATGTTGTAGGGGTGATTCTAAGTGAGGAAATGTGAAGAAAAAGCTCTGGGGAATCTTCTACTTCAGGGAATGCTTTGACAGTGGAAACTAGAGGGAGACAGAAGAATAGAGGAAACCGTGGAAAATCAAAAGATCGGGCAAGGTCAAAATCCAAGAACAAGATTGTATGCTGGAATTGTGGAAAGCCTGGGCATGCAAAGAAGGACTGTTGGGAGCTTCAGGATAAGAAGAAACAACAAGAAGAAAACAAGGAGGCAAATGTGGCAACGGGTAATGTATGTCAGGATGCTTTGATTCTTTCTTTGCACAATATTACTGAATCTTGGGTTTTAGATTCAGGGGCTTCTTTCCATGCTTCTCCACATAGGCATTATTTTGTTGATTATGTTCAAGGAGATTTTGGGCATGTTTTTCTTGGTGATGATGAGCCTTGCAGCATAGTTGGAAAAGGTTCTGTTCAGGTTAAGATGCAGAATGGGAATACTTGGCTATTGAAGGATGTCAGACATGTGCCTACATTAAGATGAAATTTGATATCGGCAGGGCAGTTGGGAAGTGATGGTTGTACTGTGATATTTACAGCTAACTCTTGGAAGGTTACCAAGGGTGCTCTTGTGGTGGCAAGAGGTAAGAAGGTTGGAACCTTGTATTTAACCACTGATAGTACTAATGATTGTAATCTTGTGGCTTCAGATGCAGATACAACATTATGGCACTATAGGCTCGGTCATATGAGCCATAAGGGCATGAACATCATAAAGAAGAATTTGCCTGGATATACAGAAACAGGTTTGGATTTCTGTGAGAACTGCATATATGGGAAACAGAAGCGAGTAAGGTTTCTCAAGGTTGGACCTACGAAGAAAGAGAGTAAGTTAGAGCTGGTACATTCTGATGTGTGGGGGCTGGCTCAGGTATCATCTCTTGGGGGTTCAAGTTATTATGTTACTTTTATTGATGATGCAACAAGGAAAGTTTGGGTTTATTGTATTAGAAACAAATCTGATGTATTTGACACTTTTGTTAAATGGAAAGCCTTGGTAGAGAATGAAACAGGTCTTAAGCTAAAATGTCTCAGGTCAGATAATGGAGGGGAGTATTGCAGCAATGAATTTAATGATTATTGTTCTAAGAATGGAATCCACAGGAAAAAGATGGTTCCAGGAACTCTGCAGTAGAATGGGGTATCGGAAAGGATGAACAGAACAATAATGGAACATGCTAGGAGCATGAGGTTACATGCAGGACTACCTCTTTCTTTTTGGGCAGAAGCGGTGAGCACAACTGTGTACTTGATAAACAGAGGACCCTCAAGTGCCTTGGATGGAGGCATACCTGAGGAGGCATGGTATGGTAAGAAAGTTGATTATTCATTTCTTAGAGTCTTTGGATGTGAGGTGTTTGTTCATATAGACAAGGATGATAGGACCAAGCTAGAGGCTAAATCAGAAAAATGTACTTTCATTGGTTATGGTGGTGATGAATTTGGATATAAATGTTGGAGTATTAAGGACAAGAAAATCATTCGATCTAGGGATGTGGTCTTTAATGAGAAAGTCATGTATAAGCAGCAGTTGCAGGAAAACAGGGAAGAATCCAAGAAAGAATATGCAGTGGTAGAGGATCTTCCGGATGGGAAAGTGACCCATGAATCAGTTCAGGAACCTACTCAACAGGAACCCCAAACTCCTATAGTGAGGAGGTCTTCTAGGGTAAGAAAAGAACCTGAACGTTTTTCTCCTTCTCTTTATTATTTATTACTCACTGATAGTGGAGAGCCAGAGAGATTTGATGAAGCAATGCAGGTAGATGCCAGTAAGAAGTGGGAGCAAGCCATGGATGAGGAGCATAAGTCTCTCATGGAGAACCAGACTTGGGATTTGGTGAAGCTACCGGAAGGCAAAAGAGCATTGCAGAACAAGTGGGTGTACAAAGTTAAAGATGAAGGAGGAAAGAAAAGATATAAGGCCCGGTTGGTGGTCAAGGGGTTTGCACAGAAACAAGGTATAGATTTTGATGAGATTTTTTCTCTTGTAGTAAAAATGACTTCTATCAGAACTGTTCTTGGAATAGTGGCAGTAGAAGACTTGCACTTAGAACAGTTAGATGTAAAGACTGCATTTCTCCATGGTGATTTGGAGGAGGAACTATATATGCAACAGCCAGAGGGCTATGAAGTCAAAGGTAAAGAGGAGATGGTGTGCAAACTGAAGAAGAGCTTGTATGGCCTGAAACAAGCTCCACGTCAATGGTATAAGAAGTTTGATAGCTTCATGATGGAGCAAGGTTATATTAGATGTCATTCTGACCATTGCGTGTATACAAAGAAATTTGAGGATGGAAGTTATATTATCCTGTGTTTGTATGTAGATGACATGTTGGTTGCAGGTAAAAACATGCAGGAAATAAAAGTACTCAAGAAACAACTAAGTGAATCCTTTGATATGAAGGATTTGGGGGCAGCCAGACAAATCCTTGGTATGAGGATAACTCGGGATAGGAAGGAACGGAAGCTAACTTTATCTCAGGAAGAGTACATTAAGAAGGTATTGGATAGGTTTAAAATGCAGGATGCTAAACCAGTTGGGACTCCTTTGGCAGGCCATTTTAAGTTATCAAAGGAGCAATGTCCCAAGACAGAGCAGGAAAGAAACCAGATGTCCAAGGTACCTTACTCATCAGCGGTTGGCAGTTTGATGTATGCTATGGTGTGCACTAGGCCTGATATTGCCCATGCAGTGGGAGCTGTGAGTAGATTTATGAGTGATCCAGGTAAAGAGCATTGGCAAGCAGTAAAGTGGATCCTTCGGTATTTGAGAGGGACCATGGGGACAGTTTTGTGCTATAGTGGATCAAACACCACTTTACATGGTTATGTAGATTCAGACATGGACTGGAGATGTAGACAACAGGAGGAGCACGACAGGTTATATTTACACTGTAGGTGGGACAACAGTGAGCTGGATTTCACGACTATAGAAGCTGGTGGCTTTGTCAACCACGGAGGCTGAGTATGTTGCTGCAACAGAGGCAAGCAAAGAGATGATTTGGTTACAACAATTGCTTGAGGAGTTGGAGCATAAGCAAGAGGAATGTAAGCTGTACATAGTGATAGTCAGAGTGCTATACACCTAGCTAAGAACTCTACGTTCCACTCCAGGACGAAGCATATACAGTTAAGGCACCATTTCATTAGGACAGCTTTGGAGGAAGAGAAGTTGAAGTTGGAGAAGATTCATACCAGTCAGAATTCTACAGACATGATGACCAAGGTGGTCACAAGGGAAAAACTAAAGTTGTGTTCAACTTTGGTTGGTCTTCACAGAAACTAGTGAAGGGTTGAGAAGCTTGCTCAGAGGAAAACTAGTCTCCAAGTGGGAGATTGTTAGGTTGTGGAGCCTGTTTTCATGTGTGAAAGTGTTGAAAACTGTACACTAAAAGTACTGTACACTTTTCATGTATCCTCGCTGGGGTTTCTAACCCCTGAAAAAAACGCTGGAAAATTTCGTAAATTTTTTTGGCCTAAAAAAATGCACCTGACATATCGGGAAACATGCTCTTCTCATATGGGTGAGTTTTTTGACCCATAGGTTTATGGGACGGGTTTTGCCCATGGTTTTGATACCCACGGTTTTGTAAAATTGCTTAAGCAGTTGTCTATTTATATGGTCTTATGCATATGATAGATGTACAAGTAAATGTATTACAGATGTGTTTTGAATTCTACTGTGAATTCTGTAGAGTTTGTTGAGCATAGCTCCAAATGGATCTGGGTATTGTATTGAGAGAGCGGTGGCTTGTAATAAAATCTGAGCAAGTGATTCTTGGTGGACGTAGCCCAAATTGGGTGAACCACGTTAAATACTGTCTCTTTGTGTTGTGTTATTTTATTCTACAATTTTATTTGAGATCTGTAATAATTTCTGCATATTAGTTTTCTATTGTTGCCATTTTGTGAGGGATTATTCCACATATTTTATCTCTTATTTCAAGTAACAACGCGTGTTTGTTGTTTTCACGTTTTTGTCTTACTTTTGGCCCCCCCATTTTGGTGCACGTACCTTGGTATGATAATATATCATGAGAATTGACTTTAACATTTAAATTTTGAGACCTTAGAGATTGTATTTAAAATTTCCTTTGTAAATCATTCAATGCATTCATCATACATATCATTATAAAAATTTCACAAGTTTAGGATGAGTCGTGATAAAATAAATTGGAATAGAAATAACACTAAGATGTGTGTAATTACAAGGAATAAAGAACTGTAGATGACACAGTTTGAGGAATTTGAGAATCTTGTTAATAGATAAAACTTGGAAAGGGACATAATCATTTGGAGAAATCATACTAAGAAGAGGAAACCAAACAAGAGAATACATTTTGATCATTTGATAACATAATATTCTTAGAAGTAGAAAAATAGGAACAAGAAAATGAAAATGTTAGCAAGCGATGTCTAAATCACACACACACACACACACACACACACACACACACACACACACACACACACACACACACACACACACGCACACACACACACACGCACGCACATGCACACACGCACACACACACACACACACACGTACACACACACACACGTACACACACATGTGTGCGCGCACACGCACACGCACACATCAATATGAATTTTTATAATATATCATGTAATATTATTTTCAACTGAATTATTTCTAGTTTTCTCATCTAATTCAATTTCATAAGCACAATCATACATTTCATACAGAACAACATTATTCAAAGAAAACATATTTTTACAACACAATATAACAAACACACAATAAAGTTTGAATCAATGGACATAACAATGGAAAAGCACAAATATGAGAACAATTAATATCCAACCCTTAGACAAGCACAAAGAAAAGTGGGCTCCTCCAGGGATGAAACCATAGGTTGGATGTTCAAAAAATTGCGGGTTCACTAAAACATTGATATGAAAAGTAATTTTGCCTTAGTAAAGCACTAAACTAACCATACTTAATTGTAATCAAGCCTAAACTGATATAAATCACATGTAATTATAGAAATATGAATATTCTAGAGGTATATGATAACTTAGAATAATAAAAAACACTTAAGAATGATGGTTTTAGAGTGATACATAATTATTCAAAAACTTGAGGACTGTGACTAGAAATGGATAGTGGAAAATAAGTCCAAACAACAAAGCTAAACAAATCCATAAAATTAGGTGAAACAAAGCACCTTGACTAGAACCATATCACTCCTTTTGTGGTATAACTATAACTGTTGTAGTATAATTTTTTAAAATGCCAGGTACTATGAAATTGCTTTGATGACCACGTTCATCTTCTCCCATGTTCCAAAAATCTTGCTCACTTTTCTAGAATTTATTGCGATTTACTTGGAAATAAATCTTTGTTTCTTGGAACCCTAATTTGAATATAAGACCTTGCATGACCATTAAATTAAAGGGTGTTAATGAAGGATTTTATTATCCATCCATTGTTATCAGACCAATCAAATTTTAAACAATTTTGTAATCAACACTCCAAATACAACTCTATCCCAACCCTTAATTTTCAATGGACGCAACAAGTAGTAAATGCTATATCCTATTTTATGAATGTTTGAACTTTACTTTTGGTAAGGAGATGCTTAAGGAAATAGATAGATTTTTTGCTTTTACAAATTTATTTATGTTCATTCAATTATATTTGTATGTTACTTTTTGTGTGTCCTAAATATACTAATACACTTATGTATTTATAGACTTTTTGAATTCAAAGTAGGACCTTATTAACTCACATGCCAACATACAACAAAGAGGACAAACTAACATAAGGAACCAAAAACCTTGGGAGACCCAAAACACGATTAAAAAAGTACACCCACAAACCAATCATAATAGTATAATTTTGCCAAAACCTTTTGCAATGTTTGATATGCAATGCTCTTTTCTCTTTATGTCAGTCATTCTTTCATTGAAAGGTAAACATTCATCTTACCCATGCATGGTTTTCAAATGCAACTAGAATGTCATCAACACACATTTAACAATCCTTATAGCATCCTTGTTAATGTGTAATATTCATTTAAAAATGTCCTAAAATTAATTATTGTGATTTACAAATTACAAGTGCGTGTTGAGTTTCTCATACAAGTGATTGTCAGAAGTAAATTTGGATAGTAAAAGTTTATAAAACTGATTAGAAGAATGATGAAATGGAAAAAAGGCAAGCTGAAGTTGGTTCGAAAATTTTATAAAATTAATTCAAACACTTTCATGTAAATATTTAATGTATTAAGAAATAAAATAACATATTTATATTAATTGTCCATAAATTAATACTAAAAAATATTTTAAATATACATCATTTATAAAAGTTAACAAAATTAACAACTAAAAATAATTAAATGGAGTTAGAAACAAATCTTGAAAAGATCACCAAATGATAAAGAAGACTTTTGTTTCATATGACATTCCCACCAGTAGTCGTTTGAGACCTTTGAACAGAGATTTCTCAAAAGTTCTAGTTGATCTTGATTTTCATAAGATAGATATCTCCAAAACACGACTGAAAGTAAATTGTTAGCATGTTTTGGGATATTCTCATGCATTGATTTGGGTTTAACGCTCTACCATACTTAAAAGTGCTAAAGATACAGTCGAGTTAAAGCTCGACTGCTGAATTCAACGGAAACGTGCCTACAATATAGAGTTTTCCACAAAACACTATTGATTTTTAGTTTGATGCCAAAGTGTGCTAGAGTTGTCCATGACCAAAACTCAATAGCATAAAGTAAAAGGTTTAATGTTTTGACAATAAAAAAACACTAGGAAAATAGTTCACGAGTGTTCCAAATAGTCATAATAGGTAGCGACAAATCAGTTTGAGCCAAAGGCCTACAATGCTCCACAACTTCACCAGAACCTCCTCAACTCATTTGAATACGTCAGGATTCTTCATTGCATGAGGCTTTCTGGAATCTCCATTTGAGGAGTCCACGAAACCACATCACCAAAAGTGAAAGGAGATATACGGATTGATTTGAGTGGAACATAATCCACAGAGAGAGGATATGCCATGGTATAGTTCAACAGAATTTGTATTCAAACAAATTTCTTGAAAACAAACAGACATAATAACCAGGCCATACCAAGCTATTGTGTTCCTCCCCTGCCACACCATTCATTCCCCAAGGCCTTTTGTGAGAGCGAGAAGAAGATGTCTGCCATTGGAAACACAAATGTCATGAGCCTCACAAGACCATTACAGAAGTTGGGCACTTCAATTCATTTCATCTCCATCAAATCCCCACACACAAATCACAAACCCACCTGCAAATTTTCCGTAATCCTCAATTCATCTTCTCTCAAAACAATAACATGCTCTCTTTCTACAAAACCAAGAGCAGTGACACAATCTGCACCATCTTACACCAATGGCAAAGAAATGGGTCTCTCAGACTCCACCATGGAATCAACCTTCATCCACAGGCTGTGGGTCACCATAGGATGTGGAGCCCTAATGGCAATGACTGTCAAATCTGTCATAGCCATGGACTCTGTGGAATCAATCCTGGCTGGTATCTTATCAGCCTATATGGGCTATGTATTTGCAGATCTAGGGACAGGAATCTATCACTGGGGTATAGACAACTATGGGGATGCAAACACACCCATATTTGGCCCTCAAATTGATGCATTTCAGGGACACCATAAAAGGCCATGGACCATAACTAGAAGACAATTTGCTAACAATAGTCATGCATTGGCAAGGCCTGCATCTTTTTTTCTCATGGCTTTCTTCTTCCTGCTTCCTGACAATGTTGCATTGGATTCATTTGTTGGGGTTGCTACTGGCTGCATAGTTTTTAGCCAGCAGTTTCACAGCTGGGCTCATTGCAAGAAAAGTGAGCTGCCTTCACTGGTTCTTCAACTGCAGGAAATGGGTGTTTTGGTGTCAAGGGTGAGGCATGGAGCTCACCATCGTGCACCTTATGATAATAATTATTGTATAGTTAGTGGGATGTGGAATCCATTGTTGGATAGCACCAAATTCTTCAAGCAGATGGAGATGTTTATATATTTTAGGTGGGGTGGGAGGCCCAGATGTTGGGATGATACTTCTGCAGAATGGTTGCAGGATGGCTCTTATTTTGGTGATGGATCAAATGAACTGTTGTAATTTTTGGTTTATTTTGGGCTTGGCCTTGATGCTGCCATGACAGAGTTTAAATGTAAAAAATATTATTTTTTTCTTAGATAATCAGAAGAAATCGAGGTTATTTTTCTTAGATAATAAATTTTTTTGAGTTTAATCCAACATTCCAAAATTACAAAGTTCTACTACAGGAAGAAGCTCATATAATCTAATATACATGTTTGGAAAATATTTTATAACGAATGCATGTTTTTAATGCCGTTACCCTGTTTTCTTATTCATATTGAAGTGTGTGATATAAAAATTTGACACGTAATAGTTCTATTCAAAGGCTGAGTTTGAAATTTTCATTAAAATGCTTATCTTGTAGATTTTTTTGGTGCATGGCTAACGACGTGCCACATCCATGCAATAGGTAAGTCAGATTTGAAGTTTCCATTAAAGGGATTTGCCTCTACTTTTGGAGGGGATAAAATGAATAAAGAGTATGCTTATATTCTTAAACAACCTAAGTATACGGGTTTATTGTTTATAATTTGTGTATTGTCTTTATAATGTGCGTTAAGGATCTTATAGACACCTAATTTTGATATAAATATAGGATTAGCTAACTAGCAATCACATGTGTACAATGCAATGTGAATGTCGGACGGTATATGTTATTTGATTTAGAGGGATAGTTATTACTTTTGTTAATTGATATTGATAAGTGGTGTGATTGATTTTGGTTGTGTATGAATATAGATGAAGCATTACATGTAAAGGTTCTATCTCTACATTTCAAATTTGTTATAAATTCGTGCATATACATTTGCAAATCTCATATCATGAGTGGTAGTCTTTCTTACATTTGCGGACTAATTTATTTGAACTAAACATGAATACATGTAGACTTCCGTACATTTGCAGATTTTTATAGCATGAGTGGTAGCCTTTTGCTTATGCTTTGCCCATCTTTGAGATATATCAACCTATCCCTCTTATTGTTCTTAATCATTAAAGGCCCTCTGGAAGATCCATCAAATGCACATTGAACCGTCTATCACAGACCACTAAATGTGCAGTGAGAGCTCTGTCATAGTCCACCAAATGTCTATCAAGATTCTTTGTAAGGTCAAATCATGTTCTTAGTTCCAGGTCTTTAATCAAGGGTATTATTTATGTTTAATCTGAATGTGTTACAGAGAACTACTATTGAGAAAAGGAGCTTGTGAATCAACCATATTGGTCGTTGAGCTACCGATATGAACCCAAACAAACAATACCTTCCATGTCTCACACATGACAAAAGTATATGGAATAATGTTAATACGTTATAGGCTTTGCCCCCCATAGATAGTGGAGGACACGATCTTTGAAGAATTATCATCAAATAAAGACCTAGAATTAGACTCCTCAAGTAATGCAAAATCAGTAAATTACCTTCCCGGTTTCCTGAATTTAATTTTATGCATCCATTTGGATGAAATGTTTTGAAATGTAGCATAACAAAATGTATCTTTACCTCATCTTTGTTTGTGTTTATTTTAAAAGATTGCTTGAGCTTGTGAATGTAGATCTAGATTTTAGTTTCTGAATATTCATCTTCTTTGACTGAAATAGCCTTTTCAATTTGTGGAGAAAACTTGATAATTGAAATATTTTGATCAGATTCATGCACTGATATAAGTCTAGTTGTTCTGGTTAATATTGTGATGATGCACTTGTGAAGGAACACAAATTTTCATTGACGATTCCATCAAAAGTTTACTTGAAGTTCCTCTCCATACACTCTATCCATTGTAGTAATGATAGTTATTAGATAGATGTTTTGAAATCAACAAATCTATTAGCAAATTTTAATTAGAAATTGGAATATAATAATTCTCAAATGAAAAATATTTATATATTTTCTAACTTGGAAAACATAAATATCTACATTTACATTTAAAAGACCTCCAGTATTAGCTATGGCTAAGTAATTGTTTTCAAGGATAAGACAAACCACTTCTATTTATGTTTAAATTGCAAGGTATGCTTGATGGTCATATAAATTTAGCTAAATCAACTAATTTTCACAAACTAATTTTCTTATGTTGCACACTTGTTGCATCTATGTCAAGATTGGATTTGATCCTTCATTATTGACTAGATTCAAGTTAGTCTATCTCTCGACTTTGTTTGATGGTCATCTGAGTTAGTATGTCTCCTCTTCCTAATCCTCATATTTGATTCTATTCCTACCTCTTAGAGCGTTAATGCTATGAAGAAAACATCCATGAATCTAGCCAAATATCAAAACCAACCCATTCATACTTGACAGCATAGCTGAGTTGTGTCATTTCCCAACCCATTCCACTAAGGCGTCCAACATTGACAATAATAGAAATCTCTAGTGGCCTCATAAAGCCACATTTCTGCCCAAAGCAACTCAACCTTCAGGTGGTATGTCAACATATACAAGCAAGGGCCTCCATTCACTATGTTAGTAGTAAAACAAAGAGAGAATACAACTTTAAAAAACACGGATGTAAATTATGTAGCCAAAATCATGTTAAGGACAATGGTAACAGGTTATTCCCTTGGGAGAACCCAGGCCAGGTGTGATCCCCTCGGTGAGCTTTGTGTTTTTTTTCTAAATGATCTGATGTCCCAAGCCAATGATAGTTTTAGTGTTTTATGTAAGGTGTAAATTGAAAGGTTTTATGGAGTTTTTTATTCCTTGTCATATCCAAATGTTAATGACGCAAAGCAACATTGGTGGGACACGGGGCAAGCCCACAAACTACTGGGTTTCAGGTCGCATGACAATGCCCAACATAAATTTATGGATACGAATTTGAGGCATGCATACTTGTATGTAGAAAATATGGCTTCTATTTTGTGTAGTGGGTAGTTGTTAAATTGTGTATGGGCATTTTTATTAATAGACTGTTTTGGTTAAAAAAGAGAGTAATAGAGACAGTTCTAGATTTGGAGTTGGGTGTCCTCTCCCCTGACCAATTTGTTTTTCCTGTTGAAGTGCATACAAATTTACAGGTGTATCCTTGTAAGATTAACAGTGTGTGAGGGCTCTGCATTGGTTAAACCTTTTGATTCTTTTACAGATTAAATTATAGAGTCTTATCTAAAAAACATAATTACATTTCCTATCTGAGAGATGAACCTCAAATCTCTAATTATGTTTAGCTACAAAACACGACCAAAAGGTCTTGGCAGAAGGACATATGCAAAAGACTTGTCATCAATTTCCTCTCTATCACAACACCTGTAAAAACAATTCCTAATAACAATTTTTTGAAGCCTAGTCTTGACTGCCAAAACATGGTAGAACACTGACCACCCCAATCAAGGATCCTTCACCCCACCTCTTGTTCCAACCACGTTGCAACGTGGAGGAAGAATTTATGTCTCAATAAATGTCTTTTGCAACATATCCATAGAAGGCTTTCCCATAGTCCGATTCCAATCCCTCCAAAAAGGTCATGTTCCTGGGAGCTGCATTATAAAAAGACAACTCTCAAGAATCAATATCCATTCTATTCGGTTTTTTGAGCTTGGTTTAAATCACACCATGTTTTCCATTATCGAGCTCAATTTATATGATTGTAGTTCTTGTGGTTTCCACTTGTCCATTCACTAATACATCTATTTGCATATCAATTGACATAAAATTTAAATAACATTTGAACGAATGCATTTGTTCACTCTCTCTTGACTAACTCTACCTTGACAAACTCCCTCCAACTGGTAGCCATTATATCTTCATAACTAAAACCAAAATCAGCGTCTCTACTTACAAAGTTAAGTCTTCATTAATGGAATGCAGTTCAACAAAATGCAACCAAATTCCATCCCTGCCATCTCATGCAACCAAAAAATCTATACCATCCGATGACTTGACAGTGGCTTCCAACAAATCCTGGGGAGACACCGAAATAAGAGACCAACTATTTGGCTTTTCCCTTAAATCCAACTCCCACAATCCCACCAAATTGTGCTTTATCACAAGTAAATGACCTAAAATGGACTGAGGACTCTATAGCCTTCCCACCAAAAACAACCTCCCACTACACACCACTAAGGAAGGAAGATTGGCATGAGGGTTCTCATCAGAGTCAAGACAATCCACTTGATGAGAGCCCTTCTTTAATCTCTATAAATTTAAATTCAGCACTAGCGATGTTATAACAACCCACATGAACACCATACGTACTTGTACAGTAAACCACCCCTTTGTATACGGTGCTCCTCCAGGGATGTTTCGTGGTTCTCCACCAGGGATGTTCTGTGCTCCTCTAAGGTCTCGTCCTAGTAGCATCTCCAGACCTCTAAGTATTTGTATTGGAATTGTACAACAGAGGGCATACATTTGACGGCTCTGTTTGACTGCTTGCAATTACAATAACCTTGAAGTGGTTCAAACTCAGGTCGGCAATCAGTTCAACAACCATTTCACCATACCAACCCTACTGTAGCAGAAAATCCGGCAAAACTCTATATTGTTTGGTTAAAGGGTTCAACACAACAGGATTATAAATTTCCCTGGAATCCCAGTCAACAAATAGGAACATTCTACCACCCGCTGCATAGCGTTGGACAATAGAGGGTTGGGCAAAGTGGGAGAAGTTCTGTTTTCTCCACTGTAAAGGTAAGGGGATTCGATACCAGTAGTTTAGAGAGGGATTGAAGAAGACAACACCATGGGAGCGTTGAGTATTGTGATGCACTACTAACCCTGATTTCTGTAACCACCGAAATCACACTCAGGTATGTCTTTCAATGTAAAATTTTTCATATATATGCTTGCTTAAAAATCACCTTCCTATAAGGTTGGTGATAAGATTGACACTTTAAAGATTAGTACACAACCTTTTCACATTGCATATGATTTCATGATTTTTTACATATGCTGAACTAGAGTGCAAGTGTTTGGTACATGTGTAAACATGGAGAGGTTGACATGGAAGTTCATGCATAAACATGGAGCTAATATGGGGTCATGGAGTTTTGAGATCCTACGTGGAAATGGATAAATTTGTAATATGTTGAATAAGGATGCATAATCACCATATGAGGTTATGAGTATGTATAAAAAATCATGAAATCATATGCAATGTGAAAAGGTTGTGTACTAATCTTTAAAGTGTTACACAAGTAACATGTCACTTCTCTTGAGATAAATGTGAATGTGATTTACCCCAAAGTTAAGGTACTTTAAATCCTAGAAACAACACGGAAAAAAAAGTGATTGAACATAAATTACCTAGAATAATTTATGAGTATAGGAAAACAACGCTACAACTTAGTAATTGATTTCTACTGTACTTAAAGCGTACATTTAAACAATTCAATTCAAGTATAGACTTGCCAAATTAGCAATAGGCTCTATGAATCTTTCTCTAGTGTGCAGGAAGTATTTTCATGTGAAATATATTCTCCATGAGTTAACAATACTAATAACCTCTAAACACCGTGGAATTGGCCATTAGACACAATCGACCATTTAGTATTTTCTTAATTGCTTAAGTATCTAGTGTAGTATAGATATAAAATTTTCCTAAATAAATTAGTTGGAAATGTACCAATATGGAACTGTTTTGCTGGGCAATGTGTTCATATCATATGACTGCACCTTCTACAATCACACAAACCACCTTCCTCGATCTTTCCCTCTTCGGGCATTAGCCACACGATTCTTTTTAGGTATTTTGGAAGTTGAACAATGTTTTCCAAAAGCTCTATGCCTCATCTCATCTTTGATTATAGTTGAAAGTAATCAGCCCATGCAGAGCTTCAAATTGCCTTTACCATGCGAAAGAACAATTTCTCCTGTTCTAAGAGACAACTAATGGATTTATGCTGCACGGAAAAAGGACAATTTTACCCTCAGTTTTTAACAAACATAGATTGTGTATCAATTCTTGAAAATTAAGGAGCCATTGTTGATGAAGTTTCACTAATTGCTCCAAAATTAAGGCCGAATTCAAATATATTTATAGTTAAAAGGAATCAAATCTCCAAAATCTTTCATTTAACACGTGATATTTTCATTTTTGTTTTGTTTTAAGTCTTCAGTAAAAGAAAATAAAGAAGGAAGACCTGGAATTTCACCTCTGTTGTGACTGTAAATCAAAATTATGTGACTGTACGATGTTTAAGGTCTAAAAAAATCAATGCATTTTTTTTCTTCAGATCAAGCCCTAATCAATCCAAATTGTTCAATGAAAATCTTTACCAGCGGATATAAACACTATCCAAATGTTATTCCCTGACCACTGAGCTTTTCACAGAGGGAACCAAGCTGGATGTGCAGAGCACTGTGGCAGCGATTCAGTCAGGATATAAAGGACAACGAGATTTGGGAGGCAGTGCAGCAGGAACCTCAAGAGGCGTCAACAGCTGGAACGATACTACAGATCCAAAAAACCACGAACCAGCAACGCCAAGTCTTAAGCTTTCAAAGCCAAACCATTGAGACATCAAAATTTCCAAACCCAACCATGAAAAACATCAACTTAATTTTACCAAAATAAAATAATGAATTGAAAATATGAGCCAAACATTTAGCTACCAACACCATTCCAACAACCAGAAAGCAAGCAAACAAACAAACAAAAACCAAACCTTTATTTTTACTTGTTAAAAACCCTATTTAAATACTACCGATCCACAAATTGAAGCCTTTTGTGGCGATTAATAGCATATATTTTACATTGATTTTGTAACAGGATCGACAAAAACCCTAATCTTAAGGCAAGCCAAAAAAATTGTTAAAACACGAAAATATCTAGGTGGTCATCAAATCGTCAAATTTAACTCAGTCGTAGAAACCCCTTTCTATTATGCTTTGATATATTTGATACAATATTAGCTGCGTCAATTTGGCCTTGGGCTAAATGTTCTCTGCTTCATATATCCAAATGGCCACCATTCTGCAACAATTATGCATAAAATTCTCTACCATTTCCTTCATCATTCGAGCATTCAAACGAAAACCAACGCCTTTAGAATTAGCATAGTCACCATGCAAGCCTTCCACCCGTGGGCTCTTGGGAGTGTAACCGCCGGTTTCTGCACTATTAGAGATCACTTTTTTTGTTGCAAAATGAGTCTTGGTAACCACAGGATTTCTCCCCACAGGACTTATAATGAAAAATTTCTAATGGTGTGTTACTTCAGAAACTCAATAGATGTAGTGTATGGACAAGATATTCTTGCTCTAACATTATTAACCGTCAAAATACATGAATGGATATTTTACTTGTTAACATAATAATTTTGTCACCTCGTGAGGCATTAGAAAACTTCTTTGTCAGAGAAAAGAAGTACACAGAAAAATTGTTGATGAGTGTTTTGACCCCGAAGCATTAAAGTTTGAACTGAAGTACAAGGGAGAAACAATCCAATAGGTAAGTACTTCAGCCTTGACACAATTGATCACCAGATGCAGGTTATATGGGTGACATATTATGGTTCTAACAAAATCATCTATTCTCCATAGTGAATCATTAGAGAATCTTCTTGTGAATAATAACTTTGAATACAATGCAAGGAATAAACATACGAAGCAAACAAAAGATTTGTTAATAAGTATTTCAAACTTGAATTTTAATGTACTAGCTGGACGAAAAAGATAAATTTTTTAATATTACTCTAATATTCGAAAGAGCATGGCTTAGTTTCAAATCCCTTCTGTAATTGGGGCAGAGATGGGGTAAGTTTGAAGTTTAAATTTTTAAGTTTCCATGTAACCATTATAAGGTGTATTTTAGCCTGAAGGCTAATACATGACACCAAATATTAAGAATGAAGCTTTAGCATACACTATATTAAAAAGAAAGAAAAAAATTCCTGTGCTTATAATACAAGTTAGCTTATAGGAAATGAGACCACCATGCACTAGGGTGTGCTTGGAGTACCGACAATTCCCCCTCCAGATTCAAGGATACCAATCCCCTGCCTCCCCCACTCAAGAATAAAATCTTCAGATTCGGGCCCACTCATATTAACCCACTACCCCAGCTGAGATTTCTCAAAGAATTAAAAAATAAAGGGTATTTATTCAAAGTGAGGCTAAAATCCTAAAGTAAGAAAAATTACACAACTGTTTGGCCATGCTAGGAAGATCCATCCCATTCTCAACAACACTATCCTCAAATTGGCCCTCAAAATCATCCTCAACGATATGGGATATTCGTCAAACTACGAATTTTTTTTCTTACTCCTGCCACTGGAGCTAATTTGTTTTCTTGGCTTTGGCATTCTCTTTCGTGCTGGAAGAAACTACATGTTTTGCGGGTTTGGCTGTTGGGTCTTGATCTTTCAAGACCACGAGTATGTTGTGGTCTTCTTTCAATTACTATTTAAAGGAACCTAGTAGAGAAATCCTACCTATTATAGTTGAACAGAGTGTTCATTTCTCATTGAAAGAATAGCAATTAAGCAACCAACTGCCAAATGTTACTTGGAACAGAACAATCTTGATTCAGTGTTAATTTTGTATTGAAATAAATGCAATTAAGCAACCAACTGCCGACTATTACCTGGAGCTAATCAATATTTATTCAAGTTAATATATATAGCCACACCAATATGAAGTAAGCTCAGAAAGAAAATTAACAAACAAAAATCTTACCAACTGAAGTAAACTTTCCTCCTACGTTCCATGTCGCCACAAATACCCTGTAACCCAAAAGCTTGAAGTTAACTTCCAGGTTGCCATTTAGCAAGAAAAATGGTTTGAAACAATAGTCCAATTTTTCATAGGCTAGAATTTTAAGCTTGTTTATTATCAGAACCAATTAAATGGCTAATATACCTTTTGAACATTGACTTGGGATATGTCCAGATTCACCTTTAAATGCATTAGAGATTCAGTTTTGTTCAACATTTTTTTTGCCATGTTTGACATAACAACTGAGTTTGTAATACTAATCAAATGAAAAAATTTGTTTCTGTTTCTCAATTATATTGAATATTTCATAAAATAAAAAACTCAGTTTATGATTGTTATGGAGCGTACACCTGATAAGCCTGAGAACGCTGGTCCAAAGATGTGTTCGCCAACCCAAAAAAAATATGTAGCTTTGTTATTTCCCTTAAAAAACATATGGTTGTTATTTTACATATCCACAAAAAAATTCACATACCTAAAAAATTTCAAATACCCAGAAAAGGAAGCACCTGCAAATCATTGAGTAAAGCCTACACAATCAAACATATCTACATATAGGGGAAGGCATATAAAGTCTACAATACCCAAACCAATACTTGTATAGGTTTCACTTTCACCATATTGCTCTGTATCACTGTCTATAAACACTTTCCACTCCCCTCCACCATTTTTAAAGGAACTACAAAACACCAGACATTTGCAATTTTGTCTTCCTCTTATGAACCGCTTTGTCCGAATTCACCTAGGCCAATGACATTAGTGGCGAGGATTTCAGGATGGTGATAATGCATCCAGTAGGCTGCGGCGGAGAATCCCTCTCATTCGGATTAGCTCATTCCTCGAATGCCTCTCAATTTGCAGACGAGGTTTAAAGCGGTGAAGCCTCTTGTGGCGATTAATAGCATATATTTTACATTGATATTGTAACAGGATCGACAAAAACCCTAATCTTAAAGGCAAGGAAAAAAAACTGTTAAAACACCAAAATGTTCAGACGGTCGTCAAACTGTCAAATTTAACTTAGTCGCAGAAACGTCCACAAGTGCCTTTCCCATAGGGGGGATGCCTTCGACGTAATTATTTTTGTGTTAGTATGTTTTGTGTTTATTGATATTAGTTTAAGTCAGAGTCTGGTTTGTGTGTTTTTTATATTGTTTGACTTTTGACTATTGTCTTTTGTGTTTGATATGATTTTTAACTTTTTTTATTATGTTTTGATTTGTTTGATCTTATTTTTTCTATTTGTTTGTTTTCATTTGAATCTATTTCTCTCACTTCCATAGTTTTCTTTTTGCTCCTTTGTTTTCTCCACAGTCTAGGTAGTTGCCTGAGAAATGGATGTCTTCTTTGTGGTCTCTTCTACCCCATCATTTTATATTTCGTAAGGTTTTGTATCTATTTTTCCAACCATAGTATGTTGGTTTGTGCACTAATAAGATTCTAATTTGATTTCAAGAAGTGTATAAACACATGAGTGCATTTAGGACAATAAGAACCAAATCATGAAAATCAACAAACATTGAACGTAAGAGTGATATTGAAGTTGTAAGAGCATAATTTATCATAAAACATCATTATGCCAAAAGTAAAATCAAACATGTAGACCAAATTTTAAGATTTACTAGTTGTTTTGCATCCATTGGATAATAAGGGTAGGGGCACTTATATACACTAGATTTCTTGTTAATTTTCATCAATTCTTGATTTCAAGAGTTTTTCCTCAAAGCGGGTCTAATTGAGACAGTTGCCCCTGATCTCCAAACCTTATATTTTGTACTGTTTTGGTAAGAGTTTGAGGTAAAAATTCATGTATTGGAGTAAGGAGAACCAATTTCCACAAAGATCTACAATTAAATAAGGCAAAAATGAGCAACATTATTAACATCTAAAACCATTTGATTGCATTCACATATTTTGTTTCACATTTAACTATATTGTGTCATTTCTATGTTGCACGAAAGTAACTATGTCATTTCTATAGTCTATATGGAAGCCCTATTCAAAGTGGCTGCACAATCACTTGTTATAGGCTTCAGATCCTACTTGTTGTTTGGCTCCTGCTTCCCATTGAAGGTTTTACCACAATTTTGTCACAAATTGAGTATCATCCTACGAAATCCAAATATTTATCAAGTAAATTTTCAAGGGCTTTCAATTTAATCGTTTATTGATTTGGAAATTATTCTTTATACATTTCCAATAATCTACAATTAGCATTTGATATATTGCAACCATAACACTAAATTTACTTAGAATTAATTCGACAAATGGTACAATTTAGTGTATTAATTTCAGGGGAAAACCACTTTCAATATCTACGCTTTTGGTGAATCATGTGCTTAAGCATGAATATCCAACCGAGGGTCTCATCTAGCGATAACCAATTATTTGGTTAAAATCTTATAGAATTTATTTTGTTTCATCATAGGGTTAGCAAAACAAGAAACATGGTCAGGCCTCTCGAATCCAAGGCTAAACTTGGTCTTGAGCTGCCACAATTATATCAATTTGTAGACACAAAATCACGCAGTTTGGGTAATTATCTAGTCCTAATTACATACTACTATTCATACGATTGATAAGGTAAGAAAATTACTCAATTAACTCATGTCCTTGACTATATTTGAATTTTTCTTAAATCTATTTGCTACTTTTGGTTTTATACTCTTTCTAGGAGCTCAGTCTGTAGCTTTTGACATATCAAAATTTCTCCATCCTGGACACCAGCGCTAGGTGCTTCTGTCCCCTCTAGGCACCCCTGATATTCTTTGTACTTTGTTCACATCAAATTTTGGGTCCTATTCTAGCCATATTGAGCATCTTATAGAATTTTTGGAAGTCGGCCTTTTCATGGGTTAGGCATTATTGAAAATTCAAACAAAGGGATAATCATATAAATATAAAGTTATGTGATCATAAGAAGGGACCACGCATGAAGCATTAGCTATCACCACCTAAGGTTTCATCCAAAGGCTATTCAAGAGATATTTAATCACATCCACCAGGACATTCTAGCATCCAAACAAGGGAAAGGGATTACAGTTCTTCTGCATACACTTCATAGGAGGGGAAGTTCATTCTATTCCATGCACACATCTATTTACATCTTTTACATCTGAGCTATTTTCTCGCTATCAAGCTTGTGAAACACATAAGAGCCACCTAGGGCAAAATTCCGCACACACACACCTAAAACTACATCAGGCTTTGAATATTATTAGTGCAATGCTCAAATGATGTAAGATTCATAAAGTTGACAGTTGAGGAAAATTTGACCCCTGCATTTATAGGTTCATTTATTTTTGGGATTTGTATGCACTTTTGAAGGGTTTTACACAGGTGTAGAAATCTTTCATTACAGGTTATCAACAACCTCAATGATCATTGTGCGAAACATATTAACGACCAAATTGGTGAAGGCCTTACAACAATTACACCTTATAGACCCTGTAAAAGGAGGTTTCCTAAGGGTTTAAGAAGTCATAGGCACCCAGAGCAGATATGTCTAGGGCACCCATAATGTGCCTCTACCCCCTTTCCAAGCGCCCTGCTCCAGGCAGATCAATTTAACTTGCGATAGTTTTCATAAAAGAAGGCTTTATGTGACAATTCTCCCTCTCTGTTCATCACTCTGTCACTTCGTAAAGATAGTTCAGATTTGTTTGCAAAACATGTAAAACTAATTCATTTTATCTCCTCTTTAAAACTATCAAGGTTTCAGTATAATAAATATAGCTTAATTTTGAGAAACTTGGGTCTCATTTCTAAACTTAATTGCTTATTCATTTACTACCTATCTTGTATTAGATTTAGGCATCAATGAAAATTTCTAATATTTGCTTATGATCAAAACCCCTCTTGAGACTCTAATGGATGAAAATACTTTGAGTGTTTCTTATGTGTTCATTGAAAAGTAAAGTTCCTCGGAGTATGTACAAAGGAAATAGGTTTCTTTGGATGATTAAATTAGAATATAATAGGATCATCAACTCGGTTGTAGACAACAATTGCTTGAATAATATGTAAAGTTTCAATCAATCCTTATTGGCTTAAAAAATATCAAGGTCTTCCATATTACAATTACCATCGAATCAATGGACATAATGAAAATTACTGTTATGCTTTATAATGAAGATTCACACATCTTGAGAATCAATGCAGTTTTCTCTGGATGTCACTACAAAGCATTCTGTAAACATAGTCCTCTCCACTTATTGAACATCTTAGTGAGTTCCTAAGATCTGCTCCCTCTATTTGTCTAATGAGCATCATGCTAGATTACTTCTAAGGCGCCTTCTTTAGATAGTCAGGTGAATTGCCACCTATTCAATCCACTCAACATCCTTTTAAGTATGAGTCCCACTCCTCCACTCAAGTGTTATCTACAACATAAGACCAAGATCAAACTAAGCAATCACCTTTCAAGGATCGTTATCCATCACCTCCTCCTGATAGGTCGTCTACAATGTATTAGCCAATTCAATCTAGGCCACATTCCTCTTAAAGCTCATTTCAATCTAGCCTCCAAACTCAATTCTTCCACAATGTGGAATGTCATCAAATGAGCTACGATCGTGTAAGGTCCCTCCCCAATCTCCACTATCCGCTGTTTCCAATCACTTTTTTAAAGGAAACTCAAAATCCTTACATTGATTCAATAACTTAGCGTCATTAACTAGATATCCATCACTTATATACTTTGGGGGCATCACACATTGATATATTTCTCAGCCCCCCTCTCAGCATCGACAAATGTCATATTATCCTCATCATTTCACATCTAGTCTCACATTTACATATGATGCACTCTAGTTCCACGATCCATACTCGAGCTGCTGAAGTCTTTGGTCTACAATGTTTAGGAAATGGACCTCACCACACTTCATTCACTAGGAGTTCACTCACTCACTCAATCACTAACTCCTATATGCTCTTTGCTTTATTGATCACATCTTTCTAACACACACAAACCATTTCTTGATGACACACTCTTGTTCTATGGTATCATTATTGAAAGAGGGTTTAAAACCTGCAAGCAAGGATCACGAGGGACGACGTGCACATCAACGGACGTCTGATTGATAGCATGAAGAGATCTCGGGAAGAGCGAGCATCAACCGAATGTGCATGTAAATATTTGAAACTCGAGCAGAACCTGGTTAAGCCATAAAACTCTCCTCTATCTCATAGATCAAATGGGGTGTACATATAGGAGGTGCTGAGTAACCCCCAGTGCTACAATCATGATAACTCGAGTAGAGAGGGGGAATTACATTCCCAGAATAGAAGTGTAACTCCCAATGATGCATATGATGCATTGACACATTGACGCGTAAGAGAATCTCATAATGACCCCTAAATGACACATGGACCTACGATGTCACCTAAGTGAGATGACTCACCTAAGTGAGATGACTCACCTAATGATGTGAAAAATAATACGCACCAGCACCCCCCCTTCATCGTAACTTAGGATGAGGCGGCAAGTCAGAAATGAGAAATGGGTCCCGCACAAAGCCTGATGAGGTACCCATGTACAAGAAAGAAGATCCCAAGCAGTGAAGGAAAACCCAGTGGGAAAAACATCCACCACAAGAGAAAAACACACTCTCTAATCTAAGAAAGATGCCAAATATGGGTCCCAGCCATAGACGAGCCTGAAAGGGTACCCATGTACAAAGAGGAAATCTCTCGGAAAGAAGAAGAAGAGAGAAGAAGAGGGAGACGAGAGGAATGCAGAAGATGCCATGGATGGATCTGAACTCTACAGCTCTAAGAGGTCTCCCAAAAGAATGTCGATGATGAGATCCTCTGCCTCTGGACTGAAGAAGAGCCACCCACAATGAACTATGTGCCTGCCCTTAGGAAGGACAGAAATGATGTGCTGGAAGTCTGCCCACTCCACAAAGGAAACTGAAGGCAGCAACACGAAGAACTCTGAGTCTGGTGCATGGAAGTGTGACATAGGTCTAGTGAGTGAGTGCCAAGGAACCGAAGGTAATGCCACGTGCATAGAAATGTAAGAGTGAAGAGGAACACCTACATGGAAAGGATGTCCAAGTGATGTGAAGGGAAACAAAACATCCTCCACAACAGAAAATGGATCCACAGCTGAGGGTGGATCAATGAAGGTCTCTGGAAATGTGGAAGTGACATGATTCCCAAAAGGGGCACTCCAACAACAGAGATGATGAACTCCTCTGAAACACCTGTAGATGGATGAGGGAACTTGTAGTGCATCACAAGTGTACTCTGTGAAAAGACGACTAAGGTTAGGCAGATACTCGTCCCAATGAGGGGGCTCAACAAACAGAAGAGCGATGTCAGATAGGTATGAGTCATCCAATGAAGGTAGAGGAGTGAAAGTGGGCCTCACACACTGGAAGTGGAAAGGAGGCGGGTGTAATGACTATATGAGACTGAGTAGGAGACTGCTCGATATCTGATGAGATGTGGGATGTGTCAACACTCTCTGGAATAGTGAGAGAAAGAGGAGAAGAGTCCTCTGTAGTACTCTCAACATCAGAACTAGGGTGCAAAATCCTCATCATCAGAAGTAGAACAAAGCGAGTCTATGTCAGTGGAACTATCATCACATGAAGAAATGGAGGAGACAACTGAATCAACAGCAGCAACAATGGTGGCAATATGTGAAGGGTCTCCATAGAGGGACTGAAGAATGCTCCAGACACGGTGAGGTGGATCTGAGTGTGCCACGTGAAACCAAAGAGAATGAGAGACATGCATCATCATGTGACCAAATACATGGTCACAAGTGTCGAGAAAGTCCTCTAGATGATGATGATCAGCGGGTGCAGGAACTGGCCCAAGATAAGAAGGGTAAAAGACCCTCGTGGGTGAAGTAACGTTCCATGGAAGCATGCCAAGCTGAATAGTTCCCTCTCCCGATGAGAAGTGGCGAAGGCTGTAAGGCGATCCTACGATGCTCAAGTATCTAGAAAGAGCACTCTCCATGATGAAAAATGCAAGATGCAAGGTGCACGAAAGTAAGACGTCAGACTCAGCCGATAATGCGTCTGCGTGTGAAAGCCCAAGAGTACAAGCAACCCCCCCAGAATGCGGCACTTTATAAAAGTAGTGCATTTACAAAAATTGGTAATGCCATCATGTAATGTGTGAAAAATCATGCAACTTTGACCTAAAGAAGCGCTAAAAAATGAGCAGTGAGTCAAAAGTTATGGCATTAAAACAATTCCCTACAACTGATGGAAAAATGCAACTAAACGCTGCAAATGCATTAAAAAAGTGCTCAAAATGAGTGCAAAGGGTATAGTGTGACTACTCATTGGAAACTGGCATCAAATTTTAGGTAGGGGTTTGTTTTGACTGCGAGGGGGGATTAGCCTCTTGCCAACCCCGGACCTCGCCCTCCGTCTTCGACACACGTAGGAAGGGCATAATACAAGCCAAAATCAACACCTAAAACTTATTACAATGCCATAATCTAAACGTTGTTTTTAATCACCTTAAAACATTAAAAACCGGTTAACATATTGTTTTAGGGGCCAATAACGTTAAACAATGTGGACTTAAAAGGAATGCCACTGAGGGTCCCACATTGCTTGGTCATGTTGCTGTCCTCGGAGGACGTTGCCAGAGACCACGTGCAAAATAACTACAATGTGAGTTGATGTTAGGTCTGTAGAAATGCCCCATGGCTGGGCATGTAATGCCATGCTAGAGGAGAAAAAAATTGCTGCAGGTGTGAAGGTATTGGTTTTTGAGTGCAGATTTGCAACGGCTAGAGCCAAAATATGAAAAGCTTGAGTAGGAGGCAGCAAAAACGTGTCAAGTGTTGGCAGTCAGTTGGACCGGTTGTTGATGGCCCACGTTGGAGATTGCTGGGAGGTCAGTTGTAGGGGCAGAGTAATGGAGCAATGTCATTCAAACAAAACGATCAAGGAAGGAGAAACGTAGTAGCAGGAGACCCAGTGCTAAGGGCTGACTAGGATGTAAACTGCAGGAGCAAACATTGAGCACACAGAATACATGCTAATACACACCATGCTCCACTATGTGCCAGACAAAATGCAGGGTTGCAGGATTAAAAAATGTGCACAGGTACACAAAAAACTGCAACAAGAAACCACGCAGCATGATGTTGAGTAGGAACTCAAAAAAAAGTTCACAGCTGAAAAAAAAAAAGTGCTCAAAAGGTGAGCAAGGTGTCACAACAGCAAACAACAGCATGAGCATTGGCAAGCGAGAGGGCCAGAGCACAAGAACAATGAGCACAACAGCAATGCTGAACAAATGAAGCAGTGGAATAAACACTGAGTTGCTTGAAACCCATGTTGAATGAGTTGCTCAAGCGTTTTAAGTTCAAGTGACCAAGCTGGACGTCTAAGAAACCCAATGGTTGAAGATCCAACAAACAAACACCGAAAAACTACAACGTAGGCACGAAAAATGACCATCCAAACACGAGTTAGAGACACCAAACAAGGTTGAGGATGACTCCAAAAGAATGTTGCAGATAACAACCCAATGTGAGCTATCAGGTAGTAATATGCCAAGATGGAACGAAAAGCACCTTTTCAAATGCAGGCCTCAAACTGAGCGATAGTGAGTGCCAAGAAAACTGATTGGTTCCTTGAAAACTGTATGTAAGAATAGGATTTGAGAACCACATGAAACTAAAACCAACGAGCATGACCAAACAGATCTGAAATAATAAAACACTCCTGAAATCAAAGTTGCAAGCAATAGCACAATCCATAGAATAACCATTACGACACACGCTGACAAGAGATCTCAAATATCACGTCGGAAGCACATGAAAACACTGCATAGAAATGCACGCAACTACATAGTGGAACAACATGGGATCCACAAGATTCCGCTCTGATACCATGAAAGAGGGTTTAAAATCCACAAGCGAAGGATCACGAGGGATGACGTGCACATCAACGTGTACGTGAGAACGAGATTAAAGCGTGAAGATATCTCAGGAGGAGCGAGCATCAAATGAATGTGCATGCAAAGATTTGAAACATGGGCAAAACCTGGTTAAGCCATAAAACTCTCCTCTATCTCATAGATCAAATGGGGTGTACATATAGGAGGTGCTGAGTAACCCCCAGTGCTGCAATCATGACAACTCAAGTAGAGAGGGGGAGTTACATTCCCAGAATAGAAGTGTAACTCCCAATGACACACATACATGATGACACTGACACACTGACGCGTAAGAGAATATCATAATGACCCCTAAATGACACATGGACCTACGATCTCACCTAAGTGAGATGATCACCTAATGATGTGGAAAATAATACACACCAACAATTATTGACTGCTAAGGGGGCATGTATAAATGAACCTCATCTGATATATACACATCCACTCGAGGGGCATGCTACTCCTATCATCCGATATGTAATCCATTCCATCTGCACTCCACAACCTACTGCATATCTTGGTCTCACTTAGTCTTTCTTACATTTAATTGTTACATGTCCACTTTATTACACATGCTCGATAGATATCTTGTATGTTATTATATTTTTCCATACACACATGCACGTTCATTTGCTTTCTAGTTGTGATGACAGATTCTACAGATCTACACATGTAGCACGAATGCTTAGCGTAATACCTATTACCAGTCCCACAAAGAACTCATGGGGGAATCCACTTTGTACACTATAGGTGTTATTGTTTCATTTTTCATAACACACTATTATATTAGATTATACACGCTTTGAAATAATTTACATCTTCCTAATATGCTAATGGGTGCTTTATGTGCAACATTTATCTTATCAGGTCTATTTGCTTCCATATTTGTCTTTCACATTGCTTGTCATTGCTTGTCATTTTTGCCACTATTTACAGGATTTTCCCTTTGTCTTGTGTGCACACTTGTATGCTTTCGGCCTTGATTGTCTTACGACATCATGAGTGATGTCCCATGTTTGAAACCCACTTTTCATGGTCTACACTAGTTATTCTTGTGCCTTAGCTTACACATTGTCTTCTTGCTTGCTAGCTTACATATTACATGCATGTTTGTATTTTATTTCACTAAAAATTCTAATACTATCCATGTGGTTTGCATGTGCCTTGGTTTCTACCAAACACACTACCTCCCCATGTAGGGAACAATTTCAACATGGCCTTCCATCCTTCTTTGGGAAGCATATTCCTTCAATGAAATTGCATGCACCCCAAACGAGGGGGGCATCATTTGGGTGAATTGGTCAACCCATACAACAATCTACAATTATAGTTCAACACAGTTCAGTTAATATAACATAGTCATAAGTCTCAGACAAGGATCCGAATTTGACTTGCATCCTTACTACAACACAAACACCAGCACCCAGACCAAGACAATAGCACCTTTGTGCCCTTGAAGTTTCTTAGACTCCTGTGACCAGAGGGAACTTACAAAACATCTTTCAGATACAACACAATCTACAATACTTCACACAAATTTTTTTGACAGGATATACAATCCTTTAGCTATCCATATATATACATCACACACTTATTTCCTACCCTTACATTGGGTTGGAATTGGATCTGATTTTTACACACCATCTGTAGTGGTGTTCCATACATCGCGAAGTGGTTAAAGGTTGGAGGATGACACCAAATCTTTTCTCCCTACACTTCTTCCATTTTTGGCATTGAGATCGCCTGAAAAAATCGGTCTTCTACATCATCTACATGATCCTTTCTACACTCTTTTCCTCATCACAGATCTTGCACATTTATATTTTTCACATTTTTCATATTTTTACCTTTCTTATACAATTTTAACACATTTTGATCAGAGAGAATGCGTTTTTGTGAATTTAAGCCCTATATCTGCTCTCTCACATGCTGTCCTCATGGGAAGTGGTAGTCACCTACCATCCATGGATTTTTTTTTCAAATTCATTGATCACATCTATTTTCAATCATTAAATATCATCCTTACATGTGGATAAATCAACTCTACACATGCATTTTCAACTTAAATGACTTGGCATTCATCATTATTGTTTTGGGCACTTGTAATCATCTCTAAAATATGTCTTTACAAGCCCTTATTTTAATCTTAGTCCACACTTTATCTTTTAGGAGATTGGGATACTTTAGCCATCAATTTTGAGTTATGGTTATCAAATACAAAAATCTTAAGGTGCTAATGTATGCTATCAAGAATTTACTCAACAATTCCTAAAGTGGGGGAACATGTAAACACAATGTCACACTTTTTTGGGTAATTATCTAGGGCATGGATTGCATAGTTACTTTCATATGATTCCTAGAGAAATTGCAAACTACTAATCAACTTTGAAGTCCTATGGATCTATCTTTGCTTTCCATCCATTGTTACTAAATAATGATCTTGTACTCTTTGTATCACAGTACCAAATTTACATGTGCTACATTGTCTGGAAAATAGTTTACCAGTCCCCAATGATGCCCCCATGTCTTTTCCAAAGGTGTTTGATCTCCTTGTACCTCTTCTTAACATTATATTTGTATCCTAGTTTACCTTACTTAAGCCATCTTATCTTTACTTTAGTCTGTATGCTTGAGGTTAATCATGAAATTAAAGCCTTGGAATCATTTGGCCTATAAAGTTACATAATCGCCACCCTTCCTAAGGGACAAAACAGTGATCATGTAACCATCGCCCTGCCTAGATAGTGGTCCTCTAACCATTGCCATACCAGGGAAATAATTCTATAATTTCCACCATGTACAAGGTGGCAGTCTGGTGAAAATTTTCCAAAAATCTTCATGCGTTAATTAGAAGCATTTTGCTTCACTTCATTTCACTTCTAGAACATGTTTCTCAATCATTTTATCTGATTTTAAGCTTGCTTGACTTATGGAAACATCTTCTTTCACTTGGGTTTTATAATTTTAACTACCCCTTCATGTTTTGATGTAGCACCCCATGGCTTCCAAGTGTGATAGTTCACAACCTAGCCAACTTTATATATAATCATCACTTCATTTAAAGAAAATTACCAGAGAAGTTTTTCATGTATTGTTATGTTATATTTCTATAATCCTGATAGAGATTACACAATCAAGATATATTCACTGTACATTGTTCTTCGTCTGCTTGCATTACCACCAGACTATCCAATAAGCCATTACTTGCTCCAACACCTTCTTCTAGCTTCCTCTGCATCCCCAGATCCCTAAACTCATGTGGACACAAAAGGTTAGAAAATAATAATGAGGGAACACAAAATTACACCACAACTGGATTTCCAGAGCACTGTAATTACCATGTTTGGGTTGTAATTGGGTTTCATAATTTCTAGCTTAATTTGATTGGGTCTATTTCTGTACTTAATTTTTTATTCATTTACTACTAGCTTGCATTAGATTTAGGCATTTATTTAAATATTTTATTAATCAAAACCTCTCGTGAGACTCTAATGGATGAAAACACTTTGAGTGCTTCTTATGTGTTCATTGAAAGTCAAAGTAGTAAAAGGAAATACATTTCTTTGGATGATTAAATTAGAATATAAGACTTACTAGGTCTTTGACAACATTGCTTTAATGATATTAGTTTCTAATATGTTGAGTGTGATATTAAATGTCCAATCCAAAACTCAATGTGAAGAACCCACCAACCAACCCATTATTCAAGATCATACTTATAAGGTGAACCATAGATATTTAAATGCTAACAATAATCAATCACCTACTAGGATACCTTCCCTTCCTTCTCATATGGTTATTTTTTTTATATTTCTTCAAATATATTTTATCCTTGCACCATGCTTCTCTCAATATCCATGTTCCTACTTCTTCTACATCCTCCATAGTTTATTTTTATGTTTTCTATAAATATTTTCTAGCTTCTTCAATTACATTTCAACTTACTTCCATTGTTCCCAATAAAAGATTAATGGAGAAGCTGAAAGCCATGATTATTAAATTGTGATGGAGCCATATAAATAACATGGATGAGCTATAACCATGGAGTAACCAATACACAATAAATAATCTCAAATAAATCTACAGTAAAACCTCCTAACAATATTCCAACAATAAAAGTAGATGTAAGAAGATATGAATTGACAACTCTTAGCAACATGGCTTTTAAGAGAGCATTAATTGCATCAAATATAAAAGTAGGTTTTATAGGGATTGGAATATGGCCTCTGAATAGAGATACATTGGTCAATGACATGTGCCCTAGTGATGCATTCAATGTTGAGCTAACATAGGAGGAAAAAATTGAGGAGAGAATTATGGAGATGGTTGGCTATAACAAAGATGAAATTAAACAATTTATTAGAGATAATGGAGAAGTAATCTTATAGAATGATGATGAAATCTAGAAAAATATGTAGTAAGATAACAACATGCTGATATAATTCAAAAATAAGAGGTGGAGGTGAAAAAGTTAAATCAGCAAGACATGAGAAAAAGTATAAGTCAGATTGGGAAAGGCAGTCAAGTTGGAATTCATGTTCAATTTGAAGAAAAGACACCATCTTTTGCAAGTCATACACAAGAACTTGTCACATCCGATGATAGGATGAGTATGCCAACACTAGTTAGCCAACCTGAATGGTTGAAATAATCTACTACAAACTTCAAGGGGATTCTAATAGACCTTTCCAATCAAGATATTTTTTATACCATGTCATCCCCTCCTCCTCACATGCCAAGTGGAATAGTACACTACTATGTAGATTGTAACACATGGAAAATTGCATATTATATTCAACTGGATGTTGCATATTTGGGGTGCTCACAAAAATTTATACAATACACAACAAAACAACCATGCAATGTAAATTCAAGAAACCATGTTGTTGGTTCAATGCAGAAATTTCTTAAGCCTCCAATTGAAAGGATTAATGAGAGATCAAAACATGCAAAAAGAAAGACTCTAAGGTTGAGCAGGCAGTCACAAATTCTCACATAGACCAACTACTTAAAAATTATTGACAAACAAGAAGCACAAAGGAAGGAAATAGAAGAGTTGAAAGCAAGAAAGAAATACCAATTCTAGGAGAGGAAGGCAAATAGAATAATTTCACATGAAAAAAGGGAAGCAATCAAACTCGAACAAAAAATTAAAAGGTAGAGGGAATAATGGGAGAAAGAGAGTATAGAAAAATAAATGTAAAGACAAAGACGATTGAGCAATATAGAAAATCCTATTCCTTCACAATATACAATTAGGATGGATTTCTACAACATTTACACTATGAATTTTCCAAATGTGGCCAATTACCAAGTGTAGACACCAATTTTTGGTACGTTTTCCCCCCATCATGCGTTCGATCCTCTTTGTATCATCTTGCACATACATACCTCTCTCCCCATTTGAATTCATATTTTTCTCTTAAATCCCATTTATCCTATCTAATTCCCATTTCCCATCTTAATCCCATTTTAATCGTATCTTTATTTTATTTTCCATAAACCACCCCTGATCATATTTAATCACTCATAAATCCATATATTACCCTAATATCTTCTCCTAACATTCCATTTATCATCCCTAGACACCAATTTACTCTCATTCAATGCATTTTTATCCTTTAACTACCTTTTATCCTCCCTATGTAACCCTAACCTGCCTAAAGAGCCCAAATCCCTAATTCTACTCCTTTAGGTCCCTTTTAATCAAGTTGATCACCATCTCCACTAACTAGTTCAAGGGTTAGCCATAGATGAAAGTGACCCATGTAGGTCACCTTAAACCCTATAATTATAGACATACCCCTCCTCTATTTTGGATGAAATTTTGAGAATTTAGTTCTTCTTGTGAGTTTTTCAATGTTTATTTTTCTTCTTTGGAGATGTGGCCATCAACTTGGATCTATTTTGGACATCTTGCATGCCATATTGGTAGATTTTAAATATGTTTCTTACTTATAATCCCACCATTTCTTTCTTGGATCCCTCACCTTTGTTTCATCATCCTCTTTGCATTAGTTCTGTAGGTATTTCAATTATCTTAGAGATTTTTCATTTATCAACCTTAATTGATCCTTCCCCAAAATAATTTTCCCATCTGTTTAATCCCCCCCAAACCCTAGATCTATCCCTGGTCACTGTCAACTTTTCCCAATCATCGTCAACCTAATTTTTAAATGCATTTTCATCTTCCTTATACACTTTTTGCTACCTATTTTTCAACCCCTAAAACATCTTAAAATTTATCATATTTCTATTCTTCATACATATCATTCCATATCTCATATTCACTACATTAGTTTCCATTAATCTAGACTAATCATCGTCAATTAGATTTACACTGACTCTATTTTTTTCCCATAGCTCATCTATCATTTGCCCTATAGTTTCCTTTAGTAATCACGTCTCTCTGTTTATTTCACATGTTTAGGAGCCCACATCTTGATTTTTGGCCCCATTTGTTGTCAATCTAGCTCAGTCACCATCAAATTGATCTGTTTCCCTAATAATTTCATGAGGCCTGTCAATATTCTTTCATCCCTTCTCTTTATCTAGTATACCAACTTCAGATCTAGATCCTCTCCATCATTCTAAAAGCATATTCATATTTTTCTTTGCATTGTTTCAATCTATTTTAGTCGATTTTGACTGTACCTATCAGTATCAGGTCACATTCGACCTGATCAGGTTTGGTTTCAATTATTTCATTTATCATTATCTAATCCTCATCTTAACATGTTTATCATATCCTATATCTCTATTTTATCTTGTTATATGCATATCTATCCATTACCTTTTCTCTATCTCTTTTATTAAAGTGGTTTAACATCCATCCCTATAAATTTATCATTTCTCCAAACTAACCTAGTCAGGAATCCCACCATCTTATCAACTAATCATTTTCATGTTTAGTTTATCTTTTTTGTGTAGTTTATCTAACTCACAACAGAAAGGATCTATTGTGCACATACCTTCATCTTCATCATAATCACATATCAAGAGGTATCCTTAAACCCTATCATAACTTATAGTTTCTTATTTTCTTATATTCCTTTCCATTAACTTGAAGCAGGAGTGGGAAAATTCAATCATCATTTTGGCATGCCCATTGTGACCACCCTTTCTCTTTGGTGAGTTGTTTATTTATTTAATTTCATATTCCTTTCTTTATTTCTAATAATTATACATGTAGGACTTCACTTGCTTGCATGCATGGTGGATTTTTTTCTTGGATCAACAACGTGTGTACTTAAATTAAAAACAAAACAAAAAGGAAACTAGTGTTATCCAGGTATTCCTCATTTTCCCCCCTATTTCCTCTTTTTACATATCTATCCATTTTTTTTGCATGATCCCATCAAATATAACATATAATTTTGGATTTAAAATGAAAAAATTCATGCTTTCTTGATAACATAGTATAATTAGGAGCTAATTCATTATATTCACACTCCTTCCACACACAACCAAACTCAAAAATCAATTTACACATCTAAAACATATTCTCCTAGGTGGGACTATTAGGATTTCATCACCCAATAGAATAGCCACCATGGTGTTCAAGCCGTGTAAGAATTTTTTTGATTATCATTATAAAGGCTAAGAACCCAACACCCTTATCACAGTAGTGTGTGAAGTGAGGGGGTAGGCACTAATACCAATACATGTACTAGTAATCCTCACTAATTTTTACCTCACGTACCTTCAGGTATATCAAGGATGCCATCCAAAATAACTTGAAACCATTCTTAGATTGGCCACTTCTTAGGTTCCATTTGAGCCCCATTCTTTTTCTTTTTAACACTTTTCTAATAAACAAGATAACTAACATTTTTTTGCTTGATTTTCTTGTCATATTAAAAATCAACATAAGTTATTGTTTGTTGTTTCATGTTAGTTATAACTCACTCTCAAGCCAAAAAATGGATTGAGAAACTTCTTCCAACAACATACCTACTTCCAATAATATTTCCCAACAAACTTATGCACTCACCATTGTTTCCTCTACACCTATGATCACCACACCTTTGGTTTCCCAACCTATTATTTCTATGGTCCCTTCTCATGAGATGCACTTGGTAGAGGTATATTGGAGGTGTCCCCCTCATATAAATTTGGTAATTGTCCTCATTTTGAAACTAACTTCTTTTCTCTATCACCATTATGTTCCCTCTAAACCACTGACACCCCCATCTACCACATCCTTAGGATCCTTTGGACCTCCCACTATTCCTCATGGGTGCATGGAGTTTCAAGAGATTCTTGAAGCTAATCTCATTTCTCTTTATGGTTATATTTCTTATAAGGCTACCCATATTCCCATCATTGTGCCTCCCCTTTAACAACTATATTCCTATCCTTCGCATTCTAAATCCACTAATGTCCTTACTTTTCAGATTTTTGTTTTCTTCCCAATGGCTATGAATGAATTAACAATGGATCAAAATGAACATGTCCCCCATCACTCTTCCACCATGATCCCTAAATATCATCAATCCACTCAATTGGTGGTACCTTATTCCACCAAAATTATCTCACATCAATACTACCCCTATATCTTTTTTCCCCATCACATCATCATCTACCATGGTTATCATTAGCACCCCTACTCAAACCCATCTAGAATCCCATTTACTTATTCCAATACCTGAGAAGCATATCTCCAAGCTTTGCACCCATCTCTACATCTCAAGTAAATGTTAATGTCATCATCTCACAACCCTAACCTTAAAAGTCTACTCAAACTCATCAATATCCACTCTGAAGTGTCTTTTAACACATGTTCCCCAATTAAACTATCCAAACATATCAACCATATCACACACTACATCCTAACTCACCCATATGCAATCTCAATCTAATATACCCATCTCTCAACACCAACAAACACAATCCTATCCCTATAATTACATGTCCCTTCACAACATCCTATCTCCTATTTTATGTAATCACAAGCATTTAAACTATATTCCACCTTATCAGTCACCTCCATAGACTAATACATATCCTCAATAATATCAATATCTCATCCTACAACCCAACCCATCACACTTTTCATAATCACCAAATCTCATCAATAAATCCCTCATCCTTCACACATTCCAATGACCCCATGTAAGTCTTTGATAAGTTAGAATGGTCAATCTTAAAGCCACTACTTTGGGTCCTAAAAGCACATTCACTTATCAAAAATTTATACAATGAGCCTATTAACCCATAAGTTACCCATCAAACCTTATCCTCCACACTAGGAACTCCCCAAAAATTCTAAATTCTATAGTAAGGAGGACCCAAAACAACACCTTCGTGCCTTTAGGAACGTATGTTACTCTTATCTCTCATGACTAAGACCTCATGCTTCGCACCTTCCCCATGTTGTTGGTTAGACCCTCTTTGGACTGGTACAATGGCATTCCAAAAAACTCTCTCTTCTCATTCACCCAACTTGCACATCTATTTTTATAACATTTCTCAATCAATATTACATGCAATATCACCTTTACCAACCTATATGCCATTAGACAATTTGATGATGAATCCATCGATATATTTCGTCGCTAGGTGGCATGACATCAGTCAACCAGCTATCCTTTCTCTCTTCCCCAAACTGAAGCTCATCGAAACTATTCTCTAGATCATATGTGAAAGTATATCTCATCAACTCTTCAAATCTAATCTTTTCAAAGTTTTGAGGAAGCCTTAACCATGGCTCACAAACTATAACTATCGTGCCCTTGAGCAAGGTCATGTCAAGCTTCTGCTCCAACAAGCCAAAAATCAAAACTCATTAAGTCACTCTACCCATAATGAAAAATATAAAAATGTAGTCAATGTCATCATAGTCAAATATTCTTCCACATCTACTTCGCATACCAAGCCTCCACAAAGGGATCCTATACCAACTTCTGACTAGACTCCCCTCATAGAAAATCATGTAGTTCTATATTCAACAAACTTATGGTTGTGTGCATCTCATCCAACTTCACCTCATATTTGACCCATTGATGATTGACGGATCCCAAACCCACATGGTACCACGAAGATCACTATTATAAACATCATAAATTTTACGGTCACGATATTGAAAAATTGACACACCTTCAAAGAATCCAGTACAATGAATTATAGAATCATGGTGACCTTTAATTTGACAATCCTAACACTTCTCCTAACCAACCATTTGATGTATTCAAATAATCCCTTCGTTGATCATCCACCATAAATAATCAAACTAATCCCCTGAGATATCCCAAGCACCTAACACCTACATGATCAATACTCTAAATCAGGTTTCAACATCACCACCCACATCTATTGTCCTCTTATCTACTGTATCTACACCTATCATACCCACATCTATTCTCCCCTCATCTAATGTATCTATATTTATCATACCCATGTTTTTTGCACCCATGTCAGCATCTACCCCTACATCTACAATCTTATCCACATCCACACCTATCCCTATATCTACTATATCCACATCATCCCCATCTAGTACACTGACATATGTTATACCCATATCAATCCCCACATCGATCTAAATATCTACACCTACATTTATAGTCTTATCTACAATTGCACCCGTATCTTCACCTATCATATCCACCATTTCTGCACCTATTAAACCTATCTCTATCGTATCCTCATCCAATACATCAACATATATTATCCCTACACATATTATACCCACATCCATCCCCATACCTATATCAACACCTATATCTACACCCATCCATATATATACACCTACTTCCACACCCACATCTACAACTATGTCCATACTCACATCAACATCTAAATCCATGTCTACATCTATACCATCCTTTAAAACTCCTACCAAGAAAACATCGTCCTTTGATCCCATCATAAAGGATGTCCCAATCCCATCTTCATCTCCAATAACTAGCATCACTTATGTACCAATACCTCCAAGATCCATAGAGTCTACAACTCCTAATAACATAAAATGTGTTATCCAAAACCCACTTCCATCTTCAATCCAGACAAAATAAAAATCATCTGATTCTGCCTCGAAGGATCCCCTGATTGAAATCATTGTAATCCCTGCCAAGGGTAAAAATTCATAGAAAAAACCTAAGAACCTTGGCATTCTTACTCAAAAATATCTCACTCATCTGCATAATAAATTGGAGCTTCCTTCTCCAAATCCCCACCAATATAAGAAATCCAACATTCAATATTCTATCTTAGGGATTTTTCGACACTAAAATTTTCCTCCGTAATTTATATTTCATTAATGTATGTATTAGGAATAGGATGTTGTTAAGTATAATTAGTAGTGGCGTTCGATAGAAGATGACGATGCTATCAGTACAACACCACCAATAAAGTATAGTATGATAATATTCAAAGTTTTGGAAGTAGAGGCGGATCCCTACACTCTACAAGCTGAGGAATTATGTAATGGTATTTCAATTCATGATGTCTTAGTCGATGGAGGTGCTGTAGTTAATGTAGTGACCGAGTCTGTAATGAATATGTTGGGTTTAAATATTAATCACCCCTCAAAACTTATGTTAAGGTCATTAAATAAGGGAATAACTAAACCAGAAGGTGTTGTTTCAATGTGGAAATATCTGTCATGGGTGTTGTATGTGTGGTAGACTTCCAGGTGATGAAGAATGGTACTGTTGCATACCTAATGTTGTTGGAAAGGCCATGAATAAGGAGAGTCCATGTAAGAGATTAATGGAATGAAGCCTTCATGTCACTTGGACTTGGAAGAGAGAGGGTGAAGATAAATATGATCCATCAGCATCATAAGCAGAACCTGTGAATTCAAGTGATGAAATTGATGATTAGACATCCTCTGATTACTCTAGTACTAGTGAAGTGGACATAGAAGATGAAGAAAGTGAGGTTGATGTTTCAATCATGGATATCCTTCCAGTCACACTGACTCATGAACCCATAAAATTATCTGAATAATAAATTGATGGTCGTCTCCAACAAATAAAGATTGGTGATGCTGTGATGGAGAGTGAGAAGGAATCCTACCTCTAACTCTTTCGAAGGTACATGCAATTATTCACTTTCGATTACAAGGAACTCCCTCAAGTAATTTGGGTAGAATATTCTATTGAGCTGGTAGATGGTGTTAAGCCCATAAAGCAAATGCCATATAGAATGAATCCTAATTTCTCCAAGATTGTAAAAGAAAAAATAGATAAGTTGTTTGATGTAGGATTCATATTTTCTGTGGAGAAATTGGAATGGGTTTCTCCCATTGTGATCTCAATAAAAAAAGGAAGCTACACATTTATGTTGATTACAGAAAGCTCAACAAGGAAAAAAATAAGGATCATTACCCTCTTCTATTCTTAGATCAGATCTTTGACGAAGTAGCTGGCCAAGAGTGCTATAGTTTTACAGATGGCTATAGCGGATACAACCAAGTTCGTATAGCAGAGAAAGATCAGATGAAGACTACGTTCTCCACTCCTTGGGGAAAGTTTTATTATAGAGTTATGTAATTTGGGTTGTGTAATGCTCCAACAACATTCCAGTGCTTGATGAATATGGTGTTTGAACCCTACATTGGAAGCTTCATCAGATTATTCCTAGATAAATTTTTCATCTATGGGAGCAAAATGGACCACCTGCACCAGATGGAGACAACATTTCAAAGGTTAGATGAAGCACAAGCCTCACTAAACCATACAAAGTGTGTCTTTGGATGTAATAAAGGCATTTTGTTAGGGCATGTTGTATCCAGAGATGACATTGGTACCAATCCTAATAAAGTTTCAAAAATCAAAGAGTTGCCATTTCCTATGAATAGAAGCATGTTGAGATCATTTTTAGGCCATGTGGGTTACTATAGAAGGTTCATCAAGAATTTCTCAAAGATTTTTATACCCACTAACCTAGTTATTGAAGAAGGATGTTACTTATGAACTCGGAAAGAAGGAACATGAAGCTTTTGAAAAACTAAAGGAAGATTTTGTGTCTTCGCCTATTTTAAAGAATCAAGACTGTAGAAATCCATTCATTGTGTATATTGATGCTTCAGATGTAGCACTAAGAAGTACTCTGAGCCAAAATGATGAAAATGGGAATGATCATCCAATTTACTTTGGGAGCAGACAAATGAACAGTTCTGAGGTAAATTATACTGCAACTAAAAAAGAGGCTCTAGCTATCATTTTTACTGTAAAGAATTTTAGAAATTACTTGGTAGGGAAAAAATTTACAGTTGTAACAGATCATCAGGCTCTAAAATATTTTGTAAATAATCCTAACATATCAAGAATGATAGAAATATGGATAATTTTACTGCAAGAATTTGAATTTGATATTATAGATAGGCCAGGAAAGAAGCATGTCAATGTAGATGCACTCTCTCTCGAGTATGATGGTTTAGGTTCATGTTGTGATGATGATGATTTCCCAGATGCAACATTGTTATCCCTTGACACAATCCCTAGTGAATACATAGATATTTAGAATTATTTGAATGATTTCAAGTTTCCTGATGGTGCTAATGCAAATACTAAGAGGAAGATTACTCAAGCCAGTCATCCATTTTCTATTATGCATGGATTATTATTTCGGATAGGGCCTTATCGACAGTACAAGAGGGAAGTTGTACATGATTAAGGTAAGAAGCTAATTGAAGAATTCCACAATGGTATATGTGGAGGACACTTCTATGGACAATTTACAGCAAGAAGGATCTTGGATGCAGGAAATCACTGGCCCACTCTTTTTAGAGATTGTTATAATTATTGTAAGACATGTGATATTTGTCAAACACATGGGAACCATAAGACTTCATCAGCTCCATTATGCCCTATTATTCCACTTGCTCCCTTTAAAAAGTTGGGAATAGATATTGTAGGTTCACTTCCAACTACCCCACGCCAAAATAAGTATATTGTAGTTGCCACAAATTATTTAACCAAGTGGGTTAAAGCTAGGCCCTTGAAAACAACTTCCATGGATGAAGTGGCAAGGTTCATGTATGAACACATTGTCACCATATTTGGTTGTCCATTAAAAATTGTAACAGATCAAGGAAGCCACTTCATTAATGAGGTGGTAGAAGCTCTGGTAAACAAGTTTTCTATTAAGCACAGGAAGGAAACAACTTACAAGCCAAGCAAAAATGGACATGTGGAGTGAAATAATTATGTATTGTGTCAAATTATAGCAAAATATGTAGCTTTGTAGGTACATAAGTGGGATAAAAGGATTCATGCAGCATTGTGAGCATATAAGGAAGCATTAAAGTCAACAACAAGATACTCCCCATTTCAGTTGGCTTATGGCATCGATCCAGTTCTTCCTATTGAGTTTGATATTCCCACTGTGAGAATTATGAAAAATGAAAGGATGGATGAAAGTGATTCGGTAAAGGAAAGGTTGGTACATCTTCATTTGCTAGAGGAAATGAGGGAAATAGCAAAGGATAAAATCTATAAGAAGAAAATGAAGCAAAAAGAGTACTTTGATCAAAAGATCCTCTGGTCTCCATTTCAGGTGAATGACTTGGTCATAGTATATAATTCTTGATACAAAAAGAGGAGGCATAGAAAAATTCTTCCCAAATGGATGGGGCCCTACAAAATAGTCATTGTGCATGAAAATGGTACATATCGACTAGAGGAATTGGATGGTTCTCCCATTACGAAATGGGTCAACCATGACAAGTTAAATATTTTCTAGGCACCAGCTTCAAAATGTCCATAATAATCTACTCTGAGGATAGAGTAGAAGCTAGGGAGAGGGAAGATGTTGACACTAAAATTTTCTTCCGTAATTTCCATTTCATTAATGCATGTATTAGGAATAGGATTTTGTTAAGTATAATTAGTAGTGGTGTTCGATAGAAGATAACGACACTGCCAGTATGATGCCGCCAATAAAGTGTAGTATGGTAATCGTCAAATTAGAATAGGAATGTTGTGGTAAAAAGTAAATATTTGTCGTAAGTTGTCTAGTAATGTTAAAATGCCAAAGTTAGGGTAAGTAGAGAAGTAGGGTCTACATGATTACGAATTAGAAATATTATATTTGTTATAAGGACAAGGAGTGATGTCATAAATATTTTGAGTATTTTATTTGTAAAAATTCTAAAAAGGTGGAACCCATGTGAGATGATAAGGTACATCTTATCTTAAAAGATAATCCTACATGTAAAGGTAAGAGTTTAGGCATGGAATATGATTGGCTGGAAGATATTTCCTATCATATCTTAGAGATAGGGTGGATAAGCCTCAATTTCAATAAATAGAGAGGCCGCCCCCTCTCATTTATCATGGAATAAAGTTGTAATAATTATTTTATGAATAAAGGATTCATTGTGAAGGTGTGTTAAGGAAGCCATCAAGATGAGTAACAGTGAAGTTTCTCCTATAACTATTGTTGGAAAACAAATGGAGTTGGTAAAACTTGGAGTAATTCATGGGTGAGATTGTAACAATTTCATATTAATAATATATTTTACAATTGTATTTCAGATTTTTCATCATTCTTTTATGTCATAGTTTGTGGCATTCTTTTGTTATGTCTGCTATTGTGTTTCCAGATTACTACCACCAAACCAAAAGCTGTGCATTATTGAAATAATCATAGCATGAGGAGTTCCCGGTGAAATATTATTAGAGTGCCAGATTGGTGTTGAAAGATTCCTAAATCTATTTTGGGGCTATGTCCTTCATCCAAAAAATCCATCACCAATAAATTCTAATCCAAATCATCCACACCTTATGTTAAATCTAAAACTAAAACCAAGTCCCCCAAAAAATATCACAAGAGTAAGGCACCACTATTGCCTTCATCTTCTTCTCCCAAGCATAACCCATCCACAATACACACGACTCCTTCAAAAAATCCCATCGGATCCTATATTGAAATCCTTCAACATCTCATCTAAGCATCTGCAATCACCCTCACTCCTATCAAATCCTTCGAATCATGTGGTAAAGAACTCACATGGTTTGATTATAATGCCATTTGCGCTTATCATCGTACCCCCAAAGATGACACTGAACATTATACGACCCCCCAAATCCTCATCAAAAATATCATAGAAGAGGATGGCCTTCCCATTGAATAAGATCACCCTCTTCCATCTACTAGTTCATCCATATCCAAACACAATCCTCCAATTAAATCTATACCTCCTAAGGCCTCTAAATCTCCTTCTCCATCCAAATCCTTTTTCACAATCCCATCACCTAACACTACCTCTTCTAAAGAAGGTCCCCCTCTTTTCATCAGTGTTGTTCATATCGCCAATCACTATCGACGTCATGATCCCAAACCATCTACCCAATATTAACCAAATTTTGGCATCGCTGTTCCCTCTGGCGAGCCTATCCCATCTTTATCTTCATATAAGGCTAAGGTATCCATCCTAGCCGCTCCATGTACTTAGAAGTTGGCTTCCATCAAACAAATTATTATAAAGAAGCTAGATCAGGTTCCGATCAATATTTCTCTCTCCGAGCTCATCTAAAGCTCCCCCAATTATTGACAAGCTCTCATCGAAGTCTTGCAACACATCCATATCACCACATATGAGACCCAACCTTTCATGGACCTTGTTGAAGCTATCACAACTTTCACTGCCATCTATTTTGAAGACTCTAAAATACCAGAAATCTTACTTAAAGATAACAGTATCCCTCTTTTCATCACCATCCGCATCAATGAAACCTTTATTCAATGATCCATGATCAATAATGGTGCAAGCATCAACATCATCTCATCCCATACCTTCTATCAAATTAAAATTTCCAACTCCATTCTCGCTCAATCACCTGTAATTATTTGAGCCTTCAATGAAGTTTTTGCCCCTATATTGAGAACAATTATTATCCCCATCCATGTCGGTGAAAAACTCCTCCACTATCTCTTCTACATTTTTGTGGGTGAGTTTCAATATAATTTCTTACTTGGACGCCCATAGATCTGTGCCATGTGTTGCGTCCTGTCCACTCTCCATCACTACATCAAATATGAACATGAGGGGAAAATCCATACACTCTTCATTGATCTTCCTCCATTTAAAGCATGCCACATAACTTGTTGACCTAGTGATGTGATTATTCTTAAGCCAAATCTATCTTTTGAACCATCTACTAGCTCATCTGTGCCTACATCCAAGATACCTAATGACGAATCTCTTGACATTATACTACAACTTCTTTTAATATAGGAGTATCAACTCCTCACCCTCAATTCTCTCCCCACACCCATTTGACTCAATAGAATCGACAAAGCTCCTATGTATCAACCTAATGTCAGGGATATCATTTCCTTTGGTCCACCTCACCTCAAAACCAATCTTATCTATGGTGGCATCGATCTCCCTTCCTCTCACAATGACAATCAACCTCACACTAGACCGTATACCATTAGATTCAAATTCCTCTACAATAAAGCCTTCACCTATACCTACCTCCACCGTTGCACGTGGAAGGGATTTCATCTTGGATGTTATGAACAAGGCATGCACAATCTTATCATCGACCAATCCCGCAAGCCTGATGAGAATTTTAGAATTGGTTTTAAATAACATCCCGCTGATTCTCTCATGCATTATTCATCTACATCCCCCATGAACATCGATCCATCATTAAATCCTTCTCCATCCAATGACCCCACGGATACAAATGACATTGTGTGTATTTCTTCTATCTTTTTTTTAACCTCCACGATCACATTAGGATTGGTCACTTATCAAGTTGATGGTGAAACTAGGTTCCTTTCTCTCCGATTTCACAACATGGTAGAGGAGGACTCCCCTACCATTGATATTATTCAATGCAGAGATGAAAAATCCATTATTTCCTATATGGGGGAAGAATATTCCCATGTTCATAAGGCCTTAACTCTGAACACATCCACCCTCCTCAATGAATCCACTATCGACATCAACATAGGGACTCCACAAGAGGCCCACATCCTCAAAGTTGGTAAATATATTGATCCACTTGAACTATACTCCTTTACCTCCTTTCTTTCTAAGCACATCCAAGCCTTTGCATGGTCGTATGCTGACATGTTAGGACTTGATCCCAACATTTTTTCCCACAACACCATCATCATCCCTAATGCTAATCAAATTAAGTAGAAGCTATGCCACAGGCATCCTCACATAGCCCTCTTTGTCAAAGAGAAATTACAATGCCTTCTCTCCACCTATTTCATCATACCTATCGACTATTCGTAATGGGTTTCTAACATTGTGGCCGTTGCCTAAGCCTTCAGAAAGATCTAAATTTGTACTAAGTTTCAAGATTTAAACTTCACCTTCCCTAAAGATGACCTTCCCCTTCCTAACATTGATCAACTCATTGACCTCACCACTTTCCACGAGATGATTTCTCCTATAGATGGTTTTTCTAGATACAATCAAATCCTCATTGCGCTAGAAGACAAACATAATACATCTTTCATCACCCTTTGGGGAACCTTCTGTAGACATTTATTTTTGGATATAGCGCGCCTCAATCATCTTGCATTCATGCTACTTCTATTCTCCCAACTCTTTCTCTTAAATTACATGAAATCCTATCCATTTTCTTAATTAATTATCAAATGGGCCCCATGTAGACCCATTTGATAATTCAAATTTTTGATATTATCTCCGTCTTCTATAAATTATTAATTCATGAGTATTGATATACACATCTGACACTCTTTTCCTAAATTCAAAAGGTAGAATCTATCATCGCACCTACCCAGTCCCACATGTTCCCCACTTAAGTCAAAATTAAGTTCCCACCTAAGAATCAAATCCCTTCAAATTATTAAATTATTAATCCCACCCATGAAGTCAATAATTCCAAAATCCCCCTATCCGACAAAAAATCAAAAATCAATAGTTAAAGTGAGCACACAGCTTCACTATTACACCTAATCATGTCCCCACTCCACATCACACCTTTTCTTTTTTTTCACATCATTAACCCTACCATCAAATTAACTCTTCATCATGTCCTCTTAATCAAAATTGCCTTTGCAAATTATGGTTATTCGTTAATCCTCTATTTTAATCCAAATTCAAATTATAAATACGAGCCTTCTCCCTCTCAAAAGGGAGAGGAATAAATTCAAGTGAATGCTGTGAGATTTTAGTCATTTTATAATATCATTATTATTCTATCTGGGTGATAACACGTGGGATTTCCTTGACATTCTGCTCATGATTTGGGTTCATGTAATGAGATTCATGTTGCACGCATCAGATCGGTAATTTTGTTTGCATATCGGTACCATCTAGGTTCATTTATTTATCAACTTGTATGTTATTGTTTTGGATGCTATTGTACTATTATTCTTATCGCACGGGGGCTGATAGCCACCGAGGAAGTTAACGCTTCCTGGATCTGATTTGTCAAGAAGCCCCCACATTAAATTTCTAATCATTATTTTCCTAGTGTATGTGAGCTACAGGTTTTCTGGGATCACATCGAGGACTTTGATATCAACTTTACACCCATAGCATCCATCATCATCTCCAAGGCATTAAGCCCTTGTATACTCGACGTGGTTTTGTGTTTCTTGATTACTCGTACACTCATCTAGACAGGAAGCTAGAAGCGCAGGTCAACATTTGGCACGCCCGGTGGGACCAGATCCAAGATCTAGTCATTTTATTTTGTTTGTTTTGTCCCTTTATTCGTCTCGTGTAGGTTTCGTGAATATCACGGTTATCATTTTCACTTATTTAGATATATTTTGCGCGTATCATGTTTTAGACTAACATATTTACAAGGTTTTCGTATTGACTTCGCCAATTAAGTATCTTTAGTTGTTTTTGTCTTTTCCATGAGGTAAGTGGTTTTTTTGTCATTTTGAATAAGGTTATTGTTTAATTTGTTTATGATAATCATAAAATTTTATTGTTATATTCAATATAGGAAAGCATATAAATATTAAAATAAACTAAAATAAAATAAAAATATAAAAAAATATAAAAAACAAAAAAATCCTAAGCTACCCCATCTTACTCCCCTTCCCCCTAACTATCTCCTCACCTCTCCACTCAGCCAGCTCGGCCACCTCCCTCACCAGCTCCAACGAGGTACCCACTCCCTCCGGCCTAATCCTGTCCTCCACCCATCCATGACTCCACCGAGCCATCTTTCTTCAACACTCCCCATCTCCAACATCTCCCTTCCTTGTCCTAGACTCAACTCCTCTCCACCTCCCTCATCGAATCCATCGAGTCACCCACCTCCCCTTCCAACTACCTATCGAGCTATTCTCTCCACCCGTCTCTAACGCAAACCCACTTCTCTTCACTCCCACACCCTGAGCTCTCCACTGCAGCCTTCCCGAGATCCACTCTCCTCTTCCCGTGTTACATCATGTTCACTTGTCTCCCACGCAGACCCAATTCTCTCCACTCCCTTGCTCTGGATCGTCATCATTCACATCTGCCTCATTTGGAAGGCCCGGTAAACCCTCGTCTTTGATCTCCCCATTGAGATTTTCCTGCAAGCAATCTATAGGAGCATTTTCCTCACCTTCTTCCACTCCTCACATGGCTTCCACACAGTAGCCCAACATCTTCCCTGAGCTATTCCTCTGCCCACACGCCCATCCAACGCATCCACCAACCCTTTTCACCCCTCACGCATTGACTCATCCACTGTCACACCTTCCTCTCCCACATCTTCCCACCCCTCTAAACTCTGCTTCAAATCACTCAGCTCGACCCTATACCAGTTAATTTTTTATATTAATCAGGTAATTAATTACGATATTAGTGGCTTACTTAAGCTTTAATAAGGTTAATATTTTCATTGTTAGTTAATGAATCACGATTTGTTCATTATAAGTCATAGGATAATTGTTTTACTTGCTATCTAATTATTTATTATTTGTCACGTCAAATTTATCTGATATTTATTTTATCTACTTGTTAATCAGTTACAATTTTTTAATTAATTAGGATTCATAAGGAAATTGTTGTTACTAGTTAATTAGCTACGATTTATTGACTAGAATTCCTACAATAATTATTTGAGCATAATTATTCTGTTGTTAGTTACTTAGTTAATTAACACTCTTAAGTAAGATCATCATATTAGGATAGTTATTGTGTTATTATTTTACCTTTTATTGATTCAAATAATTACTTTTGTTATTAAATCTGTAATTAGACCTTTTGGTTAATATCTAACAACGTCAGAACTCCAAAATTACCTTTCTTATTTGATCAAACACCTCCACTAATTGTCTTCTCTAATTTGTAGGTGAATTCCACAACATTATAACCACGACATTACACTACCAAAGATAATCGTTGAAACAAAAATACGCCTAAGTGCTCTTTCACCAGACTCTTCCTGTACTTATGTATGGCGCAATTTCAGATTACTCAAACATTCTCGACAATTGATCATTGGTTTTAGATACCACGTTATCAAGCATAATCCAATAGTGTGGGAATGCGTTCTCCATGGCTTCATTAACATATGTTGTTGTTTCCTCTCTTCACAACTTGTCACCTGATTGTTCGAAGCATACTCCTTGTTTGTTTCAACTTTCTGTCAAATAAAAAGGAAAAATGATATACATGTATTCTTTAGTTTTCTCTATTTTCTCTTTTCTGCATTGTAATTTCCCATTCCTGGTTGATTATCAACATCGAACTTCATATTTTGATTTTTGGAGTAAAACGAACCTGTGCATTCTGCTTGCTCACATAGTGTAACTAGAGGTTTAAGTATTTGCATCACACTTATCATCACACACTACCTGAAAATTCACAAATTAATTAACACATCGAAACATTCATTGCAACTGGTTCCTTGATTGGTATTTGATCACCCAATCGAACTGTTTCAGAGATTTCCCAGGTATAAATTACCTGAAACCAAACATAGTTTACTTTCTTCTAGGTCCTCTTTCAGCCATTTTATTTTACACACGTTCTTGATTTAAAAAAAAGAAAAAAAAACTGTTTGTCTGACTTGTTTGTTAATATAGCAATGATTTCCTTTTTATGCTCATAATCACTCGATCCACTGCTAAAAATATGGAACACAACCTCGCCACACATAGTGCTTTATCCCAATCAATCACTACATCAAGAACTTCATCATCCGTGTTTCTTCCTATCTCACTCATAGGCACCCATCCTCTCACTAATATTCATCATTCAATACCTTTCGCCCACACTATGGCATTAGAACAACATTCCATCCCATCTAGGCTAGTCACTCCTCCCTTTGTTAGATCAGAGCCTATTGGTACCTCAGTCTTCCCTCTTGGAGACCCAGAATTCAGACAAATTCTTGACACCAGCCATGTGTCCCTTCAAGACTATCTTTTGAGAAGATACATACACCTCCCTCTAGATGGCCCACTACTTCAGCAAGTCTATCCTTATAATACTGGTTCTGACATTCCTCAATCTATAGACTTACATGATTTTGCATCATCCTCCACTAACCCATCAGCACACCAGACCACCAGGTAGTTACACCCATTCCACCCAATCTTCCTCACATCAACATGACTATTGTAACTGCTATCCCTACCACTACAACAACTACGATGGTCACTGGTACCTCCATTCAACCATCCCATGTGTCAAATCCCTTATCCAGACAACAAATTCCTACTACATCACAAGCCTATACCCTCACTTCTCAACTTCCTCCAACCATACCTTTGCAACATACAGTGTCATTTCCAGTTTATCAACCCACATACACCCACATTCCCACTCAACAGTTACTTCCACAACCTCCACAATCTCAACAATCACACCATGCCCCTATTTCTCACCAACACACATTCTATCAGCAACCACCTCAACTATCACACATAGCTTACACTCACCCATATCAAATTCCTCAGGTACCCACACATACGAAAATTCAACCACCACCTTTCACTACTCAATAGACACTTCCAAATGACCCCATGCAAATATTGATAGGCCGGTTAGTCAACCTAGAAGCTGCTACGTTAGGGTCCAAAGTCACATTGTCTTATGAACAGATATGTAATGAACCCATCCATCCATCCGTGCCCATGAAACCATATCCTCCACACCGGGAATTGTCAAAGTTCACCAAGTTTAACACCAAGGAGGATCCCCAACAACATCTCAGAGCATTTAAGCATACATGTTATCTCATTGCACATGACCAAGACTTGATGCTTCTTACCTTCCTCATGTCTTTGGATGGTCCCACCTTGGAGTGGTATAATAAAATTCCCCAGTACTCCATATTTTATTTTTCCCAGCTTGCACAATTATTTCTTGAACATTTTTCCATTAATATCGCGCGTAAAATAACTATCAATGCTTGTACACTATCCGCCAATTCAAAGATGAATCCATCATGGATTTCATCGCACGATGGCACAATATGATAAATCAATTGTCTTTTCCACTACCTCAAACTGATCTCATTGAGCTCTTCGCGCGCTCTTGCGCCAAGCATATTTCCTGCACCTTACAAATCCAATAATTTCACACTTTCGAAGAGGCTTTTACTATGGCGCGCAAGCTTGAGACACGTGCCTTGGAACAAGGGCATTTAAAATTGAAGACCAATAAGCTAAAAACTAAATTTGTCAGATCGTCCATATCAAATTATAAATCAAAGACAACTTCCAATGCCGTCATTGTTAGATCGTCTCCTACCCCGACATATACAGTGACTCAACAACGATTCACATGGCCAATGCCCAATTATAATCCCTTAGGAGAATCATACAGCGCCATCTTTGACAAGTTGATAACAACACACTTGTTCACACTACCACCTATCCAACTTGTTAACGAATCTAGGCCATGACCTGTGTGGTATGGAGAGGACCACTATTACAAGTATCATCAAGTCCGAGGACACGACATAGACAAATGTCGAACGTTCAAGGATTCTGTCTAAAGGCTTATTGATCAAGGAGAACTTCAATTGGATAACCCAAATGCCTCATCCAATCAATATTTAGATATTTTTAAACAATAATTTCCAAATCATACGCCCACATCCATAAACCAGACTGCTCCTACTTTTGTATCTCAAACCCCTGAGACCCACACCATAAACACTATCCATGTCAATGATAAAAGTCCAATTTCCCCCACAAGTTTACCTTCTTCATCAACCATTACATCAGTCCCCTATGATACATTATTTACATCCCCAAACACATCAAAATTCATCTCTTCATCAACATCAGTTACATCCATGCCTATGTTAGCACCCATTCCTATACTCACATATTTCTCAACACCTACCGCCCTCTCCTCAGATGCAAATATCACTTCTGTATCATGGCCTCTTACATCTACTCCATTAAACTCAATCACCTTGTCAGAAATTATCCCACCTCTACCTGTTATCTCGTCCTTAGCATCTCTTCTAATCCCTCTTTCTGCACTTCTACCAACACCTACAACATCTACTATTTTACAATCACCTATCTCATCTCTCTCTTCCACAGCCATGTCATTACTCAATGACTTTTGGCAAACATTCCAACATTCCTTGATTTCAAGTTATCATCCCATTTCATCTATACCATTAGACACTCACACATCGGCGCAATCCCCACAAATATCCACTTCAATATCTCCAGATCCTCCTGTAGAGATTCTGGTCATTTCCTCTAACAATCCATATTCATATACAAGACCTAGACCCCCATTTCCCAAGCATTCTCTTTCCCATCCTTGGCCAAAATTAGAACTCACTATTCCTGATAAAAGCTCCTCGGAACCACATCTTCTCCTTCTATTTTAGGACCACACCCCTCGTCCTCCTCTTCCATTTTAGGAACCTTCCCTTCACCAATAACACATACTACTACTAGAATAATGCAACCACCCTTTTTCAACTGATATCTTAAAACAAATTCAAAGGCGTCTATGTCTTCCACTACTATCCCGCATCAACCACATTCATCTTCCTTTTCCAAATCCAAAACAACGTCCAAAGACATTATTACATCACCACCTTCCCATGCATCCTTCCAAAGTTCTTCATCGATAACACCAGGTTATTATACCACTATGTTTCACCAACTACTCCAAGCCTCAGCCATCACTTTACTGCCAATTAAATTTTCGATCCAAACGTGCCAAGACCTTCCTGGTTTATTTCCAATATTTTTTGCGCATTTCACTGTGCCCCTGGACATGACACTGAACGTTGCAAATATCTCCAATCCATTGTGCATCATTTTGGCAATAAAATATTAATGATAAAAAACTAATTCTATCATCTCCTCCATCAACTTGCACATCCCAACATGCGTCTGTTCAACCATCTTGACCACTCTTCTCATTAAGAAATCCTTAAGAAATCATGTCAGTACTCCACTACCAAATAGAGATATAACCACCAATGCCACCAACATATTACCAAAAGAGGATGATCCTCAAGATCATCCTCCTCTTGTAATCAATGTTGTTTAGATAAACACTCATTCAAAGCCATATAACTCTGACTCCGCCTCACCGTCTGCCTCTAAGACTTATGTTGCTATCCCTCCTCCCAAGGAGCTCACTGCCTCCACACCTCCATCACAACCAAAGGTTGTCATTTTTTCTCTCCTACCAATCATCCCGCAACAACACCTTCATCTTCTTCTAAAGCCAAGGTATCTGTTCTGGCCACCCCGAATCCTTCCTCCATTGAACATACCATTATTAAACAACTTCACCAGGCCCTTGTCAAAATGTCACTCTATGAGCTCATTCAAATCTCTCCACATCATAAACAAGCTCTTATAGAGGTCTTGCAATAGATCCTGGTATCCTCCGATGAGCCCAAACATTTCGCGGCTTTAGCTCATGCCTTCGCAACATCTGCTACCGTATCATTTGAAAGTTCATAAATCCCCAGGATACCACAAGAATAACACGATCTACCATTATTCATCACAGTCTATATCGATGACACCTGTGTCCGTCGAACCATGATTGATAATGGTGCCAGTATTAATATTATTTCTTCTCATACCTTCAATTAGCTTAAATTACCCAATACCATTGTTGCCAAATATCCTATAGTTCTTCGCAGCTTTAACGATGCTATCACTCCCCCATTAGGAATGGTTGTTCTTCCTATCTGTGTTGGACATAAAATCCTCCACGAACTTTTCTACATCATTGAAGGAGAATTCCAATATAATATTTTACTGGGACGTCCTTAGATCCACGTTGTGCATTGCGTTCCATCTACTCTTCATCATTGTATCAAATATGAACATGAAGGGAATACTTATGCTCTTCTAGCTGAGATCCCCCCTTCCAAGACATGTCACATGATCTATAGACCTAAAGATGTCCTTGTTCCTAAAACCAATTTTTCTCTTGATGCATCCACTAGTTCTTTCTGTACCTCCATCTACCCTGTCTCAGACAAATTCTTCTGATCCTATAATGCAAAATCTTGCTTTAGGGGAATATCAACTCCTCACTCTCAATAGTATTCTTTCTCCCAATCACCTCGGTTGCCCTGATAAAGCCCGTATGTATCAATCGAATGTTGGGGAAATTTTCCTTGTTTGGCCCTTCTTCCCTCAAAACCAATTTAGTATATGGCGGCCTTGATCAACCTTCTTCTCACCACCGAAAATTGTTTTCATGCCAAACGATATACAAACGATTTCAGATTTCTTAGTAAACCATCTTTCGCTCACAACATACCTCTAATCGTTGTGCATGGAATGGGTTTGGTTTGGAACGCTATGAATAGGGCCCTCATGGTAATATCTTTTCTCGATCCTAGGAATCATGTCAACAATTTGGTTTGGGATATGATGATCCCACCATACACCCTCCTGGAACATTTACGTCTTCCCCCATTCATATTGATTCATCCATTTCTTCTCCATCCGAATATACTACTGATTCAAAACATATTTCTTCTCCTTCTAACTATTCTACGTATTCAAATAATATCTCATCTCCTTCCAATTAGCCTCCAACTCAGATAATAATTTTTCTCCATCTAATTATCTCACAGATCCAGATCAAGATGATATGGTTCCTATCCCCCGTAACTTTTTCTTTTGATTTCGACCATCTTTCTTGGACTGGTGACTTATCAAGCCAAAAATGAAACCCGATATTTTCCCCTTAAATATCCAGAAATGGTAGAGGAAGATTTCCCTATCATTGACATTATTCAATGTGATGATGACACTTCCATTCTCTCTTACATGGGAGGCGAAGGTTCTCAAGATCAAAAAATTCATCCGCCAGAAAAATCCAATCTCTTGAATGAATCCACTATCGAAATTACTATTGGAGTGCCTCAGGAGCACCACATCCTCAAAATAGGTCAGTCTTTGACACCTCAAGAGCTCGAAGCCTTCACTTCATTTTTGTCCAAACATAGCCAAGCATTTGCATGGTCATATTCAGACATGCCAGGTCTCGATCCCTCTCATCATTATTCACAACATCGTTGCTGTCCCCAATGCCAAACCAGTCAGAAAAAAGATTCGTCGAATGCATCCTCGAGTTTCTCTTCTTGTGAAAGAGGAATTGTAACGTCTCCTATCTACCAAATTGATTATCCCCATTGATTATCCCCAATAGGTTTCTAACATTGTATCCGTCACCAAGGTGTCTCGAAAGCTTTGTATATGTACTGATTTTTGAGATCTTAACCTCGTATGTCCTAAAGATGATTTCCCTCTTCCAAGTATCAACCAACTTGTAGATCTTACAGTGGGGCATGAGATGTTCTCTTTAATGGATGGTTTTTCTAGTTATAATAAGTTTCTGATTGCACCTGAAGATTAGCACAAGACATCTTTTATCACCCCATGGGGTACCTTTTGTTATCGTGTCATGCCCTTTGGTTTAAAGAATGTTGGGGCTACATATCAACGAGCCATGACATATATCTTTCATGAACTCTTACATAAAACCGTAGAGGATTATGTTGATGACCTCTTAGCAAAATCTAAACATAGATGCGACCATATTTTGGTTCTTGAGATACTTTTCGAGTGTCTCATTCATTTCTCCCTTCATCTCAATCCAGCGAAGTGTGTTTTTGGAGTTCTTACTGGAAAAATCCTGGGCTTCATTGTCTCTATTAGAGGCATTGAAGTTGACCTCGGAAAAATCAAAGTAATTATTGAAATGCCTCCTCATTCCAATCTCAAGCAACTTTGTAGTCTTCAAGGTTGACTTCAATCTGTTCGTCGCTTCATATCGCAGCTTTCTGATCGCTGTCAACCCTTTCATCACCTTCTTTGGAAAGACATAACCTTTGATTGGGATCAAAACTGTCAAAAGGATTTTGAAGATCTTAAGCGATATTTGTTATCTCCACCAGTACTCACACCTCCACACGAAGGAGAACCCTTCTATTTATATGCTTTTGTAACTGACCATGCTCTAGGAGCTATGTCAACACACTGTGATAATCAAGGATGCGAACAAGTTTTTTATTATATCAGTCATACTCTCCATGATTGTGAAACACGATACTTTGAAGTGGAGAAATTTTGTTGCGCTATTTTCTTCGTTGCATCAAAACTTCGACACTACCTTCTTAATCATAAAACCTATATTGTTACTAACTTTCAACCCCTCAAAGTGATGCATTCTAAGCCATATCACAATGATTGCATCACCCAATGGCTCCTCCTCATGGACAAGCTCAACCTAGAATTCATTCCTCAAAAAGAAATTAAGGGTCAAGCTATTGTGGATCAATTAGCCGAGGCCCCTCTTTCAAATACACATACTCCTTCTAATCATTTCCCGGACAAATCAATCAATCAATTTTATCATGATCTCCTTAAAATGATTCTTTTCTTCGATGGTTCTAAATGCCAACAAGGCGGAGGAGCAGGAGTTCTCATTCCTCCTGGGGATTCCCTAATCACCTTATCTTTCAAATTAGATTTTGAATGTATAAACAATATGGCAGAATACGAAGCCCTTATACTAGGACTAGAAACTGCTATATTTCTAGGCATTCATATCCTTGACATTTTTGGTGATTCTAAACTAATAATAAATCATGTCACTAGTGAATATCAATGTAAAAATGATATTTTATAACAATATCGCGATGTTTTTCATCATCTTCTTAAATCCTTTGATTCTTACACTATTCAATCTGTCCCATGTTCGACCAATCGTTTTGCTGATACAATGGCATCCCTTGCTGCCCTTATCCCATGGACAACGTAAGAATCCAAAATTTCGGTTATTATACATCATCTTAAACAACCATTATATGACATATCTTAGATTCATCTGGTCAAATCTAATTCATCAGACCTCTGGTATTCACAAATTTTTGATTATTTATCCAAATACATTACTCCAATTGATATTTCTAAAAATACTAAGAGATCTTGTATCCAACGTGCTGCTCATTATGTAATCCTTGGCGGTATTATTTACAAGCGCGGGTTTGATGGAATCCTTCTCCGATGCCTTCAATCCCATGAAGCCTCTAGAGCTATCCAAGAAGTTCATGATGGTATTTATGGTGGGAATTTTAGTGGATTATCTATTGCCAAATGTGTTCTTCGTCTTGGCTATTATTGGCCTTCTCTAAATCATGATTGTTGTGATTATGTCAAGAAATGTCTAAGATGTCAATAACACTCTAACCTTATCCTTATTCCTTACCCTCTTATTGAATATTATTCTCTCTCTTTTGTGCTTTCGTCTATCTTCTCACCTCTCTTATCGTCCTTCTCTACTTGACCTCTCTCCTCCACCATGTCCTTTCTACTTCAACCATGTTTTCTTTCTCTTATCTCTATCATCTATCATCCACATATTTTCTCATCCTCCTGAGACATTTTTGTCTTAGAGGATACCATAACGGCCAATGCCTATATGATCTTGTACTCTTCCAATCATATTTTCTCTGCTTTTGTTTTGTCGCAAAAGTATCTTGACTTCTTGTCCTACTTATCAGACAAGTAAGACTGCTTTTACATTATAATTTACTCACACTTATGCATGGTTCTCATGAAACATGATTGTCATCATATTTATCACACCTTTAGGGAATTTTATCTCAGCTTTATATCCTATCTTCTCATCATGTGCACATTTATGATTTTTCCCCTTGGGGCATTTTATTTACACATCCATCTCCCATTATGTCATCTTTTTGCCCTATCATGGTGCACCTTTTTCATCTTTGTACTTGTCGGTGTATATAACTCACTTTGTGTCCTATGTTGGGGCATCATTGTTTTCATCCACGTCCCTCTTGTGGACGCGTGATTTTTCACACGATTTCTTGTAGACAAATGATTGTGCACATCTTTCACATTCAGTTGCATATATTTTGATGTTTTCCTATGACATATTGGTCATCATGGTTTACATCCATACTATAGTGGTCTTCACCCACTCACTAGTCTATAGAACGTTATCGTCTGTCTCCGTTGAGACCACAATTGACCTCTACCGGTGTGATATTGAAGTCACTGCCATACATTTTGTTTTTTTATTACAATCCTTCTTTGCTTGGGGCATCTTGCCTTTGGTCATGTCTTCGTCCATCATTAGACACATCTTTCATCTAACCCTTTTTGTTTTTGTCTCGTGGCTTGCTATCACAAACCACTCCACAAAAATGGGAAAATGTAGACATTTATTTTTGGATATAGCATGCCTCAATCATCTCGCATTCACACTACTTCTATTCTCGCATCTCTTTCTCTTAAATTACATGAAATCCTATAAATTTGCTTAATTAATAATCAAATGGGCCCCATGTAGACCCATTTGATAATTCAAATTTTTGATATTATCTCCATCTTCTATAAATTATTAATTCATGAGTATTGATATACACATCTGACACTCTTTTCCTAAATTCAAAAGGTAGAATCTATCATCCCACCTACCTAGTCCCACATGTTCCCCATTTAAGTCAAAATCAAGTTCCCACCTAAAAATCAATCTCCACCTAAAAATTCAATCCCTTCAAATTATTAAATTATTAACCCCACCCATGAAGTCAATAATTCCAAAATCCCCCTATCTGACAACAAATCCAAAAATCAATAGTTAAAGTGAGCACATGGCTTCACTATTACACCTAATCATGTCCCCACTCCACATCACACCTTTTTTTTTTCACATCATTAACCCTACCATCAAATCAACTCTTCATCATGTCCTCTTAATCAAAATTTATTTTGCAAATCATGGTTATTCATTAGTCCTCTATTTTAATCCAAATTCAAATTATAAATATGAGCCTTCTCCCTCTCAAAATGGAGAGGAAGAAATTCAGGTGAATGCTTTGAGATTTTAGTCATTTTATAATATCATTATTATTCTATCTGGTTGATAACACGTGGGATTTCCATGACATTCTACTCATGATTTGGGTTCATGTAATGAGATTCATGTTGCACACATCAAATCGGTAATTTTGTCCACATATCGGTACCATCCAAGTTCATTTATTTATCAATTTGTATGTCATTATTTTGGATGCTATTGTACTATTATTCTTATCACAAGGGGGTTGACAGCCACTGAGGAAGTTAACGCTTCCCGGATATGCTTTGTCAGACAACCCCCGTATTAAATTTCTAATCATTACTTTCCTAGTGTATGTGAGCTGCAAGTTTACAGGGATGACATCGAGGACTCCGATATCAACTTTACGCCCGTAGCATCCATCGTCATCTCCAAGGTATTAATCCCTTGTATACTCAACGTGGTTTTGTGTTTCTTGATTACTCGTACACTCATTAGGACATGAGGCTGGAAGCATAGATCAACACCTTCTACTATCGTGTCATGCCCTTTGGTTTGAAAAATGCAGGGGCCACCTATCAACATGCTATGACCTACATCTTCCATGACCTCATCCATAAGATCGTAGAGGACCATGTCGACGACATCTTGGGTAAATCTAAGCATTGAAAATACCACCTTTCTGTCCTCAAAGTCCTCTTTGTGCATCTCATCCGATTTTTCCTCCATCTCAATCCAGCCAAGTGTGTGTTTGGGGTTTTAACTAGAAAACTCCTTGGATTTATTATTTCTATCAGGGGCATTGAATTTGACCTTGCCAAAGTCAAATCCATCCTCTAGATGCCTCCCCTGCCAATCTTAAGAAAATTTGCAGGCTTCAAGGCCAACTTCAATCATTCTACAATTTCATTTTGAAGCTTTCAGATTGTGCCAACCTTTTCACCATCTTCTCGAAAAAGACATTCACTTCAAGTGGGATTATAATTGCCAAAAATTATTCAATGAGCTCAAGCATTATCTTCTATCCCCTCCTGTGCTCATGCCTCCACGTGAGGGGGAACCTTTCTATCTTTACATTTGTGCTCACGTATTAGTTAACTAAGCTAAAAGAATTGAAACTAACATATCTACATAGTTCTAAAGCAAGTTAATCTAACAATAGACCATCAGGATAACAACTTAAAGGAAATACTTATTCAATGCACAAATGAAATTAACATGCTAAGCTATCTCCTACTTTGTATGATTACTAAATACATACTATGCACCTATGAAGAACATAAGAAATCAAAATTGTGGTGGTGCTCTCAAGAATTGAGAATGGAATCTCATCAAAACATGACGACAAGGCCATTTTGGATCTTCCCATATTACTCAATTTTGAGTAGATGGATGCAAGATGTGAAGCTTAATCCAAATCAATGGAGAATGCTCAAGATCAAATTCCTATAGTGTTTTCTATAGCAAAGAATGGTGTGTCTTTAGATGAAGGAGCTTGGTCCTTTATATACCCTGAATGTTGGAGAGAGATGTGCAACTTGGTGCATGTGGGATAAGGGGAAAAGTAACTTTAGTTTAGTTGACCAAAGCTAGGCGAGTTAACATGTGGGTTAACAATTTAGTTAGTACTTTATGTGAATTGGGGTGTTTATAATTAATCAAAGATGATTAATTAATAGATAGAAGAAAGCTTATAGAAGTTGATTAGAGGAATATTAGTATGATTTGAGAGATATAAGAGGAATTTGATCCAATAGATGAAGATTTATTGATTTAGAGTTGCGGGTGTAATTAATTAATAATAATTAATTAACCCAAGTAGAAGTGAACACTAATTAACATGGTGTCCCTAAATTTCACCCTGAAATTTGAGACTACCCTATTAAAAAAAATCCTACTTTTAAAATAATGGGTCGTTTTGTGTTTTTATTGCCAGAAAGTTCTTGTAATGTGTCAAGATATTCCCAAGGAGCCATATTAATCATTTTTGCCAAATACCCAGATGCCTAAAATTGTTATATTCTGTCGTTGGGATTTGCCTGCGGAAAATTTGTATTTAATTATTTTGAGCCCCATTTGAGGCAATTGTGCTCCGGTTTAACCCTGTTATGATCGTATATATCATTATTCTAGTATACCAGTAGGGTTTTAACCATGAATGAATCCTAGGCTTTATTTGTAACTTCTGGCAACGTTTTGTGTTTTTGTGTTTTTCCTGTTTCGTTTTCTGTGAAATTTCTCTAGATCAATTCCTTTTTCGGTTTGGCCTGATTCTTGGCCTGGAGTATCTAGAGATCACATACGCACGTTGTGCCAGAAGGAATTTTCCAACGGAGGTCTGGTTCTCTGGGAAAAGACGAAGTCGTGCACCAAAAAGCCTCTTCTGGGTTGGCCACATTTTTGGAAAAATAATTTAAGTGAATCATGAGATTTTATTACCTGCCGTGCATGGTAAATAATCCCATTATGAAAGTCAAACGACTTAAGTGAATCATGAGATTTTCAGGGCTGCCTAGCAGGGTACTTTTTCCCATGGAAGCAACATCACTTAAGTCATAATGGGAAAATTAGAGGCAACAGGCAGGTGAATATTTCTTACCGGTCTTGCAGGGTAAAAATTCCCATTGTGGAATAAAAGAAAAATCACTTAAGTGAATCATGGGATTTTATTTCCTGCCTTGCAGGGTAAATAATCCCATTATGAAAGTCAAACGACTTAAGTGAATCATGAGATTTTCAGGGCTGCCTTGCAGGGTAAATAATCCCATTGACATCTGAATTTTAAAAATAGAAATTATTTATTCCAAAAAGTGCGACCCACCTTGGGTGAATAATAAATGCATTAAATAAATATTTGTTAATATTTATTCACCCAATTCTGGCGCCCAGGCTTGTGGAAAAGTCAACAGAGGTAAATGGACAAAAGGAGGTTGAAAATATACTGTTCTAAAATTAAATAAATAATATTTATTTAATGCAGCGCCTTTATGTCAAAAAATGCGCCCCTTTTGGGAGATGAATTATACTTTTTTAAAGTATTAAATGATTAAATTAATTCCTATTTTCAGTGGCTAAGGTCAAAGCATACTGTGAGGCTTGAGTTAAGTGGAAGCAGAAGTCTAAAATTAAATAAATTTATTTTATTTAATGGTAGCCATAAGCATGCAAAAAATAGGTGCCCCATTTGAAGAGTGAACCTTATTAATTAATTAATTACTAGTAATAGGAAAGACATTAATTAATTATAGAATCACAAGGATTATATAAGCAGGGGCTGCCATAAGGATGAATTAATTAATTCACAGGCAAAGAAGTGCAGCCTATAGGAAAAATGTGCCCCATTTGAAGAGGATTTTTGCTCAAAAGAAGGTGAAATTAATGCTGAAAGCTTCTAGAATTGGCGCATAGGTTGAAGGAGGTTGTTTTGTGTCTGGATAATTGTTTGCATAAGTGATACAGGGGCTTAGGTGAAGTTGCTAAAATTAATGCTTGCTTTGCATGTAAATAAAACATCAATTTTTGGGGCAGTAGACTTGAATTATGTAGATTTTTATGATTAAAATCCACTATTCATGGTCCGGTTGCCATCTTTGTCTGAATTAATTGTAGGAATTCGTTACAGGTGCTTTACAAAATAAAAGGAGCTTAAATCAATGCCCAATACATTGAATATATCCTATGAATTTGAAGAATTATCCAGATCTGCACCAGTTTTGAAGAATTCTGACCGAGTAAGAAGAAAAAGAATTGTTCAGACAAAGATTGCTCTAGCCATGGCAAATCGGGATGAAAGAGAAAGCTCAGCAGAATCATGCGTAGCTTCTAGATTTGTTGAAGTCAATAGGCCTAGATCCAAATCTAGATCTCATAATTGCAAAAGCTTCCGGCACAAAGGCTTCATCCTCTTGTTTCTGATGCAGACAGTGTAGAAGTCAATGCGTGGAAAATTTCTTCTAGGATCTTGTGCATGTGCTCTCAATCTTCTAATTGAAGCCTTCATTGAAGTTGCATTCACCCAGAGTGCTTTCCAAATTTTTTAATTGCTCATATGCAATTAAAAATAAAAATGATGAGTTATTTACAACAGACATTACACTGATGCATGTACAGGAGAAGAACTGCAAAAGCTTCAAGGATAAGAGGGAAGACAAGGCAAAGGCAACACTTATAAGCTTGTTTCACAATCCAGCTTATTTCCAGATCTAGCGTGCTTCCAGATCTAGCTACTCCCAGGTCCAGTTTGGTGAGAATCAAAGGCAAAAGAATCAGCTGCATGTAGAATATGAAAAAGGACAAGACTGCAGCTTTCCTCTTTCTTCTTCTTTCTCTTATTTCCTCCGACAAATTAATTGAGCGATCAATTAAATTATATAACTTAAGTGATTGGTTTAAAAGCCATTACTTGAAGAAGTCAACTACTTAGAGATAGGTGACAGATGTGCAAAATAGAAGGTTTTATTTTCAGTTGCAAATCATGCATGTCATGCAAAGAGGAATTCTAGGAGGGATATTTCCAGTTGTTTCTTTTCTCACTTCCACATGTGTCAGTTAAACTAAAAGCTTCTGACTTGTAATTACCCCTCTACATTCTATAAGTAGAGGAAGAACCTATGGGTTAAAGGAGCAGAATTTGTAAACAACATTCTTGTGTTCCAGACTTTGTGCTAAAACCCTTGAGAGCCACTTGAAGCAAAGGAATATACAGGAGCATATTTCCAGAGAACTTTGTGTCACAGTGTATTTTGTTTCTAGCTTTCCATCTTAGATCTTTAAATAAACTTTGTGTTATTTTAGATCTAGTTCTAGAGCTACCTTTGCTTATAATTCTGTGTTGATATCTATTGGTTTCTTCTATGTGCATGCAATCAAATCTGTTATTTATTGACTGGGATGCACATTTTCCCCATTTCTTCTCTATGTTTTTATAATTCCCTTCTTCTATAAATATTTCCTTTCTTAAACAATTGCTTACTTGCTGCAGAACTGTACAGCTATGGTCCATGAGCTAAACAATTAAAGTAAAACCCCATATAGATACTAGCATATTTTAATTCACAAATCTGACATGGGAGCCTCACCAGTAAATGAGGGAGATTTATCTCATGACTGCCTAAGTTTTATGCTATGCAGAAAATCTAGCCAACATAACAAAAGGTTGTTAATCAAAATCATGAATGATAGGAAGATAATTAATTAACGAAAGGTCATTAATTAATGGATATGATGAGGAATGTTAGCTAATTAGCGGAAAAGTTCTAATTATTACAACGATGAAAAAGAGGATAGTTAGTGCACTCTTAGCATTAAAACCATGTAAGTGGATTTTAGGGGTATACATTTTCCCCTCTTTGGGGTGGCGTGAGTGATGCCTCTTCAAATATAATAGAAAAGTACAGACAAATAATTGTTTTGAAGAGATAAAAGAAAAATTAGTAGAATGAAGGATTCCCCTTCAAGTGTCGATGGGGTCATAAAAGAGGTTGATTAACACTCAAAAAGAAGAAGGAAGAGAATAGAAGAATATAAGAATTTATCCCTATTGCCCCAATTTGCTTTGGAAGAATAGTGTTGAGAAGGGAATGATAATAAAGAAAAATTGAAGATGAAGGGAGATGGAAATAGGTATCATCTTGCATGATGTAAAAATGACTTTATTTCATAATTTTTCTTATGATCTATGTCATTAGTCCTTATTAAAATGTACGCATACAAAAAAAGTGTACCATAACATGAAAAGCTATGATACGAACATTTTTTTATTTCCAAAAATGCTAACTCCATGCAACATACATAACACAAAAATACATAATGCAATACAATATGAGAAAGTACACAAGCTAACCTAACAGGGAAACAAGTACAAACACACATACTCAAACAAACAACGTTCAAGACGGTTGCAAAAATGTTTTTATTATTAGGCTTCAGTTCCCAAATGATCAAATTAGTAACACAGGTTAATGATGGTGCCCCAAATGTGGATTCATATGAGGGGAATAATAGAGGACACTTGGGTCCCATTAAAAAGCATTCGTGCACTATGAAACAGTTCTAAGAAACTCATTATGCCCAAGAGTACAAACACAGTGAGAAAACTAGCTTTGTTAATAGAGGTAGATCTAGATGATCCGCGAGTCGTGCACAAGAACATGTGAGAATCAAAGAAATATGTTTTTTAGGACAATTTTGATGGTCGAGTATAATGAATTTGACACAGGCTTCAGCTGCGTGCATGCTTGTTGCTAATGTTTTTAGTAGGATTTTTTTTTTACCAATGTTTTGGGTTTTTGAATGTTGTGAATTTTTAGGGGTTTTTCGAAGTTTTCTGAAGCTATGTACATGAAAATGAAGATGCAAATATTTCCCCCAACGAGATGTGAGAATGTACAAGGGAAAATATTTGTGCATATACACAAGAAGAAGATATATTGGATCGAGGCCACGATAGATATGTTCAACGTGATGTTGAACGCAAGCCAATGAAGAGCCAAGAAGGAACAAGTGTGACCCTAGTGTAACCTGACCAAGAAACATATGATAGAAAAAAAATAGCATATTGTTTTATTAAAAAGGCAACAAAGGTCCCACACAGTAAAAAGGCACTCATATACACATGGATGTTCTGAATGAAGCAGATGAACAATGTGAATGTTATGAAAGGATACAAAAAATGTAGCAAGAAGATTGATGATGAAAAGGTGATTAGCCCAAGGCAAAAATCATGTGAAAAAATACATAATAAAGTAAGATTTTGAACAAGGTCCAAAAAAAGAAACTTGGTAGCGTACTAATCTTGTTTTTTCATTGAGATATGGTGTGTGCACTTGGAAATGAATTACATCTTGAAGGGAATATTTGATAGACATTAAGTGAAGAAACACTAGCCAATGTGTAGGAATGATTTATTCTGAAAGGTGATTTGTGAATGGAGGGTGAAAAGAGAGCCGTATATTGCTCTATTACCAGCCAGGAGTCCATAGCCCCAATAGAGATGTATTTGATTCTAGTCGTAACATTTCTTTACTGCTAGACAGGTATCCATAACCCCAATAGATATACTGGAAATACCCCAAGATATATATATATATATATATATATATATATATTTTCGTATTTGATTTACTTTTGATTGATTGATTTTGTTATTTTCAAAATTTATTTCAGTTCTCTTTTTTGACAAGGGGTTAAGAACCACTAATGGCTTGATCATGTGGAAGTGATTGTGATGCTGACATTGGCTAGTTTCAACAAATACGTCCAAAAGTTCTTCACAAAAAGTTTATTAGATGTGAATTGTGATTGGATCTCTAAGAGATCAGTCATTCTTTAATTTACCAAGGCGATGAAAGACCAAGGTCAAAAGGATTCCATAGAGATAAATGCCACACAAAGAGCATGAATAGGATAACAAAAATATCATCAAAGTGATGAAAAATGTGGGAGACTTGTAGAAGAAAGATTGAAAGGAAGGAAAGAACATCCATGTGTATGCAATACCTGATTGCAATGTTTTATTTTTGTAGATTTGATTTTTTTTGTAATGTTTTCTCATTTTTTTTGTATTTTTGAAGAATTTTGATTTTTGAATATATTGGGATCAACAATGTCACTCTGCGTGATAAGATCCAACAATGATGCTTTCTATTTGTTTGATAAGAGAGATGGAGTTTTTGTTTATCAAGAGTGATATTATCTCCAATCTTGATGATCGTGGTGAGATCATATTAGATAAGTGACTGTGACTTATCATGAAACATGGATTTTTGATGTGGGATCCTAAATTCCCTATCCATAGGTTTCTACACTTTACGCCATAATTGACGTGTACATTGGTGTGCATTCTTGAATCAGATTCAATTTTTAACTTTATGATCATTTAAATTGTTGGGAGATTTGGAGCTCTTGGAATTTTTGATCTTTACTGGATGGAGAAATCGTTTGGGTTTCTTATAAGCTACGATGTGACTTGTTTGATCCCAAGAAGTGGGAGAATAAGGTGGATTTTTATGGTTGATTATAGAAATGTGAGGAATGATTTTAGGGATTGCCCCAATTGGTGATAAAAGGATGATATGATGGGATACTGGGAGGTGTCCCATAGATAGAACATGATGATGGGATACTAGGACATGACCCAAGAATAGAAGGTGATGGGATACCAGGATGTTTCTATAGATAGAATATGAAGGGATAATAGGACGTGGCCAAAAGATGGAAGAAGATGGGATACTAGGAGGCATCCCACAAATAAAAGACAAGGATGGGCTACTAAGACGTGGCCCAAGTATAGAGGAAGATGGGCTACTAGGAGGTGTCCCATAGATGGAAGATGATGATGGGCTACTAGGACGTGGCACAAAAATAAATGAAGATGGGCTACCTGAAGGTGACCCACAAATAGAATATGGAGGGGTACTAGGAGATGGCCCACATATAAAAGAAGATGATGGGCTACCAGGAGGTGTCCCAAAGTGAGATTGTGATTGAGGAATCTTGATAGATAATGAAGAATTGGGTGATGAGAAGATAGGAAAAGGATCAATGCAAGAACCAAGTGTTTCATCACACAATGAAGAATGTGAAGATGGAAGACTAAGAGGAGAATCAAACTCCATGATCGTACTTGGGGTCTTCCTCTGTTTCTTGATGAAAGGAATCAACTTATTCCCCACCATATGCGAACACATCAATATTAAAAGAGAATCCATGTTCATGGTCCTCTTGAGGAATATGATCATGTAGCCCCATGAATGCTTTGGTCACTTGTTCATTATAAAAGAAATCAATTAGTATGTGTTGTTGATTGACCATAGGAGTTTGATTAGAAGAAACAAGTCTAACTGGTGTAGAAGATTTAGAAAATGTTTGATGATGATTGATAGAAGAAGGTGACTCAAGAGACGAAGTACATTCAGATATATATGTCTCGTGAGTGGAAGAATTTGGTGACTTGGAAGAAGTCAATATTGGTTCCCTGAGAAGACGACATAGTGCTGGTAGACAAAGATGGTCATTTAGCTAGTCATTATAATGCGACATAGGAGTTGAATTTGATGATTGTTTAGAGGAATTTTGAGTTGCACAGATCTTTAATGGAGGAAGAGGTCATTGAGGTGACTGATAAAATTTGTCCTACGAAGCAAGGGAGGACCATGATGTAGGAGTCACATTATATGTTTGATTGGGAGAATGTGGAGTCACACGTATCTTCAAAGGAGGAAGACATTGTTGAAGCGACTAATAAAGGAGGTCCTACGAATCAAGGGAGGACCACAATGTAGGAGTCACATTAGATGAATAATGAAGAAGGTATTGTGAAGAAAGAGAGGACCACGACTTAGGATTCGAATTATAAGAATGATGGGGAGAATTTGTGGCAACACAAATCCTTAAAGGAGGTGAATGTTGTTTAGAAGATTGATTACTCTCTAGAAGAAATTTGATTGAATGAAGCTTAGAGGACTTAGAAGAATTTGAAGAATAGTTTGGGATTATAATCCTCAGAAGATTGAGAGGAATCGAAAGAATAATTTGGATTAGAATCAAAATATTAGTTAGGATCGGAAGAAGAGTGGGGGGTACCTGAATAATAATTTGGATCACAAGTGTCCAAACCATACCACCAACTATATGCTGAAGGTGGGGAACAAGGCACCCGAATGAGATCTCGAGCGTGAAGAATCAAATGAGGTTTAGTTTTGATGGTCATGTTTTGAGGTAAATGCCTGAACCTAAGTTCCCTTTTGTCATAAACATGAGCAACTTTGCAATAATTTTTCATTGTTGGCACTTGTTGGATCTAAATGCCTAAACCTAGATTGTTTGATTAAACTCCTTCAAATGGAAGGAATTTTCATGTCAATGCGGGAAACATAACAAAGACCAACTAGACATTTTGTTAAAAAAATGGGGATGCTTGTGTGATTTTCTAAAGTGGACCTAAGGAAAAAATACATAATGATGACTCAATTTTGATAATCCAACAAGGTTTGGACAACAATATGTGAGTGCAAAGGATCAAAGGATAAAAAGGATTGTCCTTAGAAAGATGAATTCACAAGATGAATTATCATAAGAAATAATCATGCAAGCTCAAAACACAAAGCCAATCTGCAAGAAAATACTCCCTATGCAAATCTGTGTCTCAAAAGTAGTTAGATGCAAGATGATCAACACAATGTCAATACTTACGTCAAGGTTAAAATAAAAAAGGCATAAGTACTAACAAGGGTTGAATTGATTTCCGATTAAGGTATACTATAACCTGTATAAAATACAAAAAAAGACCTAAATATCAAAAGTGGAAGTTACAAGTGTAAGCAATGCAAAAATTTCACTCAGATATGTTAACTAAGATTTTTAGAAAAGTAAGATATTAGTATCAAAATGATCTTGATACAAAACAAACAACATAACAATAAAAATTTTCAAGGTCGAGGTAAATTTTGAAAGAAGGTAATGTCAAAGTATACCAAGGAGTTGCTATTGTGCAAGCAACGTAACACTACAATCTCGAAACTTAAGATTAGTTTACAAGAAACAAAATATAAGGATCAAAATTGTATCGATGTGATGCTAACAAAGTAAAATGTCAAAGGAAGATCAATGATGAGAAAGCCTAGCTACAAATGAGATGTATTAACGTGGGTATCAAGACAAGGCTATCAAGATGTGAAGACGTACCAACACACTTTCAACGTTTACTATCCAGTCTCAAGCAAGGATGAATGTAAACAGGTGAATCAATCAATAAAACATGCATGTTGCTCCTCTTTTGATCAAAAGTATCAACAAGATAACGAAGAAGTAGATCAAATGGGGTTGAAAAATACTTGGCGTCACTTTGGAAAGTTTTACCTCGCATTAGGGTGAGTGAAAAACTAAGACAAAGTAACACTTCGCAAATTCCGTGATGAATGACGATTAGCTCAAATTTTAATGGACTCTCCCTTTGTTCAACAAACAAGGTTTTGAATTTGAAAAATTTCTTGCCTCGCAAAATCTCTTTACAACAATGATTGGTTTGAGACAATCAAGTTTGCTCCCAGATGAAATGGATTCCTATTTGTTTCTCTCAACTAGGTGTCACAAGTTACCCCTGCAAGCTCAGTTTGCCAAGAAATTCACACTGAGTAGTCTTGGAGTATCCTATATTTACTTTAACCCCTTCAATTACAATGAGAAATTAACGTGTTCAGTTGTATTCTCCCTGGGGTTGTAATACACATAACTTTGATGCTAAATATCACAAGTGTAAACTAGTCAAGTAGGTGTGCGGAGCACTTCTTGTTTCATCCACAAGGTTCCCTCTTGCTCGGAATACTTTGGGGTTCCTGGGAGCATCCCTCTTGTTATCTTAATGCTTATACCAAAGGGAGTTTCTCCTAGTTTTAAGTAGAACTATTAACTGATCCTACAATTACGGTGTTTTGAATGTGATGTATTTTCTTATCTTTTGAGCTTAATGTGGTTTAGTCATGAATATCATTCCCAATATCCTGCAATGATTTAGAAACCTGCATGAATTTATCATTAGCATTATTTTCTAGGGGCATTTTCGATCACTGCTAATAATTCTTTGGCAAGATGTGCCATATTTAGGTCATGCACGTAGATTTTTCGTAGTCAAAGAAATTTACACGTGATCCAAAATATCATATAAACAGGTCAGGTAGTAAACTAGCTGAGGCTTGCCAATCTGGTAAGAACATGATTTAGGTGATGCACGTAGAACATTTTTTATGATTCTGTAAGATCATCCTAAGATATCATATAAGAGAAGAGCATACGCAACGAAAAATCCAACTCTTAGAAAATAATGGAAAAAACTTAACTCAAATTCACAAATCCTTCATTTTAGCCAATTGAAGAAGTTCATTCCCTTGGTAAAAATTTTAATGAAATGTTTTTGAAAGCATGGAAAAGGTGTAGAATCATTTCTGATTCACAAGATCACCTAAAAGGTGCGAGGGAAGATCCTACACGATCCTAGCCTCATAAATGAAAATGCAATTTCTTGATTCATCAACTTTAACCAAGAAAATTAACACAAAACATGATAAAATATAACCTACAAAGCAATAGTCAACCTTTAGAAAATCCCTGCAAGGGTGTGATAAATATCAAAGACCAAATTTTACAAAGCATAATTTAGACATGTTACAGAAATCTGCAATAGTCAACCTTTAGAAAAATCCCTGCAAGGTGTGACTATTTTTATAATAAAGAAAACCGTAATTTTTTCTATAAGTAAAAATCCTAATTGTATGTTTCCATTGTATAGTTCTCTTCAATACCTTTCCAACACAAAACAAATGGATTCATTTTGAATTCGGATATTGTACAGAAAAATTTATGGCCTCCGGAAGATTGGTTATGAACATAGTCGAATGTATGCGTGCCCCTGATGACATATGTGTGCCCTTTCAAGTGTATGCGTGCATGCATGCATAGTAATTTTTACTCCTAGAGAAAAAACTAACTCAAATGCCCTTTCAAGTGTATGCGCCATATGCATGCCTAGAGAGGCGTATGCATGCATAGAGAGGCATATGCATGCCCAGAGAGACGTGTATGTGCCCTTGACGACGTATGTGTGCATCTGTGTAAAAAAAAACAGTAAGTCGTATGTGTGCATCTGTGTAAAAAAAAACAGTAAGGGTTCCACCTGCGTGCCCAAAATGACAAATGTGCGCCCTTTCCTGAATGACGTAAAAAATACATCATTCTAACGTAAGAAACTTCAAAAAGGTCAAATTTTTGATATGTTAGCTCAAATCTAACAATAACCCATCTAAATTAAATCCCTAAGAAAGACTCAACACATGCAAAGTTAACAAAAAACCATAATAAATTCAACATATTTCACAAATGTGTATAACAAGGGTTAGTCAAAATTGAAATAAAATGCTAAGGGACTAAGGATCCGTCCCACCGGGCGTGACCAATGTTCTCATGTATTAGTTAACTAACCTAAGAGAATTGAAACTAACATATCTACATAGTTCCAAAGCAAGTGAATATAACAATGAACCATCAAGATAAGAGCTTAAAGGAAATGCTTCTTCAATGCACAAATGAAATTAACATGCTAATTTATCTCCTACTCTCCATGATTACTAAATACATACTATGCACCTATGAAGAACATAAGAAATCGAAATGGTGGTGGTGATCTCCAGAATTGAGAACAAAATCTCACCAAAACATGGCTACAAAGCCATTTTGGATCTTCCCATATTACTCAATTTTGAGTGGATGGATGCAAGATGAGAAGCTTAATCCAAATCAATGGAGAATGCTCAAGATCAAATAACTATAGTATATGTTATATAAAATGATGGTGTGTCTTTAGATTAAGGAGATTGGTCCTTTATATACCCTGAATGTTGGATAGAGATGTGTAACTTGGTGCATGTGGGATAAGGGGAAAAGTAACTTTAGTTTAGTTGACCAAAACTAGGTGAGTTAACATGTGGGTTAACACTTTAGTTAGTACTTTATGGGAATTGGGGTGTTTATAATTAATCAAAGATGATTGATTAATAGAGAGAAGAAAGATTACAGAAGCTAATTAAAGGAAAATTAGTATGATTTGAGAGATATAAGAGGAATTTGATCCAATAGATGAAGATTTATTGATTTAGAGTTGCGGTTGTAATTAATTAATAATAATTAATTACCCCAAGCAAAAGTGAAAAAAGGTCATTAATCGACATCCTGAATGATATGAAGGATAATTAATTAACGAAAGGCTGTTAATTAATAGATATGACGAGGAATGTTAGCTAATTAGTGGAAAATTTCTAATTATTATGACATTGATGGAAAAGAGGATAGTTAGTGTAGTCTTAACATTAAAACTGCATAAGTGGATTTTAGGTGTCTACAACACCTCCGTCACCAATCATGATTTGGGTTCCATGTTGGTAGATCATGATGAGTGTGGTAGGGAGCAGGTTGTTTATTACATTAACTTCACTCTCCACGATTATGAAATACGCTACAATGAAGCTGAAAAAACTATGTTTTTCCCTTTTCTTTGCCACCTCAAAACTTCACCATTATTTTCTCGATCAAAAAAACTATGTCCTCACTAGATTTCATCCTCTCAAGACCTTGCATTCTAAGCCTTACCACAATGATCACATCACTTGATGGATTATGCTCATGACCGAGTTTGAATTAGAGTTCATCTATTAGAAATAAATCAAGGGACATACCATTGCTGATTAGCTTTCCAAAGCGCCTCTTTATGAAAATCATTTCCCTCACGAAAAATTTATCGATGAGTCCATCCATACCATCGATCATGAGTACTCTCCCCTCAAAATGACACTTTTATTTGATGGCTCTATGTTTTGGAAAGGGGGAGGTGTTGGTGTCATCATCATTCCTTTTTGGGAAAATCCTATCCCTTTCACTTATAAGATTGACTTTGAGTGCACCAAAAATATGGATGAGTATGAAGCGCTCAAATTAGGTCTGTAAACCACTACCATGCTCGGCATCCAAATCCCCAATATATATGGTGATTCTCAACTCATCATGAATCAAATTAAGGGAATCTATAAGTATAAAAAAAATTCCTTCAAAAATATAAGGACATCATCGGCTTTCTTCTTAAAGCCTTTGATCAATATACCATTCAATATCTCCCTCATTTATCCAATCGCTTTGTAAACACTAGAATCTCTTGCATCTCTCATCCCGTGGACAACTGAAGAATCTAAGCTCTTTGTTGTTGTTCATTGTATCGATCAACCATCCCATACCCATGACCTTCCTCATATCAATCTCGTCGAAACTAACCAATCTGATATCTAGTATACCCATATTTTTGACTATCTTTCCCAATCTAAAATTCCCTCCGACCTAACAAAAATGGTAGGAAGTCATTTATTCAAAGTGCTAACAAATTTTTCATCCTTAGTAGCATCCTTTAGAAACATGGTTTTGATGGAATCTTACTTCATTCCCTTAAATCCCATGAGTCCATATGCGCTATCCAAGAAATCCATGACGACATATGTGGTGGAAACTTTAGAGGTTTAGTCGTCGCCAAAAGAGTTCCTTGGATGGTATATTATTGTCCCACCCTCAATCAAGACTATTTTGAGTATGTTTAAAAGGCACCAAATACCAAGAACATTCTAATCTCATCCACATACCTAGCCAGGCCTTACAGCCAACTAAAGACCTATGACCTTTCTCAAAATATGGACTCAACCTCATTGGCTTCATCAATCATTACTCCTCTCACCGCCATCACTCTATCATCACCGCTACTGAATACTTCACCAAGTGGATAGAATCCATTCCACTCAGATCCACCAAAGCTAGTAAAATCATTGATTTCTTATATCAACACATCATCTTTTGCTTTGGTGTCCCTCATAAAATCATCACGGACAACATAAATTCCTTTACAAATAAATATCTTAAAAAGTTTTTCAACTTGTTGTCACCAAATCAATGCACCCTTCGAATGGTCAGAATGTGAATATGATGTTTGGTGTGATTGGGACACATGGGATCACCTCTCAAACTATGGGACTTGGGCTCGAGGTGAACCTCCAGAGAAGGCCAACTTCATCTTCCTAAACTAAGTACTATACTACTCCTAGTGCAATAAAGTGATTATCTAGACCTATGCTAATATTTTCATGGGTTTTAGGGAAAGATATTTGTAAGAAATGAAACTATACTAGGAATGGTGATGCACCAAATAAAGGGTGTTTCTAGACTCAGGAAGGGTTAACTTGAAGAGGGTGTCATCCACCACAAGACAAATTCACCTACTACAACTTAGAGAGGGTACATAATACCACAAACTAGGAAGTGACCATTCCCTTTGTTAAACTCGATCAAAAAAACAAGTTATCAGTCTTTTAATGAAGAAGGATGAACTTGATAAGGGTGAACAAGCACCAAAACTCAATTACATGCAATGATCCACCACTTGATAAGCACATAACTCTAAGAACATGCAATAGAAATGTGAACTTGCACAGTGTACTTGCAAGCATGAGAAAGACACAAAGAAGTATAGAAGGCTGAAAGGACCAAGACTAGTCACAAAACACACACTTTTATTACTTCAATAACATGCACAATGCATCATACATCCAGAAGAAGAAATTGTTTCCATTACAGTCTTAGAAAGGAGGATTGAAAGTTCCCTCAACATATAAGGACAACTTACATAAGGAGGTTTCTTGAAAACTATACACTTGTCTCAAAAGTTTAACTTGTCCAACCTGTTTGACCCCTTGGAATGAGCTTCCAACTTGAATTTATAGAAGAAGTTGAGAGATAGGAGAGAAGGAGTCATAAATTCCCTTCCTAAATTGAAGGCACATGATGTATTTATTACAGTTGGTTGAACCATTTTGAGAAGCTTCCATCATGTGCCATTAATACCCGGTTGACCTAATATTCTCAATTAATTAAAAGAATAAAATATTTTAATAATAGTAATAAATATTATTAATAAAATATTTAAATAAAAATATTAATTTAATTAAAATCAGGTGGGACCCCCTAAAACTGGTTTTCATTGAAGTGGGTCTCTTTATTCATAAGCCAAAAAAGATCCCAACTCGGTGGTTGGCTCGCATAGCCAACTCATCGAGATGGGCGATGAGCTCCTCCATCGAGCTCACTCTCCATTGCCATGAATGAACTCAAAACCAAGTTTCATCCACCAATCTTCTTCCATATCCGACCTTCATAAGCCCATTGTTCGCATGCACAAGTCATATGTGAGCTTCCCCTATTACTAGACGCCGAGCTCTAGTATCTTCTTATCGAGTTCCATTCCCTCCGACTCGATGATATATCTGCGTCAACATTGAGCTCACCATTGAGTTCTTACCGAAGACACTGAGATTTATGTATAGTTGAGATTTTTTCGAGCTCGTGTTCATAAGACTTCCTTTGAAACTTTTCCCACAAAGTTTCCCAAGTTGTTTACCATGCGAGCTTGAGCTCGGTGAGCTTAACAACTAGCTTGATGAAGTGAATCCAACATTTCTCCCTGAAAAATGACTCTACAACATTACAATGAGTAGCTCGATGCAACTCAATCTAGCCAAGCTAAAAATTATCATTCCTGGACTCAGACGAAGACCAATGCGAATTTGTCACACGCTTCATCCTTGTCTGTGAGCTCAGTGATTTTAATGCATAACCGAGTTGGAACATGTCTACGAACTTCAAATTTAAACCTCTTGATCTATTCATCCCATTTGGGCTTGACTTAGAGTTGAACACTTTGTAATCCTCTGGGATGCATTCTTATTTGAGCTCGGCAATAGTTCTTTGAATTTATTATGGAGGGTTTTTTTTTCGTGCATTATAACTAATGCATCTGAGCTCTTCAAGGCCTTGACCTTTTTGTTTCATGGCCTGCGTGACTTTGATTTCCTGCATGTCGAGCTTCTTCATTATCTACATGGCCTCACCATCGAGTGATTTATCCTCCACCACCATTCCCAATGCATATCACCGAGTGACTCGGCCTACAACCTGGATCATTTCGAGTCACTTCTTTTCCTAACAACTGAGCTTGCATCTCTGCTGACCAACAACTCATAAAAAATTTAGCTCACCAAGCTCTCTTATTCACCCATCCATGGGTTTTCTTGACGAGTTGAACTTTGAGTTTGGCACTGATGAACCCAAAAAATCTAATCAAAACAAGTCATCGAGCAATCCCATGCTCGAGTCATTTTTGACTTGGTTCCCATCAAGCCTGTTGATTGATCTTGAGTTCCTCCTAACACATGCAACTCGGCCCTACGAGCCTAAAATGCCTCCACTGACAAGATCTCAAAATGAGCTCTCTGTCGAGCTCTGTGTAAACTTTTGTGCCAAGCTCTAATGAGGCACTTACATCAAAATAGGCCATCCCTGCTATTGATTCAAGCTTTACACACCCAAGATTTAGCTCGTTCCAAGTATAGCTTGAGCCATGACTCCAACCATCACTGAGACATATGTTACCTTCAACTCAACACGTAGATTTGTCTTTGAGCTCACTGTGAGATCATAACTCCATCCTTGTGTCACGTTTTTCTTACTTCACACTTTGATGATCTCCGTCTTTGTCATCAAGATATCTCTCAAATGCATAATCATTCCCTTATGTGTCGGGGAAAACATGTCAAACAATGAATTTACTTACGGTTGTGTTATTGGTCGGGTCGCTTGGGGCATATCCGTGCATTTTTCAATTTCCTTCCACATACTACCAATCTAAAAACCACACCACCGCATGACCCGTTCAATCAACTCATCATACACATCTTGCAAATTTTCCCCGACGGGTTACGAAATCCATCGGGACTTACCCCTTGGCTCGACCATTATGAATCCCCACAACGTCATGCTTGGCTAAATTTCTCAAATTGAAGACTGGAATGTGGAATCTCGATATCATTTGGCCATGTGCCATTTTGGCTAGATGGCCACTGATTTCCACTTCTCCACTAGCATGAGGAATCACCATTTTTCCATCAACAACATGGTGTTCACACTTCGCAACTCTGAAAGGGGAAATCTGGATCTCCGAGGCCATTATGCCCATGCATCATCTTGGTGAGATGGTCTTAATCTCCACAATTTCCACGAACTCACCTAACTCATTTGGGGCTTTTTCCTTGGTTTGCCAAGTGATTATCATTGAGTCACCTTCCAAAATTTAGTGAGCTCGTGCCCCCGTTGAGAAATAACTTGGTTATTTGTATGCTCTCTCATCGAGTCGTCTTCACTTCTCATGCCTACCAGTGAATATCAAAAACTGTCTTCTCATTCCTCAATCCACCAAACTTGACCGTCCATCATATGTTGATTTGTTTCCTTTTCCTCATTTCAAGCTCAAATGAACTCCTATGCAATTTCTACTTGACTCACTTTTCTCCTGCAATTTGTCATTGTCACGTCACGATGGATCCTGCACACCATACCATACCGATTCATCTTGAGCCACTCACTTGATTCATTCAAGCCACTCCTGACTTAGCCACCATTTTTTGAGATTCCACTTGTTCAGGAAAGTTGCTCGCTTGTTGAGTCAGAAAAATTCATAGCTCGAACCATTATGAGCTCGTTACTTATTCCACAACAAAACTCGATCAAGCCAATTCACTTGGTGTTAAACCCACTTCTCATCTCGAGGCTCATCCGATTCGTTCATCATATAAGTGAGTGCGAAAGAGCTCTCTTTCTTCTCTTCCACAATTTCGAGTTTGTTCATGAGCTAGGTGTTGAATCTTACAAGCTATTTCCAAAACCGTTGATCTCTCCACTGATTTAACAACCCAACCGAGTCATTCTCCATACAAGCTCAAAAATATCCAAATACATTTCCATGCTATCTCGATTTTAATGAGCTAAAATTTTGAGTCTCCACTTTTGGCAATAAAGGTTCTGAAAACCAACTTACATTTCTTTCGTTGAGCTCTTGTCGACTCGCTTGAATTGTTGTAATCGAGTACCTCCATGAGCTAGCACTGAGTTGATCCCGAGTTGGGCTAGGTGAGCTCACTTATCAATTTATTAATTATTTAAATTATGTTATCTCCATGATGACCGGAAGTGAGTCCTTGGGACCAATGTCATGATTTGATCGAAATAGGACCCTGTCATCCAATTTTTCCATGTGCACAAAATTGGATAACATTTTTGGCGACCTTTCGGGGATGATTTATTGCTAAGCATTATTCCAGTAGCCTTAATTCATCCATTGGGCATGGTGTATATATTGGAATATTGAAGATGATTTGAAGATGATCTAACACATCCTATGAGCATTGCTGATCTTGGACCTCCCTGGAATGCTAAGCATTAAGTATATTGCATCTGATAAATAATTGGCATGTATGGCATACGGTGGAATTTTGACTGAAGAAACATTATGAAACTCTTAAGGAAACTTGAACCTTTTTCCCCTTGAGAAACTTCCGAGGATGATACAATGTGTGAGAACAACACAAAAATGACAAAAAGGAAAGAGAAAGAACAACAACACACAACAAGTGTGTATAAGCACTTGGAGGAAAACACCTAACTAAACTGTATAGGGGGTGGAACTGCTTCTCAAAAATAAGATTTGAGATGTATCCCATTCACATGAATTGGAATTTCTTCTCCATTGAGCTTGGATAGAAAAAATGAATTCCCCTCTTTGCAACTCATGATGATGTATGGCCCGCTCTAGAGAGCGTCAAACTTGGCATGCTTGCCCTGGTTTGGCTCTATCTTCGTCCCATTTGAGAACTAAATACCCCTCTTGGAAATGCCTGTCAAATGCTTTCTTATTAAATGATTTCTTAACCTAATCCTGAATGTTTCTTCAAAGTCTTCATATCCTTGTTTCTTACTTCCTCTAATTCCATGAGTTCAGTAAACCTTACTATCAGAGGATCACTCTCCATAACTTTAAGTCGATGAGCTAACTCCAAAAAAGGTAACTCCAAGGAGAGTGCAGAATTTTTTCTTCCCTTCCATATACAAACATGAAAGGAGAATTTCCTATAGCCCTTTTAGGTGTGATCTATTCTACCCATAAGGCAGTCTTAAGCTATGTATGTCAAGTCCTCCTGTTAGTCTCCATTGTGCACTTAATAATTTGTATGAGGTTTTTGTTTCTAGAATCAGCCAATCTATTTCCTTGTGGATATTAATTGGATGAAGTCTTAAGGTATAACCCATTCTTAATATCCCATTCACTCAACTTCATACCAATGAAAATCCATCGCGTTGTCTAAAATGAATGTAAACAGAACATTGAACCTTGTCATTATACCTTCCAAGAAATCAAGAACTTGCCTTCTCATTACTTTCCTTCAATGCTACCACCTTTGTCCATCGAGTAAAATAGTCCATTGAAGTAAGGACCCATTTATGTACATAACTAGATGGAGGATTAATTATTCTGATGAAATCCAACCCCCATTGAACAAAGGGTTGATCCACTTGAATTAGATGCAGTGAAAGAGCTATCAAATTCTGCTTGCTAATGAAAAAGGCACATTCCTTACATTTCCTTACCTAGAGATGGGCATCTTTTAACAAATCCAACCAATAGTAGCTGAATCATATGATCTTGGTGGCCCAGTTGTTCATGTAAAATAATTTCCTCCAAGATAGGCCATTATGAAAATCTTCTAGTATCTTACTTACCTATTCTAGTCCCACACACCGAAGGAGAACACCATCCAAATCCTTTTGAAAGAGAACGTTATCTACCAAAACATATGGAATAGAATGAAGAAGGAAAGTCCATTGTATTTGATTTTTATCCATGTTGATAGGATATACTCTTGAGAAAAGGAAACTCCTCATTTTGGATAACCAGTCAACTTGATCATCACTCTCATCAGTGTTTATGAGCATCGCATCTTCACCACCTTTTGATTCCATGTCTACAGCAAGTTGTTGACACAAACCTTTACCTCTGACAAGTTTGGTAACTTTGATATGTACATCATAATCCATCACCATTGTGATCCATCCAGCATGCTTTTTGTTCATCTCTTTGTTTAGCAAAAATTCCTTGACACTTAGATGAGTCACCAACAAATGAATTATGTTATTGGACAACATGTGCTTGAATTTCTTCAAAGATCGAATAACCAAAAAGACTTGTTTTTCAAAGAATGAATATTTGAGCTCATAGTCTTTGAGGGAATGACTAAAGAAAGCAATTGGCAGCTCCAAGATATCATAATTTTTTTGGGAGAGGATCCCTGAAATGCTCTCTTGACCTGTAAAATCATAAAGGATAAAGTATTTATAAATCCTGGGGTTTACCAGCGTGGGAGCTTGAGAAATGGCTATTTTGATGGCTTTTAAAGATCTCCCTTCCTTCCTTTATCCATGAGAATGGCATATTTTTCTTCAACATGGTTGTTATTGGTTTAGCTAATGTCACGATCTGATGGATGAATCTCTACACAAAATTTATGGTTCCCAAAAAACTCTGGACACCCTTCTTGTGACTTGGGAGAGATAAGGACATAATTGAATGAATCCTGACTAGATTGATTAACAGTCATTTTGCTGAAATAACAGGACCAAAAAAATTTCCCTCGTGCAATGAAAAAATACACTTCTTGGGATTAAGTGAAACTCCAAATTCCCTACACCTTCGGAAAACCTTCCTTAGATGCGTGATGTGATCTTCTGCATGTTTAGAGTATACATAGTTATATCATCAAGTTAAACCAAAATGATATCATTGATTAGTCCCTTAAATTCCATGTCTATGGCCCTTTGGAAAGTAGCCCTGGCATTAGACAATCTGAATGGCATTGTGTTATAGGCATATATGCCCCACTTGGTAGTGAAAGCCATTTTAAATTGATTGCATTCTTGGACCAGAATTTGATTGTAACCTGAATATCCATCGAGAAAAGAAAATATTTGAGCTCCTTCCACCGTTTGAAGGATCTGCTCCATTGATGGAAAAGGGTAATGGTCTTTCAATGATGCATGATTCAAATCCCTGAAATCTACGCACAACCAAATCTCTCTATTCTTCTTCCTTACAGGCACTAGATTTGCTACCCATGAGGAATACTTGATGGGAAAAATTATACAGGCCTTGATGAGTTTGGTTAGCTCCTTTCTCATTAGTGGCTCGATTTTGGAATTAATTGGCCTCTTTTTCTGGTGAACTGGCCTAACATTAGGATCTAGTTATATGGTATGTTGTGCTAGACCTAGATCAAAACCATGCAGGTCTTTATATCTCCATGCAAAAATGTCATGATACTCTTGAAAAAGTTTGATGAAATATTATTTCTCTTCAGAAGTACATAATTGTCGATCTTCAGAAACATTTTTCATTTGAAATATCCTTCTTTGACCACCATGTTAGAGCTTTGTCTTTTGGCTTGATCATCTAAATTGAAGATGGATTCCAGAGTGACTAAGAATTTTGGTAGTTTTTTACTTTTCAATTGTGTGATTTGATTACCATGTGATTCTCGTAACTCATCTTGAGTTTTCACAGCAAACTCTGCCTCTTCTTGTAGGAAAAGGAATTTTTTTTGTCACTATCAAACACTGCCAGCTACTCACATTGTCAAGGACTACAAGTCAAATCACCATTTTGACAAATTTCTTCCCTTATTTCATTATATCAACAGGTATGTCATATTACGAGCCAACTGTAGCAAGCCTATCAACATATTGATTTTGATTTCTAGGAATTGCATGGATCCCAAAAGCTTCAAAATATTTAATCAATCCCAAGACTCGGTTCTTGTATGATCTTAAGAGATCATTTTTAGATGCACTGCATGTCATCACTTGATGAAAAACTAACTCACTATCTACAAAAATAGCCAGAGATTTGATTCCCTTCTTTTGGGCTAGCTAAATTCCTTGCACAAGGGCCTCGTATTCAGCAAAAAAATTAGTGCAAATGAATTACAACTAGAAAGATGAGAAGTACTTATCTCCCTCTAGAGAAATTAACATAACACTAGCACTGGATCCATTCTTACTTCTTGATCCATCAAAGAACAATTGCCACAGTCCTTCAAATTTTCTTGGTATTTTGACCAGTTTTAGTATGATTGTATCTTCTTCATGAATGCAATATGTACCCAATCCCATTTCTTCCAACAACAAAAAATAAGCTTCTTCTTCTGCCAACACATCAGTGAGTAGGGATCATACTGATGATCTCCACTTGCTTTATCTAGCATAGTATCGGGGACTTCCTCTACGAGAGTAGTTGGTTCATGATCAACATCTTCTTCTTCTAGATATTTGATGGTGTAATTCCCATTTATAGGACTAGCAATGTAGGGTTCTACATGATTATTGCAGATTGGTTCCATCCTTATAGCTTATTTGGTTCATATCGAGTCCTGAGAATCATATGTGACCAATTGGCTGATAGATAACCTACTCGTCTTGGCAGTGAAATCTCGTGATAGGTAGATGGTGAATAGAGGAGGGAGATCAATGACTGATATGTCTTGGGTGAATGAAAAACTTAGGCATTCATGGATGGTAAGTTTAATTCCCTTGATAAATCCAATAGTATTAACAACTTGTCCTATCTAGCTAAACAAATCCTCTTGCAACCGGTGCATATTGTATGCCTATTACATGTCTGTAATTTTTTGGGCATGACTGAGCTACTGGCACCAGAATCGATCATGCAGTTATGTACTAGGTGGTCACCAATGATCATGGAAATATATAATGGTGGTGGTTTTTTTGCTTTAGGAATAATTTTCTCTTTTGGTTGACACAAACTCATAGCAGTTGCTACTCCACGACCTAATGATCCATCAGTTGTACCAAAACTATTTAGAGCCTCTCGCAACACATTTCTTTGAGAAGGAATTGAGAGTGCATCCCACATAGTAATGCTCATATTGGTTTTCTTCATTTGTTCTCCTATGGTGAAGGGAATTTCTCCTAATTTTCTGACACTTCTTTGGGAACTGGGATCCTCTTTTAGAAAGTGACTTTTTGGGTATCGTGATGCCTGAAGAACCTTATTTCCTTGCATCTTGGCTAACAGGTGTTTTTGGCGGTTTATTTCTCGCATCTTTATCAACCACCACTTGTGGCTGAGGCTATGAAGTGGATGCTTGATCAGATTTGGAAGGTTGAGGTTCCATTTCTCTCTTCTTGGAATGAGTGTTTTCCACCACTGATGAGGAATTTTTACTCAACCCACAAAAATCTTCTGCTTTCCAGTTTAGCAAAGTGGTTTATTTAAGTGCCTGTGGTTGATCTGATGTTTCTTACGTAGATGAATTTTATGTTAGCTATGAAGTGGAAAATATGCTTTGGTCCATAAGGTCCTTGCTAATAACTCCATTGGGACAAAGATTTTGATTGTGTGGTTGAGAACAAGGATAACACCATTCACAGTGTTGAACTAGATTATTCTGAACATGTACTATGGCTCTAGATTGAGCTAGCAGTAAGAGGGTTCTGAAATTTCAAAGGCCTAACATTCATAACTTGATATGTAGCTTGATTTTACAGCTGATTGTTCCCTTGAAAAGGAGGATGGTTAGCCTGATACTGCTGGTTTTGTGGCTAGTATGGATGATTATATTGAAATTATTGCCTTTTGACTGTAATGAACATGTTTCCAAAAGTTTGTAGTAGTGACTTGACTTCAAATAGATCATTTGAAGCAGCAGGGGCAGACTGAGCTATTTGATTAGAGGCTACTAGAATAAGAGCAATGATAGGCTAATTTTTCCTAAGATCTAGAGACAACAACATTGGCGGTTGTGGAGCTATCTTTCCAACCTGAATCAAGGAATGTTCTACTCTTATGGAAACTTCATAGGCACCAGGTAATGTAGTCCCTCCCATGGATTGGATCATAAATGCTACATCACTATTCAAGGCTTGCAAATAGTATAAGAATGCATTATTTGGAGAAGGCTTTATGAGTGCCAGAATCCTATTCCAGGTCCTATGGAATCGGAAGTTGAAATCACTCATGTATTCTTGGGGAGCTCTCTTCATGGTAGTGAGTTGTTCCAAAAAGTGATAGGTGATCACTCTTTTCTTCAAACTATTTACATATATTTTCTCCTAACTCATCCTAAGTGGTTATAGTGCCAAAACTTAACCCTCGAAACCATTGAAGTGATTTTCCCTTGAAAGAGGTAGCAAGAAGTCTAACCACAACAATTTTCCTCCGTGATATTATGTACTGCAAAAATGTTGGCTACATCAAGAATATGTTCCACTGGAGTAACGTGAGTTTCCCCTATGTAAAAGGGTAAATTTTTTTGAGCTCTCCAATAGGTATAGGGTCACGTTGAGCCAACAGAAGAGGACTGCTTGCATTGAAAGGGGGAAAAACTTGGTTTCATGCCATAACAACAAGAGGTTGATTGTTCCTTGGTGGAGGAAACCTTCCGTATGAAGGAGTTGAATGACCCCTACAAGGTAAAGTTGTAACTGATGATGTTGAAACGCCTCTTATTCTTCTCTTTGGAGGAGACAAGGAAAGTTTGATATGCTGATAATTTCCTTACTTTGAAGAAGCTCTTGTCTGAATTCTTTGCATAAGTTAACGCACTGATATTTTAAATCTAGAGATATAGAGTCGCTAGGTACTTTGACTTGTGTAAGTGAGAAGAGAAGTACCAACTCTGTCCCACTAGGCATGCCAAAATTTGTTGTCACCAAATCATTGCACCCTCCGAATGGCTAGAATGTGAACAGGATGTTCAGTGTGATTGGGACACATGGGATCACATCTCAAGCTGTGGGACTTGGGCTTGAGGTGAACCTCCAGAGAAGGTAAACTTCCTCTTCCTAAACTAAGTGTTATACTACTCCTAGTGCAATAAAATAGTTATCTAGACCTATGCTAACATTTTCATGGGTTTTAGGGAAAGAGATTTGTAAGAAATGAAATTATACTAGGAATGGTGATGCACCAAATAAAGGGTGTTTCCAAACTCATGAAGGGTTAATTTGAAGAGGGTGTGTGTACCACAAGTCAACTTCACCTACTGCAACTTAGAGAGGGTAACATAATACCACAGACTAGGAAGCATGCATGTTCCCTTTGTTAAACTCAATTAGACAAACAAGTTATCAGTCTTCCAAGTGAACAAGGATGAACTTGAGAAGGGTGAAAAATCACCACAACTCAACTGCATGCAATGCTCCACCACTTGATAAGCACAAAAATCCAAGAACCTGTAATAGAAACGTGAAATTGCAAAAGTGTACCTGCAAGCATGAGAAAAGGCACAAAGAAGTATAGAAGGATGAAAGGACCGAGATTAGTCACAAATACACACTTTTATTACTTCAATAACATGCACAATGCATCATACATTCAGAAGAGGGCAATGGTTAGCCATTACAATCTTGGAAAAAGGCTTGAAAGTTCCTTTAACATACAAGGACAACTTACAGAAGAAGGAGGTTTCTTGAAAAACTATACACTTGTCTTAGAAGTCTAACTTGTCCAACCCATCTAACCTATATAACCCCTTGGAATGAGCTTCCAACTTACATTTATAGAAGAAGTTGACTGAGAGAGGAGAGAAGGAGTCATAAATTCCCTTCCTAAATTGAAGGCACATGAAGTATTTATTACAGTTGGTTGAACCACTTTGAGAAGCTTCCATCATGTGCCATTAATGCCCGGTTGATCTAATCTTCTCAATTAATTAAAAGAATATTTAAATAAAAATATTTTAATAATAATAATAAATATTATTAATAAAATATTTAAATACAAATATTAATTTAATTAAAATTAGGTGGGACCCCCTAAAACTGGTTTGCATTGAAGGGGGTCTCTTTATTCATAAAGCCAAAAAAGAGCTCAACTTGGTGGTTGGCTCGCCAAGCCAACTCACTGAGCTGAGTGATGAGCTCCTCCATAAAGCTCACTACACCACTGTGCACCAACTGAGCTCTAAACCGATTTTCATCCACTGAGCTCCTTCCATGAACCTTCATAAGCCCTTGACTATGCCCAAGTCATATGTGAGCTTCCCCATTAACACCGAGCTCTCATCCTCCACTTACCAGGTTCCATTCCCTCTGACTCGATCAAGTGAGTCTGATTCACATAGCCAAGCTCTTTTAAATCACCCAGTTGAGTTCTTACCGAAGCACTGTGATTCGTTGAGCTGATAGTCCATGATGAATTCACTCCTACTTTCATGTTCAAAAATGAGCTCTCCATAGGACTTACTCCATCTTGGACCTTCATAAGCACCAAGTTTCACATGCACAAGTCATATGTGAGCTTGAGCTCCCTATTAACAAACTAGCTTGATGAAGTGAATCCTACTAGTCTCTCCTTGACCATGACTCCAGCCCCTGTTAACTCGGCAGTAGCTATAATGCAATCAATCATTGAGCTCAAAATTATCATTACTAATGGCCATCGTTGCTCTGTAATGATTCCCAGGATTGTTAATGCATAACATGAGCTCAGAACATAGTCTACAAACTTAATTTAACTAGCTCTGTTGATGAATCTAATTTGGGTTGGACTCCTTGAACACTCTTGATTCCTCTAGCAGCGTTCATTATAGCTTGAGCTACAAGAAATCTGTTCTAGCTAAAAATTATCATGGAGGGTTTTTTTTGTGCTTCACCGAGATTCAGAGCTCTGGACCAATGCCTCATTTTTGCTTTGTTTTGTCTGGCCAAGCATGACGTGGATTTTAATGCATAACCAAGCTTCTTCAATTTCTACATGAACCTTACCATCTAGACCTCTCGTGATTTCTCCTCCATTTAGGCAATTGACTCAATGTTACAACACTCTGTCAATCCTCTACGGCCTACAGTATGCTCATTTGAGCTCGAAAATAGTTCTCTTGACAATTGATCATAGGTTTTTTTTCGAGCATTTTCACTCAGATGAATTTAGCTCTCCGAGCTCTCTTCTTACCCATCTGTGGGTTTTCTTGACAAGTTGAACTTTGAGTTTGGCACTAATGAACCCAACAAAGCTAATCAAAATGATTCATTGAGAAATCCCATGCTTGAGCCATTTTTGACTCGGTTCCCATCGATCTTTTCAATTGATCTCAAGTTCCTTCCAACACATACAACTCGGCCCTACGAGATGAAATGCTCCACTGATAAGCTCTCAAAATGATCTCTCTACCGAGATCTGTGAAAAATTCTGTGCCGAGATCCAACGAGGCACTTCCATCAAATCATGTTATCCGATTGCTATTGATTCAAGCTTTACACACCCAAGACTCAGCTCATCCTGAGTCAAGCTTGACCCATGAATCCAACCATCACTGAGACATATGTTACCTTCAACTCAACATGTAGATTTGTCTTTGAGCTTGTTGTGAGCTCATAACTCCATCCTTGTGTCGTGTTTTTCTTACTTCACACTTTGATGATCTCCATCTTTTTCATTGAGCTATCTCTCAAACACATCGTGATTCCCTTACATGTTAGGGAAAACATGTCAAATAATGAATTTATTTATAGTTGAGTTATTGGTTGAGTCACACAGGGCATATCCATGCATTTTGTACTTTCCTTCCATGTACGACCTAATCTAACAACCACCCCACCGCATGACCCATTCAATCAACTCATTGTACACATCTTGCAAATTTTCCCTGGTGGGGAATGAAATCCATCAGAACTCACCCCTTGGTTCGACCATTCTGAATCCCCCACCACATCATGTTTGTCTACAATTTCCACGTTGAATAATGGAATGCAAAATGTCAACATCATTTAGCCATGTAGGACATTTTGGCTAGATGGCCACTAATTTCTACTTCTCCACTAGCATGAGGAATCACCATTTTTTCATGAATGCAACATGGCATTCACACTTCCCAAGTCCAAAATGGGAAATACAAATTTCTAAGGCCATTATTCCCACACATCATCTTGGCGAGATGGTCTTTAATCTCCACCATGGTTGGACGTTTAATCATGTAAGACAAAGTGCTGACTCTTACAAGTGATTTCCAAACCCATTAGAGATCTTTACTAATCAATGAAACCCAACTATGTCATAATGTGTATACGAGCTAAATGAAATAGAAATGAAAGTAGTATATATTACAATGATAACACTCAAGTTAAATGTGCTAAAATTATGGAAGGTAGATGCCCCCAGGAGCCTCGGTGGGACTAGTAGAGAATAATATGAAGCATCATAAATCATGTGATAACCTATATATAGCCTGAGATATCACCTCACAATACCATGTGAATATGTTGCAAAGGATAGTAACATACTATGAATTAAGCTAACATAATGAGTTGAAAAATACAACATGGAATTATATAAACAAGCAAATATACATCCGACCAATTTATCTAATCTAATTTAAATTTTGTATGTATCTGCAAATGATTTGAATGCTTGTGTAGTTACTGGGGTCAATGTGATGAATTTTTGACTAGGGGAATAGGAATAAAGGTTGCACCCTAATTGTGTCCATGTATGTAAAATTAAGGTTCATATATGTAATCTTGCACCCCCAATCTTAGCTTTTAGTATCCTTATCAACCTCAAGCTAACAACCAAGTGCAATGTTGGGCTAGCAAGACTCTTTGACTAGCATGCCTTGCTAAGTGTGAATTCCATATAGCAGGTATAAGATTGATATCATCAAAAGATCCCCTTCTAAATATGAGCTTATCAGACTAGCATCCACAGGCTAGGTATCGGATGCATAATCCCTGAAAAATATCTTGGGTTTATGGCTGTGAAATCAATCTTCCACTCAATTTACATAATTCATACATGCCTATAACATATTATTCATCAGTTCGTAAGGTGTATCTCTGATGAGTGCTTATCACTAAGAGTATCTAACACAACTCGAATTGCTACATAAGCATTAGGTAATCGCTAATCAAGAAATGAATAATGTCTATGAATAGTATTTCATCCTAGAGTGCCATATAGATAAGTACATATAAAAGTATTATGTGATATAAACAATCAGTACACCAATGTAATCTAAGAAAATATGATTGTCACTAGTGTAGAGTGGAGAAGGAAGAGGGTCAAGTTAAAACCAAAACCTACATATAAAACATACCATTGTCATGCATAAGCTACTAGGTCTAGGAAGATGTGTCATTTGATATTCATCAAGATGGGTCAACCGGAAATAGAAGCATGATGTAACACCTTGCATTGGGTGAGTTCTAAGTGATGTTAACTAACCTACGTATGTGACCATATGTTTTCACTGATATGTACGGTCTTAAAAGCCACATTTTTCCAATACTCTTGATCTAATGTATCAGTCGTGCAAGTGAACTTATCAAAAGAATTATGTGGTATATTGTCACTATCGTATCTTATGACCTTGAATATGGGAACCATGGCTCTGCCCATAACATATTCCTCATAGAAAAATTCCTCCTTCTAGGCGGGAACCTCATAATCATTACATCCATCACCCTCTTATGTACCTATTGGAACCATGATAAGCATCCACATGTGTCACTTGTACATCTTATGTTCCCCTCCCCAAGTAGTCTACCTGGTTATCCTTAGCTCGATCCTAAAGTCAAAATTTTTGGATTTTGATATCAAAGCTATCTTATTATCCAAAAAATAGACTTCTCCCTCAAAGGAAAAATGTTCATATAAAGAAAATAATGTCAAAAGTATAGACTGATCCCTCGAAGGAAAGTTATCATGTCTTATCCTACCATCTAAAAACCAAAAAGTAAAATCTAAAGAAAAAATATAATCGTAGAGCACTCCCTCGAAGGATTGCTACCATACTATATCATGGTAGGGAAGGCTTCCCACATCGATCAACCTTCTAAATCTCAAAAGCAAAAACAAAAAATTCCAAAGCAAGCATCCTAAGAAAGCTTCCCGCTCCAGTCAAATTTCCATCAAAATTAAACTTCCTACATTTATCACTTTGTATATTGCTTAGAGCTAGGGCATAGACCAAGGAAAACCACCTAAGGACAAAATAATCTCCCCGTACATGATACTTCTAAAACTCTTTGTTATGTATACAGTAGGTGTATAAGACACCTTACATATTTCATTCATGATCCTAAGTGTGACTAAATATAGTTTTGTGTTAACATTATCCATTTGATGCAAGTGCATCACTTTTCTCATGTTACCTTTCACATTTTATCCCCAATCCACTCTAAAAGCATCTTTCCTATGCAAGATATTTACTATGATGAAGTGTATTGTTCTATGTAAGGTCACTCAATCCTGGTCGCATCCTATCTATCGCATCCTATCCAATTACACCAACTTATATCTTATCCAATCCAATTCACATCTGCAACTATCGCTTTGATATTTATTCTAAACCCTCTCATCATCATTTCTACTACATCACATCCATTCTAATTGAAATCAAACCATAATTTACTTATCACATGAATCATATCATTTGTCACCTAAATCCATCACGTTACCTACATATAATCATATCAAAACCATCTACTCTCACTTCAATATATCTAATTTATTTTCACTCACACCATATACATCTATCACATCATCTATATCTAATCTAGCATCTACATCACTTACATCATGTCTAAATCATATCTAATAATATATAATCATATCCATTGTAATCACATATAATCTAAGTCCATCATATCTTTCTAATTATCTGAATTCATACACCATTTCATCAACATATCTAACATTTACACTTAATCCAAATCATTATCCATCAAATCAATATTTGCATCATCAACATCTTATCCATACATCATATCAAATATCTAAATCATCATCGTATATATCTAATCATATCTAATCCATCATATCCAAAACGTGTACATCACATCAAGTCATCAACATGCATCACATCACATCAAAATCTAATCCAACACCTACATCTCATCCATCATATCTTTCACATCTATCATAATCAAATATAATGTAAAACCATCATATCTTTCTAAATATATAAATCCATACAACTTCGTCATATCGAACATCTAAGCTCATTACATCAATATCTAAATCACTATCCATCAAATCGATATCAACATCTCATCCATACATCATATCAAATATCAACATCATCATCTATATCTAACCATATCCAATCCATCACATCTAATATACATTCAATCAATATATAACATCACATCACATCCAACATTTAAATCAACATCCATAATATAATTAAATATCAACATCCATCACAACATATACATAATTACATGTATCTAATGTACTAAAAAAAACACACGGAAATCATGACAAAAATCATATATATCATCAAAGTGTTTGTACGTCCGTGATAGACATCGACTAGGAATTTTTTCAAAATATATACATCAAAATTGATATCAAAATCTATGCCTATATAATGTTCACCCCACTAGGTGGTTAACTAAATTCAGACACTCTAAGTCTCGAACCCTGTACTCCTTGTGCAGGGGCCTGTCCTCCTCCTCATCCACCTTCTGGTCAATCATCTGGTTCGTGATCCTACCTTGGTTATGATACGATAGTCATGCTCCCCAATGCTACCTATCGCATTGATCGCCATGATCTCCTCTCTCTAGCTAGGTATGTTGCATAACATGGCACATAAGATAGGCTTGTTGTGACTATGCACTCATAGTAGCGCGAATCCTAGCCTAGGGCATGATACTGCTCTAACGAAATTATACTAGGAGGAGCCATATATCTGACTCCCTACATGGATCCATGTGCCTCACCCCCTATCACCTCAGATATGGTACCCAGATCTCCATATTTGGCCCTTTAGGCCTATATTTTCTCCTATATCAATCCTGATGTTGTATAGCTAGGTTCCTCTCCTAGCGGACCCCCTCAAGATCCTAGTACATGGTATCTCATTCCTAGCGAGCTACATCTAACTCCACCATAGTTTAGAAATACATAACACAATATCACCATTATAATCAAACAAATCAGTCGACTCCTTGACGTTGTAGGCTGATATTGAGTCTCAATATGGAATGCCCATGATATAAAGGCAAGATCCATGGAATTTTCTACAAATAATCATGTTAATGCAGCCATCCTAGCCTCTACTATAATAGACACTATTGGTGCCCCTTGGATCTGTAGTCTCAAAATATGATACACGTCCTTTAACGTGATCAACATCTCTCTTGTCCTAAACTAGAACATGCTGGTCCTAGGATCCCATCTATCTATCAAGGCTTTGATCAACCCAATATCCATCAACACCCTCTGATAATGGAAGAATCCACCCACTCTGACTGCCTCTAAGTGGTTTCACTCTGCATCTATAACATTGACCCTTATCGTCCCTAACATGGTCAGGACTTTGTCTCTCGGATATAGTGTGTCTCTATCCTCCAAAACACACCCAAAAAATCACCCATTGATCTCAAACTATAATAAATCATCAAAAATCATCAATACCTCTACATCCTAGCCCAGTTGATCTTGAGCCCTATCCAATCGACGGTGAATTTCCCTTCGTCAACGGAAAACTGCCCTGTCGCTGCCGACTGACCCTTTGTGCCCATTAAATTCTAAAATATTTAAAATTTAAACTTACCACTATCCGCGACCTTTGGAACTTCCTTCCTCCTCCGCTAGCCTCCATTTTCCTTAAATCTCAATTTTTTATACCTCTAAGATCTCTCGATCGTCAAACTCTTGGCTTGTAAATGAGCTTAGTCATCCAACTCCGCCGCTTATATAAGCACATTAGCCTAGTCACCATCGACCTGCCTAATTGCCCTTAACCCAAGCCAGGTCACCGTTGACCCTATCATATCACCGTCAACCCAACCCTATTTTTCACCCCCTCATCGTTTTTCATCCAATAACCTTAGCAAGTTATTTTTTCTTACACTTTTGACTTGTGTGTTACTCATAACACACCTTTATTTGTCCCACTAGGCTTATTTTGATACCTTTTTATCTATTTATCTCATCACACTCATCTTTAATCGTATCCAACAACCTGTTTTGTTGCTATCTTTGTGCTCCTTCTCGGGGCACCCTCTATTATCTAAAGACCACAGTTGTGGCCATATTTTATCCTCACCTCACCTGGATGCATATTTTCTTGATTCCTCGCATTTGAAGGATGTTGCATTCACTTTTGTCCCCACCTCTTTTCAAACCACTATCTTGACCATCCTTGCATTTGTTTGCACATATTTTTAAGGTCTTCCTTTGACCCATTGGTCCCATGGATTTCACATCTATCCAAGTGGATTCCCTACATATTGCAGTGGTTTTCACTGACTCGCATTTCCATAGCACATTTTTTTCATCTCCATTGAGGCCATACTTTGATCCCTACCAAAGTGATTCCAAAATCACTACTATTTTTTTTGTTTTTTCTTTTATCCTTATCCTCATTGCAATACTCACCCCTCTCCACTTGGGGCATATTTTCTCATCCTTTCTACCATTTCATTTCTTTCCTCCATCTATCTCTTTCAACCTAGTAATAAAATCTCCTTTATGTCATTGATCCCTAGTTTGAGGGGGAGCACTTCAACCATCATCTTTCTTCACTTCTAGTTTTTGTCTTGTGGTTTTCTTAATGCAAACAATTTGACAAAAAGGGGAAAATGTAGACACCAATTTTTGGTACGCTTGTCCCCCATCTCGTGTGCATTCCTATTCATCATCATCTTACACATGCATACCTCTTTCCCCATTCAAATTCATCTTTCCCTATTAAATCCCATAAATCCTATCTAATTCCCATTTCCCATATTAATCCTATCTTAATCCCACTATCATTTTATCCCCCTAATTCATCCCTAATCACATTTAACTACCCCTAAACCAATCCATTATTCTAGACACTTCCCTAAATACCCCATTTATCATCCTTATTCTCCCATTTACCATCATTCAATGCATATCTACCCTCCAACCACCTTTTATCCTCCATATATAGCCACAACGCACCTAAAGATCCTCAAACCATAATTCTACCCCTTTAGAGCCCTTTAAATAAAGTTGATCACCATCCCCATCGCCCAAATCAAGGTTCAGTTGTAATCCACGATAACCATAGCAGGTCATTGTCGACCCTATAAGTATTCTCGTCCCCCCTTTAAAGGATGAAATTTTGAGAATTCATGTCTTCTTGCAAGTCTTGACTTGTTTCTTTCTCTTCTTTAGAGTTGTAGCCATAAATTTAGAGCTATTTCGGAGATCTTGCATGCCATATTAGGAGATTTGGAATCTATTCCTTTCTTGGAGCCCTCATCATAGTTTCATCACCCTTTTACATTAGTCTTGTAGGTCTTCTAGTTACCTTAGATCTCAGCCATCACCTCTACCTTCATATTTTCTAACAATCATTTTCCCATCCATTTAATCCCTTAAAACTCTAGATCCATCCTCAATCACCATCAACTCTACTCCATCCCCATCGACCTGATTTGCATTTTCCCTCTTTTCTATCTTCCACCCTCTCTTCCAATTAATTTTCTAGTTCCTATAATTTCTCTGACATCCTCATCTTTCTGTCCTATGCACTTTCAACTTCATATGTCATATTCATCATCACCAGTCATTGTCGATCCAAGATAGTCGTCGTCGATCTAGTCTACATCAACTCTGTCTCTACCCTCTGCAGTGTCTTCCATCTGTTCTCCAGTTCCCTCTGCATTCATACCTCTCTATCTCTGAGATCTAACCTTTTGATAGTCCAAATATTACCTTTTGGCCCCAATCACCGTCGATCCAAGCCCATTGGTCGGCAACCCGATTGATATATCTCATATTTTCATCAAATCTACATATTTTCTTGCATTCTTTATGTATTATTTTCCTCTCCATGAGATCAAGATACCATCAACATCTCCAAATCAGATCTATATCCTTTCCAACATCTTAGCAACATATCTAGATATGCTTTTCTACATATGTTTTGATCTATTCTGCTACACTCATCATCAACTGTCGCTCTCAGTCTCGGCTCACCGTTGACCCAATCAGGTTTGATTTCATTTATCGTCATTTATCACTTTCATATCTTTATCTCAACTTACCTTTATATATATCTTTGATCTATGTCTGATTCAATTTTGTATCACCATCTATCTTTTTATCAAATTGGGTTGACATCCATCCATAAGAAGTTATCACTTCTCAGGACTAACTTAGTTAGGCAACCCATCATCTTATCTATTAATCCCTTTTTTGTTTAGTTTCACTTTGTTGTGCAGGTTATAAAGTTCACATTAGAGGGAATCTTTGCGCTCACATCTTCATCATCATCTTCACCATCATATTCACCATCATTGCATATCATGAGGTATCCTTAAACCCTCTCATAATTTGGAGTTGTCTATTTTCTTGCCACCATTCCATTAACTTGAAACATGAACGAGAAAATTTGATCAACACTAAGTGAGCAATGCATCTACTGCTACAAATCAAATGTAGTTTCCTTCAACACCAACAATACAATTTCCGACAACACAGTTTCCTTCAACAACAACAATGTAATTTTTGACAACACAAATGTATCTTTGTCACATAGGTAATATGCAATTTTCTACAACAAGTACAAAAAACATGAAATTTATTACTTCCAGTCCCATGCATGTCAATTCTATTAGCCAAATGCAACCAGGCAATGCAATTAATCTACAACTATCATCACCAATCACAACCAACATGTCGTTGACACCCCAAATAGAGAATAGAATAGTACAAAACAACACAAGAAGTGAAACAATTGATGGAATTGAAGAATAATTTATTTTTTGTACAATTTAGATGCTACCTTATTATTTGATTGGTATGCATAATTATAACCTTATTAGAATGTAAGAAGTTATAGCCTTCATGTAGAAAATATGAACTTAGTTATGTATTTTTTTTTTGAGAATCATGCAAGCAGTATTTTTTTTACATCCTATCATTACACATAAGTATTGTATTTTATTCCATCATACCAATATAAAAGAATACATTTTTGTAATGTGTAAAAACATGAATTATCTTCTTATAGGTGTTTATAATTTTTATTATTAATTATTTTCTAGAATAGTGATAGTTGATTTAACAAAAATAGAATTTAATGTTGTTAAACCCTAATATTTTAGAGTCACATATGATAAATAAATGATAAAGTACAGATCTAACACAAACAATAAGCAAGAAAGTATGAAACCCTAAACAAGAGATATAGGGAGAATAACTTAGCCGATTCATGCTCAATCTGGAAGTTCTTTGGACTGGAAAAAATGCTAAGCAGTAAGTGAAATTTTTTACAAATTTTCATTATAAATTTTGGAATGCAAGAATGAGGGTAGACACAAGCACCCACAGAAGGATAAGAGCATCAGGCACTAGTGATTGGATTTGGGCTCTAGTGTCTAGATTGGTGCTCAGGTTCTAAATTTTTTTGGGTCAGAAGGGTGTCACAAATATTCGATGTTGGTCTCCTATATGTCATAATATGATCGATGAGTGCATCTGTAACCTACAAAGACATGTTCACCTCTAAAACCCTCAAACTACATCAAATCCCAAAAAGAAAAGATGCAATTTGTAGATTCAGATTGACCCTAGAGGTCACCTGACTGAGTGAACTTACAACCAAACACTACACTACATCTCAAAATCCATGTAGTTATTGTAGGTGTGTGATAAAATCATGCCCTAGAAATCCTTTGTGCAAGTGCACGTGATAACTGGTGATAACTAGGTTTACCAATGTAAATAGATGTGTGGATGGATAAATGAACTTCCCTTCTTATGAGTGTATGCAAAAAATGTGGTCCCTTTCCCCTTGAATGAAATCTAGATGGATACCTTTGGTGCTCTTAGAATTCCTTTGGATGTAACCTTAGGTAATGGTAATAGATACTTAGTGTTTGGTCCCTTTTATTATGGCTACATAGCTTTGTATTTATATGATTCCCTTGTTTCAATTTTGTAATTGACAGCTAAAAGGCCAACCAATAAGAAAACAAGATGCCCAAAAGATAAAAGAGTCCCAAAAGAGGTAAGCAAGATACAAAGAGGTCAGGGGCGCCCAGAGGAGATGAGGGCACCTAGGCATTGTCATCTATAGTCAATAAATATAAAGCAATGAAGATCAGATTGGGTTGTGGGGTGTGCAAGACTAGAGAGAAAGAAAGAAAGACAAGAAAGAGGCAAAAAATAATAGTCAATTACTAGTTTTCTCACTTAGGAATCATATGAATAGTGGTATGTGATTATGACTTACTAGAAATGTGCCCAAGTGCGTAATTTTGTGTCTACATTTTCCCCCACTTTATGTTGTAGAGGGAATACTAGATAAAATAAAGTAGATAAGAGATGCACACCTGATAACCATGTAGAGTGTGATGGTGAAAGCATACTGAAGAGACAGGAGAAAGCGTGGAGTGATAAAAAAATGAAGTGTGGAAGCTAAGGAAGAGGAAGTGACCCTAAGGGTGAAGCGTATATGTTGTGTTGTGTTGTAGTTGTTTGTTGTCACTTGATGTTTGCTGATGTGGGGTTGCTTCTTGTTGTGCATTAAGGATGAACCTGCAAAAAGAAGAATGAAATTCTAGTCCAAGTCATATGTTATGATAACTCTATAAAAAACATGTAAAAGTATGTAAAATGTGAGAAAGTAGTACAAGGAACATGTGCACCTGATCTGTGACGAGTGAAAATGATAGAAAGTGTCTTGAAATGCTACAGAAGAATGAGTTTTCTGGGTAATCTCGCACCAAGAATGAATTTTTTGGGTGATCTCATGCCAAGAACGCTTTTTTTGAGAGATCTCATGCCAAGTGTGAGTTTTTTGGGTGATCTCACTTCAAGGCACAAGAGTGTTGGGGATAAAGGTTTAGTGTTATTCTCCGTCCATGACTCCTCGAATTTATACACCACTGCATATGGTGTGATCTGCGTTTAGTTCCATGTTGTTCCAATTTGATCCAAGTAGAAAAAGGAGATAGAATGCAATCTGATTGCTAGAGGATTGTGCCTGTGTTGTGAAAAATTCTCTGGAAACTGTTGTAGATTGTGTTGATATAAGAAATTACTTGTAATTACCCCTAGTCATAGGCATCTATGAAGGTCAGGAGTGTCTAGGAGCTAGTGTCTGTACCTGGGTGCTAGTGTCTGTGCTGAACTGAGGACCCAAGTCATAATTAGGGTCATTCTGTGAATGTAACTCTATTGTGTTCTTATGTTGTGTAGGTGTGTACTAAAGCTCTAAGTTGATGTATAGGGTGACTGATTCACCCAATATATTCCCCCATCATTTGGGGTACATGTGACGTCACTAGGAGAATGCAACCCAAAGAGAGGATTTGATGTTGATCTGAAACTGTAACCCTGCAAGGGGGAGGGAATGTGCATGGTGGAAACCAAGGCACATGCAAACAAAGTGGCTAGAAACATGTGTTAGTAGAATAAGTGAAAAAAATTGGGTAGAAGACAATATAAACAAGAAATAATGTAGCAAAATTAAACCATGAAATTTGTGTTTCAAACATGGGACATCGCTCACAATGTCGCAAGATAATAATGGCCAAAGCGGCCAAAAGAATACAATGTGCACACAAGATAAAGGACATAGCTTGAAAACAATGGCATATAATAACAAATAATTTCAATTAGTAGCATTGAAAGTATTAAACATCCATGGTGGAAAATAGTCCTGTAAAGTAAATGTTAGACATGAAGCACCCATTAACATGTTCACAAGATAAAGAGTATGTCAACATGTGTATAGATCCATGGAAAATAGTGTTCTAGTAAAAGTAGGAAGTAGTACATAATGAAACAATAACGTCTTTGACGTGTAACAATAGGAATGTAGATGCCCCCAGGAGTCTCAGTGGGACTGGTAAGAGGTACAGTGCTAAACATCATTCCTACATGTAAAGATCTGTAGGAAGTATGCATTCACAACTAGAGAACAAGTGAACATGCATGTGTATATAGAAAAAATAATGACATACTAGATATTTTCTAACATAGTAGGCAAAGTGTAACATGTGAGTATAAGTAAATAATAATAAGTGCAACCAAGATATGCAACATGCTATGAGTGTGAATGGAATGGAATGCTAAGTGTATGTGATAGGAGTAGCATGCCTCCCAAGTGAATGTTTATGAATGTGTATGAGATAAGGTTCATTTAGAAAATACTCCTCGACAGTGAAGAATGAACCATAGAAAAAGAGTGTGTCATCGGGAAATGGTTTGAATGATGTGTGCTAGAAAGATAGACCAATGAAGCATAAATCATATAGTGTAGAAGAGGATAGTATGATGTGTGAGAATGGAGTGATAGAAAGTTGTATCATGAAGTGCAGAGTGTGAAATGTGTAGTGTGTGAGGTTCATGGATGTAGTATGCCCTCAACAGTCAAGTGTGAACCTTAGCACACGATTGCGTCATAGGGTAGTGATGATACAACTGTATCAAGATGTGTAATGAATATTGAAGCGTAAGAGTAGAAAGGATAGACACTCAATGATACTAGGAGGGGGGAAGTAAGCTTGATGCCCCCCCAAGTGTGTGATTGAGATCTATCTGAGAATGGAAGAGAAAACATGCCATGGTGGTGGATGTGGCAATGTGCTAGGAGTAGTAGATTTACCAAACTAAGTTGTATCATTGAGAGAAAATGAAAATTTCTTTTTTTGATGGTGAGTCAGGGAAATAGTGTAAACCTAAATAGGAGATATGGAAGGAATAAAGGGAGTGATCTTAGGGTGATATCTGAGGTTGAGTTTGGTGGATTGTGTTAGAATGGAAAGAGGTTCTTTGAATCCTTTTGCACATTTTCCTAATATAGTGCCATTGAAAACATAGCGAAGCTGATACCGATACCCAAGACCATACTCTTTGAAATTGGAAGAAGGGGTGGCCGAAGTGGGGGGTTCAACAGAATGATTGATAGTGTTGCAATACGAAAATGGAGAGGGATTTTCTAAGGATTCATAGAATACATCTCGATATAAAAATTTAATATGTGCATGAAGGGTTGAAGGGACCACATGCATGGCATGGATCCAAGGTCATCCGAGAAGAAGATTATAGTTAAGATTGTTAGGCATGACATGGAATGGGATAGAAAAATTACATGGCCCGACAGTAATGGGTAGCATGATTGTACATAAGACTTGTTTAGGGATATTGTCAAATCTATGAATGCAAATAGATGAGGGTGTTAAGGATGTTGCGGAAGAGCCAAGTTGATGAAGAAATGGTAGATTACAAATGTTAAGGCCAGAGTGATTATCAACTAGAGCTTGTTTAACCCCTATATTATTAATTTAAAATTTGATATACATGGGATGATAATTATTTAAGACATATTGAGAATCAATTTCAGCAGATTTGAAAGTAATATGTTCCTCGTTAAAAGAGAGTAATGTAGTGAGTCTATGGTAAACATATTCAATAGAGGTGTTAGGATGAAGATAAGTATTAGATAAAAAAGAGGGAATTTTATTTACACATTCACGATTGGCCTGAAAGAAAGCATTGAGGGAGATAATCATGGTGGAAGGATCCAGAAAATAAGAGTGTTTGAATGTGGGTTCACCAAATGATTTAACAAAAATAGAATTAAATGTTGTTAAACCCTAATATTGCAGAGTTACATATGATAAATAAATAATAAAGTACATATATGACACAAGCAATATGCAAGTAAATATGAATCCCTAAGTAAAAAATATAGGAAGAATAACATAGCTGATTCATGCTTGATTTAAAAGTGCTATGGACTGGAAAAACTGTTAAACAATAAGTGAACAGTGTCACAAATACTCAATATGAATTATGGAATGTGAGATTGAGGGTAGACATGAGCGCCCATGGAAAGATATGAGTGCCTAGGTGCTAGTGACAGGCTCTAGGCTCTAGTGTCTAGACAGTTGCTCAGGTTCTACTTTTTTTTGGGTCAAAAGGATGTCACAAATATTTTTTGTTGGTCACTTGTATGTCACAATATGATCGTTGAGTGCACCACTGTATCCTACAAAGAGATGTTCACCTCTAAAAACCTCAAACTACATCAAATCCCAAAAAGAAAAGATGCAATGTGGGGAGTCAGATTGACCTCCGCGGTCACCTGAGTAAGTGAACTTACAACCAAGTGTTTCACTACATCTTATACTCCATGTAATTATTGTGTGTGTGTGTGTGATAGAATTGTGCCCTAGGAATCCCTTGTGCAAGCACACCTGATAAAAAATGATAGCTAGATGTAACAATGTAAATAGATGTGTGGATGGAAAAATGAACTTCCCTTCCTATGCGTGTATGTAGAAAATACAGTCCCTTGCCTCTTGAATGAAAGATACATGGATTCCTTTGACACTTTTAGAATTCCTTTGGATGCAACCCTAGGTGATGATAATAGATGCTTAGTGCTCAATCCTTTTATTATGGTCACATAGTTTTGTATTTATATGATTCCCTTGTTTGAATTTTGTAATTGAAAACTAAAAGGCTGGCCTGTAAGAAAAAAATATGCCCAAAAGATAAAATAGGCAAGCAAGATACAAAGAGGGTAGGGGCGTTTAGAGCGGACGAGGGCACCCAGGTGCTGACATCTGGGCCGGGTTCTGGTGTCTAGAGTCAATAAAGATAAAGAAATGAAGATCAGATTGGTCTATGGGGTGTGCAATACTAGAGAGAAAGCAAGAAAGACAAGAAAGAGGCCAAAGACATTAGTCAATTACTAGTTTTCTTGCTTAGGAATCATATGAATAATGGTATGTGATTAAGACCTAGAAATGTACCCAAATGCATGATTTTGTGTCTACAATAGCAAAGGTGATCTAGATGATATTTACTGAGAAACATTGATATACAATATTCCCTGTATATGTTACAATTAGTTGTACTGTGTAGAGAAGCTCGAGAGCTTTCTGGTGATATCATGAATGTTGAAAACAAAGGCTGTATGTAGAAGTTATTGCAAGCTGATTTTTTTGGCAATCTAGAAAAATGATTGGACTGCGTGCAGGTTTGAGATGACATGAACACGTGCACATCCTCCATGTGGAGCAATCAAACAATGACAAGTGGTAATGTGGTATGGAAGATTTTTTTTGTGTGCCTCTCATCTTCAACACTCATTATTAGATGGGTGAGCCCCGTTATTTGTTGGTTGAGGGCCCTTAGCCAGGGTCGACACACTCTTTTTGTAGAGGGGCACCTTTACCTCCATTTCTTCATATCACTATATGCACACTTATGTATTTAAGTGTTTTTTATTCAGCACATGGTGAATGTGGGATATATTGCATTGTATTGTAATTGATATGTATTGCAATGACTGAGTTGCATTGCTACCAACCTGACTCACCAATTCGAGCTCCCCTACTAGCTTGGCTAACAAAACCACCTTATCCACCTAACTTTCCAGCTCCTAACCCGCACCACTCGCCACCCATCCACCAACTCCTCAACTCCCTCCGAATCCTCCTCACCAACCACTGAGTTATACTTAGTTCCCATCGAGACAAACATAGCCTCCACGCATTACCAAACTTAGCTCAAACCTCCACAGTGGTCATACAATGTGGCCCTAAAAAAGTAGATTTCACTAACTCAAACATTGGCCATGCCCATTTAAAACCCGACCTGGTCACCCAATCCGCGAAGAATGTGGGATTTAATCCCCAACATAGAAAATAGACCATCGGTGGAGGTTAGAGGGGTTCGACCCCCTAACCAACCTGGATGTAAAAATATAATGTGACCATTTGGGGTATAGGCATTGAACGATGTGTATATAAAGGGAGGATTTATTTATATAGAGTTAATTTGGTAGGTTTGTGTAATCCTAGAGGGTATTTTTGGGAGTTAGAGACATTTTGGAGAAAATTTCCAAAGGAGACCAGGGTTATTTTTATAGGAGGAATATTATGACGGGTTGAAGAAGGTCTGAATTTCCTTGTACACCATTTGTAAGTGTTTTTAAAGGTGATTTTAATCGATCGGTCCCTTATTATGGACCCAGAGATGTAGACTTAGTGTTGAACTCCATTATCAACAGATTGTGTCAATGTTCTTTGAATTTTCTTTCTGGTTTTTCTGATTTCCACAGTCAACTTGTAGATTTTTATAAATTATTAAAATTATAGAAAATTCGTAATGTATAAATTTCATCTGTAATATCATATTTTAAAAGCAATTTTTGGTGTGTGTTTGTAAATTGCTTATGATTACAGATCATTTGGTATCAGAGCTGATCTATGATCAATTTAACAGTTACTTTTTATTGTAAGTTTTTGTTGAATGTTGACAAGGTCCTGCTCTAGAAAAGGTGAAGGATAATTAGCAAATTTAGATCCATAAATTGTATTGAGATGGTCACGAAGTGTAGATATGGCCGAGGACAAAGAAGAAGAATTTTGACAATCCTTCATGCAAATGAAATAAATGGTGGAGGAATTGTACCGAGATAGGAGAAGAAAGATGGAAAGAGAAGCCAATAAAGGTAAAAAAAAGAAGAATCTTCTTCTTCATCTGAATCCGATTCTCCATCTTCAAAAAGTGGTAAATGAAAATTATGATTTTCTTCCTTCATTAGAACTGGATATTAAGTTTGAATTACCAATGTATAATGGAGAGCTTAATGCAGAAAAGTTGGATAATTGGATCAAATAGATTGAAGTATATTATAAGGTTTAGAAAGTTGTTGATGATGAAGGAAAAAATCATTTGACAACTCTTCGAATAGGTGGCACAACACTCATCTTGGTGGGAGAGAGCTACAAGAGATTGATGAGAAAAAAAAAGCAATCTCTTCTTGGAATGATTTTGTTTATGATATAAGACAACAATTTTATCCTTTGGGTTATATGCAACAAGTCATGATGGATTGGAAAAGTTTAAGGGAAACTAAGGGACAAAGTGTTCAGGATTATACACAGGATTTTAGAAAAAGGGATCTCATTTTGGGTATTTCTCTCCATACACAAGAAACAATGACTGAAATATATTGGTGGGTTACATAGCTATTTGAGACATATTATTCTCATGCTTAATCCTACTAACCTTGATGTGGTGTGTGTGAAAACTACTCATTTGGAAGCAGGAGGAAAATGACCAAAGAGTATTTCCTCAAAAAATAAGAACAAGCAATCCGATAGCAAAGAGAAAGGTTAAAAGAACAAGGTAAAGGAAAGGGTAAGCAAAAGAATAATTCTACTGTTAATAAAGAAGATGATAAACCATTTTGTAATCATTGCAAAAAGAATCATGATGAATCTAAGTGTTGGAAGTTACATCCATAACTAAAGCCTAAGTGGTTTAACAATAAGAAAGGAAAAGAGAAGAAATACCAAAACTATGGTGCAATAAGATCTTGGATCCGATTCCAGTGATGAGACCAAGATCATGGCCATGGGTTTACAAGGTTGTAATTCTTCCTCTTCTTCTAGCACTAGTTCATATAATGTTGCATCTTTCTTCTAAACAACAATCTATGCATGATGAGAAGAAAAGAAATGAGCTTTTCCACCTTAGAGTTGTTTCTAAACATACTAAAATAAACACTCTATTTGATAGTGGATCTCAAGCTAATATGATTTCAGAGGAGGTTGTGAAAAAACTGGGACTCCAAACCAAACCACATCCTAAGCCTTATCCTTTGGGTTGGGTTTGTGATGATGCAAAATTACAGGTAACGAAAACTTGTAGATTCGTATTTTCCATTACTGACAAGTTCATTGATGAGGTTGATTTGGATGTTGTTCCATTAGACATTTGTGGTGTGGTTTTGGGAAGTCGATATGTTTATGATCATAAAGCAATCATCTACATGGAAGAGAATAAATACTTGCTTGTTAAATATGGGATTGAATGTATTGTTAGACCTCATCATGTGAAAACAAGTCTTTCTTTGGTTATTGTAGGGCAGATGAAAAGGTTTGTAAATTCAAGCAAGAATTTTGTACTCGTTGTGATCAAAGCCAAAGAGAAAGATACATTCCAAGGATTTTGAGATTGTGATCCTAAACATCGTAATGAATTGATTTAAATTGTTTCTAACTATGATGATGTTTTTCAGGATACACAAGGTCTACCTCATAAAATTCATAAAAGAGGGGTTCAACATGAGATACAGTTATTGTAGGATGCACCTCTTCCTAACATTGGTATGTATAGATTGTCCATGGTTGAGAATGAGGAAATCAAGAAACATGTGATGGAATGGTTGGAAAAAGGAGTTATCCATCCAAGTTCATATCCTTGTGGTTCACCTATAATTTTGGTGCCTTAATGGCACATGGTAGAGATTTTCATGCCTTGAATAAATCAGGTGAAAAACCCTCTTCCTCATATTGATGATTTATTGGATTAGTTGAAAAATGTTGTTTATTTCACTAAGTTAGACTTAAGAAGTGGTTATCATCAGGTTAGAATCAGTGAAGGTGATGTTTGGAAAACTGCTTTTAAAACAAAAAAAGGTTTGTTTGAATGGCTTGTTATGCCTTTGGGATTGTGCAATGCATGGCTACATTCATGTGTGTGATGAATGATGTTTTTAGGCCATTCATTGATGATTTTGTGATAGTCTACTTAGATAATATTATAAATTTTTAGTAAATCATGGGATGATCATGTCATTCATATTCAGAAAGACTTAGATGCTTTGAGAAAGGAGAAATAATATCTGAAGATGTCTAAATGTGAATTTAGGAAAACATCTTTGATTTATTTGGGTTATGTTGTGGGACATGGTAAATTGAAAATTGATCCTGCAAAAGTTGAGGTCATTGTTAACTGGCCTAAACCTAATAATGTAACAGAGGTTAGGATATTTCTTGGTGCAATTCAATATTGGAGAAAGTTTATTGCTAACTTCTTGTTTATTGCATCTCCTTTACATTCTTTGACTAGCATTAAACAAGTATTTAAGTGGGGAGGAAAGCATCAAAACGACCTTTTGATACACTGAAAGAGAAAATAAGTATTGCTCTTGTCTTAACACTTCCAAATTTACAACAGTCATTTGAGATCGAGAAGATAGACACTTATGAATATGCAATGGGGGATGTCTTGATGCAGAACATGAAAACCTATTTGTTACCATTATGAAACCTTCACGAGTGCGGTAAGAAACTATCCAACCTATGATAAAGAGTTGTATGCTTTGGTGTAGAGTGTAAAAAAATGGAAACATCACTTGATGGGTAAGGAAACACATAATTCATATAGATCATCAACCCACTCTAGTATCTCCAATCATAGACCAAGCTGCAATAGTCTAGACACTTCCGTTGGATGGGTTTCCTACAACAGTTTCATCTCGTGATCAGGTATAAGAAAGGTATACAAAATAAGGTTCCAGATATGTTATATAGACCTCAAGTTGTTGTTGCATATATTCTTTTAAAGCATAGTTCTCTAGTTCATAACATTTATAAAGAACAATATGTTAATGATGTTGATTTTAAAGAAGTGTATGAAGATTTTATGAGTGGTAAACATGTAAGAGAATTGGATTATCATGTGCATGATGGAATCTTGTATCATTTATGGTAAAATTTGTATTCCACAGGATGAAAGAGTGCATATGATTAGGGAAGCTCACACTTCTCTTATATATGGCCATTTTGGTATCAGTAAGACAGTTGCACATTTATAGATGTATTGTTATTGGTCTTGTATGCAGGAACATGTAACCAAATATATCAAAGGATGTCTTATTTGTGCCATGAGAAAGCCTAACAAAAAGAAGTTTGGACTTAACACTCCGTTTCTCATCCCTACACATCCTTGGGAAAGTATTTCCATGGATTTTTTATGAGGTTTTCCCATGTCATGAAGGAAACATGACTATTTATATGTGGTTGTGGTAAAATTTAGAAAAATGTGTGTGTTGATTCCTTGTACTAAACAAATTATTGGTGAAGGGAGTACACACTTATTCTTTCAATATGTATGGGTTCATTTTGGTTTTCCCACTTCTATTATTTCTGATCGGGATTCCGGGTTTCATGGGGAATTTTGGTCAACTTCATGGGATTTGATGGAATCCAAGCTAAAGAAAAGTACTGCTTTTCATCCACAGACCAATGGTCAAACAGAGGTTGTAAACCACACAGTGGTACATCTACTTATAGGTTATTGTGGTAAACATCCTAAGTTTTGATGACATTTGTATTTGGTTATCTACCTAAGTCTCCATTATATTTTTATTTTGGACAAAAATATGTTATTAATGGACATAATGATACTGAAAAAGCTAATAAGTTTGTGCAAAAGATACAACTAATCCATCAATTTTTCTGAGAATAATTGGAGAAAAATCAAGAAAATACAAGGCTAAACACAATAAACATCGAAATGATCACAAATTCCAAGTGGGTGATTCAGTTTGGCTTCACATCAACAAAGAAATAATGACAGGTGAAGTTAAAAAATTGAAACCAATTTGGTACGGTTCATTTCAAATCTTGGAAAAAAATTGGTAATAATGCTTTCCGGTTAGATTTATGTTCTTACATGTAGATTTATTCAGTTGTAAATGTGGAAAATCTGAAATTGTATGATCCTCCTATGATTATTGATCATGATGATAACATTTTTGTACCTTTTGTTGATGTTTTTTACTCTTGAGTATTTGGATGAGTTGCAGTAAGATATCATTCTGGGTAGGAAGGTGAGAACCTCACAAAGGGGTGATGTTCAATATCTTTGTGTGGGTTTGAATGGAATGCATTTGAACAAGGTGAAATGGATGGAAACCGGAAATGTGAGGGAGAAGTACCCTCCCATCATTACCAATTGAAAGTACTTTTGGAGGTACAAAAGTTTCTCAGTGGGGAGGTGTGATCCAGAGGATCCTTACTGAGAAACACTGATCTACAATATTCCTTGAATATGGTACAATCAGTTGTACTGCATAGATCAGGTTAAGATATTTCCAGCGGTATCTTGAATGTTGAAAACAGAGGCCATATGTAGAAGTTATTGCATGCTGAAATTTTTGGAAATTCAACAAAATTATTGGACTGCTCGTAGGTTCTAGATGACTTGGATGCATGTTTATCCACCATGTATACCAATCAAAAAATGACAAGTGGCAATGTGGTATGGAAGAAAACCTTATTTTGTGCCTTCGTTCTTTGACACTTGTTATTGGATTGGAGGGCCTCGCTATTTGCTGGCTGGGGGCCCTCAGCCAGGGTTGACACACTATTTTTGTGGAGGGGTACCTTTGCCTCTATTTCTTCATATCACTATAAGCACACTTCTATATTTAAGTGCTTTGTTATTCATCACATGGTGAATGTGGGATATATTACATTGTATTGTAATTTTGTTATGTATTGCAGTTACCGAGTTGCATTGCTACTAGCCCGAATTGCCGAGTCGAGCCCCAACTAGCTCGACTGATCAAGCTAGCTTATCCACCTAACCCACCAGCTCCTCACCACACCGCTCAAACCCATCCACCAACTCTTTAACTCCTTCTGACTCCACCTCACCAACCACCGAGCTATACTTAGCTCCCACTGAGCCCAATATAGCCTCCACACCAAACTTGGCTAAAACCTCCACGCCATCCATAAAACATGGCCCAAACTAAAATGGTTTTTGCCAACTCACTTCACCAGTCATGCCCATTTTAAACCCACCGACCACCCAATCCATGGAGAATGTGGGATTTAATATCCAACATAGAAAATAGACTATCAGTGGAGGTTAGCGGGATTCGACCCCCTAACCACATAGATTTTAAAATATAACGCGACCATTGGGGTATAGGTGGTCGCCATTTATATAAATAGAGGATTTTCCTTAAGTAGATTTAATCTGACAAGTCTGTGTAAGCCTAGAGGGCATTTTTGGGAGTTAGAGACATTTTTGGAAAAAATTTCCAAAGGAGACTAGGGTTATTTTTGCAGGAGGAATATTGTGACAGGTTGATAAAGGTCTGAATTTCCTTGTACACCATTTGTAAGTGTTTTTGAAGGTGATTTTAATATATCGGTCCCTTATTATGGACCCAGAGATGTATGCTTAGTGTCAAACTCAGTTATCAACAGATTGTGTCACTATTTTTTGCACTTTTTTCTTGTTTTCTGATTTTCACAGTGAACTTGCATATTTTTATACATTATTAAAATTACAAAAAATTAGTAATGGTTGAATTTCATCCGAAAAATCATATTTTAAAAGAAAATTTTGGTGTGTGTTTGTAATTTCTTATGATTATCGATCAAAAGGAAAAAAATTCACTACCTAAAAAAGGTTATAAATGATCTTACCTATAAAATGAAGCATTATGATTTCCTGTAGATTAATAGTGTCAAAAGACAATTGTGATATTCTCCTCTACTCTTTTGATATGACATTCCTTCGTGAACCAAATTTTGACAGGGTATCTACAAAAAAATGGACCCATAAGCAATGAGCACATTTGCAAGAAACACCAATATAAACATTGTTAGTTGTTTATGTTCATTAATTTCAATGTATATTCAAATAGATACTAAAATAAGAACCATGATCATTTTATGTTAAATGATACTCAATATATATACATCCTTTTATTTACATGTTCGTAGTTTATTTTTCTTTGCATATTAACAAATTGAAATGACTGAATACACATTGAAAATATGGATGGAATCCTTGTGATGCATGCGAATGTGCTCAGTTCATGGAGAACATAAAGAATAAATGCCATTGCAGGTTGGAAGGGATCAACAAGTGTTATGAAAATATGTTAATAGTTAATTGTTCCTTTGAATGTGGCATAAGCGAACAGTTAGAAATAATAGAGGAGGAATGCAGAGTGATAGAAGCCAAAATATTTCATAGTAGCTACAAACTATCTTTATGCACTAAAAATATGGAATGCACACTTAATAACGTGTGTAAGTTTTTCCTTTGAACACATACATTTCAATGAAAAAATTACAATGGTGTATTTAATGTATATTCAGTCTTTCACATGCTTATGAGAGAGGCAACATTTAGTGAGCACAGAGCATGCTATGAACTAATTTATGTCAGGGCGGGCTGTAAAATATTAACTGCATAAACAAAGACAACAATTATTTATATTCAAATATTCCTCAGATGTTAAGGTAAGTGATTCACATATTCATTGGATATGTAGACATTCTTCATGTATTTAACATTTCGTCTATTTCTTGACATTCCTCACATATTTAGACATTCTTTGAATACTTTGAATATTGAAAATATAACTATCATTTACCTCTTTAATATGTGGTCTCCCTGGCAATATAATTATTTATTCAATAATAACAATGTAATAAGAACATGCATTGAACTAACAACATATTAAATGTATATTCAGTAATTTCAGTGCACATCAAAGGTTTGAATGTGTAGTAGAAAATGACAAAGTTACAATCATATATTTAATGTATGTTCAATAATTCCATTACATATTCAACCAACCAATATAAAGTTAACAGTGGATATTCAAATATTAACCACATAAGCAAACACAACACTTATATTCAATAACAACAATGTATAGTCAATAACAACACTGTATTTTGAAATTGTAGGATGCATGGGTAAAATAGCTATGTTTTTTTGGACAATTTCTATGTGGTATTAGATGAGTTCGTGGCGAATGGAGGAATAAACAAAATGCATTGAAATAAATGAATATACACTGAAAAATAATAGTTCAAAATGCATGCTTGAAAAAACAAGTAGTCAGAACGGAACCCACTACTCAATAACAACAATGTATTTTGAAACTGTAAGACACATGGGTGAAATAACCTTGTTTTTTTGGACAATTTCTACCATATTAGAAGAGTTCGTGGTGAATGGAGGAATAAACAAAATGCTTTGAAATAAATGAATATACATTGAAAAAACAGTAGTTCAACATGCATGCTTGAAAAAACAACAGGTTAGAACAGAATCCATTACCCAATAACAACAACTTATAGTAGAAAACAACGATATATTTTGAAACTGTAAGATGCATGAGTGAAAAAACCCTATTTTATGGACAATTTCTACGGAGTATTAGAAGAATTCGTGGCGAATGGAGGAATAAACAAAATGCACTGAAACAAATGAATATACACTAAAAAATCAATAGTTTAGCGTGCATGCTTGATAAAACAATAGGTCAGAATGGAACCCATTATTCAATAACAAACAATAGAAATAACCTTGTGTAGAAATGTGTACTAATGGTCGAAATATGATGAATCAGAAGAGTTTGTGTTGAATGGAAGATTAAACAAGAACATGCACAGAAACAACTCAATAACGAATGAATATACATTTGTAAAATTGGTAATGCTTGATTATTCAAGAACATGCACAGAAACAACTCAATATAGAACAAATGTACGATTGTAAAACCGATATTGCTTGCAAATGCGCTCATTGCATGAAACTCAAATAGAAAAGATCCAAACAACTATGAAAACAGGCTCACCTTGTAACCCACATGGCGATTACTTGTGGTTTCAGATGGGTATTCGACTTCATTGGTGAGTAGAAGGGTCAAGGGGCTGCTGATAAGCACCGGCCTTCAGCTCTGTTGCAGTGTTGGAAGGTGAGGGAATGTGCAACTTCTCATCCCCACATTTACACTACCAAATGCAATGTCATGCAGTTAATGACTGCATTGAATGCGTTAGTGGCACCCATGAACAAATAGTGGGTAAAAGTACTTTTTCGTGCAGGAAACAATATGACTATAGAAATTTAATTTTTTTAAAAAAATTATGTAGTGGACCCACCACATGATGATTGACGCGGCGCGGAGGTGGCTTCCCCATATTTTTCAAAAGCAAGACAAAATTTCTAACGTGCCAAACAAAATTTAAAACCCGTCTTCCTCATGAATTTAGTTCCTCGGACCTCCACTCAAAGAATCATGAATTGTTACCAAAAAAAAGATTAAAAAAAGTCAACTCTTTTATATTTTATCTCAATTTTAGATATCTTACCATATATCATTAGTTGAGGATTTGGTTTCACTTTCAATATACTCACGTTAAAAAAAAACTTAGTTGGTGAGTCACATGAAGTGGCTTTCATGCAAGCGAATAGTTCGGAGTTACATCGACATGTGGAGCGCAGACAGAGGATGCGTTACGACACCAAAATTCCATCCACAAAATCGATGGTGAACTATTATATTATTCCACCGAAAAGGCTTTTTGGATTGGTGGTAGCCAATCGACGAATGTTTAGATAACAATTAAAAAACAAAATTTGTGGCCACTGGTAATTCTGAGATCATCCTATTCTTTTCTGAAATTTCCAAGCAATTCAGTTGCAGTAATGGAGAGACTGAAGACGTGGATTACTGCGGTGGTTTTGTGTGTTGCCATGGCGATTACAATGAAGAAAAATATGGTGGGGCTGTTTGGCATGTGGAGGTCGGAGGCGAAAACATTCCCACATGATCTAGATAATCGGTTGCAGACGTCGCAGGTTCGATTCGCAGGGGAGTTTATGGGGCCTGAAAGCCTGGCATTCGACAGGGAAGGAAGAGGTCCTTACACTGGCGTTAGCGATGGCCGTATACTGCGTTGGGAAGGACCTCGCCATGGATGGATTCATTTCGCTCACACTTCTCCACACAGGTATTAATTTCTCTTTTTGTCTGCCTCCATGACGGACCTGTAAAAAAAGGATATTTGTTATTGAGCATGATTGATATTTCATTTTTTGAGTGTTTATTAGTTTCGACTGCATTGCATGTCAGGAATCTTCCCAAATTTAACGTTAATTACAATTATTTTTTATTACAATTTTATGTAAGGAACACGCTAAAACAATTTATTTATTTTTTGGATGGAATTCGAAGTTTGTATTAATTAGTGTACAGAATTTTCTTACCGATTAAAGATTGAGAAGTTTTTATTTCCCCAAATTTGTGTTTTATCAATATACAAATTTCCAGAAATTTATATATTGATAAATAATTAGACAACACCTTTGTTAAAAAAATAATTTCCCTAATTAAAAAATAGATGATTGCACCTTTCCATACATTTTAAAGTTTTTTATTTTGTTATTGTATAATTGTTCAATTAATATTTTGACTGAAAAAAAAACTTGTAACTCTGTGAAAAATGATACCATAAATTAAAAATCAATATTAATATGGATAAAGACTCGAACATTTTGAATACTGTTCAAGTGGTCCATATTTGTTCCATTCCCCAAACCGACCTGGTCAAAATCATTAATACATCATTCCATGGTCGGTTTAATGCCTAGGAATGCCACCTGCAATTAATGAAATTATTCTCTTAGGTTTGGCATCCAAGAAGTTGGTGTTGTTTATTTAAGTTATTTAATTTAGATATTAACATCCACAAAAAGGTTAAAAATAGTTTATGATGGGCTTTTTATGTGTGTCACTCATATTTATAGTTTTTAAAGAGTTATTAAAGTTTTTTTAAAAATAATTGATTTGATAAAGTTTGGTGGTTCATAGGAAAGAGGTGGATCTTGGATTTGTTGAATATCTTTTTTCGGGGGTAAAGATTAGCTGAACTACAATCTTCAAGTTAGTCTCTCTTTTACTAAATGTTATATTTGTGTAGGTAATACCTTCTCTTGATAAGAAAATAGTTGAATTACAATTTTTAATTAGATGGTATGAGAGGAAATAGTTTCAGATCATAGGTACAATTTTTTGAAGATATTCAATAAAACGAGTTAGATGAGAAGGACAATTAAAGAAAATATGTGTCATAGATGAGATTTTTTTTTTTGAAGGACAAATAAAGAAAACAAGTCTTTGAAAAAAACAACTAATAAAACAAGTTTTATGAATGAAAAATGAAAGTTTTCTAAAAAAGAGTTTTGGAAAGAACTTCTTTCCTCATGTGCCATAAATAAGAAAAGACACTTATGAAAGACAACTTAAAAAAATAAAAGTCATGAGAAAATTAAATCTTTAAAAGAAAAAAAAGATTTATTTTCTCATTTTGTAAACTATGAAAACTTAAAATCTAAAAAGTATCATAAATATTTTTTATACTATAGTAAAATTACAAAAGTAGAGAATCATATGCATATTTAACCTCGTTTATATATTTTTAAAAAAGAGTTATTTTCATAGAGTCTCAAAACTACTTCTTTTCTCAAATACCATGAATAAGACAAAAAGTTTTTTAAAGGATAACTAAAAAATAAGTTTCTTGAATAAATACAACTAAAAAACAAATGTTAAGAATAAGGAAAAAAGGTTCTTTGAAACAAATCATTTTCATTTTTATTCTAAAACTCTTCTTTATTCATTTTATAGATTAAAAATATTTAATATCTGAAAAATATATATATCATAAATATTTTTCTATATACATACTCAAACCCATATACTAATGAAGGGAAGGAGGTGTCCAAAAAAAAAGATACATTTCAAAAAATAAAATAAAACGCAATAAAAACCTTAGATTTAATTTTCCCCCTCTCTAGTTCTATTTCCTACTTAAGCAATTTTCCTCTATTCCCATCTTGTCACTCAACCGAGCACATGTTGGAATTTGTAAGAAGTTGAAAGACTTTGTGTCTCTTTGTGGAATGAATATATATTGATGAGACTTTGTATTTATCTTGTATTACATGTTTCACTATCTTGCCATGATGGTGTGTTGTGCTTTCATGTTCCTCCAATTGAATATGGTCCATGGAATCACCTATGAATTGTAGTTGATGAAATTTGTCTTTTGTTCATCAATACAATTCCCTTTTTCATTTCTCTCTTCTCATCTATCTACAAGTTCCCCTCTCTCAACTATTATTGCAGTCACAACAAGGGTGTTTCTTTACATTCCTCAGCGTTTTGCCACTCAAGATATTAGTCTGGTGTACATAGTTTTCCAAATTTCAATAAATGGGAACCTCCTCATTCCCAAGAGGAGGGTCTTTGTCCTACGAGCGTTGACGAAATTGCACATTTTGTCCCCTGACAAAATATTTCACCAACAAATAGCTATATGAATATACCTCACAACACTTCACTGCGTACTCATTTCCCCCAAAGGTATAAACATAGTGAATATAACAATAACAATGTAGCCATGGTGGAAGATGCAACAATGAACATAGGGCTCTTAAACACATTAATATGTTTTTCTCATCTCCAACAATGTGTTGTGGATTTTTTCTAGAAAGTGCACAAATGCTAATTCATCATCTTCAAGAAGAGTGAGGTTATTATTATCAAAGTCAAATTATGGGATTCTTTCCTTTGATAATACTCAACAAAGCTAATAGAGATGGTACTAGAAAAAATAAAATCTGTAGGAGACGCCATAAGTATTATGAACCATATCAGAATAAACCTCATATGTATCATCATACTCATATTGAGAAAAGTCATCAATTACATCAAAAATATCCTCACAAATGTCAATATCAATAAGTTACATAGAAATGGTCTCGTCGGTAGATGAATAAGATAAAGGCACCAAAAAGTAAGCCATGAAAACATGTACAGGATAACAAAGCTTAGGGATAGCAAGGGGATCATACAACAAAGAAAGAAGGATAAGCCCTAGGGCTACCTAAGGTTCTAGCAACAATCGGGTTCAACAAATGTTTCCACCCTGATAAAATAAATAAGGGTTTGGGGTAGATTATTTTTTTACTTATATAAAGGCATAAGGGCAACATGTTGTATACTATGATTAATTAATAAACATTAATACATAAACCATAATATAGCTCCCAAAATAATTTGTAAGATATAATGGTAGAAATAATTTGTACTTAGTTGATTACAATGGTAGAGGTGTGATTTGGGAATGCATAGTGACTATGAAGATTGGAAGTGACCTAGAGGTGCTTCATCTCTAGAACTATGATTGGAAATTGAGTTAGTATGGAGCCGTACTACCTGTCTTAGAGCATGGTACAGTCTAGTCCCAAGGTATATGGTTTTAGATAAGGATATGTTGGCACTCCATAACTTTTTATGGTCATTGGGGCTCTAGAAATGTACTTCGTTATTTGATGCTAGGGTTTGCAAATGTGTGACACCTTTTGTAATGGCTTGTAATAGGTGAAAACCTTAGATTGTTGTACTAGCTCTTTAGAAACATGATTAGATAACAAAAGGAGATAAATATGCATGTGATGGATTTAGATTGACCCTGATCTAATCTAGCAATGCACTACATCCCCTAAAACGTGGGGTAAACTCCGTGTAGTTATCCTAGTGTATTTGCAATTGTATATGCGTTTGAAGGTAACACCCTATCTTGCACTTGTGTCGCTTGACGCAAAGACGACATGAATAACTATAGATAAAATAGAATGTAACCTTCGTGATTATAATATATTCTATTGTGCTAGAAGCTAGAATCTTGAACCTAGTTACATGGCTTCAAACCTGTAACGGGTTTCTCATAGGTTGTATTGCTTCTTTAGTGTTTTGGAGAGCTTGGAGTGCTTTTGATTTTTTTTTTTGCAATGAGTGCTCTTGACAGTTCCAAGTGAGTTAATTAGTGCATCAGACTTGTTTATATAGGCTTTCATAGGCTAGATGTTACATTAAGGTTGACATATAGGATGTGAAACAATCTATAACAAGAAATCAAATTAGATAGATTTGTTCGAGGAGGGAAACGGGCCAATATGGATTTGAGCAAGACTATAGTATGACATGGTCCCAGCCTATATTGTTCTAGATGTAAGAAAATCATGAAGACTATGTAAGATTTTGGGTGAGATGCGTGTGAATCATATATTCATGTGGATAAATACAACCAATTATGTGAATGACAAAGTAGTGTGTAGTGTGAACCAAGTCATGAAAAACAAGTAGGGATAAGTCAGAATGATCGCAAAATTCACACTTAAAATACAAATCCAAAATTGTGGAAACACCGCTGCTAAATGGCTGATCCAGTGCTACCGTTGAAAAAATAAAAATAAAAAAAAACTTAATTGGTGAGTCACATGCAAGCGAATAGTTCGGAGTTAGCAGCATTTTTACATCGACATGTGGAACGTAGAAAGAGGATGCGTTACGGCACCAACCAATCAGGCTTAGATAATAATTATATTCGGATTGGTGGTAGCCAATCGTCGAATGTTTAGATAACAATTAAAAAAAAAATTGTGGCCATGGGCAATTCTGAGATTATCCTATTCTTTTCTGCAATTTCCAAGCAATTCAGTTGCAGTAATGGAGAGACTGAAGACGTGGATGACTGCGGTGGTTTTGTGTGTTGCCATGGCGATTACAATGAAAGAAAATATAGTGGGGCGGTTGGGCATGTGGAGATCGGAGGCGAAAACATTCCCACATGATCTAGATAATCGGTTGCAGACGTCGCAGGTTCGATTCGCAGGGAAGTTTATGGGGCCTGAAAGCCTGGCATTCGACAGGGAAGGAAGAGGTCCTTACACTGGCGTTAGCGATGGCCGTATACTGCGTTGGGATGGACCTCGCCATGGATGGATTCATTTCGCTCACACTTCTCCACACAGGTATTAATTTCTCCTGGATATTCAATTTTGTTGGAATCCATGACGGACCTGTTAAAAAAGGATATTCGTTATTGGGCATCGGGTAATATTGATATTTCTTCTATTAGATTCGACTGTATTGCATGTCAGAAATCTGAATCCAATTATTTCTTCCCAATTAATGCAATTATTCTCTTATGTTTGCCATTCTAGAAGTCGATGTAGTTTTTAGGCTGTGTAAAATAATTAATTTGTTTTGAATTTTTATACGAACGGTTCAATATGTTTGTTTATAAGTCTAATCTAGATAATATTATACATATATGTTTGGTTTTTTTATCATTAAATTGTATTAGAAATTTATGTTAATACAATTTATGTAATTAATATATAATATAATTAAAAAATATTTGTAATTATCATACAATATTAATAATTTGACTAGTGTGGTCTGAAAAATAATACTTCAAATATTGACAGTTTATTATTTTTCAAAAGTGTCAAATATGTTTCAAACACCTTAAAACATAAAATTGGTATCAAATCTCAACTCTAATTATGAGGGGCGAGTGTCATATATGTCATTTTGGTTTTTTTATTTTTAATTAATTGATTGACTTAGGTTGGTGGGCCATCAGTAAGGGATATGAAGAGAATATATAGTGTTGCGGTTGTGTATCTTAGATTTGTTGGGTATATTTTTTAATGGATAAAGAATAGTTGAATCACAATGCTCAAGTTAGAGTCTTTTTCATTGGATGTTGAATTTGTTGGGTATACCTTCTTTTAATAAGATAATAGTTGAATCACAACTCTCAAAATAGATGTGTATGAGAGGAGATGGTAAAGGATAATAGTATATTTTTTTGCAGATATTCGATAAAGTGAGTTAAGTTAAAAGGACGATTATAGAAAACAAGTGCCGTGAATGAAAAAAAAAGTGATGTAGATTCAGTTGTAAGAAGTTGAAGTGCCTCCAAAATATACACACAATTTACAAAAACTTCAAAATAACTTCTTTCTTATTCCTGAATCCACACTACCTATCCCAACATTATAATCTACTTTTTATTTCCTACAACTCTAAAAAATCCTAAAATGCAAAAAAAAATCCTAAAACCGAAACACCTCAAATGGACCCCAAATTTAACCTACATGAAATACCTCCATAAATGAAGGTTTCTACCAATCTTGGCTTATTCCATAAAGTGGAGCAAAAGATATTAAGACTCGAAGTTCTAGACAATTAAAAAAAAGGTCCCGAGCCATTTTTTAGATCAGAAGATCAAGGAATTGGCCCCAAAAAACATACCTAAATGGCATCCAACTGACCAAGATTGGTTGGTCATGGGGAAGTATATATCACGATCTAACTCCTTATAAAATTTCAAGCCGATCCAACAATCAAATCAAAAGTTATGGTCTCCAAAATTTATGTTCCTGCATCAATTTTTTTTTTGAAGAAAAACTAAAGAAAACAAATATCATGAATGAAGAAGAAGTCTTCTAAAAAACAACTAAAAAACAATAAATTTTATGAATTGGAAAAAAACTTTTTTGAAATATAATTTTTTTTATAGTCTCAAAAAAAAATCTTATCTTCTTTCCTAAGGTGTCATAAATAAGAAATGAAGTTTTTTCAAAGACCAACAAAGAAAACAAGTGTTATGAATGAGAAAATAAGTCTATTAAAGAAAACAAGTGTTAGGAGTGAGCAAAACAATTCAATTTTTTTTTTTCCAAAGTCTCCTAATTCTATTTCTTTCAAAGTCTCCTAATTCTATAAGACTTCTTTCCTCATTTCATAGAATATAAAAAATTGAAATATGAAAGTATCATAAATAATGTTATATTATAAAAGCGGAGAGAAACACACATATATAAACTTGTTTGATAATGAATGAGAAAAAAACTTCTTTAAAAAGAGTCATTTTCATAAATCTTTTGGAAAAACTTATTTCTTCAAATCCGGCGAATAAGAAAAGTTCTCTGAAGAGAACCAAAAAAAAAAAAAACAAGTATCATGAATGAGAAGAAAAACTTTTCAAGAAGAACCAAAAAAAATGTTACGAATAAAGAAAAAGTTCTTTTAAAACAAAAGTTTTCCGCAAGATTTTCCTAATTCTAAAAGACTTCATTCTGCATTTTATAAACTATATGAAAACCTTTAAAATCGCAACAACAAAAAATTATAAATATTTTTCTCTACTATAATGAAGTTACAAAAGTTGAGAGAATTATCTACATACTCAAACCCATATATTAATGAAGTGCATGAATCATTAAAAACAAAATGAGATAGATAATTATTTCTGGGAAAAAATTCGAAGTTAAATTTTTAATAGAAAGTTCATTTGCAAGTTACCAACCAGACACCTTTTAATGAATTTTACCATGTGTTACTAAAACAATGAAAACCTAATGAACTAATAATATGTATAAAAGTATTCAATTCAATAACCATTGTTGTGTATAAATATTTAGTAAGTTTGTGTCTTATAGAAATTTAGACTTGTGATTGAATATTGCAGGGATGCAAAATGTGCACCAAAGGATCCACCTGCTTCAAATTATGAGCATGAACACATTTGTGGGCGGCCATTAGGATTGCGTTTTGATAATAGTGGAACACTCTTCATTGCAGATGCTTACTTTGGTCTCCTTAGTGTTGGACCTAATGGAGGCCTTGCAGTCCCTCTTGTAACCCATGTGGAGGGTACCAATGTGACCTTTACCAATGACTTGGACTTTGATACAGAGGGATTTCTCTACTTCACTGAGAGTAGTTCAATACACCAAAGAAGGTAAGTACTGTTATTTTAAGAACTACTAACATCTAATTTTTTTTACTATTGAGATTTTACAGATATATAAGCAAGCAAAATGATCTTTAAAAAAAATTATTGATCGATATGCATTTATTCTCAAAAGTATGAACCAAATAAGTACCAGAATTATTAGGAACTCAATATATGTGAATCTAATATTATTATATGTTACCTCCATAGAGATTTTGTGGCGATGTTCATAGATGGAGATAAATCTGGCAGATTGATTCGATATGATCCAAAGACAAGGGCCACAAAAGTTCTGCTCAAAGGCCTTCAATTCCCCAATGGAGTGTCGATGAGTAAAGATGGCACCTTCTTGCTTATATCTGAGACCATTACTTGCAGGTATCATATTCCGTAAGAGTACACTAATAATTGTGCGTGAAGAATATAATATAGATAATAATTATAAGAAAAAGGTGGTTTATGATGCTCACGAGTTATTTTAAATAGTCAAAAAAATATAAAATAATTAACAAGTTTGCGTGGAAAAAATTCAACCTCACTATATATTTAACACTTTATCATGTGAATGGATGTTAACCCATGGACAACCAACCCAAAGGAACCATGATTATAGTCTTAGTGTATAGTCAAGGAGGAGAGCATGGTATTTAAGCTCTTCTAACGACGAGATTAACAATTTAGAAAAACTTAAATAGCCCACACATTTCATATTTTTTTAATCGAGTTGTATAAACTAAGTGATCAGTAAATAGCCAAGACATTTTATATGTGTTTTAAGTGAGTTGTATAATCTTAATCAATTAGAAAGTAGGATTAAGTGTGCATTTTCTAGAGTTGGTAGGTTATTACTCTCCTCTCCTCTAATAGTATGATTGCAAGTTGTTTCAGTGTCATGTTTTGTGAACTCTCCATTTTTTGGTTGTTTCCTCCTTGACTATACGCTAAGACTATAATAGTGGCTTCTTTGGGTTGACTATCCATGGGTTAACATTCATTCACATGAATGTTATCCGTGAATGGAAAGTAAGCTCTTCTAACACTGAGATCAACAATTTAGCAGAGCTTAAATAGCCCACACATTTCATAATTTTAAGAGAGTTGTATAAACTAAGTGATCAGTAAATAGCTCACACATTTGATGTGTTTTAAGTGAGTTGTATAATCTTAATCAATTAGAAAGTAGGATTAAGTGTGCATTTTCTAGAGTTGGTAGGTTATTACTCTCCTCTCCTCTAATATTACGATTGCAAGTTGTTTCATTGTCATGTTTTGTGAACTCTCCACTTTCTGGTTGTTATATGTAATGTTCTTAACTTACATTACATTGATATATTGAATCAATATGATAATAAAATACTTGTTTCGTAATGTTTGTGAAAAGAAAAAAATATTAATCCAATTTTTAAGATAGAGATGTTAATAACTATATAAGTTAGTTATTTTCATATTAAAACTTAGATAATAGTTCTAAATAAAAACAAGAAAGCAATTTTTTCGGTTAGAACTCAAAACTTATCAACTTTTGAAAAGCCTAAAAATAAAATTTATACCTAGTATTTTATATACATTGTTGAAAATTTGTAAGGCTATTAGCCTTATCACAAGTTAGATACCATTAAAATCAAAATACTTATGCAAATATTTATTTAATTTTTATAAAGAATGTTTAACATTGAAATTTTTAAATTTCTTTTGCAGATTGCTTAGATATTGGCTTAAAGGACCCAAAATGGGTATGGTGGAAGTTTTTGCTTCACTTCCTGGCTATCCGGACAATATTCGTCTAAATGAGAAAGGAGACTTTTGGGTTGCTATTCATGGATTGCCAAATCCATTTATGAAAATACCTGTGAATATAAGAAGATTAGTTTTGAGGCTTCCTCTTTCCTTAACTCAAATATTCAGCAAAACATCTGCAAAGAGGGGTAGGGGAATGATTATAAGATATGGCATTAATGGACAAGTATTGGAAGTGTTAGAAGATAGACATGGTTTGGTTGTGAAATCAGTGAGTGAGGTGGAAGAAAAGGATGGCCTGCTTTGGTTAGGCTCTGTTCTCCTCCCACATATTGTTGTCTATAACAGGACCCACCAAAGTTACATTCACATGTAATAGAAATAAATTATTCTTTTTGTTTCTTATTTTCTATATATATTAAATTTGTTTAATATACAATTAAATACACTAAACCTAAATAATTAGGACGTTTCTAATTAATTTTTTTAGATTAATAATATTAATATTACAAATTACTAATTTATCAAATAATGATAATATTTAATTGTATAAAAAAAACTAAAATACTAAAATTCACTAACCACCCTATCCGTAACACTAAAATCATTATTGAGGTTTTTTTGTCGTCAAATTCAAAAATTTGACACAAAAGGTGTCACAACCAAAACAAGTCATCTGCAAAAATATAATGCCAAAACTAAAGTAGAATTTTCTGACACCAAACTAGCATAGATATCGTAAATACATCTATCTAAAAAACATCGAGAGATATTAATCTCAAGGTGCCTATATGTCACATAAGTTAAAACCTCGAGATTGGTAGCTCTCGATGTCTTTTAGATAGATGTATTTAAGATATCTATACTAGTTTAATTAATTAATTTAAATATTTTTAATGTTTGTTATGAACTAAATATATTTTATATTTATTTTTAAATATAGAATTGTATGTATCAAATTTTAATTACAAATATATAAGATTTATTTATATATTTTATTTGTAAAATACATCCAAAAGTAAAAACTAAAATAAAACTAACTTAAATATAATAATATAATAATACATGTAAAAGTAAAACCTAACTTAAAAGTAAAATTACATCTAAAAACTAAATACATGTAAAAGTAAAAATGTATCTAAAAATAATAATACAAATCAATATAATAATATTATAGTTACTTACCGATTCACACTTGGTGACACTTAATATTTATCGCATACTTATTGTTTTCCAATTTTTACTTAGCTTGAATTTACTTCCGCAGTAATATCCGTGCACAATTGTTGTTATCTTTCACACTTTTAAAATAACTTATATTTATGTGTATAAATATATAATCATATATTTATTTTATGTAGTAAACATTCAGTTGACATTTAAAATTATATTATTTTCACAATTAAATATTAGTCGGCAAACAAAAAGTTTTTTCAATCAACGCACACCATTACACTCCTTCCCTACCATTGTAGGAACACCTCTCATGTAATTATGTGGGACACAAACAACACCAAAAAAGTGCCGCTAATCTCTTCCCAACATTCCCTCCCGGGCATGCGAGTTCGATTCGCTCGGGAGTTTTTGGGCCCTGAAAGCCTTACATTTTTGGGATATTACATTTATCGAGAATTTATGAGATTTCGACCGTACTTCATGTCAAGAATATGAAACTAATGATTTCCGCTTATATTAAGCGTTGAATACAATAAATGTTTTATCCAATTCTATTTGTAGCCATGATTCATTCTCAATGAATTTTCTAGGTTTACACGGTAAAAAAATGCCAATTTTTTTTGGTAGATTCTATTTATGAGCAGATAAAAAAGGTGTATACTTCTCTAAGCACTAAGCTCATTGAGATTACAGATGAGATTACCGATTCTTGTACAAAACCAACTTTTTCCCGTATGTTTATGATTCCTAAGTAAAGGGACATGAATCCTTTAGATTGACATGTAAAAATTGGTATATCAAATTTGGTTTGCATGTCAGTGTTGTAATTTATTCAAGAGATTAATAAATTTATATTTCAGATTTCTTTCAAGTTCATATATGTAGCTATTACATTGCGTATTGCAAAGTAATTATGACGTCTATCCGAGGTCATAGCCGTGTTAGCTGAGGGTAGTATTTTAGGCATCATAACTCGTAAGAACATAATATGTGCTTAAAGGAACACTACTATAAGGGGGTGATTTGAGACAATAATCGATTAAAACGTTTCAAATTGAGATGATAAAAAAGTTGTATATTGTCTCAAAACGGGTGTCTCTAATATTGTCTCTTTCGAGACAATATAGATTAATACATATTTTATATCTTGAGAGACAATATCATATTTGTCTTTCTAGAGACCATACAAATTTTATTTTTTGTCTCTCTAGAGACAACACAAATTTAAAGATTTAATAACTAAATTTTAAAAGACGTTCACCTTTAAGATTTAGTTTACTCTTTCTAACTAGTTTTCCAAGACGTTCACCTTGTGTTAAAATTACATTTTCACACCTCCTCCAAACGGGTAACCGTAGATTATTTAGTTTACCCTTTCTAACTAGTTTTACAAGACATAGTGGAACCTCCTTCAAACATGTTGCCATAGATTCTTGAGATGATTATTTCTAACTAGTTTTACAGTGAAATATACAACTCTCTATGAGAGAAATTTTGAAACAATATCCATAGAATCATGTGCTGACATCACTACAAATAAGAAGAATCACCACCATTTTATTTTAATCATTAAGTACTATAATTATAAGACATCATTATATTGATCTTTGATAAAAATAGAGGTTAGTTTAGCCATAAAAATTACTTAAATACGAGTAATATTTCTATGGATTTTGTGACTCGTGGTGATATTGAATAATACACTAATCCCTTGAAGGAAAGGTATGAATACCTCTACTAAAACAAGATCAAATCGGCCAATTGGATCTTTTAGAAGTTTTCATGTTTGTTGGCCATTTATAACAACAAGAAATTAAAAACAACATGAAACCCCTGAGTTAATATCAAAATAGGAACATGCTAGTAAACAAAGTGCTCATATCCTTAGTAAATTGAATCATAATTCAACTAACATTATGAACTCTAAGAAAATAAAATAAAAACATAAGTTGCAGTTTAATTCAAATGTTGTAGTTGTAACATCTCGTGTAGACATGCATGCAAAATGTGGAAGCATAGACCAAACAAGTGAATTGTTTGATAGAATTCCGCAAAGATATGTGTTCACGAGGACAACATTGATTGTAGGCTATGCAAAAAATGGCTTTTTTGAAAAGGATATAGAAAATTTCAAGCAAATGCAATTGGCAAATTTATAGAAAAGTTCCACAACCTTTTCCAACATTTTGTCTACCTATGTCAAAATTGGGGCTTTGGGACATGGTATGGATATCCATAAAAGCATAAAGGTTTAAGGAATTTTGTTAAATGTTGTGGTTGCAACTGCCCTGGTAGACATGCATGAAAAATGTGGAAGCATAGACAAGGAAAGTGAACTATTTGACAGAATGATGAGAAGAGATGTGTTTGTGTGGACAATATTGATTGCAGGCTATGCAAAAAATGGATATGTTAAAAATGATTTAGAAAATTTTAAGAAAATGCAATTTGAAGATTTAAAGCCAAATTTTGTAACCTTTTCCATCATCTTACTTGCCTATGCCAAAATGGGACCTTTGGAACATAACACTTCAGTCATGCTACAACTTATGTTCTTCTATCAAACATCTATGCAAAAGTGGGCATGTGCAGTGAGGTTCAAATGGTAAGGAGATTGATGAAAGATAGAGGAATTAAAAATATCTCTAGATGTAGTTGCAACTGCACCGGAAAACATGTATGAAAAATGTGGAAGCATGAACAAGGAAAGTGCACTATTTGACATAATGCCTCAAAGAGATGTGTTCATGTGGACATCATTGATTGTAGACAATGGATAAAATGGATTTGTTGAATTTTTTAAAGAAATTTTCAAGAAAATTCCACAACCTTTTCAACATCCTACCTGCCCGTGCCAAAATGGGAGATTTGGAACAAGGGAATGGACATCCATAAAAGCATAAAAGATAGAGGAATTTTGGTAGTTATTGTAGATAAACCTAGAGTTCTAAAAAATGGAAATTAGGGAGATGTTTATATAAAATTCTCTTCATAAATTAATTCCGGAGAGAGTGAGCACTTACACAACCCATTTTCAAATTCTAGCAGCCCTAAACCCTAAAATTTAGCCATCACATCAACTTTATCCATCACTCGATATACACCCACAAAAATTAATAAATTATCATGCCAAATCTTTAAACAAAAAGTAGGTACTAGATGAAAATGTACTCACCTCTACCTTTTCTTCCTCACAAAGCACACATTTGAAAAGTAAAAAAATGCAATTATGTCAAGAATAATTACTTCAAAAATAAAATGTTGTCCTCATAACACTAGCTACAATTTTTCAACCTATTCCAGTCAAAGAGAGCTTTTGACACGTTGGTCTGCATCTATTATGAAATCAACTCACTTTGAGAAAAATATGTTTAACATATACATTATCAAGTTGTAAGGTAAAAAAATTGACACTACCAACTATTTAAGCTTAGTATCATTCCTAACACTATAGAAATGTTTGATTAATACAAAAATCAAGTAAAATATGAAACTCTAAACTATAAAAACAACAACTCGAATTTTAAACTATAATTATCTTTGCACATTGAATTGTAAATTGGAATATCCATACTAACAAGATGTACACAAATGGGTACAAGCGGATATACAAATTTCAAGATAAATCCCACACCATAGAACATAGCAAAATATTCTCACTCAAACATTCAACTACAAGTTACGCATTGGTATTCTTAAAATTCAAATATTTGACTACAAAAAAACCACGCCCAATTCTGTTTTTAATCTATAATGAAATAGCCAATAAGTCATTAAACAAATCATTTAATTGTATTTATCCCAATAGGAAAAATGCCTATTCTTTTTAGTGCTCTTTTGACGAGGAACTATAATAGAGGGTGCGACATGATAATCATGATGAACATCCTCATCACCTCGAACTATTGTTTGTTGAATTTCAGGGGTGTTTTCCGAATAAGTTGCAAGAAGGACAATCGATTCATTTTGTCCAACAACAAAATTATCACATCCTTCTATGGCCTCCTCATGTTCACTTTCAACTACACCCTTTAAGGATTTTGATTGTTGGGCTTCCTATTAAACAACATACTTTAGTTAATTAAATTTCCACAATATCGATACTTAAATGGTTTGTTATGTCATCAAATACTATAATAAGCTTACCTCAGATTAATGCTCAATGAATAATTTCTCCCCTTGATCTATCATATGTTGTCGGAGGCCTTGGGAACCATGGAATAAAGCATATTTCAGATCTTCATCTAAAGCTTCCTTTTGAAATTGGTGAACCTAAGTGTACAAAGATATTTTAATTTATCAAGGATAATTTCTGATTAAATATATTTAGCTCACTTACCAAAAAACTATAAAAAATAAATGAAATTATTCACTTACCAAGCTCTCACGAATACTATTATACCCACTTGAACCTAATTTATGGGACCCAATACTTGACACCCTAGCTTGGGTAGCCTTTTTTGTATCTCAAAGGCGTATTTTACCTCCTTCTCAAGAAGATGGCATGTAGTTTGGATTTTTGAAGGACTTTCTCTTGAATTTGTCATCTTTAATAAGCTCGTCCCATATTGTTTGGTTAGTGATCCAAGCTGGTCGGGGATATCTTAGGTCCTTTGTTAGCTTTGACCTTATTTCGTCTCTTTTAAAATGAATGAATTCTCGTGCATCATCCATTATGAAATACTTGCTAAAACCAAGATTTCTAAACTCTTTTACAAAATCTTTAAAGAGTTCATCTTTCTTAGAATTGGCTTTCTTTCTCTAATCTGCTTGTATGGTATTTCCAAATAGGCATTCTACACAATGAAATAGAAATTGGAAAAATTTCGACCCCATTTCATCTTTTAAGACATTTCCATACGAGGTTAGCAAGATTGTAACCTCTTTCGTTCCTTTTATGTTTATCATGGATATTGTTGTAGTCTTAGGGTTGAAGTAGCTTCCCCTATAGGTACATTAGGGGACATGTCATTTTCTTCCTTCATGTATAACACATGAATGTTTGTTAGGACTGTTGTAAACTATGGAATTTGAAAAATTGTTCTTAGAACTATTTTATAGCACATGAATGTTAATTAGGACTATTGTTAGGACTGTTTTAGAAATAATTAATTATCATAAGCATACTTGTTCAAGTGCAGCAAGACCTGTACTTTGCATCAATGTACACTCCCACGCATGAATTATCTTAATTAGTTCTTTTCTAACTTAAAAAAATTCATGAGTATATGGTAAGAGCATTAAAATTTTGGGTTGTGATTCTATGATACTTGTTAAGGAAACATGTTGTGGTGTTGGAGTTCGAATTCGAAGAGTACCCACACATGAATGGTTACTACTTAACTCTTGTGATGTCCTATGTGTTGGCATGCTTGATGGAACTGGAATGCTAAAAGTTTTAATGTTAGATGTAGACAGTATGGTACGTGATTTAATTATTTACGACTATCTCATTTTAAGATTTTCTAGTGCAAATGTAGAAGACATGTCATGATCCGTCATGCCAACAAGATGCATTCTTGTTGGAGTTAATCCTCCAAGAGAACCCTTTGGGAACATTGTTGAAGAAGCATAAAATATCATTAAAAAAATTAATAGTCAAAAAACACTTGAAAGCTATATGTAACATTGAACAACTTCACTAACAAATGAATAATAACATATACAATACTAAATTTCCATTTCATTTCATGTATCAATATATATATATATATATATATATTCAAAAGGACCAAAAGGTGCGCATCTTCATATATTTGCAATAAGGAAACATTTAATGAAACAAGGAAACATGTGCAATGTATGCATTGACATAGAGAAAAAATATATTAACAATCCACTTATAAACTATAGGGTATGTTCCAAATTTAATAATGCATAGATAAAATATACATAATACTTTATTTCTATAAAATTTATCAAATTGTGCTATGTCCTTACAACGATTTTAAGGTTTACATGATGATCAAATAAAATTATCTTCATCTGACATTACAATTTCCTCATCTGGAGGCATCAATACACCATAATTAATGGGCCCTAGATCCACAAATAAATTAATACCATATTTCTCATGATCTTTCTCCCCTTCCACCATAGGTAAATGATAATCAATAAAATCTTCATGTTCATGTATTTGATCACCAAAATGGTTTTCTTATCCTTTTGGAACTTCATCTTGTTCATATTCGACACAGGTCACTCTTCGTCCTCTTGGATTGTAGTCTAAAAGTTATCAACAAATAGCTATGCGCGCTACCACTTCATCCAAACAAGTTTGGAAGCTCACCCGAAGCATGTGCAACCTCCAGGTCCCTCCATTGTTCATTTATCAAGATGTTAGCATGGATTTTCATAAACATAACAACCAATTATTCAAGTAGATACATCATATCATGATAATTCAACAACACAAATAATAAGGAAATTAAATCAACATAGAGAATGATTAACAAGATCTAAATTCCCATTACTCCATACTTAGATACAATTACGTTAGCTATCCAAACACAATTACCCATGAAAAACATAATTCATTGCATAATATAGAAACTGATTACATCACATATAGCTAGTGGTGCTAGATTACACACACACACACACACACACACACACACACACACACACACACACACACACACACACACACACACACACACACACACACACACACACACACACACACACACACACACACACAAGTTATGTGTCCTTGTTAGGAGAGGAGAGAGCTAGTGGTGCTAGATGATTTATTGAGGCATGTGGCTTTTGGATTCTGTAGCCAAGTTCTATATGTAGGCATGGTCCAATATTGGCTCCAAACAAGAGCTATAATTAAGAAAACCACAGACAAGAAAAAAATAAGAATGAGAATGACACATGAAACTGTATAATTATAGGATTAATGCAGAATTAAATCATGTAAGGATCTAATCCAAATATAGCCTAATATAAGCATGAAGCTCAAGTTGTAGAAAAACATGCAATAAGCACGCCTATTATTAGGAAGGTGCATGTAGGCAGTGAAGGGAAAGGTCCCATCATATATATATAAGTTATGTGTCCTTGTTAGGAGAGGAGAGAGCTAGTGGTGCTAGATTATTTATTGAGGCATGTGGCTTTTGGATTCTGTGGCCAAGTTCTGTATGTAGGCATGGTCCAATATTGGCTATATGTGATGTAATCATAATATAGAAACTGATTACATCACATATAGCCAATATTGGACCATGCCTACATACAAAACTTGGCTACAGAATCGAAAAGCCACATGCCTCAATAAATAATCTAGCACCACTAGCTCTCTCCTCTCCTAACAAGGACACATAACTTATATATATATGATGGGACCTTTCCCTTCACTGCCTACATGCACCTTCCTAATAATAGGCGTGCTTATTACATGTTTTTCTACAACTTGAGCTTCATGCTTATATTAGGCTATATTTGGATTAGATCCTTACATGATTTAATTCTGCATTAATCCTATAATTATACAGTTTCATGTGTCATTCTCATTCTTATTTTTTTCTTGTCTGTGGTTTTCTTAATTATAGCTCTTGTTTGGCCGCTAAGTCATCTTGCTTTAGTCTATCTTTGGATCTTGCATGAACAACACTTTATCTTATGTCTTGCTACTTTTAGCCCTAATCTGGAAAATTGGCTAAGTTCCAAACTCTATGCATCCATGTGCGGACCTTCGTGTGTTGCCCCTTCTTTGTTTTGCATGCCCCTTCGTGTACCTCCTGCGCACAATCTCCAACCCCCGCGTATGGCTAGTACTTAACCATTTTGTCCGCTCAACATCAACCCACATTAAATTCATTGTCTGTCTTAAAAAATGTTTCATCAAACTCACTTCTCCAATGAATGGATGAATCAAAGAATTCTAAAGAATAAAGAATAAGGGCCAAAACTTCATGAATCAAATAATAAGAATTCACCAATTACCCGCGTATAAACCCAAGCTTGAGGTGGATGGAGAAGCTCTAGGAACTCCTCATTCAGAGTATTTTATAATTCTCTCCATCTCACAAGCTCCTCTGCATCTTTGTCTGGTGTGGCCCTCAACAACACACGATATTTGCTCGAATGCCAATTCATCAAATTTCTCTATTAACTCTTTTATCACCACCTCCAAAATCCATGGTCACACCCATCCAAGGCATCCTTTCGGCTCATGATCATGGGGTGAAGTTCCTTGATCCTATTATGAAATGTGTTCTTCATTACTTGGATCATGTCTCTCTTGATTGCCACCTCTTCTATGACCTTTTCTCGTTCAAGATTATTGTTCTTCATGGTTGCTTGGATTTCCCCTCACCTTTTCCTCTTTATTCGAAACAAGCGCGTTGTTAATTAGATCAAAAATTATGGCACTTATCAAATGCTAGCTCCCGCACTCTTGGTGACCTCTATAATCTTAGTAATCAACGCCTCATATTCTAATATTTGTTACTCCACTACCACCTTATTCCTACTCTTTTTCCTTGACCAATTATTCTGCTAATGGACCCATGTCACTCTTTACATTATGAAGTAACATCTCAACCAAGTATTCAAGATATTCCATCTTTGTTGTATAATCTATCTTGGCATGACTCACCAGTTCTGGGCACGTACTTATAATATGTTTTTACCAGCTTCCCAACTTGGTCATATGCCTCAGTCATGAGTTTCTTTCACTCCTTTATTTCCTCATTCAAATGTTGAATCTTGCGATCCTTTTCCTTCCTGTCACCCAACATTACATTGAGCATAGCCCCATTATCCAAAATCCTATGTGTGACTTCAGTTGTCATCATATTCAGTGCAATTGTAGGCATGTTATTTGGTTAGCTTCGTGGGGTCGATGATATTATATACTTTCCCTGGTTCCTTCGTCAATTTCAACTTGGAGTAAGACTTATTGCTCATTTCAAAATTCGGCTCCTCCACATTGCGTATGCATGCTACATGATAGAATTTTCCTTGTGCACAAGAACCCTCCCTTACTTAGTAGATACCAGCCAAATAATCTTTCCTTAGGGACCCATACTCTAGAACCTAGCCCTCAATACCTTTGTAGGATCATCAATGAATGACATATGAGGTGACTTTGGGGGTTGTCTCTTTTTTGTTGCTTTGGCCTTGGTGTGCACTCTCCTTGGTGGTTCTTGCGTGCTACTGAATGGTTGTTGGCTTGTATCACCATTGACACCCTTATATTCTTTGATGATATACTCCTCTTCACCCTTTCCTTTATCTTCCTCAGGCTTCTCTTCTACATTGCACCCCCTATTCATTCACTGATACTTATGTTGTGAGGCATCCTATTATGTACGTATTCTTCTTGGTTTCTCTCTAGGATTAATTCTATCTGCATCAATTGCTCCATGTCTTTTTTTAAGCTATGCACAAACTCCTCATGCACCATATTTTCCACCACCTCCTTCTCTAAATCCTCCCCCATCATTAGAAATAATTCAAGATCTCTTAGGGCCCCCTCTTTGTCCTCAATGGACTTACCTTGGTTGCCGTGGCTAATGGAGATCCCTTTTACTAGCTGAGAAGAGCTTGCACCCTTACTTTATTCTCATCTTCTTCTACGCTTTCCCTTTGCCAGCTCTGATCCAATGCAACATCTTCTTCTTCGCCCTATCCTCATTTCTCTTCTTCCTCATGTTGCGGTGGGATCTCCTCTCTCACCTTCTCTTTAGAACTCTCAATGTGTTCTTCTTTGGCTGTTGAGGCATATAAAAGTCACATACTTCAATATCCTTACCATCCTTCATCTTTTGTCACATGTTGACGAAAACTTTATAAATCATGTTGTCAACCATCACACTCATAATTGGAATAATATCCAAAGTATCTGGCTCCATTGTCTCTAAGTATGCAGGCTCAGAAGTGTATCCAAATGTCCTGCGCAAGGTATGCTAGTCTTTGTCGAATTTTAAACATCAAAATTCATCTTCTATGCATATTTGATCATGTCAATTATGCATTTGAAATACTTTGTGGTGAATGCAAATGGTAATTTTCACTACAACCCCATTTCAAGAGTGTTCATCACAAATCTTGCAAGGCAAAAGTATTGCATGACTACAAAATTTTCCTACTGGCTAACCACTCTAGGAAATTCCTTGGGCACACGCTAATTATTTTCAAAGGCCACACACATCCTCTTATACCACTTGTTTAAGCTCACTTTGTAAGGATTGGAGATGGCACCCTCACATGTGAAGTTTTTAAAACTGTATTACAGGGGACTTATCTTCGGCTGGATGTACTCACATGTCATCCTTTGGCCCGTCTGGGATACCAATCTCACAAATGACAATTAGCAACAAGATAAATCCCCATGTTATCTTGTACCCCTTTATATTTTTTGTGCCCTAACCTCTTCTATAATCTCTTCGGCAATATCCTACACAATATTATATTGATTTTTGTGTGCCATTTTATGCGTAATATACATGAAATTATGATTTACTTATCCCCAATGCTCAAAGGCCCCAAGCTTGTAGCTAACCAACCTTGTCGTTACGCTAGTTTTAAGGTCTACAATCTTCTCAATACTCATGGCTTAGTTCCCCATATCATACTGTAATATTTTAACTATCTCATCAATTTTGGTCTCGTCACATAGATCAAGGTTAATGTCCTCGTTAGTGTCACGTAACCTGGTCACCCTTCTAATCAACCTAGTTGTGATCCTCATCCTTTATCCGAAGAAGTAGAAATAATCTTTGTGCACACACAACATCAACCACTAGAAGAGGTGCGCAAGCCTTTTGAAGAAGGTAGATTCAAACAATTGCAGAACCCCTACCTTCTCGAGACTCTTCCGTACTGAATCATCCATGACCGCTTGATCTTTTGCAGTCCTTATAGGAAACTCTGTCAGTATATCCTTATTCAATGTAGCCTCATGACCTAACACTCTATGATTGTACTCACTAATCTTTAATTTTGTGAGATGTGAGGTCCATTGTTGCCCCACAATTACCTCATGCTGTAGACACAAAATCACACACTTTGGGTAATTATCTAGTCCTGATCACATACTACTATTCATATGATTCATAAGTAAGAAAAGTACTAATCAACCCATGTTTTTGGCCACCTTTCTTTGCTTTATGTTGCCAATTTTGGTCTTACACCCTTAATTTATTAGTCTTCCTTTTTATATCCCGAAATTTATCATCCTAGACACCAACGCCCAACCAGGACACTAATGTCAAACACCCTCATCCCTTGTGGGTGCCCATGGCCTCAGTATATTTTGTTCACATACTTTTGGTCCTTTATAGCCATTTGAGCATCTCATCTTTTTGGTAGTAGTCCTTTTTGGGGTCGATTACGAAATTCAAGCAAATAAATCATATAAATATAAATTTATGTGATCATAATAAAGGACTAAGAACTAAGCATTAGCTATCACCACCTAAGGTTACATCCATCAAGCATCTAAGAGCTTCATTGCATCCATCTAACACCATTCAAGGGACATAAGGGTTGGTTATTCTACATACACACTTCATAGGAGGGAAGTTCATTATATTCCATGCACACATCTATTACATTTATTTATAATTAGCTTATTTTCTTGCTATCAAGTACGACATGCACAAGAGCCACATAGGGCACGATTCCGCACACATACATAGAACTAAATTGGGTCTGAGATGTAGTGCAACGATCAGTCGTAAGATCACCATTGTGACAGTTGAGGACTGTCTGACCCCTCATTCTACATCTTTATTTTTTAGGATTTGATGTCTATTTAAGGGTTTTACAGATCATTATTTCACTGCAGGTTTCTAGTGACTTCGATGATCATTGTGCAACCTTATAGCGATCAAAGGAGAATAACAATGAACAACTAGTGACCACTCAAAGGATGTTTTTTGAGCCTTTCAATAGACATGGGTACTGAGAAACAAGCCTAGGGTGCCCACAGGTGCAACAGTTTAGGTAGATTGTTAGCTTGCACACTTTTTTGAGGATATGTGTGATACTCCTCCATCTCAGTTCACCTAGTCAGAAATTTGGCACAGTCCAAGAACAATTATGAAACAACTAACTCATCTTGCCTCTTCTTTGAAGTTAGGGTTTCACACTCTCCTGCTTAGTTTTCTTGGGTGAATTGTTGTACTTAATTATTTTTTTATTTACTGCTACAATAACAATCAAATTAGGCATATAAAATCACATTTATCTTAATCATTTTGATGAGCATGAAATTGATTTGAACACTCTTAGGATTCTTATCTTTTCATTACTCCTATCTTTCTAGGGTCTCTTCATCATGAGTATCTCTATTAATGATTTTTTTCTCATTAATCCTAAATTAAGAGATAGAATCAAAAATCTCCTAGCTACCACTCGCATTCCTCCTAATATTCATCTTGATACAATATATCAAACATTTTTCGATGCATTTTCTCAGCATATTACTTTCTTGTCCAATCCTAATGTTGATCTTACTATTTTTGACAATGATCCACCCTTTCATATCATGACCCGAATTTACAATGTGGGTGTCAAGCGTACTTTAATCGATGATGGATATGAAATTAATATTTTTCCTATGTAATTCCTCAAAAATATTGGTCTTTCTGCTACTAATTTTAGTCCATCGTTTCTTTCTCTTCGTACATATGATGGTTCTGTTCATCCATGTATAGGTCACATTACTCTGTCTACCATTGTAGGGCCAAAAACCCTTAAAACAATTTTCTTTTTAATTGACTTTCTAGTTTCATTTAACTGTTTAATCGGTCTGTCATGTATTCATTCCGTGCAAGTCTGAATGGTTGGCCAACATAGTCCCTGTGAGAAAAAATAATGGTGAGATACACTTGTGTGTAGATTTTTGTAACCTAAACCAAGACTCACTAAAAGATAACTACCCTACCCCCATCATTGATCATACCCTACAGATAGTTGCTGGTTTATAAATGATATCTATGTTAGATGGTTTGTCAGGTTATAATTAGATACAGGTAACCAAGGAAGATCAATACAAGATGGAATACAGTACGCCATAAGGAACTTTCGTCTATCAGAAGATGTCTTTTGGGCTAGTCAATGCAGGAGAAAATTTCCAAAGGGCAATAGATTTGGCATTTTCTCATCTGAAAGATAAAAGTATAGTGGTATACCTTGACGATTTATCAATATTATACAAAGAAAGAGGAAACCACATTGCTCATTTAGAGGAAGTTTTTATTTAGTGCAGGAAGCATGTGATATCTCTTAATCCAAAAAAAACAATATTTTTTTATCACTGAAGGAAAGATTTTGGGACACATTATCTCAAAATAAGGGACCAAGATTGATCTTGAGAGATTACAAACTATTCAAAACTAGACTTTACCAAATTTTAAAAAGGGAGTTCATTAATTCTTCGGTAAGGTAAATTTTCTTAGAAGATTTATTTCAGATTTTGTTGAACTAACCTTCCACATCTTAGATATGATGAAAAATAAGAAAGACTTTAAATGGAATGAGGAAGGGAAAAAGGCCTGCGAAAAAATAAAAGAAGCTTTAGTTGAAGCACCAGTGCTGGTATCACTAGATTTCAATAAGGAATTCATCCTCTACTGATATTCTTTTGAACACACTATGTCATCTATTCTTATGCAAAGGAACGAGGAAAACATTGAAGCCCATATAACCTTCATGATTATGCCTTTGAATGCTTATGAATTGAAGTACACTCCCATGGAAAATCATTCTTATGCAGTCATCAAAGCATGCAAGGAATTTAGTTATTATATTTTATTCACACATACAATTATACATGTACCTGATATTGCAGTAAAATCCATTTGGACTCAACACGAGTTAGGAATGTTGAAAGGCACCTGAGTGACTAAGGTGTAAGAATATGAAATAAATTCAACCAAGATAGTAAGAGGAAGATGCATTTTCCAATTGATGATAGAAAGGAAACAAGATGATCCAAATTCAACAACCTCTTCACCTCTAGTTTAACTTCATGAAGATTTACCAGCAGTCCTCTTTGTCAACCTAGTTGATGAATGGTACAACAAGATTACCTACTTTCTAACATATGGAGAGTGTCCAAATCACCTAATATTTAAAGATAAACACACTATAAAGCTAAAATCAAAGGACTTTGTTCTCTGGGAAAATGTCTTATACAAAAAGGGAATTGATGGTGTCTTTCTTCGATGTGTGGATAAAGCTCAATAATAAAGGTTACTGGAACAATTCCATAACAAAGCATGTGGAGGCTCCTTCTCAAAAATATTTACTGCACACAAGATCCTTCTAGAAAGGTATTATTAGCCTAACCTTTTTAAAGATATTGTATAATGGGTCTCTAAATGTCAAGCATGTCAGCAATTTGTTGGACATGTGAAGTTACCAGCATTACCTTTAAAACCAATAATGATTAATGAGCCATTCCAAAAATAGGGCATTGATTTCACTGGTATGATAAATCTTCTCTCTAGTTTTGGTCACGATTACATTCTGACAACAATTGATTATTTCAGTAAATGGGTAGAAGCTATTCCTATCAAGCATTCTAATTATGAATAAATGTGTAATTTTATTAAGGAAAACATAATTGTGAGATTTGTAATCCCACATAGGATAGTAATAGATAATGCTACAAATTTTTCCTCTGAAGAGCTAATTGAACTTTTTTACACTCATGGTGTTTATCTAGTGCATTCTTCAAATTATTATCCTTAAGGAAACAAGAAAGCTAAATCAAGAAAAAAAAACTTTATAAAAATAATTCAAAATATGGTGGATGAAAATCAAAGAACATGGAACACGAAGCTCCGTGATGCACTATGGGATGATAGGATTACAGCCAAGAAGGAAATAGTTATGTATCCCTTTCATTTTTTGTATGGGATGAATGCTGAGTTACCTATTACCCTTGAACTTCCTACTATGTAATTAACGAAATCCATTAAAGATGCTCACCTATCAATATGCACTTGAAAAAGTATTATGTACTTATCTAAGTTATAAGAACTGTGTATTCAAGCGGTAGCTAATAGGATGGTTGAGCATCAAATGAAGGTCAAGAAAGTGTTTGAAAAAAAGGAAAGGGATAGAAAGTTTGAGATTGGAGACTGGGTTCTCTTATGGGATAAGAAAAATGAGCCAAAGTGTATGCATGGAAAGTTTGATTCACTATGGAAGGGAAACTTCATGATCAAAAGAGATCCATTGGAGCAAATAGTTTCATCCTTTCCTATCAGGATGGAATTGAATTGCCAATTCCATACAATGGGAAAAATTTGGGGCTTTCCAAGAACTGAGATTTAAGGTAAAACCTGCATGTACATAAATAAAGTCTCAATATTTTGTTTTTGTGTTTGTTTTTATTTCTTTGTGTTTCCTCTTCATGCTTGACCCTAAAACCAATGAATAAGACTTGAAACCATGAGATACTGGGATCTCATCTTCACTTATTTAATTCATCAAATAAATAAATATGTCCACAGATGTAGACAATTGGTGTTCCCCAAGATTTCCCTTATCAATTTTTGGATACCCGTTTAAAATTTTTGTTCTTTTTGCCTTGTGAAAGTTTAGAGGTCATGTTGCTTGTGTCCCCTTGAATAAGACTTAGTTGTTTAATGTTTTTTCCTTAACTTTTTTTGGATGGAAATATTTCTCAAGATTTCTTCAGAGAGGTTGCAAGAGGTTGTCTTGGTCACATTTGCAAAATACCCACTTGCCCAAATTTTCTCAAAATCTATAAAAATAAAGTATTTATCTCATCTAGACATATGTAGGTTTTTCACGTGTTACTTTAGTTTAAAAGTTGTAGTAAGTCCTTAGTGAAAATATGGTTTTCACTAAACAATATTATGTGGGTATACACTACTAGTTTAGTTCTCTAAAGCATTAGTTGAGTAAAGCCATTCCTAAAGCACGACTTCATACCCCTATCCATGCATTGTGAAAAATCAGATATTGCTCAAATTTAAAAAGCAATAAAGCAAGAGTTGGATTTCTAAAGTCCTTAAAACCAAAGTCTTTACCTAATTGTAAATTTTGAATTAATTTACTATGGCAATACAATAATAAGTATTTATGTAAATTTGAATACATAATCCCACATTTCTACTCGACGCCTAAGACCAAATTGGGTTTCCGACAGACACTTTACTCCAATAAATTTAAATCAATAGCAAACCAAACCATGAAACTTGCCCCTAAGAAGATGATGATCGTAGTATTTCGTCCCACTTTTCCCTAGTGCATTTAATGAGGTAGAAGGTTTAAATAGTAAAAATAATTCCACGTCATTTTTACATAGCATTCCAAATTGACCAAGTGAAGTAATCATACCCTTCGAATTCCAAGCTTCCTCGAGACCGACCAACTAAAGAAACTTTCAGGGTAATCAATTGGCTACCACTTTTGGTGAATAGGCATGTTTGTTGATCATTCCAGCCCTTCTTTCATTTCAATTTTGGTTTACCTTCTTCCTTACGTTTTTCATAATTTTGTTTCTGTTAGTAAGTCGTTTTGCCGTCTAGGAATTTTCTACCATGTAAATTTGTGTTTTTCCTTCAAGATCATTTGCTGAATTTGGTTTAAATTGTTATAAAAACTTGCATGAGTATGCATGGGAAAATTAATATGTCATGTTTTATTTTGTGTAAAATCTCAAACTTTGGAAATTCCCTAGTTTTTCACCTAATATAAAAACCAATAATTTTTACCATTTTTGGCATAGTTCCTTGCTCATTGGTCACCTTTATGTTTGGCATAATTATTCAGTAGCTCTTTCTCAGCCCAGGTTTTCAAACTAATCCATGACTCACTAATTCCACCTATCAATGATGTGTGGAAAACCTACCTTTCACAGCTTAGCTCCCCTACTAAGCAGGTTGCTTGAACTACCGTTTCTACCTATCTTAGACATGTTTTCAATACTGCTATTGTTTACCAATACGTATATGCAAAAATGAGACCTCATAACTACTTAAGACTAGCCTATATTAAGTGGGTTATTCCAAAGGTTCTTCTAATTCACAGTTCATGGCATAAAACCACACCTCTATTACCGACCTGCTTAAAAACTTCAAGCAGCTTCATCCTACAAACCCGCATCCCTATTATGAAAACAAGTATGCCTTATTTTGTTGCTTACTAAAAGCTTGGAACTTCACTTGCAAAGGAATTTTGATGTACTTTAAGGACCAAATAAGCACTGGATATGCTCATGAACTTGAAATTACCTAAAAATCATTATAGAGGTTAGTAATTTGACTTAAAATCTACATCTTAAGCAGGAGTAGGTGTTGACATCTCACTAGTTTGCATACATAGTCTTACTAGAGTGAAAACACAACAAATGCCTGAAGCAAGAGAAAATTAATTAGAACTAGAAGGGATAGCTATAATCCAAGAAGATCCCAATCTTGTAGATGAAGAGACTTTTAACACAAGAAAAGGAATATCTAAAGATATTTACTAATCAGTGAACCACAAATGGAAAAGATGAAGTATGAATACAAGGACTATCTAATTGAGTAATGCATAGGATCCAAGCTTATAGAAATCAGTGATACTGATATGGGACATGTGTCGATAACTAAGCTGATAGATAGATCCAAATAGCCAATCAAAATACCTCTGATGTAAGCTATGACCAACATTGGAATAATACAAGAAACAACATTCTCAAGTATGCTCAATTACCTAATTTTTTCTTAGAGTGTGTTAAATTTTATGATCCTCTCAGAGAAGTGAAAGATACATCAAGGAATCTAGTGTTAAGACTAGAAACCCGATATTTCAACTACTATTTGAATATTATGACAAAATAAAAAGTGTTAGAGGTGACCATGGAGAAATCCATTGACTAATGGGAAAAGAATACAACTGATTGCATTAAAGTCATGAATACAAGCTACTTGAAAAATCCAAAACAAGAATCCAGATTCCCTAAAACCATAGTAAGGTCAGATATGAATAAAGAATATGATGACATTACTTAATTGTTATGTAGAATAAATGGGGAAAAGAATGCCAAAAACTTCTCCACATGGATGTAATCATTCTTAAGAAAAATTGATGTTAATAGAAATAATGCATTGATTAATTGGGCTCAGATGATAAGAATAATATTGATCATCATCTCAAACGGGTTCGAAAAAATTTCAGTTTCAAAATGAATTCTTACTTGGTATATGATGCAGCCACAAATAGAAATTTTACTAGATTATACAATAAAGGAATCTTAGCTATAGAACGCATATATGAATACTATCCTCAATTGGTGCTATTTGAATATTTCAAGAAGTATAGAAGGGTAAATGATGGTTTCTTTTACGAAATCATTTGTAGGCTCAACAATGAAATAAAGTAAAAACATGTGACTAATGTGGCATGGGAAACAATTTCCCAGTATGGATGTGTCTTCATTCAATTTTCTAATTTCATCTATCTCAAAAGTTTTGGCTTTTCAAGAACACCACTCAAGCTCCCAAGGTACCCAAATGAAAAGTGGGTGTTGATAGAACTATGTAGGAAACTGATAGAACTGCATGATGTCTAGTCAAAATCTCATAGGGCAGTAGTTGGTTTCCCCATTACAATGGGTAATTATCACTGTGTCAACATTCATAAGGTAAGGAATATTAAGAAGGAGATGTTTCATCTCTATAAATAGGAATTATTTGAGGCTAGGGGCAATTTTGATTTCAAAAATTAGCATAAAAATTAGTTTCAATGGAATACATGCACATCCTTGCATTAGAAGACTTTTAGATATATTGTAAAGATGAATTTGAATTCAAAAAGAGGGATTACAACAGACTAACAGTAAAAAACATTATTGATTATGGACTAGAAAATATTCCTAAAGATCTCCTAGATGATGGGAAAGTTGTTCTTGATTCCTATAATGATATGGGGTAGATAAGGCCCCATTGCCACTGATTGAAATAAAAAAGAATCATGTAAAAAATTTGAGGAGAGAAATTCAAAGGTCATAAACTACACCTCAAAATAGCTTCTTGATATGGGATATTTCATGGGAGAAGCAATAATGAAACAAATAAGACAGAAAAGCATGAAAAGGAAGGGATCTCAAGGTGAAAGTAGTAAGGGACCTCTAAGGTCACCAACCCAGCAAAAAAGGACTCGAATTGAGATATATGGAGAAAATTCATCAGCAACACAAGCAAAAAATCAAGGAGTTACTACTAGTGAAGCTACTCCTTCATCAGCTCAAGTTGTTTCCCCATCCTCAAAGGTACCTTCATTACAATTTTCCACTGTTGATACGGATGTAATTATACCACCCCCAAAGCCTGTTACTTTCATTCTTACCCCCATGAGTGTGGAAAATCCACCACCCCATCCTCCTACTTTATCCCCACTAGGTAATCCTCTTCCTCCACAAGAAGAGGAATAGCCTAGCCTCCCACTTGAGGAGGTACATGGCACCACTTCAGAGATACCCTCATCCCATGAAGTACCACAAGCACGGGAGACAGGAGGAGCTGAAGTAGAAGCTACAAAAATGAAAGGTGTGAAAGAGGGGGAAATTGAGGAAGAAAATAAAAAGTAGAATTATTCGAAGGATAGGAAGGAAACTTAAGTGTGTGAAGAGGAAGAAACTAATGAAAAAATTGAATTAGATACAATCAGTAAAAATCTTGAGGAGAAAGAGTTAGAAAAATAGTTGTTGGATCAGAAGATGACCAAGTTTAAGGAAGTAATTTTTTAGGATACTGCAACATAGGTTAGCCAAGAAATGGTATTGTATTCCAATACATTCGGGGCAAGTCAAGAGATGGTAGTACACTCAAGTACTCCTACTTTTTCAAGTCAATATTTCCATCCTAGTTAGCATCGTAAATGGTTCCAGAGGCTAAGGAAGTACTAAAGCTAGAGGAAATGTTTCTATAACTTCTGAGAATTCTTGTTAAGAGAGGAAAGAGGTATAAAGTTTCCAAGGTAACATAAAAGTTGGTAATAGAATCATCAAGGTAGAAGTTTTTTGAAGTTTCTACTCCAGTAGTAGGAAACTAAAAAGGTGAGTTAACTGAAGAAGATATAACAGTGACAAGAGTGCCTTTGGGTGAAGTGGCTATGGAAGGATATAAGAAAGATACTCAGACTTTGATTGATACACTTTTTCTCAAGTTAGATAAAGAGAAGGCGGAAAAGGCCAAACTAAATGAGAAAATTTCCAAGTTATGTGAAATCATATAAAATGTTGCTAGGACTTCTTCTCAACCCTTACTATCAGGAGAACTATTTAACCCACAAGTCATGATAGAAGTTGAAGACACTAGAGATAAATCGAAAGACGTGGATGAATGGATAAATCAAATTACTGACAAAGTGAAGAAGGAATGCTCAGAAGTGCCAAGTAATTTGAAATATATTCAAAGCAAGTTGACTCAATTGAAGAATTTAGGATTGGAAATGGAAAATGAAAATGGGATTGCTGAACTTGAGTTGAAGAGTCTTGAGAAAATAAAATCCTTTCTTGAAAATTTATTAGTTGAAGAAAAATTTGTAACATAATGGTCAATGAAGAAGGGTAAGAAAGAGGAGTTAATCATTTTCTTTCGCATGAAGATTCTCAAGAAAATGATGCAAGAGATGAAATGTATGGAGGAAGAAGTGGATGAAGCTATGGATCAACTTGATGATTTTATATTTTATGTCAGAAGATACAAACTTGTCAAGCCACTGGGTATTATAGAGGAATTTATACAACTTATCAAGCAAGAAATTAATAAGGCCATTACTCATTTTACATATGATTCAATAGAGAGATTGATGAAGCTTCACCGTGATGATTAAAATATTGAACCTAGTTTGGTAAAAATAAAAGGATTTAGCAATATCTTAGCAAAGGAACTCCTTAGGTTTGAAACAGAAAAGCAAGCTATTGCTAAAGAAAATCAAGAGGCCACGCAATATATGATCAATCAGCATATGAAGTACTGGGAAAGGTGCAAGACTAAAGTCCATCAGCTGGAGTGATTTCTTCTCTTTCTTCTTCTCCTCCATCTTATTTTTCCAAGCAATGTAGTTTGAGTAGTCAACCTTTAATTTTTAAACTTCAGTAATAGGATTGAAATCCATTACTTCAAGTTACTTAAAATAGTCTTGCACTACATGTAAAGTATTTGATTTTGGTTTAAATTGTATAAATTTCAAATATCATAGCTTAACCTTTGTGTGCCAAGAAAAGATAAATTGAAGGAGAAATATTCTCAACTACTTGCAGATTTATAGCTTAACAAGTGGGGATATCATAATTAATGTCTTCTATGTGTAATGTCTTTCTAGATCCTATAAATATAGGAGGGAGCGTAAGGCCTAAGGGATTATAGCTTTTTGGCAACCAACTATTGTAATTTTGTGCATGAAATTAAAGATTTAAAACTGTGTTGATATTCTTGATTGTTCATTGTGTAAAACTAATTGGAATTGAATAAGAAGGTGGATTTTTGAAGAAATTTGTGTCTAAGATATCTTGGTGTGCATTCTGTGAGGATTTAATGGTAAACTTTTTGTTATCTTAGATCTAAATATGAATACATTTTTTTTTAATTGCTGAAGATTATGAATAATCTTAAATGTTTATCTATTTTTTATGTCTACAATATGCTCTGAAATCTACTTGTTGTAATGTACATTCTCTTGCTTTCTCACTGCTACTATCCCTTCTATATATTTTGTTCTCTTATTTCCCACATAATGTCTAAATACATGTGCTTACTTGCTACAAAATCACTAAGCTATGGTTCTTAAGCTTCTTGGTTAAAGTAATACCCACGGAAATTAATTTTGTTTACACATAACTTGTATAAATTGCTAGTGTGAATAGTTTGAATAGATAAAGATCTTGCACATGAGCTTTACCGTCAAATGAAGTGTATTTATCCCTTGAATACATAGGTTTGTGTGTGTATCCAAACATAAAATATAGCCAACAGTTTCTGATGAATCCACTAGGGAACCAAACAATCCTTTCTTAGAAACGTTTTATTTGCTCCAAGTTAGCGCTAACCTATGCCTTTCCTGTGAGTCTTGATTTATAAAATAATAAATGTTTGACTTATCAGATGCTTAGTATCTTATTTTTGTGATTGAATAAGGGTGTTAAAAATAAAAGTGTTGGTCTAATAAAGTCCATTTAAAATTGAAAGCTTACATGCAAACCAAAATGCCAAGTATACGATGCATTCTACGTATTTAAGTTACCCGCTAGTTCTGCATGTTAGCTCTGAGTTTATGTTGAAAAAATGTCTCTATGATTTGACTATTTCTCACCACTTGACTGATTCATTTTCCTTTAAAACTAAATTTTGCTATGATGCATTTATTACAAGTTGTTAGAAAATAAGGGATAAAATATGTGGAACAATCTCACACATAATTGCAATAGTAGAAACTAATATGCAGAAAGATATTATAGATCTAAAATAAAAGTGTAGGATATAAAATAACACAACAAAAAGATAATATTTAACGTGGTTCACCCAATTTGGCCTACATCTACCAAGAATCACTTGCTTATATTTTTATTAGAAGCCATTGTACGATGGAAAAGTGACAAGCGAGCGTGGGAATCTACAAGTAACTCTTCCTTGCACCTGACCTCCCGAGGTCATGCCGAGACAGCCGGTGGGGATGGATTATACATGGGGTATGGACAAACTAATTGGGCAATCTTATGTCTTCGACACGCACTAATGGAATCTACAAATCTAAGGCAAAGAAGGCCCTCCTAACCTGAACTGGCGTGATAGATCAGTCGGCGAGGATGACTACTCGAAGGCTCCAATCAATATCGAGCTCTGGCATGATCCGATCTATAGGTTGTGGGATACGTGGAAAATGACTTGTGGAGTTGCTTCGTGTATGTCTCCAGACAGGGTCATGAAGATGGATGATGGATATATAGTGGATTCTATGGGTGATTCCTTGGTCTAGTCCAGAAATCCTTAGCTTGATTGGCTGCTACGTCTAGTGAGGATAGTTGTGCGATGATGATTGGTGGAAGTGGAGTGGATCTAAATACTAATGTGCGTAAGCCAGCATCAATGTTTGATTGTCCCGTGGGCCAGTTGGGTTGCGGGACCTGTGGATCACAACCATAAGTTCATGGTTGTTGTGGACCTCCTATGGTCATGTGCAGAATCAATTCCTGATCCCTATTATCTAATAGTCGTATGCCTTTTCATGGACTCTATATTTAGAACTAAAAGTTGTGCAATCTTCTCAGAGTATCTTACAGGCGTTCTGGAAACTTGAATTCTTAAGCTAGTGTCTATGTTAGTGAGAATATCTCCTGTGTCTGGCTATGGGACCAAAGGATCACAACTGAATGTTTGCTCTCTTTCAAGCCCTTCTACAGTCATGCGGATATTTATCTAGGGTAATCTGTAGTTTGGCTGGTTTGACCAAAACGTATGCACTTTGTCGTCTTCTATGTTTAATCCTCTTAACTGTGAGCTAATTTCTTGTAGGTCTGTTGTCGCTTGGAAGACCTGAATTCTGAGATTTTGGTCTACGTCAGTTATTGCTGCCACAAGATTGGGTTGAGGCATGATTGGCTTCGAATATGTATTCTCTGGGCTCCCTAGGTCCCATGATTGTCATATAAAAGAAACAATATAAATCTAACTGAAGCAAAGTAAACTAACTATGTAAAGTATATCTACAACATATATCTAAATTCTCTATTTTTGTATTTTTGATAGATAGAACTATTTGATAACAACTATTTAAATAGAGTTGAAAGAGAAATTATTTAATATCTAGAAATGACAACTAAGCTAATAACAAAATTCAAAACAAACAAAGTAGCCGAGTATAGCTACCTGCCTGTGCAGTTGTGAATCTATTCTAAATAACCAAATAACTGATCTAATCTATTTGAAAGACCTCGATCTTACCTCAGGAGTGAGGAATGAATCATAGTTTCTCAGAAACTATCAATCCCCACAGCTTCCCCGGCAATATTGAAAGTGAGATTAACTGAAATGAAATGATTCACTATTCTATTTGATATGTTTTAACTAGAACTTTGAAAGCTTGAACCTAGATTTTGCAGAACAGTGGCAAATCCGATTGTGTGTGGCTTTGTCCCCTCAGTGTGATCTCCTCATTCCTTCGTGCTCACATGAATCCAGAAAAGCATGTAATGCTAGCATCAACAGAAGTAGGTATTGGAACAATGACAACTTTGGATGTAGACTGAATACAATGCGAGTAGGAGAGGGATAGCGCAAGAGAACAGAGCTTGGCTTATGCAATTCCTAGCGGGATTTATTGCGAGTCATGCAACACAAAACGTCCAGAACCTGAAGCTATCCTTTTTGACGAACAAAACCTGCAACTCTAATGGCTTTAGACTAAAAATAAAACTATCCTACCTCAATTGATTGTATGAAACAGTAACAACACTAGCACAAGAAGATTATGTGGCTTCTAAACAACAAAACAACACTAACTATGCATGCAATGAATGAAAACTAATACAATTCCTAAGAACTGAAAGACTAAAACTTGAAATGAGAAAATGAGAGCAATTTTTTGAGGGGCCATTTTCTTGAAAACCAACCAGCTATTTATAGAATTCCCATTTACCCAAAGGTGAAATCCAAATTGAAACTCCTTTACAATAAACAATAGAAAAACACTATTCCAGGGAACCAAAATCATAAATACAAGCAAAGGCGGTGAAAAAAGCTGGTAAATGTTGAAATTTTACGTGAGTCATGATAAAAGGAACATTCTGGAAAAACGTGTGAAGGATCGCCGCCCGCAGGGCGGCTACAGGACAGCCACCCTACTTGGGCGATGGTCCGTCACCCAGGCAGGGCAATGGTTTCGTCACTGAAGACCAAAAAGCAAGGAAAAGAGGGGGAAGAGAAAAACAAAGCATGCACAGAGGCTAAGTAGGGCATGCAGGATGTTAATGTACATTTGGAGAGATTTTGGATCCCGAACACCTTGCGAGGAGACCTGTATCATCATTGGGGCACGTGTGACATTGTTCTGGTAGCGTAGTACCCTTACAATTTTGGTACATACATATTGCCCCCTCGAGAGAAGTATTTTAGCCATGAAGAGGCGTAAAACGGTGGGTCCGAGTATGGAGGTCCTAAAATGGGAAGTTAGAAATTATACCTGACACGTCCGTGTGTCGAAATGATGCCATCCAAAATTCTTGCTACCTGCAAAATGAAAGAGGACTCAAGTGCAGATAGATAAAATAGATCGAAAAATAAATACTAAAATAATATGAAGTGAGGACTTACCATTTGTGTGGGGATAAGAACTTACCTCCATCGGTGCTCCAAACCTGTGAAAAGGGCATTCAAAACAAGTCAAGATGCTATATATGTAAAAATGGTCCCATTTTCCTATTCATTTACGTGTGTGTTGATTTGATTGATTTTGAGCTCTGGGACCCACGGTGATGGTTTTTGATGAGAGTATAGTCAAAACGTTCATGACGAGATAGTGATCATGCCTCCACGAGCGGAACATCGACCCACGAGATCTCAGGTTAGTTTTTCTTGATTTAACGTTTTTACCCCCAAAATGTTAAAATGATGAAATCTTTGTCATGGGGGGATTATTTTTGAAAATGTCAGTGTTAATAGGGTCACTTAGGGGGGGGCCTAATGGGTAGGCTTTGTTTTAGTCAAAATAGTCTTTTTTTTGTGTTTTTAGGTGTTTTTAGGGCACGTGACCCGTTTGAAAATTCGGGACACGACCGCTGCCCTGAGCAGGGTGGCGGTTACAGGACCACCACCTTTAAGGCATGGTAGTTATGCCCTGCTCAGGGCGGCAGTCCTTTACAGAATGCCAAAATAACACTTGTTTTGAATTCAATTTTGCATTTTTAGTATTCTTATATGCTTTCGATGATTTTTCCAATGTAATTTGAATACTAACTTACTCTGTTTTGCATGTTTTTGGGTGTATGCAGGCGAAGGAGGAATATATCAGATGGAGCTCGAGAGAGAGAGTGTGACTGGCTTCCAGCAGTGTTGGATGCACTTTCTCAGGCCATGAGCAGGATACTCTTCAGAGGGCCGGTATATTGCGTATATCATGGGTCCCACATGTTGCACCTTCTAGTCACATACTTTGTGACCTTGTTTTCATATTGGGATGCTGATCGGAACACTTTCCGATTTCCAGGAGTCAGGGGTGAGTGGACTATCACCCTGGAGGATGTTTACCACATCTTGGGAGTCCCGATCATCGGGAGATGACTCACACTTGAGACAGTCGGGATCGCGGGCTCAGATAGCTCAGTGGGCCACATACATGGGAGACACAGTTGTCTCCACTGGTTCGAAGAAGGGGGTGAGGGTCTGTTCCATTCCTAGCTTGCCTATCCCCTTGATTCATCAGGCCATTATGGGGATCCTTTCCTTGAGATTGATCGGGGACAAGGGAGGAGACACCTTACTTTATTGTTGGTCCCCTATTATTGCACAGATTGAGGCACATGGCCAGATTTATGCCTGGGGAGCTGATATACTTGGGACCACCTATCATGACCTATACAGGGTGGTCCACTTACAGGGATAGTCCTTGAGCCATCTGACCCTGGTTATGAGTTGGGTCTATGAGCGTATCATCCCTTATGGGAGAGGTGTAGAGGTGGCGGATCCCGGAGCTGTGAGGGCAGCTAGATGGACAGATATGTCGGTGCTTAGAGCACCCCACCAGCCAGTTGCTTCCCTGACTACTGATGATATGGAGGCCACACCTTATCAGGCCATGGCAGGGTTGTGGGGCGAGGAGACCCTCACTTTGATTTCTTGCTCTACTACAGGGCAGCTTGTGGATAGGATGGGGAAGGTGGAGACACACCCCTTTGACCGAGTGCCTCAGCAGTTTGGCCTTCCTTACGCTGTTATGCTTCCCCCTAGTGGTGCCAGTATTCAGATCAGTTCGGGAGGCTAGGGGAGGTCCTAGAGGCCGGGGTTGGACCGTCGTTACTCCTGGTGTCCCTATTACAGCTAGGTGGGTAGTACGTGCTCGAGGGAGATCCGGTGCTCCTCAGGCACCCTTACTTCAGATTGCCACCGGTCCTACCCATAGCAGTGACGACCCCATTGATATAGACTCTGAGTCTGAGGAGTTCACAGGGGGAGAGACAGAGGAGGAGACTGAGGATATGGAGGTCAGTGAGTCAGGTGGAGAGGAGGACAACGATCCTGAGTGGCATGACACTCAGGAGATCTTACAGGCCAAGAGGGCAGAGCAGAGTGCAGAGAGGGTGACTCTAGTCTCAGAGGAGCTGCCCTCTCAGGACCTAGGCGGGGAGGATGAGTCTGTAGCAGGACACTATGTTGCTCCAGACATGGGAGGAGCACATCAGTTGGTGGTGGCATCTGTGGCAGGTGCTGACCCTAGGGATCCCTCTTGGAGGCCCAGAGATCCGAGTGAGTTGTTACTCTTCTTTTAATGTTTGTTTCTAGTTAGGATTTCCTTAGTTGCTATCTCTCCTCTTGTTCATTTTTTTTTTATCTTTTGATTATCTTCTAATTTACTTTTCTCCTTTGCTTGCAGAGACTGTTGATGAGTGGCGAGACCTGATTCACCGGGTATGTACTGATACCCTGATGATCCCCATGGAGAAGACTCACGTCGAGCTATCCATGGATGCAGGGGAGCCCTCGGCAGCCGGTAGGCATACCAACATTTTTTCCCCTATCTGGCATGTGGCCAAGATGGTGACTACCCTCCATACCGAGTTGGCTGGGTATAGGATAGCAGAGCACCTGATGAGGAGCCGCTCTCATAGCGAGGCCACAGCTACTGTTCGGGATCGTGAGCCCTCAGTGCACTCAGAGCGCCGGCGTAGCCGGAGTCCTAGATGTGGTCGTGCACCTTCAGAGGGATCTCATAGGGGTTGAGAGGCCACTTGGCTCTTTTTGTAGTGACTTTTAGATTGTTTATATGATTATTTTGTACCTTCCGGGCTCATTGAGCGTTTTGACCATGCCTAGTGCATGATGGCATTGTATATAAAACTTGATTATATATATATATATACTTCTTTTTGGATCAGACTCTTGGTGTCTATGATTTTGTGATTCATTTCCACATGTAAATTATAATGTTGTTTTTATATGCCTTTCAGAATGTATGCAATGGAGAACAAATGACACAAATGCTTTCTTCCTTTTTGTATTTCGTGATGCTGATATATGATAATGCAGACACAATGTGATCTTGAACTTTAGTTTCTATAAGCAATTTTCCGGTACTTCATATTTGTTTTGACAAAATGTGATGATGAACTGATATGATGAGCAGATGAACTTGCCCCACTCCTAACTCCACGCAACTAGTAAGATGCGAGGGCTCACCACCGAGAGCTAGAAAGGGCACAAGCTATGAAATTTGTTGAATGGTAGCAATGAGAGATAGACAAAGTTTTGATGGAACCAAATTAGGATGCTACAAACCTATTCTACTCAAGTGACTCCATAGTTTAGAATGCAACTTGCTTTGTGGTTTATCTAGACTTAGATCCGTAGATGGCCATATGGTTGAAAAAATCTGGTTTTCAGGATTTTGGACTCTCTTGGAATTTTGGACATCTGATTCATTTGTTTTTGACTTAAGATTTCAAAGGTTTATTTGAACTATTAGCTTATGACCTTCAACGTTACTGTCAAGAGAACCCCCTACACCTTGCCCCATGCTACTAGTAAGAAGCATGGGCTTATCACCATGGACAAGGTACAGGTGAGTAAGGGCATTCCCATCCTTTCCCAACCCTATGTCACTAGTAAGAGATGCAAGCTCATCACCGAAGGTTGGTAGGGCAAGGAAATGTGTAAAAATAAAATTTTCTGTTTGATCTACATGTGACTTATTTATTTGAGCAAAATGTTAGTATGTTCTTATTTCCAAAGAGATCTATATATGGGGTAGATGTGACACCATGAAGCTTCTAGAACAGACCATAGGCAAGACACCTATCCTAGGAAGAAACAAAAGTGAGAACAAGCATGCAGGCCTTGGTATGGCTACCATTAAGACTTTGTCATATCTAGCTTTATTTGATGAAATGATTCTGAAATGGTTGATGATGTTATGAAAATGAAGAAGTATGATTCGAATGTTTATGCCAAAACCATCAGAAGTTTGTAATGAATTTCTTAAGAATAAGTCCCTTGATCACCAATTTTATGAAACGAAGTGAACAAAATGAACCTATCTAAATGAAGATGCAATGTAGATATAATTATACAAATAGTGTTGATGCTTCATGCGTAAAACCATTTAAGGTGCAGGGAATTGACAGTTTCACCAAATTCCTCACCTTCTAGTGTGCACAAGAGATATGCACCATTTCCATAGTCTTTCATGACTCGGTATGGGCCCAACCATTTGGGCCATGGAATTTCCTTCCTTCACCGGTCTTCTTATCGATCCGGCTGTCTAGTCTTAAAACTAGATCTCCTTCATATATTTCTCGTTCATAGACCTTTTTATTATACTGCCGGCACATCCAGTCAGCATAGACTCTATGCCGCTGTTCAACGTCTAATCTGGCCTCATCTAGGCTTTCTAGTTGGGAGAGATGTGCTTCTCTATAAGCTTCTTCATCCAGAATCCCTTGTAGTGAGATGCAGAGACTGGGTATTTCAACCTCAAGTGGGAGAACTGCTTCTGCTCCGAATACCAATGAGAAAGGAGTTACTCCTGTTGGTGTTCTTATTGAGGTTCGGTGGGCCCACAAGGCCGGATATAACTTTAAATGCCAATCTCATTTGTTTTCTTTTACCATTTTGAGGAGAATAGCTTTCAATGTCTTGTTTGTTGCTTCAGCCTACCCATTAGCTTGAGGGTAATACAGGGAGGTTGTATGATGGTTTATTTTAAATTTACTGCATAGCTCATGGACCTTGTCATTCTTAAAGGAAGTGCCATTATCTGAGATAATGATTTGTGGGACACCGTACCTACAAATGATCTGGTTCAAAATGAACTTGGCGATCACAGCACCTGGTACAGTGGTAAGAGGCATAGCCTCTACCCATTTGGTAAAATACTCAGTGGCCGTGATTATGAAGTTATGGCCATCTGTAGATGAGGGAGAGAATTTCCCTATCAAATCTAGGCCCCATGTAGAAAAGGGCCATGGAGTTGCGATTGGTTGTAGAGCTTGTGCCAGCATGTGAATCTCGTGGGAAAATTCTTGGCATTTATGGCACTTGCGTACAAACTCTACTGCGTCGTGTTCTAGAGTGGGCCAGAAATAGCCCATCCAATGTATTTTGTGGGCAGTGGCATGACCTCTAAAATGGCTGCCACATATTCCACTGTGAGATTCGTAGAGAATCTTCTTGGATTCTTCTGTGTCAACACACCTTAGGAGCATTCCATCGAAAGCCTTACGATAGAGCACTTGTTCTATAATAACGTATTTAGCTATGATAATGTGTAACCACCTTCTTTGTTGTGGTGTGGCACCTTCTGGATATGCATGGTCCATGATATAATTAACAATATCAGTATACCAAGGACATTCAGAGATAGGAGGTTTGGTTTCGATGTAATATATGCATTCATCGGGAAAATCTAGATCTACTAGATCGCCTCCATCTAACGGGTTGTCAGCTAACCAATCTATGCAATGATTTGTCCCTTAACGGACTTCTGGTTTACAAAAGTTAATTTGAATTCACCCATTAAGGTTATAAAGCGTCCAGCCTTTTTAGACAAGGACCCTTGCGTGAGGAAAGTTCGTAAATGGTCTATTTTTACAATGACCCTTGTTTCTTGGTTTAGCATGTAATGTCTTAAGTGTTTGGTTGCAAAGACTATGGCAAGGCATTCTCGTTCTGCCTGCGTATAACATGTTTCATAATCGAGCAACGTTCGGATAATAAAATAGATCACACGTTCTCGTTTATCGTTGTCTTCTTGAGCCAACATGCAGGCTAGCGAGACATCTGTAGCTCATGAATATAAGATCAAAGGATGATCTGGTCTAGGTGGCATTAACGTGGGAGGAGACAACAAGAAGCGTTTAACTGCTTCGAAGGCCTCATGGCATTCCTTTGTCCAAATAATGCAGCAATCCTTTTTCAACAAATTATTGATTGGATGTACAACAAAACTTAAGTCCAGAATGAATCTCCGGATTGCACCGAGCTTTCCAAGAAATGATCTAATGCCAGAGTCATTCTGATGGTGGGATCATTTCAAGAACAACCCGGATTTTGGCTGGATCTACATCGATCCCTCGTGATGATATAATGTAACCTAGGATTTTCCCTCCTGTCACACCAAATACACATTTTTATGGATTTAGTGTGACTCCGTATTCGATCAAACATGAAAGAATGATGCAGAGCACTTCCGGGTGATCACATTGCTTCCTGGCCTTGGCCAACAAGTCATCTACATAGGATTCCATGATTTTATGAATAAGATCATGAAATATGTATGTCATTACCCGTTGGTATGTAGCGCCAGCGTTCTTGAGGCCGAATGGCATAACAACGTAGCAATAAGTTCCCTAAGGAGTTATAAACGTGGTTTTGGCTTGGTCTTGTTCAGATATTCTGATTTGATTGTATCTCGAGAATCCATCCATGAGAGACAAAATCTCAAATCCAGTTGTTGCATCAACGATGACGTCAATGGATGGTAACGGGAAGTCGTCCTTGGGGCATGCTTTGTTAATGTCTCAGAAGTCTATGCAGATGCGTATCTTCCCATTCTTTTTGAGAATGGGAACGATATTAGATACCCATTGAGAGTAATCAACTGGTTTGATGAACCCTACTTGGAGAAGTTTCATTACTTCTTCCTTCACCATGAGAGCTACCTTGGGTTTCATTGGTCTCGATTTTTGTTTAATTGGCTTTGCATCTGGTTTGGTGATGAGGTTATGTACCGCGATGTGTGGTGCAATTCCCATCATTTCTTTATAATTAAATGCAAAATCCTTTTGATGTTCTCTGAGGATTTGAGTGTGTATTTCTATCTCTTCTGGAGTTAGTGAAGATCCTAGTTTTAAGATCTTCGGTTCTTCCTCCATTCCGATGTTAATATCAATTGTTTCTTCAATTAAAGAAGTGTTACCTTCTTCAAACTCAGGCGGGGCTGGAGGTAGTTCCAAATCTTCTCCATTCTCTACCATGTATATGTCGAGCTCCTTTTGTGGGGGAAGCTCTATCATGGGATTTCCAAAGTAAGAAGACGAATGTGGGATTAAGGACAAATCTACCACGTGATGGGTGAGATGTAACTCTGCATAGGCATTTAAGTAATCAAGAGTGGCTCTATCACTATCAACGTGATCTAAGATAGTAGATGTATTCTCAGTGATGTTTGTTAAAAGAGGGTTTGACATTTTCTTTACTAATGGTTCAGTACGAAGGGATACCATGAAACGGGTGTCTTCTAACTCACTGTTTGGAATGAAACGTGAAGCTGAGGTTGCTATCGAATCTGTGAGAAGGTTTTGTTCTCGTGGGATTGCTTCAATTGATATGAAGTTAAATCCTTTGCTCAAATCTAATATTGTTGTTTTGTAGAGCTGTAAATGTTTAGCTCTAGTCTCATACACCTCAGAGACTTGGTTTGCTACTAATTGAGAGTCTCCTAACACCCTGATGTCATTAACACTGAGCCTCTTAGCTATGATGAGGCCAAGGAGGAGGGCTTCGTACTCAGTGTCATTGTTTGTACATTCGAAATTTAGTTTAAAGGTGAATGGTAAGATCTTTCCCTCGGGAGAAGTAAAGATCACACCTGCCCCAGCCCCATAACGACATCTAGCTCCATCGAAATGGAGAGTCCAATATTTACTTGGGAAGATGGATGTTGGGACATTTGCTACGTCCACTTCTTCTGCTTCGGTTACTTCTACCATGCAGAGTTCCTCTGCTGGAAGAGAACCAACTCCTAGGGTACATCCCATACCTACAGAATCAAATGGCAGGAAAATTGGTAGATCTTGTTCTAGCAATTTGAAAATTTTTGCAGTAGTTCCTAATGATACCATTTCTACAATGTTAGCCTCATCCTTGAGGGCTGGGATATTCTTGATTAGGTTCATAACTTCTAACTCTGTTGTAGGTACCAACTTTTCTTCCGGTTTTGAGTTGGTTGGCTTGTTAAGTTGGTTTGTTGGGAGTTCAAACTCAGAGTGAACACCTGGCCTTTTCTTCAGGTCTGCTAGGTGTATATCGAATGGTTTTGGATCACCTTTTGCTATGAATATCTTTCCCAAGTGCAAGAATCTTATTTCTTGAAATAACGTAGAAGGGATTGCCTTCATACGGTGTATCCATGGTTGGCTGAGGATCATATTATAGTTGGTTTCCCAATCTATAATATAAAACTCAGTGAGGATTGTTTTGGGTCCTAAGGTGACTGGTAGTATTATAGTTCCAATCGAAGTGGCTTTAAGGCTATCATAGCCTCTTAGCGTATTCTGAGTCGTGGAACAATTTGTTTCTCCATACCCTAGCTTTTGAAGGAAAGAGAAGGGAACTATGTTAACTGTTGCCCCATCATCAACCATTGCGCATTTAACGTAATTGTTATAAACCCACACTTGTAAATGTAAGGTTGGATCACCTCTACGTGCAATCTCAGTGTCTGTTGGCATTTTTCTTATGTCGAATATAAACTCGGTATCCCTATCTGGCTGCCCCGGAGGGTGGATATCAAAGTCTATATGGTTTACCTATGTTTCGGGAGGTGGAGTGATGTTAATTAAATGACCTAAACCTAATGCTTCTAAAAGAGAAGCCCTATGGGTAGGAGAATTCTTCAATAAGTCCAAAAAGGAGATGTGGGAGAAGGTCTTTGTTAGGTCATTAATTAAATCATAGGCACCTACGGGTTTTACTAATGGTTGTTGAATGTTATCTGTCTCTAGTGGGTAACTTGGATTTGGCTGAGAGGAATACTCTCGTGTCCTTGTTATGGCTTCCATGTGTAGCTCAGTGTCTAACTCCACTAAACTAACTATCTTGGGTCGTAGCTGATTTCCTAATTGCGGTGCGACAAGTGGATTTAGTGAAGTCGAGGCTTCATGATCATTATTTCCTGTTATTGCACCCTTGTTCATCCCTTTTGGATTTAATTTATCATTGATTTGGGAGTGGATCATTGAAGATCTTAAGGGGAGAATTTTGAGGGGAGACTGCTCTCCGTGAAAGTATTTGGCGCAGGTGATGCAGGATCTGCTAAGAACATATCTATGAAAAGTTGTCTTTGTTCTTCTGGCAGACGTTGCATGAATTTATTGTAATCACGGAAAGTCCTAGTGTCATGGCCTCGAATTTTGTGGAAACCACAATACGAGTTGGGATTGTAATTCCTAGGTTGTTGGTTTGGCATGTGTTGTGGTCCAAAACTCTGATTAAACCATTGACTATTAGGATTAAAGCTTTACGTTTGTTGTATTTGGTTTTGGTTTTGGTTTTGATATCCAGTTGAATTTTGACTTGGACCCTGTGTCTGGATCTTCCTTTGTTGTTGTTGTTGTGGATGATTAAAATCCACCGAGTTGATTGTCGGGGTAAAATTGTTGTTTCGTTGATTGTTAACCGGCAGTGGAGCATTTACAACATTTTCCTTTTTTGCTTGGTCAGTTACTCCATCTGTTGTTACGCCGCGCCGTGATTTTTGTTAAGGATTTTAGGTCCTTGATTGATGTTTGTGGTAGTAGGATAAGTCGTAGTATTTTGGTTGGGGATGATTAACCTCCCATTTGTTCCATACGTCTTGCGACCGCTATCTATTGCAGCTTGATCTATTCGGAGGGCGCTCTCGAGCACTTCATCATAAGTTCTTAGTGGGAACTTTTGGACTTCTTCCTTTACCTCTCTACTAAGAGAATGAAGGAATAAATCACATAGTTCCATCTGGTCCATGTTTGGAGTGCTTGCTAAAGAATAGAGGACTGTACACCATCTTTGGATGAAATGAGCAACAGATTCATTGTGTTCTTGTTTAATATGCAAGAATTCCCTGATTCCTGTTCTCAACAATTTTTTCATGTCGAATGCCTTGATGAACTCTGAAATGAGTTGTTTAAATGAATGTATTGAGGCTTCAGGTATTCTGTAATACCAATCGAGGGTGATACCCTCTAAGGTTTTGGGAAATATTTTAGCAACAACTCCATCCCAAGGGAGCAATTCTCGAATGGCTGTGGCATAGGCCTTAATGTGTGCATTTGGGTCTCCCTCCCCTTTGTATTTGGGAAAATCAGGAAGAGGTCTTGGAAGCATGATGCTTCGTATAGTGAAGTCTAAGGGCTCTTTCAAATATTCTGAATAAGTTCCTATCGCATAGGTTTCGACCATCGATGACATCTGCTGAGGGGGTGGAGGTGGAATGGGTTGTTGATATGGTGTAGTGTATGCATTTGCAGGGACATAAGGAAATCCCTGTGGTTGAGTGAATATGCCAGGAGAAGAGAACATATCTCCCTATGGTGATTTGGAATACATGTTTAAGTATGGAGGAGTATTGCCTAGAAATGGATTGTTTTGTACTAAACCGGGAGGTATCATATTCTCCACTAGAGCGGTGTTTGAGAATGTGGTTCTAGTTGGCGCTTGTTGTGAATACTGAGGAGGCATGCCCAATGTGCCTATTCTTGTGAGGAGGTCTACTTGGCTAGGATGATGTGGAGGATTGGAATTTCCTACCTGCATGAATTGAGAATTTTGACTTGCTTGAGCAAGTTCTAACCCTCTAACTTTTTCTACTAAAGTTGAGATGACTTCATTTGGTGAAGTCACAGTATTTTGCCTTAGTGGCGTTTGTTGTATATCCTGAGGTTGTATAGGCATATGGTACCCTGCTATGAACTGATCATTTCCCTGCCAAGTTTCACCGAGGGCATTTCCTATAGGTAGTGGCATGGAGGTGCTTTCTTGAAAAGAGACCTCAGGTTGTGTTTGTAAACTTCCTATAGGTGGGTACATACTCTGAGAGCATTGTTCACTCCTAGCATAACACACTAAATGTTCATCATCTAAAAACAGATATGGATCTGATTGTCTACTGATTTGTGGTCTAAGCAACACCTGCGGAGATGAACCAGATTCTCCAGTGAGCGTCATGTTGTTCAAGCCTGAAGGCTCTAGTTGTTGCGTTTGAGTGAGCTGATCCAACTCCTTTATTTGGAAAGAAGAACTATATCTAGTCCTTTGAGGAGGAGTTTGTGTTGAAAATCGGTTAGTTGAATAGTTGTCACCCCATGCTGAGAGCGAGGGTGATGGCTGTCTATTCAGTTGATCATAGTATGCCTCAAGACCTAGGAGAGGTCTGCCATATGCATCGAATCCTGACATATTCGGGGGGTATATGAATACCCACAGAATAATGGGAAAGAGCGAAGGTGGATGGAAGAAGTGAAAACTAAAAGAGGAAGAACTGTTTCTTTCACGTCAGGTTCACCAATTTTGTTGGTGAAGCTGATCAAAGGCTAACGAGGTGGAAAAGATGAAAAGTTTGTAATTAGAAGAACAAGAAGAAATATGACTCCGACCTAGAAAGTAGGAAGTTTCACGTTGGGTGAAAATTTTGTGGGTTCACCAAGAAGAGGAAGAACTGTTTCGTTCATGTTGGGACCAATTTTATACAATGTAAAAGTGACAAGTGAGCATGGGAATCTACAAGTAACTCTTCCTTGCACCCGACCTCCCGAGGTCGTGCCGAGACAGCCGGTGGGGATGGAATACATGTGGGGTATAGAAAAACTAATTAGGAAATCTTATGTCTTCGACGTGCACTAATGGAATCTGCGAATCTAAGGCAAAGAAGGCCCTCCTAACCTGAACTGGCGTGATAGATCGGTTGGCGAGGATGACTGCTCGAAGGCTCCAATCAATATCGAGCTCTGGCGTGATTCGATCTATGGGTTGTGGGATACATGGAAAATAACCTGGGATTGTTTCGTATATGTCTCCAGACAGGGTCATGAAGATGGATGATGGATATATAGTGGATTCTATGGGTAGATTCTCTGGTCTAGTCTAGAAATCCTTAGCTTGATTAGCTGCTATATCTAACAAGGATAACTATGTGATAATAGTTGGTGGAAGTGGAGAGGATCTAAATACTAATGTGCGTAAACCAGTATCAATGTCGATTGTCCTGTGGGCTCGTTGGGTTGTGGGACCTGTGGATCACAACATGTAAGTTCATGGTCGTTGTGGACCTCCTATGGTCATGTGCAGAATGAATCCCTAATCCCTAATATCCAGTAGTCGTATGCCTTTTCGGCCTCTATATTCAGAAGCTAAAAGTTGTGAGATCTTCTCAGAGTACCTTACAGGTGTTCTGGTAACTTGAATTCTTAAGCTAGTGTCTATGTCAGTGAGAATGTCTCCTGCATCTGGCTGTGGGACCAAAGGATCACAACCGAACGTTTACTCTCTTTCAAGGCCTTCTACAGTCATGCGGATATTTATCTAGGGTAATCTGTAGTTTGGCTGGTTTGACCAAAATGTATGTGCTTTGTCGTCTTCTATGTTTAGTCCTCTTAGCTGTGCGTTGATTTCTTGTAGGTCTGTTGTTGCTTGGAAGACCTGAATTCTGAGATTTTGGTCTATGTCAGTTATTGCTGCAACAAGATTGGGTTGAGGCACGATTGGTTCGAATACGTATTCTCTGGGCTCCCTAGGTCCCGTGATTGTCATACAAAAGAAATAATATAGATCTAACTAAAGCAAAGTAAACTAATTATGTAAAGTATATCTACAACATATATCTAAATTCTCTATTTTTGTATTTTTGATGAACTATTAAACAGAATTGAAAGAGAAATTATATAATATATCTAGAAAGTGACAACTAATCTAATAACAGAATTCAAAACAAACAAAGTAGCCGAGTATAGCTACTTGCCTGTGCAGTTGTAAATCTATTCTAAATAACCAGATAACTGATCTAATCTATTTGAAAGACCCCGATCTTACCTCAGAAGTGAGGAATGAATCATAGTTTCTCAGAAACTATCAATCCCCACAACTTCCCCGGTAATATCGAAAGTGAGATTAACTGAAATGAAATGATTCACTACTCTATTTGATATGTTTTAACTAGAACTTTGATAGCTTGAACCTGGATTTTGCAGAACAGTGGCGAATCCGATTGTGTGTGGCTTTGTCCCCTCAGTGTGATCTCCTCATTCCTTCGTGCTCACGTGAATCCAGAAAAGCGTGTAATGCTAGCATCAACAGAAGTAGGTATTGGAACAATGGCAGCTTTGGGTACAGACTGAATACAATGCGAGTAGGAGAGGGATAGCGCAAGAGAACAGAGCTTGGCTTATGCAATTCCTAGCGGGATTTATTGCGAGTCATTCAACACAAAACATTCAGAACCTGAAACTATCCTCCTTGACGAACAAAACCTGTAACTCTAATGGCTTCAGACTGAAAATGAAACTATCCTATCTCAATTGATTGTATGAAATAGTACCAACACTAGCACAAGAAGATTATGTGGCTTCTAAACAGCAAAACAACACTAACTATGCATGCAATGAATAAAACTAATACAATTCCTAAGAAAGAACTGAAAGACTAAAATATTGAAATGAGAAGATGAGAGGCAATTTTTGAGGGGCCATTTGCTTGAGCACAAACCAGCTATTTATAGAATTCCCATTTACCCAAAGGTGAAATCCAAATTGAACTCCTTTACAATAAACAATGGAAAAACACTATTCCAGGGAACCAAAATCATAAATATGAGCAAAGGTGGTGAAAAAAGCTGGTAAACGTTGAAATTTTACAAGTCGTGATAAAAGGAATGTTCTGGAAAAATGCGTGAAGGACCGCCCACCCTGGTCACGAGACCGCCTCCTAGGGTGGCGGTTTCGTCACTGAAGACCAAAAATAAAGGAAAAGAGGGGGGAAGAGAAAAACAAAGCACGCAGAGGCTAAGTGGGACATGCGGGATGTTAATGTATACTTGGAGAGCTTTTCTGGATCCCGAACACCTTGCGAGGAGACCTGTATCATCATTGGGGCATGTGTAACATTGTTCTGATGGAGTAGTACCCTACAATAACATAGCAATATCCCACTTGGAGACTAGTTTTCCTCTGAGCAAGCTTCTCAGCCCTCCATTGTTGTCCGTGAAGACCAACCAAAGCTGAACACAACTTCAGTTTCTCCCTTGTGACCACCTTAGTCATCATGTTTGTAGGATTATGACTGGGATGAATCTTCTCCAGCTTGAACTGCTCATCCTCTAAAGTTGTCCTGATGAAATGGTACCTTAACTGTATATGCTTTGTCCTAGAGTGGAAAGCAGAGTTCTTAGCTAGGTGTATAACACTCTGACTATCACTATGCAGATTCCCTTCCTCTTGCTTATACCCCAACTCCTCAAGAAATTTTTGTAACCAAATCATTTCTTTGCTTGCCTCTGTGGAAACAACATACTCAACCTCTCATGGTTGATAAAGCCACAAGCTTCTGTAGTTGTGAAATCGACTCACTGTTGTCCCACCTCCAGTGAAAATATAACATGTTGTTCTCCTCCTGTTATCTACATCTCCAGCCATATCTGAATCTACATAACCACGCAAAGTGGTGTCTGATCCACTATAACACAAAATTTTCCCCATGGTCCCTCTCAAGTACTGAAGGATCCACTTTATTTCCTGCCAGTGATATTTACCTAGATCACTCATAAATCTACTCACAACTCCCACTGCATGGGAAATATCAAGCCTAGTACACACCATGACATACATAAAATTTCCAACCACTAATGAGTAAGGTACTTTGGACATTTGGTTTCTCTCCTGCTCTATCTTGGGACACAACTCCTTTGATAACTTGAAATGGCATACCAAAGGAGTCCCAACCAGTTTAGCATCCTACATATTAAACCTCTCTAAGACCTTCTTAATGTACTCTTCCTGAGATAAATTCAACTTTCATTCCTTCCTATCCCTAGATATCCTCATACCAAGGATTTTTTTGGCTGCCCCCAAATCCTTCATAGAAAATGATTCACTTAGCTTGTTTCTTGAGTACTTTTATTTCCTGCATGTTTTTCCTACAACAAACATGTCATCCACATACAAAAATAGGATAATATAACTTTCATCCTGAAATTTCTTTGTATATACGCAATGGTCAGAATTACATCTAATATAACCTTACTCCATCATGAAGCTATCAAATTTCTTATACCATTGACGTGGAGCTTGTTTCAGGCCATACAAGCTCTTCTTCAGTTTTCACACCATCTCCTCTTTACCTTTGACCTCATAGCCCTCTGCCTGCTGCATATATAGATCCTCCTCCAAATCTCCATGGAGAAATGTAGTCTTTCATGTCTAGCTTGCTCTAAGTGCAAGTCTTCTGTTGCCACTATTCCAAGAACAGTTCTAATAGAAGTCATTTTTACTATAGGAGAAAAAATATCATCAAAATCTATACCTTTTTTCTGTACAAACCCCTTGACCACCAACCAGGCCTTGTATCTTTTCTTTACCTCCTTCTTCCTCTTTAAATTTGTACACCCACTTGTTCTGCAATGCTATTTTTCCTTTGGGTAGCTTCACTAAATCCCAAGTTTAGTTCTCAATGAGAGACTAATGCTCCTCATCCATGGATTTCTCCCACTTCTTCCTGGAATCTACCTGCATCACTTTCATCAAAGCTCTCTGGCTCTCCACTATCAGTGAGTAATAAATAATAAAGAGAAGGAGAAAAATGTTCAGGTTCTCTTCTTACCCTAGAAGACCTCCTCAATATAAGAGTTTGGGGTTCCTGTTGAGTAGGTTCCTGAACTAATTCATGTGTCACTTTCCCATTCAAAAGATCCTCTACCACTACATATTTTTTCCTGGATTCTTCCCTGTTTTCCTGCAACTGTTGCTTATACATAACTTTCTCATTAAATACCACATCCCTAGATCGAATGATTTTCTTATCCTTAATACTCCAACATTTATATCCAAATTCATCACCACCATAACCAATGAAAGTGCATTTTTTCTGATTTAGCCTCTAGCTTGGTCCTATCATCCTTGTCAATATGGAAAAACACCTCACATCCAAAGAATCTAAGAAATGAGTAATAAAATTTCTTACTAGACCAAGCCTCCTCAGGTATGCCTCCATCCAAGGCACTTGAGGCCACCTCTATTTATCATGAATACATCAAGTACATGTTGTACTCACCATTTCTACCCAAAAAGAAAGAGGTAATCCTACATGTAACCTCATGCTCCTAGCTCATTCCATTATTGTCTTGTTCATCCTTTCTGACACCCCATTCTATGCTGTGGAGTTCCTGGAACCATCTTTTCTTACGTGGATTCCATTCTTAGAAAAATAATCATCAAACTCATTGTTGCAATACTCCCCTCCATTATCTGACCTAAGACATTTTATCTTAAGACTTGTTTCATTCTCTACCAAGGCTTTCCATTTAACAAAAGTGTCAAATACATCATATTTATTTCTAATACAATATACCCAAACTTTCCTTGTTGCATCATCAATAAAAGTAACATAATAATTTGAACCCCCAAGAGATGATACCTGAGTCAGCCCCCACACATCAAAATGTACCAGCTCTAACTTACTCTCTTTCTTCATAGGTCCAACCTTGAGAAAATTTACTCGCTTCTGTTTCCCATATACACAGTTCTCACAGAAATCCAAACTTATTTCTGTATATCCAGGAAAATTATTCTTTATGATCTCCATGCCCTTATGGCTCATATGACCGAGCCTATAGTGCCACAATGTTGTATTTGCATTTGAAGCCACAATATTACAAAAATTAGTGCTATCAGTGGTTAAATACAAGGTTCCAACCTTCTTACCTCTTGCCACACAAGAGCACCCTTGGTAAACCTTCAAGAGTCACTGTAAATATCACTATACAACCATCATTTCCCAACTGCCCCGTTGATACCAAGTTTCATCTTAATGTAGGCACATGTCTGACATCCTTCAATAGCCATGTATTCCCATTCTGCATCTTAACTTGAACAGTAACCATTTTTCCAACTATGCTGCAAGGCTCATCATCACCAAGAAAAACATGCCCAAAATCCCCTTCAACATAATCAACAAAATAATGCCTATATGGAGTAGCATGGAAAGAATCCCCCAAATCTAAAACCCAAGATTCAACAATATTATGTAAAGAAAGAATCAAAGCATCCTGACATACATTACATTGTTTCCACATTCACCTCCTTGTTTTCTTACTGTTGTTTCTTCTTATCCTGAAGCTCCCAATAGTCCTTCTTTACATGCCCAGACTTTCCATAGTGCCAACATACCATCTTGCTTTTGGATTTTGACCTTGCCCGATCTTTCATAGTTTCCATGGACTTCCTCTATTATTATGTCTCCCTCTAGTTTTCACTATCAAATAATTCCCTGAAGTAGAAGATTCCCGAATATTTTTCTTCACATTTCCTCACTTAGAATCACCCTTACAACATCCTCAAACTTCAACTTTGAGTTAGCTAGAACCGAGTTTCTTACTGCCATTATTAGGCTATTCCAACTCTCAGGTAAAGAGCACATAATTAATAAAGCCCTAACTTCTTCATCAAATTCTATTATAACTGAAGCTAGCATATTCACAACCATATTAAAATCATTTAAATGTTCTACTACTGAACTATTCTCAGACATCCTCATATTAAACAACTTTTTCATTAAAAATATCTTGTTAGAGGTAGAGGGTTTTTCATATAACTTCCCTAATGCATCCATAAGTTCTTTTGTAGTATTTTCCTTTGAAACATTAAATAATATAGAAGATGCAAGACATAGCTGGATTGTCCAAGTGCCTTCCTATCCAGCAAATCCCACTCCGCATCCATCATGCTTAAGGGTTTGTTCCCTTTCTTAAACAACAAAATATAAAGATCCTTCTGATAAAGGTAATCTTCCATCTACATCTTCCAAAGACTAAAATTTTCCGTTGAATTTATCAACCTTTGATCTTCCATCATCTGCCATAGCTCCCACTCAAGATAAAAATTTACCCTGTGATTCAACACTTCAGCAAACCAAACCAGGCTCTGATACCAATTGTTAGGAAATAAGGGATAAAATATGCGGAACAATCCCACATAGAATCACAATAGTAGAAACTAATATGTAGAAAAATATTACAGATATGAAATAAAAGTGTAGAAATAAAAGAACACAACACAGAGACAATATTTAATGTGGTTCACCCAATTTGGGCTACATCCACCAAGAATCACTTGCTCATATTTTATTACAAGCCACCTCTTTCTCTCAATACAATACCCATATCTGTTTGGATGTTGTGCTCAAAAAACTCTCCTGAATTCACACTGAACTCACACACATCTATAATGATATGTCAATCCTATCAAAAGCACAAAAGCACATCAAATAGGAAACTACTTAAGTAGTTTTACAATATCATGGGTACCAAAACCATGGGCCAAAACAACCCCATAAACCTATGAGTCAAATATACTCGCCCATATGAGAAGAGCATGTTTTTTCCCGAGATATCAGGCACGTTTCTCAAGAAAAATATAGAGACTGTATACAATACTTTTAGTTTACAGTCTTCAACACTTCCACACATGAAAATAGGATCTAAAACATAACACAAGTTCGTCAATCGTGGAAGGCCTTCCATTTACATAGGAAAGTAGAACTTAGGGAAGAATGGACCGTTTCTTCATATTGCAAGAGTAATTTAATTTCAACCATCCTCCTCAAACTAGAACATGTAGAGGAATCCTTTCACCTATGGGAAGAGTACAAACTCCTCTTGTAGATCAGTTGTGACATAATCCAATAGATAGGATTATCCACCCAGTTAATCCTCAAATTCATATCCCTTTAATAATGGAACAACAACTTCCTATCTAATGGGGCGTGGCTTCTAGTCCTCTGAATCTAACACCCCCTCTCTGTAATTTGCCAAAAGGATCCAAAAATAATTTCCCCAAATTTTCCTGGGATGGAAAAAAAATCCATACGATCATTTGGCTCCATTATTTATATCTTGTGGAGTACTTGTTGTTGAACATGAAGACATGTATTTTAGGATCTTCATAGAAACTCAAAATGACTTAACTGGATGATGGTTTTACCGTATGGCTCCTTACACCATAACTAGTTGGACTACCATGCAAGAATGACTTTTGAAAAGATTCAAGTACATTGATTACTTAGTTATCCCAACTTAAAAAAGAACCACATGAACACATGCGGGATTTCATTGCTAAATTTCAAAGGATACTCTACAAGATTCCTCTTACTGCTTCCCTTAGTGATGAAAATCATAAAGTATTTTTCATTAATTCTTTTCTCCCTAAAGTTGATTATTAGCTACATAGATCACATCCTGCTAACTTATTGGAAGCTCAATTTTTTTTTTATTGAGGTGGAGGATGATCTCATCATGGCTGTAAAAATCAAGAACATGACTTCTAAGGTTGAAGGTTATTCTTTAATAAGTACTTATGACCCATTATTGTAAAGATTGGAAAATGATATGTTGTAGATAAAGAAACAAATGGCACAAGGTACTAATTTTTATCCTGCTAGGAATGCTCCTACATAGAATTTTAATATTCAGAACCAGAATGGGAACCACATTGATGCCTCTCCTCAAAGATTGGAAATTGAATTTTCCCCAAGAAACAATGTTGAAATGAATGCATCAGTGTTTCACTGAATTTTTGTACGATAAAGCAAATAAGGTAAATAGTTAAGGAGGAATACCTGTTATTACATTAGTCGAAGGTTGAGTGTGAGCATTTCTAATTTCTGATCCAAGTTGATTGTGTGAGCTTCCTTTTGGCTAGGAGGAACTACCTATAATACAAAGTAAGACCACAAGATATAGTTAATAGAAAAATTTAGTGGACTGCCTACCGTGAGCTAGATCTAGGAAGTGTGATACTTCCTCGGCAGTTGTCAATCCACTAATATATAACTCAATATAAAATAATTAAGCATGCAAATAAGAAGAATTTCATGCTAGTGTTCTACTTTAGGTGTCTCAGACTACTATCCATGTCAATACAATTAAATTCTTGATAACTACACTAGTGAAGGTCCTGGGTCAAGTTGCAGGTTGGGCAAGTGGTCTGAGGGTAAGAGATGGATTTTGGGTAAGATTTTGTGAAGTTTAGGTTGATTTTGGGTAATTAGGAAGCTTTCTGGTCTAAGGAATTTTTTCTAGGCACAGAGACCAACACCGGTCAGGGTGACCAACGTCAGTACAGGTATAATTTATGGCGGTTTAGGATGACCGATATCGATTACTATGGGAAATGGTAGAATGTCAAAAGTAGGTGTTCGGGCTCTCTCTATGTCTACACAAAGAGTTGGGAAGGTCTGTTATAAGGTTGTAGGTGCGGTATCAGGTTTGGGTGAGGTTTTGGGGAGGTTTGAGGGATTTCTGGTTAAGTGAATGAGATAACACAGAAACCGATGTCAGTCTGATGACCAATGCCGGTATAGAAGGAAGACTGAAGATGGTTAAGATAGCTGGCATCGGTAGGGGAAATTTGGTGATAATTAAATAAAATTAGTTCTGGACTTCTTTGTGATTGCACATAGGATGAAGGGAGGATGGCTGGGTTCATAATAATGCCAAGAAGACTCAGGAATGCATAGAGGTAAGGTCTAGAGAGCTAGAAGCTCGTGGATGGTTGGATAGGTAGATTGGTAAGAAGGTGGGGATGGAGGAATGCAAGAAAGAACAAGATCTGATAACAAAAGGTAATGAACCTACAATTTAAGCAAGTACAGAATGATGAAAATCAAATACACTTACTTGTATTTACAGTTTTGGTAGGTGAAGGAAGGTAGTGGTTGATCTGTGAATAAATTTTTGGTCAATGTCACAGAAATATTTCCCAGAGTGTTCCCATGAATATTATAATGCCTTGGTACGAGCATCAGGTGTTTTCTTGAGAATTTGGTGGAGTATATCCCATCATCTAGATGCTGAGAAGTCTCTAATTCATGCTTGAATGCAATAGAACTCTCTAAACTAAAAAATGAATAACCTCAATAAAAGGTTGTAAAATGGTATATATGGTGACCAATGATGGTCAAGGTGACCGGTGTCAGTTGAGGGATAACCGATCATCGGTTAAGGCGAGAAATCCTAGGTTTTCCAAAAATAAGAAAATCTTTGCTATTTTTGGCATGCCCTGATTGTCAATCCGGGGTCTCAAGTGAGGGTTAGCATTTAGATAAGCGAGAGTGTTGTTGGAGAAGGAATAAGACTTTAATTTTAGGGTTTGAAATAGTCCCATTTGGTTAAGATAAGTAGAGACTCAATCTTAGTTAATTAATAGACTAAGAATAATTCCATGGTGAGGTGTCTAAGTGATGTGGCTAGGTGAGGTGTAAATTAACTTAATTAAAGTAATTAAATTAATTAATAATGTGAGGATGAACATTAATTCAATTTTAAGTAATTAAATTAATATGAATGTGGGGTAAGGGGTCATGGTTAGGTGAATACATTACATTAGTTAAATAAAGGGGACCAAGGGGAGTGTGACCCAAATTTTATGTCTACATTTGCCCCTTTTTGTCACATAGCTTGTATTGATAAGAAAAAAATGACAAAAATAGAAAGTGGTTGCCCCAAATATAGGTGAGAGTGGGGTTACCCCAAGTAGGGTTGAAGGTGAGGTTTCCCTAAGTGTGGGTGAAGGTGATCCCCCTCAAACCAGGAGTTGATGAGGTGTTAGACAGAGTCAATGAGTGATTTGATAAATGGGTAAATGTTGTAAATGAAGGTATGTTGGTTGTAGGTAAGGACATGGTCATTTTGGGTAATGGGTAATGGTCACAATGGGTAATGGCTAATGGTCATAATTGGGTAATTAGTAATGGTCATATGGGTAATGGGTAATGGTAATCGAACGCACACACATGTATAGATTGTGAGATGGTACCAGGTGGAAGAGCTTGCAAATTCTACATTGTCAAAAGGGTGATAGGTTTATCCAAATGAGGTTGAAGTGATTCAGGTATCCAAGGTATAGGATATGGTCATGAAGCACAATGAGGTCTAGTGTAGGAATGGGTAATAGGTTTTGTTCCATGGCACCAAAGGTATGGTCGGGATAAACATCACATCATTAGGTAAGGTAAGGTCATCAGGCTAAACAACACAGGTAACAACATCGCAAGGTATAACGAGTACACAAATTCAAATTTCACCAAAGGTGGTTCAGGTTAGGGTATGTAGGTCAGGGCACTGGTAAGGCCAAGGTATACATAAATAACATGTCCCTAAACATAGTTAAGTAAATGTACAGGTAATGTAGGCTTGCGAGTAAGGTGTAATAGGTGTGGGTAAGGTAAAAAGTTGTTGGATCAATAATGGTTTTAGGTAGAATAGGCATGGGGTGGGTCAAATGGTTATGTCATGATTAAGTGATTTAGGCAAGTTGAGGTCATGTAGGCATGATGGATTTCAGGTAATAGGAAGTCAAGGTCATGTAGGCATGATGGAGTCAGGTATATAGGCATGGTGGATCATCTAGGTGATTTAGGAATGGTTTTGCGTTTGATTTAATTTCCAAGTTACTGGTATTATGGAAAATAAATGATGATGTATATGTATGTTGTGGTGTGAATTTAATATTTCCAAATGTTGTGTAAAATGGAAACTAACTTAGGTAGAATGTGAATAAAAAAATGGGGAAAAATTGGTTAAGGGAAAGAGTGGCCGAGCTAACCTCTAAGGGCCCCATGCCCTTGGAGTGTTACCTACATAGCCTCGATGAAAATGGGCCTCAGGCTGATGTAGTTCTCCCATAAGCTAGGGAAGAATATGATGAGGTATAAGAATGGGTTGGTTGGTTTTATGCATGATTGAGTCTAGGTAAGTTAGGCATGGTTGAGTTTAGGTCATTTAGGCATGGTCGAGTCTAGGTCATTTAGGCATGGTTGAGTCTATTTATGGTTGAATCTTGGTCATTTAGGCATGGTTGTTTCTATGGTGAATAGATATGGGTGAAAGAGGAATTCCTAAATGTAGGTGTCGAAGGTATGGTCCTGTAAAGGAGGATCAAGAAGTAAGAAAAGAGGTAAATGGTTAGAGGAGACAAAAGTGCCACCTAATTGATAAGAACCTGGATGAGTCTATCATACCAAAGATTGTCTTATGAATGGAAGACCATAAAAATGTTGCATGATTAATTATTCTATGGGTGAAGAAGTTCACATGATCACAAAAATGTCACATTTGTGGCACATCCCTTGAGTAGGTGGAAGGTTAGAGAGGAAAGGCATTGAGGTGAAAGAGGTTGGTTTAGTGTAACCTAGTGTGATACAACATTCCTTTTGGCAAGAGACCCAAGATTAAAATAGGTAAGTCCATGATGAAAAAGTTATATTTTTATTTTTTCTTTTATTTTAATAGAATGATTGATGCGGGAAGTCTATGTGGGATGAGTAAAGTATCTCCTTGAGGTCTTCGTGAAGCTGATCGATGTGGGAAGCTTAGGAATATTTTTATTTTATTTTTGTAGGAATAGTCTTCTTTTTGTGATAGACTATATATAGTGTGGCTAGCTTTGTATAACTATCCTTCAAGGGAGCAATCTATTTATAATAGAAATATAGAAAGAGTAGATGTCCTTTTTGAGGGAGTCATCTTTTTTCTAGAAGTTTGAATCAAGGAGTTTTGAATTTGAAAAATCTTGTATATTATTTTTTAAATTAATTTTTGGACTTTTAGGTCATGGAAAAGACTATAGAGAAGGATAGACTTCTTTTATGAAGACAAAACCATAGCACACAAGGGTTAACTATGAAAGATGGGTTTTAAGTGATGAATAACCATGGGATTCCATCTTGGAACAAATGAAAAGTCATCCATGAGAATCATGTCCATGAGTAGAGCCGTGATACTCATATTGAAGATAAGGCCCAAAAGTGATCGGTAATCACATGATTCTTGTTTAGTCAGTTGATCCTTAAAATAGGTAAATGGAAGGTGAATGGTGCTCAAGGGACAAACACTTAATTGACATAAGGTGATCTAGGACTCTGATTCAACAATAGAATGGTCTAAGATGCAAGGAATTGAGGGGCTCAGGTTCGGGTTTACCTTCGAGTGAAGACAAATGATAAGCACCTGATCCATTGGTATGAGTAATGATATAGGGTCTAAGCCAACTAGAAGAAAATTTTCCCCATTTACTTTTCTCCTCTTTTGTTACATGTTGATTTTCCTTTAGGATGAGGTCACCGACCTGGAAGGTTTGTTCATGGACATGTTTATCATAGGCACGTTTGATACATTTTTGGTAGATTTGGAGGTGATCGAGAGCATTGAGACGACGTTCATCTAATAAATCAAGTTGTGCCAAATGGTCCTGGTAAAAATCATCATCATTGAGAATATATTTGAGTGAGATACGAAGAGATGGTATCTGGACTTCGCGAGGAAAAACAACCTTTGTATCGTAGACCAGAGAAAAATGTGTGGCAACAGTTGATATAGAATACGAGTACCATAATCCCATAAGGAAAAAGGAATGTGCGTGTGCCAATCCTTTCTAGTATCGTTAACTACTTTCATAAGAATTTTGTTTAAGGTTTTGTTGGTTGATTCAAATTGGCCATTTGTTTGAGGATAATAAGGTGAAGAAAAACTGAGTTGAATGCCGAAGGCATCAAAAAGTTTTCGTAGGGTTTTTTTAATTGTTTTCTGTTATTAGTAATGAGGTAGTGATGGAAACCAAAGCAACAAATGATGTGATGATTGATGAATTCATATATTTTCTTGTCTTTTGTAGAAATGATAGGCATGGCTTCTACCCATTTAATGTAGTATTCGGTAGTGGTAATAATCCATTGATGGCATTGGGAAGAATGAGGATTGATCTCTCCAACAAGATCCAAACCCCATTGAGAGAAAGGAAAAAGGTCACGTGCGACCTATAAGGCATGACTAGGGGCATGATAAAGATTAACATGTTGCTAAAACTTCACACAATGCTTGACATAGTCACAACAATCATGGTTTAGGTGATCCATAGGGATCTAAAATGACTCTACTTTATCAGATCAGTTAGCATGAAGAAGGAAAAATAATACATAGAGGTTATGTATTTCTAGTAATAGGACCTCTGCTATGTGCAGAACGGTGGTTACATAACCACTTCCCAACCAGGGCAAGCGGTCCTAAGACTGTCGGTTTGCATTGGGCAGCACTCCTGGCTCTTTCAGATAGAAAACAAAAATATGAAATGCACAGCCCCATAATTTGAAAGGTTTTCCATGTATCTTCTCCTCCATGACATTTCCCATTCTCTAGTGCATGGGAGGACATGAGGAAGGCTATAAATACATGTTTTTAGAAGAGAACAAGATCATCAAAGCATGAAAGCAAGTGAACAAGAATTTATTAGTGTGGGAATTATGTTTTTTAGAAGAAAGGAGTGTTGAGACAGAGCAAGCAAGTAATTGGGAGGAAGTGTGAGATATTATGTACTTCTCTTTCATACTTATTGTAATTTCTTTACTTATTTGTGAATTTCCCAATAAAAGTGGGAAGAAAGAGCAATTTCCCTTCCCGACTAGTTTTTCCTCCTCTAGAGGTTTTCTAGGATAAAGCTTGTTGGTGTTTATGAGTTTATATTCTTTCCTTTCCTGCAATTGTTGATTCTTAGCACGAGTAAAATTCATTCACTAGCTATCTCTGTCATTTTCTAATAGAAAGTAGAACACCAATGTTTAATTTGTGATTCTATAGATAATTCCAAAGTTGAAGAGTTTACGGATCATTTTGGTATCAAAGCTAAGAAGTATCTAGGAATGTGGTATTCGTTCTTGGATTTGTATGATAGTGATGAGATCTAAAGGTGAAGAGGCTTTACCTGACGATCCAGAAATTTTTACAAAGAAGTGGAAACAAAGAATTCAGGGACAAATGGAGGAAAATAACTTGGTCCATAGAATCGAGATGCTGGAGACCATGATGGATAGGATGTTTAGAAGTCAAGAAGAACTTGAAGATTTATAGAAGAAATAGTCTTTCAAGTAAGACTCCATAGAATCAATGGTTCGAGGCTTGGCTGAAAATTTTAGCATAGGGAAGGGCCACCATGAGGAAGATTATGAGGAAGAGCATGAAGAAGAGACTTTAAACGCAAGAGAAAAGGTAAAATCTAATCATACTCCTTTTAAATTTGAGATGAAAGTTGAGATTAAAATATTTGAAGGACAAGTAGGTGCAGATTTTCTTGATAAATGGTTAAAACAGTTAGAAGTCAACTTTAACATCCATAATATCACTGAGGCACAAAGGATCACCTTTGCATGTCTCAAAATGGATGGACATGCTTTGGTTTGGTGGGAAACCCATCTAACCACTTGTGAAAAGAAGAAGCGTCCTATTGTGAAATCTTGGAAAGAATTTAAAGAATTACTTAGAGCTAACTTCTATCCTATTGGCCACAAGACCGACCAAATGATTAAATGGTAGTATTTTAGACAAGGCAGTGGTCAAAGTATGTAGGACTATACTATGAAGTTTCAGAGGCAGGTAATGTTGCTAAACATGGACTTGGAGGACGGGGATATTCTGACTAAGTACTTGGGAGGACTTCACACTCACCTTCGAAGAAAATTCATCTTTATAAATCCCAAATATCTCAATGAGGCGTGTGTGCACGCATACTACATAGATGATGAAAAGAAGCAAGGATAAGCACAACCAAGGGAAAAGTAGCTGACAAATCTACAAAATAAGAGTATGGGAAAATAAGTAACAAGGGTTAGTGGAAAGGGAATGGTAAATAAGCTGCCACTACATTAAATACTTGTAAAGATCCCAAGAAGTTTTGTAAGAACTATGATATCAATGGTCCTATTGATGCTACATGTTGGAAGTTACATCCAGAGTTACACCCAAAGAACTGAACCAAGGACTCAAAGAATTCCATAACATCTGTAAAAATAGAAGTGGAGGTGGAAATTGCAAATGAATCTGATGTAGATGAAAGGCTTGGATACATGGCCACCAAATAGATAGCCAGGAAGAGGAAATGAGTAGAATATTCCAGATCAAGATAACTAAGGTAAATGCTTTGGTTGATATCGGTTCACAATCTAACTTGATTTCTGAAGTAGTTGTAAAGAAGCTTGGTCTTGAGACTTATGAGCATCCACACTCTTATCCTTTAGGTTAGGTGAAGAAGGGTGTTTAAATTAAGGTAACAAGAAGATGTAAGGTCGAGTTTGGGATAAATTCCCAATATATTGATGTTTTGGAAGTTGACGTTATTCCACTTGATGCTTTTTGATGTTGTATTCGAGAGTCATTACTTGTATATTAGGGATGCTATATTTATGAGAAGGGAAAATTGGTACAAATGGCTCAAGGATGGGATCAACTACAACATCCGGGCACCACTAGCGTAAGACACATATTACTATGGTGAGTGCTAACCAAGCAAAACAACTTATTCAGGTAAATCAAAATCAGTTTGTTTACTTTTGTTAAAGGATAAACAAGATGGGGTAGAAGTTTTAGAGATTTATAACAAGGGAAAACAAGATTTGGATAGTACTATTCAATCTTTTTAGGAAGTATTTCAGGATCCCAGTGGGTTACCCCCAAAATGGGAAGTAGAGCATGAGATTCAGCTATTGTTAGATTCCCCTCTACCGAATATCAGGTTGCATAGGAAATCCTTGCTTGAGAGTACTAAAGTAAAGAAACAACTCCAAGAACTACTAGACCAAGGGGTGATACATCCAAGAACCTCACCATGCCAGTTCCCCTATTGTGATGGTGCAAAAGAAGGATGCTTCTTGGAGAATGTGCATCAACTATCGTGCTTTGAACAAGATCACAATAATGAACAGGTATCCACTTCCCCGCATAGATGATCTCTTGGATCAGCTTCAGCATGCCAAATTCTTCATGAAGTTGGATCTCAAGTTAGGTTATCACCAAGTTAGAATGAAGGAGGAGGATATATGGAAGACTACCTTCAAGACAAAACAGGGTTTGTATGAATGGTTAGTACTTTCTTTTCAATTATGCAATGTACCCACTACATTTATGAGATTGATGAATGATCTACTGTGGGATTTCATAGATTCATGTTTCATTGTATATCTAGATGATATCTTGATTTTTAGTGCCACATGGGAAGAATATCTAACTCATTTATAGCAAGTCTTGCAAGTTCTCAGGGAGAAACAAATGGTTTGTAATATGAAGAAATGTGAATTCCAAATAGGTCACTTGTCTATTTTGGGCATGTGGTTGGAGGAGGAGAGCTACAAGTGGATCCAAAGAAGGTGGAAGCCATCACTAATTGGCCAACACCAACAAGAACCATAAAGACTAGGAGTTTTGTGGGAGCAATGTAGAACATGCAGAAGTTCATTCTGGGCTTCTCCGTGATTGCATAACCTCTACACATAGTGGCCGTAAAGAGTGAGAGTTTTGATTGGGGTAAGGAACAAGAAAAATATTTTGAGTTATTGAAATACAAGATAATTCATGCTCCGTACTTGCTCTTCCTAATTTGCAGCAGCCTTTTGAAGTAGAGACAGATGCTAATGATTATGCTATGGGCACATTGTTACTTCAAGGAGGTAAACCCATATGCTATCATTTTGAAACTTTTCACTTCAGTAGTTAAAGGATTTCAGTATATGATAAGGAAATGTAATGCACTAGTTCAGGAAATTAAAAAATGGAAGCATTATTTGTTGGGGTAAAGAAACTATTGTGCAAACTAACCACAAACCTCTTCAGTATTTGCAATCACAGTCTAAATTACAGCAAGCAAGGCACTACAAATGGATGGGGTTTCTTTAGTAGTTCCATATGGTGATAAAATACAATAAGGGTAGTACAAATTTTGTGGCAGACATGTTGTCTAGGCCACCCACATAGGTGAAGTTTTCCTTTTTGGCCACTATCTCTCAGATTGAGCCCTTCACAAAGGAAGCTTATGGAAAGGCATATGCCCAGGACAAAGACTTTGGGGTGACATTTCAGTAGTTGCAGTCCTAGGGGAATGAAAAGGACAGGGATTGAAGATTGTTATCTCAAGGATGGGTTGCTCTACCAATGGGGGAAAGCTTTGTGTGCCTAAAGAATAAAGACTTCTATGGATGAGGGAAGCACATACCTCAAAAGTAGTGGGACATTTCGGTGTTGGTAAGATCCTAGCCCACTTGCAAAGGTACGTGTATTGGCCCAATATGCAAGGAGAAGTATCAAAATTTATACGTGGATGTAAATTTTTTTGTACTAGTAAGCCTAAGACTAGGATGGAGGGTTTGTATATGCCTTTTCCAGTACCTACTCTTCCATGGGAGGACATTTCTATTGGATTTTGTATGAGGATTGCCTATGTCTAAACATGGCCATTAATATCTCTATGTTGTTGTTGATAGATTCAGTAAGAAGTGTACTCTTATGGCATGTAAAAAGATAGTAAAAGCACATGAGGCAACAAATATTTTTCTTTGCTAATGTATGGGTGCATTTTGGTTTTCCAAAGTCTATTGTTTCTGATAGGGATTCTAGGTTCTTGGGGAATTTTTGGACTAATTTTTGGGACAAGATGGATACCAGGTTTACAAAGGAGCACAACTTTCCATCCACATACAGATGGACAAACACAGGTGGTGAACAAGACTTTGGTACAGTTGATCAGAGGGTATAAAAACAAATAACCAAGGACTCGGGATGAGTCCTTAGCCTAATTTCAGCATTCCTATAATTAGGAACTACACACATCCACTATGAAGTCACAGTTTGAAGCATGCTTGGGATATCTACCTATAAATCCGCTAGACATAGCAGTTGGGAAACAAGATGAGGAGGAGGACACGAGACACATATGTGACTAGAGAAAACAAATTCATTGAGAGGATCCAAAAAATCCATCTCAAAGTCAAAGAACAACTAGAGAAATCTCAAAACAAGTACAAAGCTAGGCACAATCATCATAGGAGGAAACATAATCTTCATATTAGAGATAGAGTCTGGATTTATTTGAGCAAGGAGAGGCTACAAGGTCAAACAAGAAAGCTCAAGCCACTACGTTATGGGCCCTTCACCATATTTGAGAAGGTTGGAGAAAATGGCTTTCGACTTTGATTTATCGTCATTTATGAGGATGTACTTTGTATTAAAATTTGAGATCTTGCACCTATATGAGCCATCCATGTTGGATGAAGATGAAGGACTACAATTGCTACCTTCCATTGAGGATTGTGTTTTTGAATCATGAGGTGAATTGGAGGAGGATGTATTGCTGCAGCAGAAGGTCATAGATATTAGGATAGGTCCGCAGGAGTCTTGGCAGATTGTACTGAAATGAAAGACACCAAGGTAGTCTCGGTGGTACTCAAAGGAGCACATGAGGGAATTATTTCCTCATCTTCTCCCCCACTAAGCTTTTGTGGGACCAAAATCCTCCTAAGTAGGGGGAGGTGTGATTCATAGGGATCCAAAATGACTCTACTTCATCAGATTAGTTAGCAAGAAGAAGGAAAAATAATACACAGAGGTTCTTTCTTTATAGTAATAGGACCACCGCTCTATGCAGAGTGGTGGTTACTGAACTGCCGCCTAACCAGGGTGGTAGTCCTAAGACCACCAGTCTACATTGGGTGGAGGTCATGGCTCTTTTGGATAGAAAAAAAAAACATGAAATGAACAGCCCCAAAATTTGAAAGGTTGTCGATGTCTCTTCTCCTTCAACGACCTTTACCATTCTCTAGTGCACAGGAGGACATGAGGAAGGCTATAAATACATGTTTTTATAAGAGAACAAGATCATCAAAGCATGAAAGCAAGTGAGAAAAGAAGTTATTAGTGCTGGAATTATGTTTTGTAGAAGAAAGGAGTGTTGAGATAGAGCAAACAAGTAATTAGGAGGAAGTGTGAGATATTATCTACTTCTCTTTCATACTTATTGTAATTTCTATACTTATCGGTGAATTACCCAATAAAAGTGGGAAGAAAGAGAAATTTTCCTTCCCGACTGGTTTTTGGCCAATTCACAAATAAGTACAAAAATTACAATAAGTATGAAAGAGGAAGTAGATAATATCTCACACTTCCTCCCAATTACTTGTTTGCTCTGTCTCAACACTTCTTTCTTCTACTAAACACAATTCTAACACTAAGGAACTTCTTGCTCACTTGATTTCATGCTTTGATGATCTTGTTCTCTTCTAAAAACATGTATTTATAGCTTTCCTCATGTCCTCCAGTGCACTAGAGAATGGGAAAGGTCATGGAGGATAAGAGACATGGACAACCTTTCAAATTATGGGGATGTTTGTTTCATATTTTTGTTTCCTATCCGAAAGATCTAGGACCGCTGCCCAATACAGACCGAAAGTCTTAGGAGCACCGCCATGGTTGGGTGGCTGTTCTATAAACTGCCACTCTACACAGAGCGACAATCCTATTACTATAAAGATAGAACCTCTGTGTATTATTTTTCCTTCTTCATATTGACTAATATGATGAAGAAGAGTAATTTTGGATCCCTATGGATCACACCTCCCCTACTAAGGAGTAATAGCCCAGGCAGAGAATGTGTTTGGCGACAGCTAAACCATTGAATTTTACCATAATCTTGAGGAGTAAGGAATGTTCCAATGTTATAAATGCGGTACTCCCCCAGAGTGAGACATTGAAAAACACCTTATAAGGGATTGGTAATTGGTATGTGGGTAACGGAAATGGATGAATTACTAGATGGCGGGGAAGACGAAGCATTGGTTAGTTGAGAAGTAGATGATTTAGCAAATGGGTCAAATGTAGAGGTTGTGGCAGTAGTAGGAATAGAGGAGTTAGGTGCGGAAGAGGTAGCGACAACATTGGTGGATGTGGTTGTGGGTGAAGGAGAGGTCACAGTGGTGATAGATGCCTTAACTAGTATAAGGGCATCATTAGGTCGATACAACATATTACAATTCTTGAATGGTGAAGGGTCAATTGGAATGGTATAGTTATGTCCTTTGTGTTCAAATTTTAAACAGCAGTGTAAGGTTGAAGGAACACAACCCATCATGTGGATCCAAGATCAGCTAAGTAACATGTTGTACTAGAAATCCCCCTCTAAAATAGAATAATTCTGGAATGGTACGAGGCCCCACATGAATGTGGAGAATGATGGTGTCAAGGGTGGAAATGATGGCTTCATTGAATGAACAGAACATAACTGGGTTATTATACCATGCAATTGGAAAGGATGTGCATTTGGTTGTACACATGGGAAGATATGATGTTGATTTTAGCACTGCCATCGATCATAATGCGTTGAACACGTATATTATCAATGTAGAAGGAAATGAATAGGGCGGGATCAAGATCATCTGATTGGAGAGGTAAAATCTTGTTGTGAGAGAAACTGAGAGTGACTACTAGATGAGTGGTAGTGGGTGTAGAGGAAGAGGATGAAGTGGTAAGAGAGGCAACATAGTGAGGAGTGACAATGGATGCCACAGGAGTAGGGTCATTATTTAAAACCTCAATAGATTATAGAACCTCCATGAGAGCCTGTTGATGAGACTCAGAGGTTTGGACACGGTCGTATAAAGACATTTTGAGAGGAGATTGGTGCAATTTTTAAATCATTGTACGATGGGTGACCCCATCAGAAATAGGGTATGTGGGTCCACGGATGGTGATTTTTGGTGTAGGTGTAGATGGGATATTGGGTACAAGAGTGGCTGATGGGCTAGTTGTTTTCTCATTTCCTTTGTATTTCTAGGCGCGAGTGGCAATGTTAACCATATTAATATGTGGTAAAGGAGAAAGTGATTTATGATAGGTGTAGCGACATGATGGGAAAACATATGGTGAGGGCATATAGTGGTTTTGTGAAAAGAAAACAACACATTGACATTTTGGCAGATGTTTGGATAGCTATCTTATGCAGACCATATTAATCTCGAATGTTAGAGGAAGATAAAAGGGATGTGGAGGTAGCAATGAAGGTCGCTGAATAGGTAAGGGGTGAGGGTGTGTGGTGATAGGTGAAGGTGGAACAGGGTCCTCATCTAAAATATCATCATCATCAAAGTTTTCTTCAGAAGGACATAGTTAGAGAAGAACAACCTTAAGAGATTTATAGTTTTCCACATCATTCCCTGACACACGATGGTAAGCGTAAATTTTTGTATCGTCAAACCCTTCTGCTTTAGGTTTGAGTGGGTTGTAAGGTTTAAGCTGTGGCAATGTGATGACAGAGGTCTCCAAAATTTTTTCTACGATGTTGGCATAAGACCCTACCAATGGATCATAAAGTAAAGTAAGTGTGGGTCTAGGTGGAAGTGTGGGTGACTTTTGGTGGGAGAGGAACCACATGGGGTGGAATCGGAGGTTGAGCCCTTTTCACCACCTATTTTATAGGTAGTGCAGTTTTAGGTTTAGATTGTACCTTCTTGGGTAAAGATGTGGCAGATGAACTAGCGGTTGAAGGTGTTGTAGGTTTAACTAACCTCTTTAGAGGGTAGTGGATTTTTGGACTTTGGTTGTACCTTCTTGGGTAAAGGTAAAGATGGAGTGTGTGATGTAGAAGGGAAGGCAGATGGCGAAAGAGGGATGGGTTAGCCAAGGTGATAATGGGGGTGCAGTGAAGGTTGTTGGAAGGGGTAAGGTGGAAGGTATTAGTTAAAGGGAAGGAAATATCATAGGTAATGATGAGGCTACTGGAAGTGGTGTGGCTATAGGTGGTAGAAAGGATGCAGGTGACGGAAAATGCATACACTATGTAGATAATTTTGGTGTAACAGAGGTTCGTGACAAGGAGGTGGGTTGTTGTGCTTTTAGTTTACCTTGGGTAGGAGGCTACTTGGCCAAAGTTGATGGGTGGGGCCTTATGATAGATGGAAGTGGTGAAGGTGACAAAGGAGTAGTAGGCGATGCTGGTGTATGGGCTCTGAGAGGTTGGGTTCTCATTGTGGGTAGGGGGAGTGGTTTTAGCGATGTCTTGTGAGGACGTGGCTAAATCCATTTTGATAGGAGAATGAACTAGGCTTAATGTCAGCTTGACTCCCAAGGTATGGGCAACTTTGGATACAGGTGAATGAGTAAGTGGTTTAGGCGCAAGTGGTTGTGGAGGTAATGGTAGAGGTGTAGATGTGGGCAAAGGTGATGTGGAAGATGTCGTCATGACTACCTTCGTTATGACGGATTTCGTCGCTCCAAACAATTTTGGGTAAATGGTAGAAGTATCAATGGATGACATATGCACTTGAGTTGAAACAAGCATTCGAAGATTCCCCCAAAGCATGGAATGATCAAAATAATCTAAGAGGTTTGCCAAACGTGAGAATGGTGTGGTAGTAGAAGGAACCAATGTTGATTTTGTGGTGACTCCCGTAAATAAATCTGGTGTTTGTGAAATACGGATGTGATTAGCTTTTGTCTCTATGGGTAAAAGAGATGAGAGAAAATCAAGTGGATCCTTGAAATCCAATGGAGAGTTGTCAAAAATAGGTATGGGTTCCTCTAATAGATCCCCTATGGGTAGGGGGAGATGACGAGTAGGATGAGGTAGGTTCTTCTTTTAGCGAAGAAGAAGGTAAGCCTGACTCTCCCATGGGTAGGAGAGTTAATACTCTAGGTCGTTCGTTAGATTAAGAGGTGTGTGAGGAAACTGTATCGGAAGATATGGTGGACTCCTCCTTGAGTGTAGGGGGAGATGAGGGAGACTCCTCTAAGGGTAAAGGATTCGATGGCACAGGTTCATCTGTGGATGAAGGAGCTTGTGCAATAATTTCTTCAATAGATGAAGTAGGAGGAAACTGTGTGGAAGGAGCTGGTAAGATGTCAGAAACAACATGAACCTTGCAGATATTACCGTTATTAGCTAAGGAATCACCAATTTGGGTAGATAAGGGGGTGTGATTAGGGAATGGATTATTGAAGATATGAAGGTTCTAGTTATTCGGTGCATTCGAAATTTTGAAGATGAGATCTCCTTTATCTAACATTTCTTGGACAATATTTTTGAAAGTGATACAGTTACCCTCACTATGACCTTGAACGAGGTGGGTTGTTGTGATTTTAGTTTACCTTGGGTAGGAGGCTACTTGGCAAAATTTTATGGGTGGGGCCTTATGATATATGGAAGTGGTGAAGGTGACAAAGGAGTAGTAGGTGATGCTAGTGTATGGGCTCTGAGAGGTTGGGTTCTCATTGTGGGTGGGGGAGTGGTTTTAGTGAGGTCTTGTGAGGACGTGGCTAAATCCATTTTGATAGGGAGAATGAACTAGGCTTAATGTCAGCTTGACTCCCAAGGTATGGGTAGCTTTGGATACAGGTGAATGAGTAAGTGGTTTAGGCGCAAGTGGTTGTGGAGGTAATGGTAGAGGTGTAGATGTGGGCGAAAGGTGATGTGGAAGATGTCGTCATGACTACCTTAGTTATGACGGATTTCGTTGCTCCAAACAATTTTGGGTAAATGGTAGAAGTATCAATGTATGACATATGCACTTGAGTTGAAACAAGCATTCAAAGATTCTCCCAAAGCATGGAATGATCAACATAATCGAAGAGGTTTTCCAAACGTGAGAATGGTGTGGTAGTAGAAGGAACCAATTTTGATTTTGTGGTGACTCCCGTAAATAAATCTGGTGTTTGTGAAATAGGGATGTGATTAGCTTCTGTCTCTATGGGTAAAAGAGATGAGATAAAATCAAGTGGATCCTTGAAATCTGATGGAGAGTTATCAAAAATAGGTACGGGTTCCTCTAATAGATCCCCTATGGGTAGGGGAGATGACGAGTAGGATGAGGTAGGTTCTTCTTTTAGCGAAGAAGAAGGTAAGCCTGACTCTCCCATGGGTAGGGAAAGTTAATACTCTAGGTCATTTGCTAGATTATGAGGAAATTGTATCGGAAGATATGGTGGACTCCCTCCATGAGTGCAAGGGGAGATGAGGGAGACTCCTCTAAGGGTAAAGGATTCAATGGCACAAGTTCATCTGTGGATGAAGGAGCTTGTGCAATAATTTCTTCAATAGATGAAGTAGGAGGAAACTGTGTGGAAGAAGCTAGCAAGATGTAAAAAATAACATGAACCTTATGCAGATATTACCGTATCATTAGATGAGGAATCACAAGCTTGGTTAGATGAGGGGGTGGGATTCAGGGAATGGCTTCTTGAAGATATAAAGGTTTTGGTTAGCCGGTGCATTTGGATTGTCTGAAGATGTGATCTCCTTTATCTAACATTTCTTGGACAATTTTTTTTGAAAATGATACCGTCACTATCACTGTGACCTTGAACACGATGGTAATTGATAGTAATCCTTTTCATTGTACCATATAGGCACAGGGTGAGAAGGATAAAAAATAGTGTGTGTTTTGACGGGTGGAAGGGTAATGGCTCTAGCTTTTAAGAGTTTTTCCAAAATGGAAGAGTAAGGCTCTTCATATGGGGGCATACTTGTCATTGCAATCTCTTCTGAATTGAAATGTCTTGACAAAGGAGAGGTTAGATGAAGGTTTTGCTTCGTTAGATGGATGAGATAGGAAATGGATTTTGAAAATGACCACATTAGAAGACCCCTTGGCTTTAGAATAGGTATTTTGAGGTTTTGGAAGAAGAAAAATTTTCATTTGATTTGAACGCGGTGTTTTTGTTATGTAATTGTAGCTTATTTTCTTTCAAGGGAATAAATTTCCAGCTTCTCGGGACATGGTAAAGGCCTCATCAAAGGTGCAGAAAGTTTGTACCTATGGAGAGATGGTGATGTATGTCTGGAACATAATCCCTTGTAAACAATTCTATTAAATCTATCTTGAGGTAATTGGAATATAAGTTGGTTAATCAGGTTGTGCTATCAAGTGAATAAAATCTATGCATTAGATTCATCTTCATGCTGGCATGTGGCATATAATCTAGTCATGGTGGCTTTTTTGAGAATATTAATAGAAAACTAGTCAAGAAAATCCTAAGCAACCTAGTTTAAATGAGAGGATAGAATGTCTAGGTAAAGAACTATACCAATCTAAAGTGCGAGTCTTGTAAATGACATTGGAAATGTCTGAAAGAGAATAATGTATCATCGTGAGTGATCAAGTAGCACACATGCTTAAAAGACCGTAAGTGTTGTTGTGGATATTATTTGCAATTGAACGGGTTGAATTTTTACATTTCCCAATGTGTAGGGTACAAGTGAATAGGAATGTATGGTTGAATGGGCTCATTGCAAATCTTGTCATATGTTAGAGAGTTACATGAACCTGAGATAGATGCTTCCAATGTTTGCATCTTGTCTATCATCATTTTAATTAGGTCATTTGTGGGTTGTGATGATGGGGCACCCCCTGAAGTATGAAGGGGTAAATAAAATTGGTATGAGGTAGACAACATCCTAGTGTGTGGCAGTTACACGTATGAAAATTGTGATGGAGGTATATGAGAGGGAATGGAGGTGGAGGGGAAGTACCCAGAGTAAGTAGTAGAGGAAATAGGTGGTTGTTGGTAATACATATATGTAGGTGGGGTGGATGTAAAGAACCCTAGTAGTGATTGGTGGAAGAGATTAGGGGATAGAGAGAATGAGGTTTTGGAAGGGAGTGTGGGATACCAACACCAAAGGTGGTTGGGATGTGATAGGTATATGGGAAATGGAAGACATGGGAATGCCTGTACTGAGGGTGGTGGATGTAGGCATGGTGGATGTCCATAGGGTGACAATGTTTTGGGTGTGATAGATGTCATAAGTATAGACAGATATTGATGAGGCAGGGTCAAGATGAGAAATAACATGTGGTAAGGTGGAGGCAGCCAGGGAAATGTTGGTAGTGGCGGAGGAATAAGTGGGTACAAGTATAGGTGGGATGGATATGGGCATGTTGTAGATAAGTTTCCCACATGAGTCACAAGTGGATGAATGGGCTAAGTAATACTGTAAAGTGGTGGGGTTCTGATCAAGGAGTTTTTTGAACTCCTCATCACAGAGTGCTAATGGTGATAGGATTGACTAGGATCCATAGGTGATATAATGGAAGGTGGCGATGGGCTAGGCATGGAGATCGGCTGAAGGCTAGCATGGAATACAATGGATGTTGGCTTGGCTAATCTAATCTCATAAACCATGTGGGTTAGCGTAGAACTGGTAATCTGATCTCTGTAGATGACACAGAAGAACAAAAGGAATGGAGAAAATAGTTCCAGGAGGTGAAAATTGGTGTTGTTTTAATTGAAAAATTAAAACATAGGAACCGATGATGGTTGGGTAATTGATGTCAGTGACAAGAGGGTAACTGATGATAGTTAGGGTGATCGATACTGATTACTGTGGAAAATCAAAAGTTTTATAAATGTGGAAATAAATGATGAAAATGAAGCAAATCTGGGTTTGACAATGATTTAAAAGACCCAGAGGTATGGTGAAGTATCTGAGGAACCCTAGAAAGAGCATAAATGTGATGAGTGCTACTTTGGTTAAAATGACCAAAACAACAGGAAACCAACAACGATTAGGTAAATCGATGACGGTAAGATGAGTAAACCGATGACAGTCGTTGGACTAGATCGATGCCGGTCACTGTGAAATTTGAAAAGATGGAAAAAATTGAATTTAGTGACTTAGATCAAATGAAAGACCAACCCATAAATTTGAGTATGGCAATGATGAACCCTTACACACTCAAAAAGAGTCATAATACACCAAATATGATTATGGAGTGTGAAAGTAAGAAATAATGGAGAATACGACCTCACACCTCAAAACACAAATCAAGCAAAAACTAGCAAACAAAAAATCCTATGTGGTTGATTTTATGTTCCATCTTATGCCATTTAGGACTGACTTGTGAATAGAGAAGAGTTCTTGGTTTGATAAAAGGTGCCTTATGAAAATCCAAGAACTAAGGATGGTTTCAGGTAAAGTTTTGGTGAGGGGGGTCCTTTCTCTGAGATAATGACTGGATAGAGAAACCAGCTTGGTGCCCACTGTCAATCCCCTAATCATGTGATCATTGACAACTTCTTCCAGGTAGGATGTTGTTTAATAAAATGTGTAAATTATTTTGTGTGGTTTGGTGTAGAGAAGAGAGTGTGCACTACGATTCAATTAGTCAACCATCATAGCTGGGCATGACTTCCAAGTGTATAGGTTTCCCTCAATTTAATGTAAGCTACAATGCAACATACCAAAATGAAATGTAAATTTTTTAAGCCCAAATCACAAATTAAGTTTGATGTAGCAAATAGAGAACAGGAAGAGGAATGCTCTTTCACTAAATGCAATACAATAGAAAGGAAGACATGTTCTTTTTAGAGCACCAAAAGACACAATTTATTTAGACAATAGAAAGAAGGAGAATATTTTAAGGGAGAAATATTAATGTGAGTTTTTTCTAAAAACAAATAAACACTCAAACACACCCTATAAAATGAACAATGAAAAGGAAACCCAAAAAGGGTCCCACTGGGCGTGCCAAAATGTTTCACCGAATTGTTGTATGATAAAGCAGATAAGGTAAATAGTTAAGGAGGAATACATGTTATTACGTTGGTCGAAGGTTGAGTGCACGTGTTTCTGATTTCCGATCCAAGCTGATTGTGTGAGCTATTCCTTTTGGCTAGGAGGAACTACCTATAATACAAAGCAAGACCACAAGATACTAGTTAATAGCAAAAGTTAGTGGATTGCCTAATGTGAGCTAGATCCAAGAAGTGTGATGACTTCCTCGTTGGTTGTCAATCCACTGATATATAACTCAATATAAAATAACTAAACATGTAAATAAAAGAATCTAATGCTAGTGTTTTGATTTAGGTGTCTCAGACTACTATCCATGTCAATCCAATTAAATTCTTGATAACTACACTAGTGAAGGTCTCGAGTCAGGTTACGGGTTAGGTAGGTGGTTTGAGGGTCATAGACGGGGTCTGGGTAAGATATGGTGAAGTTTGGGTTGATTTTGGGTAATTAGTAAGCTTGCTGGTCTAAGGAAATTTTACCAGGCACAAAGACTGACGCTGGATCAGGGTGACATGATGTCGGTACAGGTATGAGCCGATTTTGGTAATTCCGGTTTAGGATGACCGATATTGGTTACTATGGGAAATGGTACAATGTCAAAAGTGGGTGTCTAGGCTCTCTCTGTTTCTACACAAAGAGTTGTGAAGGTCTGTTGTGAGGTTGTAGGTGGGATATGAGGTTTTGTGAGGTTTTGGGGAGGTTTGAGGGATTGTTGGTTAAGTGAATGAGATAACAAATAGATTGAAATCAATCTGATGACTGGTGCCGGTATAGAGGGGAGACTGATGATAGTTAAGATAACTCAGTTTTGGTAGGGGAAATTTGGTGGTAATTAAATAAAATTAGTTTTGGACTTCTCTGTGATTACATAGAGGATGAAGGGAGGATGGTTGGGTTCGTAATAATGCCAAGAAGAATCAGGAATGCATAGAGGTCAGGTACAGAGATCTAGAAGGTCATGGGTGGTTGGATAGGTAGATTGGTAATAAGGTGGGGATGGAAGAATGCAAGAAAGAATAAGATCTGATAACAAAAGATAATGAACCTACACTTTAAGCAAGTACAGAATGATGAAAATCAAATACACTTACTTTTATTTGCAGGTCTGGTAGGTGAAGGAAGGCAGTGGTTGATCCATGAAGAAATTTTCGGTCATTTCCATGGAAATATTTCCCAGAGTGTTCCCGTGAATATTCTAATGCCTTGGTACGAGCATCAGTGCTTCCTTGGGCCTGTGGTTGAGTGTATTCCATCATCTAGATGCTGAGAAGTATCTGATTCATGCTTGAATGCAATATAACTCTCTGAACTAAAAAATTACCAACCTTGGTAAAAGGTTGTAAAAGGTTATATAAAGTGACCGATGATGGTCAAGGTGACCGGAGTCGATTGAGGGATAACCGACATCGGTTAAGGTGAAAAATCCTAGGTTTGTCCAAAAATAGGCAAATCTTTGCTATTTTTGGTGTGCTCGTGATTGTCAATCTAGGTCTCAAGTGATGGTTAGCATTTAGATAAGCGAGGAGTGTTGTTGGAGAAGGAATAAGACTTTAATTTTATGGTTTTAAAGAGTACCAGTTGGTTAAGATAAGTAGAGACTCGATCTTAGTTAATTAATAGACTAAGAATAAGTCCATTGGTGAGGTGTCTAGGTGATGTGTCTAGGTGAAGTGTAAATTAACTTAATTAATTAAACTTAATTAAATTAATTAATAATTTGAGGATGAACATTAATTTAATTATAAGTAATTAAATTAATATGAATGCGGGGTAAGGGGTCATGGTTAGGTGAATACGTTACGTTAGTTAAATAAAGGGGACCAAGGGGAGTGTGACCCAAATTTGGTGTCTACAAGAAGATCAAGAAGTTACAGACTAAGATCAATATGAAAGTGATAATTTGTAGGACCCTGTTTGTGAATCCAACATTGGCTACCTAGACTATGAATCAGAAAATGACTATGATGAAAATTTTAGAAGATGATTATGGTCATAATTTTATCAATGTTTACAAGATCTCAGGCTCAACAAGGTGGTGGAAATCTATGCTAATGAAAAAATAAGAGAGAGAGAGATGATTCCATGTCAAATGTTACCATTCTCAAAAGAGGTAGTGCTCTACCTTCTTCTCTAGCTCCAAAAGATAAGTATGCAATTTCTTCTTCTTCTTAATCACAAAGATCAACTGTTCATGTTCCTGAAGCTAATCCAAATGCATTATATCCCTTCTTTTGATATCATTGATCATATTAAGAAAATCAAAATCCAGATGTCAGAAGCTGAATACTTGAGATCATTCTCATGACCAGTTGAATAGGTTAGTTAGGTATGTTCAGAGAAATGGGTCAAAAAATTCACCCAATAATACAACAAAGGGAATTTTTCCTAACCTCGGGAACACTCCTCCCTAGAACAATGTTGACAACTATAGCTCCACATATTCTGAAAGAGTTGAACCATTTTATGTCTCTTTACTAATCAATGGTTTCAAATTAAGTAATTTCATCTTAGATTTAGGTGCTTTTGATAATGTCATGCCAAACAAAGTTATAGATTATCTTGGACTCACATTAATAAAACAATAGGGAGATGTTATTACAATAGAGAGACAAGTCCCTTGATAATCAAAGATTAATGATGCATAAGTTGTTTTGGTAGCATTCCCTGATAAAATATTGAAGATGACAATTCTAGTAGCAAACATTCATGTCTCCTATGGGATGCTGTTGAGTAAAAAATTCTACAAAGAGTTTGGGGGAGAAGTGAAAATGGATTGGTCATGATCTCACATTCCAATCAAAGGAGTAAATCAAAGGTTGGAACTTGAAAAAAATTTCAAAATACATAGTCACAAAGTCTGAGGATCTGAGATCTCAGATTCTCTTCCAAGAATCAGATCATGGGGTCTACTACTTAGAATGGAAAAATAAATTCCAGAGCCAGAGATTAAGAAATACCGGAAGAAGAAGAGAATATTTGGACTCTAGAGTTTTATGATAGTTGTTTCTCTTTTGGATCAGGTGCAGTGTCATATTGATATCTCTAGAAGGAAAGGTACATCCATACTCCTACAAATTAATGTTTGAAAATACTAATAATACAACATTGAATATGAAGCTTTATTGTTAGGATTGGAACAAGATAGAAATAAAGGAGTGAAATTACTCAAGGCACAAGGAGATGCTGAGATCATTGTAAAGAATGTATGAGGTCAATACCAAGTAAAGAGGGATAAGATGAGACACTACATGGATAGAGTGTTGTTTGCCACACTCTACTTTACATCCTTCTCCATCAATTTCATTCCTAGAGATTAAAACTCCATAGAATGATTCTTTAGTAGTAGCTGTTGTACTTCTAAATCCAGATCAACCTCTTGCCATATTCAGACAAGGTGACTATAAAGTAGAAGATGATCCATCATCCAAAAGTCCCTGAAAATGTTGATAATGACAAGTTTTCAATGATGATAAGTAGATAGCTTCATTTCTTGAGCAACAAGATAACTTTGAGGAATTATACTTTGAATAAATAAATTCACCTCCACATCAAACAATGATGGGTGAGACTGATTCTGAACATGATGATAAAAAATGGATAATTCAGTTGAAAGGTAACAAAATTCCATAAGGGTTTAGTCTCTTTAGAAAAATATTTGATAAACATGATCAGTTCCATAAAAAAGAATAAAGAATATGGTGAGAGTTATTCCTTATAAGTGCAACCATTTACTTTGGGTGCTGAGGACGAACCCAAGATGGTAAATCTTGGAAAGTGTTACTCTGATAAAGAACAAGAAACATTCACAAAGGTTCTTAGGAAGTATATTGATGTATTTGCATGGTATCCTAAAAATACTTGAAGACATATCGTTTGAAGTGAAGTACAACACTATATTCCATTGCAGGCAGGGAAAAATACTTTCAGGAAGAAACTCCACCGACACAATCCAACTATTTCAGGTACAATCTATACTGAGGTCCAAAACTTGTTGGATGAAAGATTAATTTATATCATTCATCATTTAGATTGGTTGGCCAATATTATACCTATAAGGAAAAATAATGGTGAGATACAGCTTGTGTGTATATTTTTCGTAATCTAAACCAAGCCTCATTAAAAGATAACTACCCTATTCCCATCATGGATCATACCCTACAGGTAGTTACTGGTTTGAAAATGCTATCTATGTTATATGGTTTTTCAGGATACAATTAGATACATGTGGCCAAGGAAGATCAATACAAGATGACATTCACCACACCATGGGGAAAATTCTCTTATCAAAAGATATCCTTTTGGATTAGTCAATGTAGAGAGAAAATTTCCAAAGGTAAATGGATCTGGAATTTTCCCATTTGAAGGATAAATGTATAGTGGTATACCTTGATGATTTGAAAGTATTCTCTAAGGTAAGAGGAAACCACATTTATGATTTAGAAGAGGTTTTTATTTAGTGTAGGAAGCGTGGGATATCTCTCAATCCCAAAAAGTCAATATTTGTTGTTATTGAGGGGAAGATTTTGAGACACATTGTCTCAAAGGAAGGGACCAAGATTGACCCTAAAAGAGTGCAATATATTCAAAACTTTCCTTTACCAACTTATAAAAAGGTGGTTCATTCATTCTTTAGTAAGGAAAATTTTCTCAGAAGGCTCATTCCATATTTTTCTAAACTAACTTGCCAAAGTTTTGATATGATGAAAAGAAACAAGAAATAAAATGGAATGATGAAGGGAAAAAGGCCTTTGAAAAAATCAAGGCAACTTTAGCTGAAAAACTAGTGCTAGTATCACCAGATTTCAATAAGGAATTCATCCTTTATTGTTATTCTTCCGAGGACACCATGTCAGATATTTTAATGCAGAAGAATGAGGAAATAATTGAATCTCCCATAGCCTTCATGAGTATGCCTTTAAAGGATTATGAATTTAAAAAAACACCTATGGAAAATCATACATATGCAGTTGTCAAAGCATGCAAATCATTTAGGCATCATATTATATCTACACATACTATTGTATATGTACCTGAAATTGCTGTCAAATCTATGTTGACACAACAAGAGCTGGGACTTTTGAGAGGAACTTGGGTGACTAAAGTGTAAGAGTATGATATTGATATAAAACCAACCAAACTAGTAAGAGGAAGAGGTATTTTCCAATTAATGATAGAAAGGAAGGAAGATGATAAAGATGAAGCAACCTTTTTCACTTCAACAAGAAATTGATGAAGATTTTCCTAAAGTTCTCTTCATAAACCTGGTTGATGAATGGTATAATAAGATTTCCTACTTCCTAACATATGGGGAATGCACATATCACCTAACACACAAGGAAAAACATACTATCAAGCTAAAATAAAAGGACTTTGTTCATTGGGACAATGGTTTATACAAAAATGGAATTGATGGTGTCTTTCTCTGATGTGTGGATAAAGCTTAGTAAGAAAAGTTATTGGAGTAGTTCCATGACAAAGCATGTAGAGGCTAGTTCTTAGCAAGAGTTACTACACATAAGATCCTTTGGGCAAGGTATTATTGGCCTACCCTTTTTCAAGATACTGGAGAATGGATCTTTAAGTGTCAAGCATATCAATAATTTGTTGGATGTGTGAAGTTACCAACATTACCTTTAAAACCATTAGTGATTAATGAGCCATTCCAACAATGGGGCATAGATTTCATTGGTATGATAAATCTCACCTTTGATGTTGGTCACCACTATGTTCTCACATCAACTGATTATTTCAGTAAGTGGGTAGAAGTTATTCCTGTCAAATATGCTACTTTTGAAGAAGTGTGTAATTTTATCAAGGAGAATATAATTGTGATATTTGGTGTACTACATAATATAGTAACATAAAATGCTTCAAATTTATCCTCTGAAGATCTGGTTGGATTTTGTTACACATGTGGTGTTCAGTTAGTGCATTCTTCAAATTATTATCCTGAGGGAAACAGGAAATCTGAGTAAAGAAACAAAAACTTGATAAAAATCATTCGAAAGTTAGTAGATGAAAATCAAAGAAGATGACACAAGAAGTTTTTTGACGCACTCTGGGCTGATAGAATTACACCCAAGAAGGAAATAGGTATGTATCCTTTTAAATTATTGTATGGAATGAAAACTAAGGTTCCTATTGCTCTTGAACTCCCTGCATTATAATTAACAAAATCCATTGAAGATGACACCTACCAAGATGCACTTGAAAAAATAATTATGTACTTATCTGAGCTGCAAGAAGTGCATATTCACGTGGCTAATAGGTTGGCTGAACATAAAATGAAGGTCAAGAAAGTGTTTGATAAAAAGGTAAGGGAAAAAAAGTTTGAAGTTGTAGACTGGGTTATCTTGTGGGATAAGAAAAATGAGCCAAAGGGTATGCACGAAAAGTTTGATTCCCTATGGAAACGGCCCTTCATGATAAAAAGAGTTGCTGGAACAGATAGTTTCATCCTTGCCTATCAAGATGGTCTTGAATTGTCATTGCCATATAATGGGAATCATTTGAAGATTTTTAAGAACTGAGCTACATGGTAAAATTTTCATCTACATAAATAAGTCTCAGTGTTTTGTTTTTGTGTTTGTGTTTCCTTTCGCTTGACCCTGAATCCAATGAACAAGAATTGAAACCAAAGATGTTGGGATCTCATATCTATTTATTTCATTTTGATAGAAATAAATATTTCCATAGATGGAGCCAAATGGTGTCCCCAATATTTCACTTAGAAATTTGAGGCCATGTTGTTTGAGGTCATGTTGTTTGTGTACCTTTGTATAAGAATTTTGTTTATTGTTTTTCCTTAACTCTTTTGAATTAAATTTTTTTTCAAGATTCCTTCAGGAGGTTACATGAGGTTGCTTGGTCATATTTGCAAAATACCCACTTGCCCAAAAATTTCTCAAAATATATAAAAGCTAGGTATTTAGCTCATCAGTAATGCGGGTTTTCCAGGTTACTTTACTTTAAAAGTTGTAGCAAGTCCTTAGTGAAAATCCCATTTTCACTAAACAATATTATGTGGGTATACACTACTATTTTACTTCTCTAAAGCAATTGAGTAAATTTGTTCCTAAAGCCCGACTTATACCACTATCCATGCATTGCGGAAAACCAATGTTTCTAATCTTTACAAAGCAATCAAGTAAAGTTGAATCAAAATCCTAAAATCTAAGTCCTTACCTAATCAACCTTTTCGAATTACTTTACTATCCAAGAAATGTTAAGTAGTCAAGTGAAGTTGAATACAAATCCCACATTTCTACTTGATGCTAAGCCAAATCGGGTTTCTGACAACACTTTACTCCATTAACGAAAGAAAACAAAGTAAACCATGAAATTCACTCTTAACCAGATGATGACATAGAAATATTCTAATTTTCCTTAGTACATGTAATGAGGTGGAAGGTTTAAAAAGGAAAAATAAATCACGTCATTTTTACCTAGCATTCAAATTGACCAAGTGAAGTAATCATACCCTGCAAATTCTGAACCTCCTTGAGCTGACCAACTGAAGTAATTTTCGGGAATCCATTGTTAACCCATCTGGTGAATAGTTATGTTTTTTATTCCTCCTTTCATTTCAGTTTTGATTTTCCTTTTTCCTTGTGTTTTTCATATTTGTCTTTATCAATAAGTCGTTCTGCCACCCAAGGTTTTTCTACTATGTAAATCTGTGTTTTTCCTTCAAGATCTTTGTGAAATTAGTTTAAATTTTTATAAGAACTTGTGGGTTACATGGGAAAATTATTTTACATGTTTAATTTGTTTAAAATCTCAAACTTTTGAAATGTCCTAGTTTTTCTCTAGTATACAAACCAACGATTTTGACCATTTCGGGCATATTCCTTGTTCACTACTTCACCTTTATGTTTGACATAATTCTTCATAGTTCTTGCTAGGCCCAGTTTTTCAAACTTCTAATACTCACTAATTCCCACTATCAATTCTTTGTGGCAAACTGACCCCTCACTGCTTAAATCCTATACTCGGTGGGTTTTTGAACTACCACTACTACCTATGCTTTGTTGAAATTCGACCTCCTACTACTGCTACCTACGTATTACAGGAATGTAACCTACTACTACTTAAAATCCTCTATTAAGTGGGTTTTTGAACTGCTTCTACTTCACAATTATTTGCACAAAACCACACCTCTATTACTGACCCACTTAAAACTTCAAGCAGCTCTACCCTATAAACCCACATTCTATTGTGAAAATAAGTTGCCTTATTTGTTGGCTTACTTGAAACTTGAAACATCACTTGCAAATGATTTTTGTGAACTCTGATGACCAAATAAGCATTGGATATCCTTATAAAATTGAAATTACCTTCAAGTCATTATAAAGGTCATAGTTTAACTCAAAATTCTACATCTTAAGTAGGAGCAGGTATTGACAACTCAGTAGTTTATATACATGGACTTACTTAAGGGAAAAATACAAAAATGTCTAAAGAAAAAGAAAATTCACCAGAGGTAGAAGAGATAGCTATAATTCAAGAAGATCCCAATCTTGCAGTAGAGGGAACTTCTAGAGAAAAAAGAAAGGGAAAAGTCTAAAGCTAGGCCATCTAGTGAAACAAAAGAAGGAAAGATGAAGTATGAATATAAGGGTTATCCAATTGAATCCTGCATTGGATCTAAAATTGTAGAAATCAATGATACAAATTTGGGGAATGTGTCTACATGTGAGCTAATATAAATATCCAAAGTAACATGAAAAACACCCTTGATGCAAGCCCTGACCAATAGTGGATTAATACAAGTAACCTACATTCCCAAGTATTGCTCAATTGCCTGATTTTTTTAGAATGTGCTAAGTTTTATGATTCTTACACTAGAACAATAGAGGATACATTAGGGGGTTTAGTGGTGAGACTTGATAGTCAGTTTTCAAATACTATTTAAATATCCCAACCAAAGTAAAAGTAATATATGGAGAAAGCCATTGAGAAATGAGAGAAGAAAACAGGTGATTACATCAAGATCCTGAATGCAAGCTACTCAAAGAAGCCAAAGTAATAATATAGGTTTCCTAAAACCATAGTAAGGTAAAATTTAATTCAAGAAGCTGATGACATTACCCAATTATTATGTAGAATCAATGGAGAAAATAATTCCAAACATTTCTCCACATGGATGTAATCCATCATAATAATTAATAACAAAAAGGCTAGTGCTTTGATCAATTGGGCTCAAATAATAAGTGATAATATTGATCGTCAACTCAAGAGGGGTTCGAGAAAACTTTCAATTTCAAAATGACTTCTTACTTGGTGTATGTTGTAGCTTCAAATGGAACTTTTTCCAGACTAAAAAATAAGGGAATTTTAGATAAAGATCCCATATATGAATACTATCCTCAATTGGTGCTTCCTGAATATTTCGAGAAGTATAGGAGGGTAAATGATGGGTTTCTTCTACAAAATAATTTGCAAGCTCAAAAATGGATTAAAGGCTAAGTGGGTAAAAAATGTGGGCTGGGACACAGTTTCCCATTATGGATGTATCTTTATATAATTTGATAATTTTACCTAAGATTTTTTGGCTTTTTAGGTGCACCTCTCAAGCTCCCAAGGTACCCTAATGACAAGTGGGTGCTGATGGAACTATGTAGGTAATTGGTTGAACTGCATGACCTCTAATCAAGGTCTCACAGAGAATTGGTTAGTTTCCCTATCACAGTTGGTAATTATCATTATGCTAACATTCATAAAGTAAGGAATATCCATAAATAAATGTTTCATCATTATAGACAGGAATTCTTTGAGGCTAGGGCCAATTTTTATGTTAGAAAATTAGCACAAAAATCATTTTCTTTAGAATACATGCACATCTTGGAACCAAAATATTTATGGATATATTGTAAAGATGAATTTGAGGTCAGAAGGAGGGATTACAATAGACTAATAGTTCATCAGAAAATTATTGATTATGGTCTTGCAAAGATCCATAAGAATCTCCCGGATGATGGGAAAGTTTATTCTTGGGTTCCTATAATCAAATGGGGGTGATAATTTCTCAATACCACTAATTGAATTCAAGAAGAGTAACATGAAAAAAATTGAGGAAATAACTTCAATTATCACATGCTACCTCCAAATGGCTTCTTGATAGGTGATATTTCATAGGAGAAGCAATAATGAAACAAATAATCCAGAAGAACATGAAAAGGAAGGGAAGGCCAGGTGAAAGTAGAAAGGGATATAGTAGGTCACTAGTACATAAGAATCCCAGAACATAAAAATAAGAAGAATATTCATCAACAACATTGGCAACAACATATGGAGTTATTACTACTAAGGTCATTCCTTCATCAACTCAAATTGTTTCCCTCATCCCTAGTGGTCCCTTCAATACAAGTTCCCACTACTAAGATAGACATAAGTATACCACCCATGAAGCTTGTCCTACTTTCATTATTTCTCCAATAAATGTGGATACTCCACCACCCCATCCTCATCCTTTCTGCCCACCAGGAAATCCTCCTCCACAAGTAGAAGACCAACCTAGCCTATCATTTGAGGAAGTACATGGAACCACCTTGGATATTCCCTCATCTCATGAAGTATCTCGAGCACAAAAAATGGGAGGAGCTAAAGTGGAAGATGTTAAAATGAAGAGTTATGAAGAGGGAGGAATTGAAATAGAACATGAGGATCATGTTCATAAAGAGGCTATAAAAGGGACTTGTGTTCATAAGGAGGTAGAGAAGGAAAAGGAATTCGAATTGGATATAGTCAAAAATACTATTGAGGAAAAAGAATTAGATAAAAAATTGTTGACTAAAAAAATAAAGAGCTAGAAAAGGTGTTATTTTAATATACTACAGCAGGGGAAGGACTAGAAATGATATTGCATTCTAGTACAACAATGACAAACCAAGAGATGGTTGTACATTTAGGTGCTCCTACTTCTGTGAGTTAGGACTTATCTTGGTTAGCATTGCAAATAGTCCCTGAACTAAAGAATTAATAAATATGGAAGAAATGGACCTACAACTATTGAGGAGTCTTGATAAAAGAGGGAAGAAATTGAAAGCTCCTAAGGTAACTTCAAAGTTGGTAATTGAATCATTGGGGGAAAATTTTTCTGAAGTATCTACCCCAACAATAGGAAATTAAAAAGGTGAGTTGACCGAGGAGGAAATAAATGTGACAAGGGTGCCTTTGGGTGAGGTAACCATAGAAGGATTAAAACAAGAAACTCAGACCTTGATTGATACACTCTTTCTCAAGTTTGATAAGGAGAAGGCTGAAAAATCTAAAATAAATGAGCAGATCTATGAGTTATGTGAAATCATTACAAAAGTTTCTAAGTATTCTTCTTAGCCTGTACTATCAGGAGAGAAATTTAACGTACATTTAATCACATAAGTTGAAAAAACAAGAGACAAAGCTAAGGTTGTGGATGAATGGATAAAATAAATCATTGAGAAAGAAACATTAGAATACTTGGAGGTATCAAACAGTTTGAATGATCTCCAAAGAAAGTTGACCCAGTTGAAGGATTTAGCATTGGAGATGGACAATGAGAATGGGATTATTGAAATTCAATTGGAGAGTCTTAAAGAAATAAATTCATTACCAGAGAAGGTATTGGTTGAATATCATATTGTGCTAGAAGGATTGAAAAAAAAATGGTAAGCAAGAGGAGCTAATTCTTTCCTTTCGCATGAAGCTACTCAAGAAAATGATGGAAGAGATGAAAATACTATAGGAAGAAGTGGCTGAAGCTATGGATCATCTTGATGATTGTATCTATTTTCTCATAAGATACACACTTACCAAGCCACCAAGTACTATTGAGGAATTTCTTTAGCTTATCAAGAAATAAATTGATGAAGTCGTCACTCCTTTCACATGTGATTCAATTGAGAAAATTAGTTAAGATTCACCATGATGTTAAGAATCTTGGACTTCACTTAGTTAAAGTAAAAGGATTTAACAATATCTTAGCAAATGAACTCCTCAGGTACAAAACAAAAATTCCATCTATTGCTAAAGAAGATAAAAAAGTAGTGTAATATATGTTGGATCAACATGTTAAATACCAGGAAGAAAGTAAAACTGAGGTTCTTTAGTTGGAATAACTTCTTCTTTTTCTTCTCATTTTTCAGACAATGTTCTTAAGTAATCAATCTGAATTGTAAAACTTACGTAATTTGGTTAAAAGCCATTACTTCAAGTTATTTTGAAAATTTTAATTACTTAGAAACAATTGACACTACATGCAAGGTATTTGATTTTGTTTTGAATTGTAGAACATTCAAATTTCATGTGTGTGAAACAAAGAGAAATTCAAGGAGAAATATTCTCAACTTCTTTCAATTTTTTTGCTAAGCATGCGTGGAAAAAATAATTAATGTATCCTATTAATACTATCTCTCTAGATACTATAAATGCAGAATGAATCCTACGGGTTAAAGGAGGGAGAAATTTTTGTCAATCAAATATTTTAATTTTGTGAATGAATTAAAATATTTTAAACTTTGTGTTGAAGGTCTTGAATTCTCATTGTGTAAAAATAACTAGAATTGAATAAGAAGAAGGTGGATTTATGAAGAACTTTGTGTCTAAGTGATCTTTCTGCACATTTTGTGAGGATTTTTATGGTAAACTTTGTGTTACTTTAATCTAAATTTGAATTCCTTTCTTTTTCATTTTCTGAAGGTTATTAAATTTCTAAAGTGTTTATCTATGTTGTACGACTAAAATAAGCAATGAAATATACTTATTGTAAAGCACATTTTCTCTTTCGTCGCTATTGCTACACATTCTATATTTTCCTTTCCCTTCTTTTTTGCAATATTTCCAAACACAATTATTTAATTATTACAAAATTACTAAGCTATGGTTTATGAGATTCATGGTTAAAGTAATATCCTAGAAAATAATTATAGTTTTCATACAAATTCTATAAGTTTCTAGTCTTAATAGTATCCGTAGATAAACATAATGCATGGGAGCTTCACTATTAAATGAAGGGGATTTATCCCATGACTGCCTAGGTTTGTGTGTGTAGCCAAACATAAAATCTAGCCAACATATCATAACCACCATGCTTCCCATCACATTCTTGAGACATCCATGGTTGCAAGAAATGATGTTTTGCTCATAATTATTCATCCTGAAAGCTTATTACACCAAAAATTTGAACTGATTATTATTCCTTTGAGCTACATGGGGTCACTGTTACATCAAGCATCCATTATTGGCTTCCATCAAAACTTCATACTTGAAAAACACAGTAAAAATTGGAGCACAAAATCGTAACGAGGATCCGAATCTAAAAATGATGTTTCTGATGAAAACCAACACCATTTTTACTAATTAATAAAAATAGTATATGCCATGCCCCCTTCACATGATAAAAATATTAATTCCCTCAAATTTCAATCTCTGGTCACTCATTTCATCTGGAAATAGTGCAAAAAAACAAGCAGGACATAATTGGCAATTTTCCCAAAATAGAAAGTCTGGAATAAACAACCTACTAAATATATAAACTTGCTAAAATGGTAAAGCATCATTAATGGAGGTGAATTGAGTGTTACAGAGACTTCATCGGATCAAATTTGAGCCAACTATAACTTGAATAAGAACATGAAGAGTCATTTGGGGGTAGAAGAGAAGTCAATTTGCAATGCTATAAATTGGAATGGCTCCTCCATTACAAAGGATCTGGAAAATTATTATTTTTTGTAGCAATTGTGTATTGTTGTATATTGTGAAGATTTGTATCACCACTACACAAGAAATAAAATTTACATTTCTTCCATTTACTTTGTTCATGTTTTCTTCTAGTCTCTCTCTTTTTTGTAACTTTGAAAGCATAGTGATCTTGAATACTCAAGAAGGAAATCAGTGTCCTTAGTTGATGAATCAAAAGAATTGTGTGTTTGTGGTTTTCTAGTCTTGCAGCTTGTTAATTACCTACATTTTTGGTTTCATCCAATTGAATGTGGACCTACTTTGGGTATTGTGTATGAACTTTGTTAGTGCCTAATCACAACAATAACAATCCCTTTCCTAATTTATCTTCTTTATCCCTCGTCGCTGAAAATTCCTCCCTTGTACCCCATACAATCACTTTGCCACAGGTTTAGTGAAGTGTTCCTGTGTGATCCCTATCCTAATAGCCACCCCCACAACATTTATATAAAATTATGATAATTTATATTCAATAATGAGAGCCTCCCCATACACAAGAAGGAGGTGTGTAGCCCCGTGAGCATTGTCAGAAACACATAATTTGCAACACGATAAATTATTTCACCAACAAGGCACAAATATGTGACATGACTAAGCTTTAAGCTTATCGATGTTGCATGCAAAAGTTATTCTACAACTCAGGTGAACCTTTCAGTGATACAATGAAGTAGAGCTATATAGAATATTTTCCTATCTATTTTTTCGAGGAATATAAGAAAGTAATGCATGGCCTCAGATAAAAATATTGTACATTCGACCACATTCATAAAATCATTACCTACACAAATAGAAGATTGAGTCTTGAGAAGAAAAATAAGAAAGTTACATCTCTGGCTCAAAACTTTGTAGGCAAAAAATTATTTCATTATATTGTTGAAGAAAATTTTGGCTGCATATCCACAAAAATTCCTTTTTAAAATGCAAATTGAAAAATAATTATAAAGAGAAATGTACATATTGCTCCTCTAGAAAGCATTTTAAGAAGAAATGCTATAAAAGGAACGATAACCAGATTATTTCAAGCCAAAAGGATCTCATATGCTAATAGAACATCACATTCAATAACTTAATAGAAATTTGACATAATAACCTTACAAATAGATTTGAAAAAAAGAGAGCAATAATACCATATATTATATCATGAAACTCCATACAATGCAATGTCATTCCATTCCATGAATTAGTTCAATAGTTAGGATGTACATATAGGAGGAGGGAAGTAAAACTATCACCGAGAATAGTGGTGAGAAATCCCATTAACTGATATTGGTAGTTAAGCTAACTCCACATGACTACCAAGCTAACTCCACACAAGTAGTACACCTACTAAACAAGTGTAGGGATAATCAAAGTACAAGAATTATCCTAATAAACAAAAAAAAGTATAAATAATAACCTACACTAATACCCACCATAAGCATATAAGGTGTGATGGGGTACCAATGTACAATAACTGGGAAAAAAAGAGTTCCATGAGATATAATATATGATATTTCTACTCTCTGTTTGTAAATCTTATTGTAAGGTTATTTTATCGAATTTATTTCAAGTTATTGAAAGTGATGTTCTATTACCAATACCATGACTTAAATTCCACTTAACTTGTTGAATAGGTGAAGCAATACCCTATGAATTTATGCCAATACCTCTGCTAGAATAACCAATTGAATAGAGCATGTAAAAACAAAATGTAGTAATGTTTCTCAAAGAAGCCTAACATGTTAGCAGAAGGCCTTGAAGTGGGATACACATAATGTGTTAATGCAATAAGCATAGTTTTGGAAGTAGAACGTGTAATAACAAGCTCAATAGTCTTAAAAGCATTAGAAGCATGTACATTATCAAAAACTAACAAATCAAGGTCAATGGATGTAGGAGTAGTAGCTACAAGTGGACTAGGAGTAGGGGTATGAGAGTCCAAAATATAAAGTTGACTCCATAAGACTAAAAGGATAACTCCACACAACTTGTACACCTAAAAAAAATGGCTCAACAAGTGTAGGTATAACCCCAGTGCAATAATTATCCTAATTAACAAATAAAAGGATAAATAATAACCTACAATAACACCCCCATAAGCATAGCTTAGGTGGGTAGAAAACAAGGTGGGTCCCGACAACAAGGCATGATGAGATACCCACGTGTAATAGATGGGGAAAAAGGAGTTACCATGGATGAAAAAAGTCACCATAAGGTACCCCAAAAACTAGTAACAATAAAGTAGAGTGAGAAAAATTCCTAGTACAAGGCATCCCAAGAAGCTCAACTCAAAAAACATGTACTTTATTGAACAATAATTTTGGTCTACACTATGGTCTTGATCCACTTCTTGATCATAAAACTCAAAATCAACTGAAACTATGATACAAAAAATAGCTCCATACTAGGAGACTATCAATGGAGTCGTTGAAACTGTGATTCAATAGAATAGCTAACCTTCTGATCCATAGGGATCCAAAATGACTCTATTTCACCAGATCAGCCAACAAAAAAGAAGGAAAATGAAGAAACATAGGTTATGTCTTTATGTTAATAGAACCACTGCTCTGTGCAGAGCGGTGGTTACAGAACCACTGCCCAACCAAGGCAGCGGTCCTGACCCTTTCAGACAGAAAATAAAGTTCAAAACAAACAGTCCCAGAATTGGAAAGGTTGTCCGTGCCTCTTCTCCTCCATGACATTTCCCATCCTCCAGTGCACGGGAGGACATGATAAAGGCTCTAAATACATGTAGGAAGGACAAATTTGATCATCAAAGCATGAAAGCAAGTGAGAAAGGAATTCTTAGTGTTGGAATTGTGTTTTGTAGAAGAAAGGAGTTTTGAGGCAGCGAAAACAAGTAAGTGGGAGGAAGTGTGAGATAGTATCTACTTATATTTCATATTTATTGTAAATTTTTTACTTCTTATTTGAATTGGCCAATAAAAAGTGGGAAGAAAGAGTGTTTCTCCGTTCCTGACTGGTTTTACTCCTCTAGGGGTTTCCAAGATAAAAAATTTTATTGTTCATGAGTTTACACTCTTTCCTTTCCCTATAATTGTTGATTCTAAGGATAAGGAAATTCATTCACTAGTTACATCTGTCATTTTCTAAATTGAAAGTAGAGAAACAACATTTAATTGTGATTCTGTGAACGATTCCAAAGTAGAGAGTTTACAGATCATTTTGGCATCAGAGATAACAAGTATCTAGGACTGTGGTATTTGTTCTTGGATTTTTATGACAGTGACAAGATCTAAAGGCGAAGAGGCTTTACCTTGCGATCCAAATATTTCTACAAGGAAGTGGGAAACAGAGAATTCAAGGGAAAATGGAGGAAGAGAGCTTGGTCCATAGAATTGAGATCATAGAGACCATGATGGATAGGATGTTTAGAAAACAAGAAGAACTTGCAGATTTGCAAAAGACAACTTCTGATAAGAAATACTCGATAGAATCAATGGCTTGAGGCTTAGCCAAAACGTTTTGCATAGGGAGGAGCCACCATGAGGAAGAATATGGGGAAGAGAGTGAAGAAGAGACTTCAAATGCAAGAGAAAAGGTAAAATCTGATCATGCTCCCTTTAAAATTGAGACGAAAGTTGAAATTAAAAGCTTTGAAGGACAAGTAGATGCAAATTTTCTTGATAAATGGCTAAAACAATTAGAAGTCTACTTTAGCATCCATAATGTCACTAAGGCACAAAGGATCACCTTTGCATGTCTCAAAATAGAGGGACACACTTTGGTTTGGTGGGAAACCCATCTAGCCACTTGTGAAAAGAAGAAATGTCCTATTGTGAAATCTTGGAAAGAATTTAAAGAATTACTTAGAGCTAACTTCTATCCTATTGGCCACAAGATTGACTAAATGATTAAATGGCAGTATTTTAGACAAGGAAGTGGTCAAAGTTTGTAGGACTATACTATGGAGTTTTGGAGGTAGGCCATGTTGTTGAATATGGACTTGGAGGATGAGGATATTCTAACTAAGTACTCGGGAGGACTTCCCACTCACCTTCAAAGAAAATTCATCTCCACGAAGCCCAAAGATCTCAACAAGGTGTGTGTGCACGCATACTATATAGATGATGAAAAGAAGCAAGGATAAGCATAGCCAATGACAAAGTAGTTGAAAAATCAACAGAAGAAAGAACATGGGAAAATAAGTAACAAAGGTAAGTGGAAATGGAAAGGTAAAAAAACTACAACTACTTTAAATACTTGTAAATATCCCAAAAAAATTTGTATGAATTTTGATATCAATGGTCATACTGACTGTACATGTTGGAGGTTACTTCCGGAGTTACATCTGAAGAATCAAACCAATGACTCAAAGAAGTCCATGTCAGATATAAAGATAGAAGAGGAGGTGGAAATCAAATATGACTCTAATGTAGATGAGAGGCTTGGATGTACGACCACCAACATGGACAACCAAGAAGAGGAGACGAATAGACTATTCTAGATCAAAATACAGAACAAGAGAACTAAGGTAAATGCTTTGGTTGATACTGGTTCTTAGTCTAACTTGATTTCTAAAGTAGTTTTAAAGAAGCTTGGTCTTGAGACTTATGAGCATCCACACCCTTATCCTTTGGGTTGGGTGAAGAAGGGTGTTGAAATTCAGGTAACAAAATGATGTAAGGTCAAGTTTGGGATAAATTTCAAGTATATTGATGCATTGGAAGTTGATGTTAATCCACTTGATGCTTTTGATGTTGTTTTTGAGAGTACTTACTTTTATATCAAGGATGCTATATTTATGAGAAGGGAAAACTAATACAGATGGGTCAAGGATGCGACTAGCTACAACATCTGGGCACACCAGTGTAAGACATGTGTTACTATGGTTAGTGCTAACCAAGAAAAAATGAGTTATTCAGGAAAATCATAATCAGTTTTTGTTTACTTTTGTTAAAGGATAAACAAGACGGAGTAAAATTTTTAGAGATTTATAACAGAGGAAAACATGATTTGGATAGTATTATTCAGTCTTTTCAGGCTCCCAATGGGTTACCACCAAAATGGGAAGTAGAGCATGAGATTTAGTTGTTGCCCAGAGTCCCCCTCTACCAAACATTGGGTTGTATAGGAAATCCTTGCTGGAGAGTACTAAAGTAAATAAACAATGCTAAGAACCGCTAGACCAAGGGGTGATATGACCAAGCACCTCACCATGTGGTTCACCTATTGTGATGTTACCGAAGAAGGATGGTTCTTGGATAATGTGCATCGACTATCGCACTTTGAACAAGATCACCATAAAGAACAAATATCCACTTCCCTGCATAGATGATCTCTTAGACCAGCTTTAGCATGCCAAATTCTTCATGAAGTTGGACCTCAAGTCAGGCTATCACCAAGTCATAATTAAGGAGGAGGATATATAGAATACTACCTTCAAGACAAAACAAGGTTTGTGTGAGTGGTTAGTAATTCCATTTGGTTTATGCAATGCACCCGCTAGATTTATGAGATTGATGAATGATGTATTGCGGGATTTTCATAGATTCATGTATCATTGTTTATCTAGATGATATGTTTATTTTTCTAGTGCCACATGGGAGGAACATGTAACTCATTTTTCAAGAATTCTTGCAAGTTCTCAAGGAGAAACAACTACTTTTGAAATATGAAGAAATGTGAATTTTCCAAATAGTCACTTTTCTATCTTGGGCACATTGTTGGAGGAGGAGAGCTATGAGTGGATCCAAAGAAGGTGGAAGCCATCACCAATCGGCCAATACCAATAAGAGCCAAAGAGATTAGGAGTTTTGTGGGGGCAGTAGAGTACATGCGGAATTTAATTACGGGATTTTTCGTGATTACAATTACCTCTACTAATAGTGGCTGCAAAGAGTAAGAATTTTGAATGGGGTAAGGAACAAGAAAAATCCTTTGTGTTATTAAAATACAAGATTAGTCATGCTCTAGTACTTGCTCTTCCTAATTTGCAATAGAACTTTGAACTAGAGACAAATGCTAGTGATTATGCTATGGGTGTAGTGTTGCTTTAGGGAGGTAAACCCAAATGCATTATGAAACTTTTACTTCAGCAGTTAAAGGATATTCAGTATATGATAAGGAAATGTATGCACTAGTTTAGACAATTAAAAAATGGAAGCATTATTTGTTGGTTAAAGAAATTTTTATGCACGCTGACCATAAACCCTCTCCAGTATATGCAAGCACAATCTAAATTGCAGCAGGAAAGGCACTACAAATGGAGTGGTGTTCCTTCAAAAATTTCATCTGGGTGATCAAATACAAGAAGGGTTGTAAAAAATTTGTGGTAGACATGTTGTCTAGATCGCCTATATAGGATAAGTTCTCCTGCTTGGCCACTATTTCTTAGATCGAGCCCTTCACGAGGGAAGCTTACGGAGAGGCATATTCCTAGGACAGAGACTTTGGGGTGAAGTTTCAGCAGTTGCAGTCCCAAGGGGATGAAAGGAAGAGGATTGAAGATCGTTGATCTCAAGGATAGGTTGCTCTACTTATGTGGGAAGCTTTGTGTGCCTAAAGAAGAAAGACTTCTATTGATGAGGGAAGCACATATGTTGAAAGTAGTGGGACATTTAGGTGTTGGTAAGACCATATCCCACTTACAAAAGTACGTGTATTGGCCCAATATGTAAGAAGTATCAAAATTTATATGTGGATGTAAACTTTTTTGTACCAGCAAGCTAAGACTAGGAAGGAGGGTTTGCATATGCCTTTTCCAGTACCTTCTTGTCCATGGGAGGACATTTCTATGGACTTTGTAGGAGAATTACCTATGTCTAAACATGGCCATGACTATATCTGTGTTGTTGTTGATAGATTCAGTAAGATGTGTATTCTTATGGCACGTAAAGAGATGGTAAAAGCACATGAGGTAGCAGATCCTTTCTTTGCTAATGTATGGGTGCATTTTTGGCTTGCAAAAGTCTATTGTGTCTTTCATGGATTCCATGTTCTTGGGGAATTTTCAGACTACTTTGTGGGACAAGATGGATACCAGGTTACAGAGGAGCATGACTTTTCATCCACAGAAATATGGACACATAGAAGTGGTGAACAGTACTTTGGTACAATTGATTAGAGGGTATAATAGCAAATACCCAAGGACTTGGGATGAGTCCTTAGCCTACATTCAACATTCCTATAACTGAACAGTACACATGGCCACTATGAAGCCACCTTTTGAAGCATGCTTGGGATATATACATACAAATCCGCTAGACATAGCAGTTGGGAAGCAGGATGAGGAGGAGACACGAGACACAAAGGTGACTAGAGAAAAAAATTCATTGAGAGGATCCAAAAAATCCATCTCAAAGTCAAAGAACAGTTAGATAAATCCCAAGCCAAGTACATTGCTAGGCATGATCAACACAGGAGAGAGCATAACATTCATGTTGAAGATAGAGTTTGGATTTACTTGAGCAAGGAGAGACTACAAGGTCAAGCATGGAAGCTCAATCCACTATGATATGGACCTTTCACCATATTGGATCAAGTTGGAGAAAATGCCTTTCGACTTGATTTGCCGCCATTTATGAGGATGCACTTAGTAGTAAATTGTGAGAACTTGCACCTATATGAGCCATCCATGTTATATGAAGATGAATAACTATAATTTCTACCTTCCATTGAGGATTGTGTCTTGGACTCATGAGGTGAATTGGAGGAGGATGTAGTGCTGTAGAAAAAGGTCAGAGAGACTAGAAGAGGTCGGCGGGAGCCTTGGAAGGTTGGATGGAAAGGGAAGACACCAAAGAAGGCCTGGTGGTACTCGAAGGAGCAAGTGAGGGAATTATTTCCTCAACTACTCCCCCACTAATATTTTGTGGGACAAAACACCTCCTAAACATGGGAGGTGTGATCCATAGGGATCCAAAATGACTCTACTTCATCAGATCAGCCAACAACAAATAAGGAAAATAAAGAAATGAATGTTCTGTCTTTATGTTAACATAACCATCGCTTTGTGTAAAGTGACGGTTACAAAACCACCCCTCAACTAGGGTGAAGGTCCTGTAATTTCTGCCCATCTAGGGCGATGATCATGTGACCGTTGGTCTACATTGGGTAGCATTCCAGAGACTTTCAGACATAAAATAAAATTCGAAACAAAAAGTCCTTGAATTGGAAAGGTTTTCTTTGTCTCTTCTCCTCTATGACCTTTCCCATCCTCTAGTGCACATGAGGACATGAGAAAGGATATAAATACATGTAGGAAGGAGACTTTCGGTCATCGAAGCATGAAATCAAGTGAGCAAAGAATTCTTAGTGTTGGAATTGTGTTTTGTAGAAGAAAGGAGTTTTGAGGCAGAGAAAGCAAGTAATTGGGAGGAAGTGTGAGATATTATCTACTTCTCTTTCATACTTATTGTAAATTTTATACTTCTTATTTGAATTGGACAAGAAAAAGTGGGAAGAAAGACAATTTTTCCCTTCCTAACCGGCTTTTCCTCCTCTAGGGGTTCCCAGGATAAACAATTTTGGCGTTCATGAGTTTACATTCTTGCCTTTCCTTGTAATTATTGATTCTAAGCATAAGAAAATTCATTCACTAGATATATCTATCATTTCATAAATCAAAAGTAGAACAACAATATTTAATTTTGATTCTATGAACGATTCCAATGTAGAGAGTTTATAGATCACCTTCAGAAGGAGAACATGCTCAAAAAATAACTAAAGGAGATTGTAGGAGGTGATGTTGATAATGTAAAAAAATGCCAAACATATTTTGATCTATTACTAGAGAATTTTGTGCCACAAACTAAGAAAAATAACCAAGGTAAGGACACGAGACCCGAATAAGTAGGATCATCACCACAAACTCCCATACTATTGAATGGGTGCATTGACACTAAAAAATCTTAATGAGTGGTGCCACACCACTACTCAAACACTGATAAGCTAACACTAGGATCTATTCAAATAGTTGCATAAAAAAAGAGACTATCAACATGCATAAAAAGGTGTCTAAAATATAGATAAAAAATATCTCAAAAAACAAGAGATATTCACTATACCTACTAAAGAAAATAGCTCAAAGCAAGGAGTATTACAATGCAAGAGGAGAAGAAAGTGGAGAAAGAAATTGAATGGCGGAGGTGTCATTCTTGTAGATTCTTCTCAATGAATTCTTACGTTGCCATCACAAGTGATAAGATATCCATCCAAAATGAACACAAATGGATTAAGAAGATGTCTACATATTATTTAGTACACAATAAAAAATTGGAGCATGTAAAGGAACATCAGAATGTGTGTCATGATGATCATGTCTAATAGTTGAAATATAAATTTTCTTAGTCCTAAGTGAAGGTGCAAAACACATGTGTATCTCATGATCCTCAGAAATATTCAAGAAAATAAAAAAAAAAGAGCTCTGTTAATAAGTGATCCCAGTGAATGACCTACTTGAAAACCAATGCCACGACTTGAATGTCACTTAACAGTATGAATAGGTGAAGCAATACCCTATGAATTTTTTCCAACACCTCTTCCAAAATAACCCATTGAATAAAGCATGCGAGAACTAAATACAGTAGTATGCTTCTCAAATGAGCCAAACATGCCAGCAAAAGGCCATAGTGTGGGATGCACAGAATGTGTTACTGCAATAGACATCGGTATAGAAGTAGAACATACAGTAACAAAATCAATATGTTTAAAAGCATCTGAGTAAGGAGAAATATAAAAAATAACAAATCAAGGTCAATGGTTGCAGGAGTAGTAGATGCAAGTGGAATAGGAGAAAGGGTATGAGATTCCACAATTTGAGGATGTTGTTGCAGTGTAGAACATTGTGGATAGTGTATGAGTTCATATTTTCTATGAATGACGTCATGTAGAAGATAATTTTTCTTTGTGGGAGATCTATTTTCTTCCACAATTTAACTAGGTCCTCCTAAATGGAACAAAATTCATAAAACAACATTTCATTCTTAGAATGCAGAGAATTTTTTCCATGATATATGCAAGAATACACTCAAAATGATGCAACACCCAAAAATTTAAGACACTGGGCTCATCCAAAAATGCATTTGCATGTGACTACAACACCTCCCCTAAAAATTATATCGAGTAGCGCCCCCCCCCCCCCCCCCCCCCAAATTTTGGAACTTTATAAATTAGTATTTTTTAAATGTAAGTATGCTCAATGTGCGGGTAATGAAAAATATTAACTTTTGTAAAAATGGCACTCATTGTCGAGCTACCAATCAAAAGTTATTAAACAATTACTTTCCTGTAAATTAGGCCTATTTTAAATGTATTTTACACTAATTTTTTTATTTTTTATTTTTTATTTCTTAAAAAATAAAAGATGTTATGGGGGCTACACTTAAGAATCTACTAGTAGAAGTCCCAAATTTAAATGCTCATATGGCCATACCATATGACCAAAGGCTAAGGTTTTTACGAGCCCTTCCCTTTACATTTTTAGGTCAACAAAAAAATGCATCAACTAATCAACAAATCCTCACCAACCAGAAGGCCCTACAAAAAAAATAAACAAGTAACTAGAATAAATTGTGAAAAACCTATAAACCGTTTTCCTAGAAATCCTCTGTGAGTGGCCAAAAACTCATGCTTGTCCATACAAATCGTTGTGTTTGCATGTAACTCTACAAAACCAAAAAATAATTCAAAATCACCTTCCTTCACCAATGGAAGAGTTTATAGTTGATCTTGGGTTGTCCACCTTTCAAATCTTATGGCGTACTTTGTTTTCCATATAAATTCATGCTGCAAAAAATTACTTCCAACATAAATAACAAATTCCATATATATGAAAATAAATATACCCTTAAAAAAAACTTACAAATGGATGTCTACAACATCTATTTTTTGGATACCATAAAATGAACGATAACCAGATTGTTCAAATCCACAAAGATCTCAGATGCTAATATAACATCACATTTAATAACTTGAAATCAATTCGAAAAAATAACCTTACAAACAAAGAGCAGAAATATCATATATTATATCATAGAAATATATACAATGCAATGCCACTCCATTCCATGAATTATCTAAATAATTAGGATGTACATATAGGATTAGGGAAGTGTAAATACCACCTATAGTAGTGGTGAGAACTCCCAAAAACCAATACTGGCAGTTAAGATGACTCCACAAGACTAGAAAACTAACTTCACATGACTAGCAAGCTAACTCCACACAATTAATACACCTAAGTAAGATAACTCAATAAGTGTAGCGATAACCCAAGTGCAACAATAATCCTAATAAAAAAATAAAAGGATAAATAATAACCTACACTAACATGCTCTAAGAGAAAATTCTTCCCAATGAAATGCCATATACAATGTTTCATATGCAAAGGAACTCATTATTCTTACTCTTACTGAAAGAAAGGAAAGTCATCCTCCAAAGCTAAGGTCATTTTTTCTTCCTCTCATGACCTTAAATAAGATTATTACATTCTTATTTCTTATTCTAAAAGTTGTGAATCAGATGATTAATTTACATATTCTTGTATAGACACTAACACTTTTCTCTCATAATATTCTTCTCCTTACTCCAATTATTCTAGTTTAGACTCTAGATATGATTTATTACCTTCCTACAATTGTAGCATGAATCATGTTATCCATTATCCTTACACTCAGCTAATTTTTGATGTCCTCAAGTGACATCTTGACCTACTATAATCGTAATTTGACAGCACCCTTTTTACCTTGCTTCTAAATGGCATTATCTTTTTCTTGAGCTCTAACAATCACGTACTCTCTATAGAAGCTTCCTTAAAGCCAAATATCACCTTCAAAATGCAACTACCTTACATATTGTTGAGTCCCACTCTGACTATTCTTATCCTAGCTCTTCTCATTGTAAATTTGGTATGATATTTTCACAATTATACCACATTAATAATAAACCTTCGTATCATTAATTGATGGAGGATCAATTAAATAAATAGGAGCATGTTTCATGTAAAATAGGAAACCTCTTATAACAACTTAATCTAATATTATGAGTTATTGAAGCCCGTTGTTATGTTTGTGGAGCCTATTTTCATGTTAGAGTGTGGTACACCTTCTATGTGTTACACTCGGGTATTTTTACGGCGGTCCCGCTCGCCGGTGAGCGGGTTAGGGGGGTTCGGGGGGGCGAAGCCCCTGAAGCAAATTTTCATGGGTGGTTTATTAACCCATGGGTAATGGGTAACCGTTATGGGCTATTTTTGGGCCCATGGTTTTTTTGGTACCCCATTGCTTTGATACCCACGGTTTTTTACCCATGGTTTTGATACCCACAGTTTTTGCCCATGGTTTTGATACCCACGGTTTTGTATCAAACTGCTTAAACAATTGTCTATTTATATGGTCTTATGCATATGATACATATACAAGCAAATGCATTGTAGATGTGCTTTGAATTCAGGTGTGAATTCTGTAGAGTTTGTTGAGCATAGCTCCAAACGGATCTGGGTATTGTATTGAGAGAGTGGAGGCTTGTAATAAAATCTGAGCAAGTGATTCTTGGTGGACTAGCCCAAATTGGGTGAACCACGTTAAATACTGTCTCTCTGTGTTGTGTTATTTATTCTGCACTTTTATTTGAGATCTGTAATATTTTCTACATATTAGTTTCTACTGTTGTGATTCTGTAAGGGATTATTCTGCATATTTTATCTTTTATTTCCTAACAATTGGTATCAGAGCCTCGTTTTGGTTTGCTGAAGTGTTGAATCGCAGGGAAAGTTTTTATCTTGAGTGGGAGCTATGGCAGATGATGGAAGATCTAGGGTTGATAAATTCAATGGGAAGAATTTCAGTCTTTGGAAGATGCAGATGGAAGATTACCTTTATCAGAAGGATCTTTATACTCCGTTGTCTGAGAAGGTGAACAAACCCTCGAGTATGATAGATGTGGAATGGGATTTGTTGGATAGGAAGGCACTTGGAACGATCCGGCTGTGTCTTGCATCTTCGGTATTATTTAATGTTTCAAAGGAAAAGACTACAAAAGATCTAATGGATGCATTAGGGAAGTTGTATGAAAAACCCTCTACCTCTAACAAGATATTTTTAATGAAAAAGTTGTTTAATATGAAGATGTCTGAGAATAGTTCAGTAGTAGATCATTTAAATGATTTCAATATGGTTGTGAATATGCTAGCTTTCGGTTACAATAGAATTTGATGAAAAAGTTAGGGCTTTATTAATTCTGTGCTCTTTACCTGAAAGTTGGAATAGCCTGGTAATGGCGGTAAGCAACTCGGTTCCAGCTAACTCAAAGTTGAAGTTTGAGGATGTTGTAGGGGTGATTCTAAGTGAGGAAATGCGAAGAAAAAGCTCTAGGGAATCTTCTACTTCAGGGAATTCTTTGACAGTGGAAACTAGAGGGAGACAGAAGAATAGAGGAAACCATGGAAAATCGAAAGATCGGGATCAAGGTCAAAATCCAAGAGCAAGATTGTATGTTGGAACTGTGGAAAGTCTGGGCATGCAAAGAAGGACTATTGGGAGCTTCGGGACAAGAAGAAACAACAGGAAGAAAACAAGGAGGCAAATGTGGCATCGGGTAATGTATGTCAGGATGCTTTGATTCTTTCTTTGCATAATATTACTGAATCTTGGGTTTTAGATTCAGGGGCTTCTTTTCATGCTACTCCACATAGGCATTATTTTGTTGATTATGTTCAAGGGGATTTTGGGCATGTTTTTCTTGGTGATGATGAGCCTTGCAGTATAGTTAGAAAAGGTTCTATTCAGGTTAAGATGCAGAATGGGAATACATGGCTATTGAAGGATGTCAGACATGTGCCTACATTAAGGAGAAATTTGATATCGGCAGGGTCAATTGGGAAGTGATGGTTGTACTGTGATATTTACAGCTAACTCTTGGAAGGTTACCAAGGGTGCTCTTGTGGTGGCAAGAGGTAAGAAGGTTGGAACCTTGTATTTATCCACTGATAGTACTAATGATTGTAATCTTGTGGCTTTAGATGCAGATACAACATTATGGCACTATAGGCTTGGTCATATGAGCCATAAGGGCATGGACATCATAAAGAAGAATTTTCCTGGATATACAGAAACAAGTTTGGATTTATGTGAGAACTGCATATATGGGAAACAGAAGCGAGTAAGGTTTCTCAAGGTTGGACCTACGAAGAAAGAGAGTAAGTTAGAGCTGGTACATTCTGATGTGTGGGGGCCAGCTCAGGTATCATCTCTTGGGGGTTCAAGTTATTATGTTACTTTTATTGATGATGCAACAAGGAAAGTTTGGGTTTATTGTATTAGAAACAAATCTGATGTATTTGATACTTTTGTTAAATGGAAAGCCTTGGTAGAGAATGAAACAGGTCTTAAGTTAAAATGTCTCAGGTCAGATAATGGAGGGGAGTATTGCAGCAATGAATTTGATGATTATTGTTCTAAGAATGGAATCCACAGGCAAAAGACGGTTCCAGGAACCCCGCAGCAGAATGGGGTGTCAAAAAGGATGAACAAAACAATAATGGAACGTGCTAGGAGCATGAGGATACATGCAGGACTGCCTCTTTATTTTTGGGCAGAAGCGGTGAGCACAGCTGTGTACTTAATAAACAGAGGACCCTCAAGTGCCTTGGATGAAGGCATACCTGAGGAGGCTTGGTATGGTAAGAAAGTCGATTACTCATTTCTTAGAGTCTTTGGATGTGAGGTGTTTGTTCATATTGACAAGGATGATAGGACCAAGCTAGAGGCTAAATCATAAAAATGCACTTTTATTGGTTATGGTGGTGATGACTTTGGATTTAAATGTTGGAGTATTAAGGACAAGAAAATCATTCGGTCTAGGGATGTGGTCTTTAATGAGAAAGTCATGTATAAGCAACAGTTGCAAGAAAATAGGGAAGAATCCAAGAAAGAATATGTAGTGGTAGAGGATCTTTCGGATGGGACAGTGACCCATGAATCAGTTCAGGAACCTACTCAACAAGAACCCCAAACTCCTACAGTGAGGAGGTCTTCTAGGGTAAGAAAAGAACCTGAACGTTTTTCTCCTTCTCTTTATTATTTATTACTCACTGATAGTGGAGAGCCAGAGAGCTTTGATGAAGCAATGCAGGTAGATGCCAGTAAGAAGTGGGAGTAAGCCATGGATGAGGAGCATAAGTCTCTCATGGAGAACCAGACTTGGGATTTGGTGAAGCTACTGGAAGGCAAAAGAGCATTGCAGAACAAGTGGGTGTACAAAGTTAAAGACGAAGAAGGAGGAAAAAAAGATATAAGGCCCGGTTGGTGGTCAAGGGGTTTGCACAGAAACAAGGTATAGATTTTGATGAGATCTTTTCTCCTGTAGTAAAAATGACTTCTATTAGAACTGTTCTTGGAATAGTGGCAGCAGAAGACTTGCACTTAGAACAGTTAGATGTAAAGACTGCATTTCTCCATGGTGATTTGGAGGAGGAGCTATATATGCAGCAGCCAGAAGGATATGAAGTCAAAGGTAAAGAGGAGATGGTGTGCAAACTGAAGAAGAGCTTGTATGGCCTGAAACAAGCTCCACATCAATGGTATAAGAAGTTTGATAGCTTCATGATGGAGCAAGGTTATATCAGATGTCATTCTAACCATTGCGTGTACATAAAGAAATTTGAGGATGGAAGTTATATTATCCTGTGTTTGTATGTTGATGACATGCTGGTTGCAGGTAAAAACATGCAGGAAATAAAAGTACTCAAGAAACAGCTAAGTGAATCCTTTGATATGAAGGATTTGGGGGCTGCCAGACAAATCCTTGGTATGAGGATAACTCGGGATAGGAAGGAACGGAAGCTGACTTTATCTCAGGAAGAGTACATTAAGAAGGTATTGGATAGGTTTAACATGCAGGATGCTAAACCGGTTGGGACTCCTTTGGTAGGCCATTTTAAGTTATCAAAGGAGCAGTGTCCCAAGACAGAGCAAGAAAGAAACCATATGTCCAAGGTACCTTACTCATCAGCGGTTGGGAGTTTGATGTATGCTATGGTATGCACTAGGCCTGATATTGCCCATGCAGTAGGAGCTGTAAGTAGATTTATGAGTGATCTAGGTAAAGAGCATTGGCAAGCAGTAAAGTGGATCCTTCGGTATTTGAGAGGGACCATGGGGACAGTTTTATGCTACAGTGGATCAGACACCACTTTACGTGGTTATGTAGATTCAGACATGGCTGGAGATGTAGACAGCAGGAGCATGCACAATAGGGTATATTTACACTGTAGATGGGACAACAGTAAGCTGGATTTCACGACTATAGAAGTTGGTGGCTTTGTCAACCACGGAGGCTGAGTATGTTGCTGCCATAGAGGTAAGCGAAGAGATGATTTGGTTACAACAATTGCTTGAGGAGTTGGGGCATAAGCAGGAGAAATGTAAGTTGTATAGTGATAGTCAAAGTGCTATACACCTAGCTAAGAACTCTGCTTTCCACTCTAGGATGAAGCATATACAGTTGAGATATCACTTCATCAGGACAACTTTGGAGGAAGATAAGTTGAAGTTGGAGAAGATTCATACTAGTTAGAATCTTGTAGACATGATGACTAAGGTAGTCACAAAGGGATAAACTAAAGCTATGTTCAGCTTTGGTTGGCCTTTGCGAGGATGACAAGTGAAGGGTTGAGAAGCTTGCTCAGTGAAAATCAGTCTCCAAGTGGGAGATTGTTATGCTAGTGGAGCCTATTTTCATGTTAGAGTGTGGTACACCTTCTATGTGTTACACTCGGGTATTTTTACGGTGGTCTTGCTCATCGGTGAGTGGGTCAGGGGGGTTCGGGGGCAAAGCCCCCGAAGAAAATTTTTCATGGGTGGTTTATCAACCCATGGGTAATGGGTAACCATTATGGGATGTTTTTGGGCCCATGGTTTTTTTGGTACCCATTGTTTTGATACCCACGGTTTTTTGCCCATGGTTTTGATACCCACAGTTTTTTGCCCATGGTTTTGATACCCACGGTTTTGTATCAAACTGCTTAAGCAATTTTCTATTTATATGATCTTATGCATATAATACATATACATGCAAATGCATTGTAGATGTGCTTTGAATTCAGGTGTGAATTCTGTAGAGTTTGTTGAGCATAGCTCCAAACGGATCTAGGTATTGTATTGAGAGAGTGGAGGCTTGTAATAAAATCTGAGCAAGTGATTCTTGGTGGACGTAGGCCAAATTGGGTGAACCACGTTAAATACTATCTCTCTGTGTTGTGTTATTTATTCTGCACTTTTATTTGTGATCTGTAATATTTTCTGCATATTAGTTTCTACTGTTGTGATTCTGTAAGGGATTATTTCGCATATTTTATCTCTTATTTCCTAACAGCTGGAAACTCCTAGCATTTGAGAGTCACATTTGACTTCTAACCACACGTGTGACATTTTTAATACCATCGCAATGTTGTGAAGAGTATTATTCGATCCTTATCTTGTGTGAATGGATTTTAAAATGTATAGTGTTTTTCTCTCTCCTCCATATTCTCTCTCTAGATATGAATATGATATTTTGGTTGATTTTGATAACATAAATGAATTGAAAAAGGTAAATTGGTTTGAAATGAAATGAAAATGGACATGAAATGCAAATGGTTATGACACTATAAATGAAAATTAAATTGTCTCTTAACCTTCTCTCTCATTCATACTCACTCTCTCTAGAACCAAAAACGTAAAGTGCGAATGTATGTGAAAATATGAATGTGTGAGAAACAAACTCTCTCTTCTTCTCTCTCCCTATATTTATCCCTCTCTACTCTTGGTTTGAAATTGTTAAAAATGATGAATGTGTGGATTTATGCTTGAGTGTAGGGGATTTACATACCAGTTCTAAGACTGGCCCTACATGTGGTTACAGGTACACAAGATGAGAAAAAAATGACAACATTAATTGTGTTACTTTTCTAACCACGGGATTATATTTTTGAATACATGTAATATTGTATAGAATATACTAGCGATATAGTTATGAATATGATACTTTATTCATTTTTTCCATGTTGTATTCAATCTTTTTGCCTATTGGTGAAATGTATTATTTCTTACGCAATTGTACTTTTACACTATTAACTAATTCCACACTTAGTTGGATTTCATTTTATTTGGTTAGGTAAATGTAGTTTGTTGTATCATGTTGCATTCGAAAACATTGTAAGAGGATCACTTTATTTATATCCTTGGATTGATGATGATTTATTAGGGGAGATCTTTTCTTGGATTCTGAGTACAAACACATTCTATTAACATATGTGTGAGGTGTAGTGCGGGTAATTTTAAGCTGAGTATGGATGGGTATTTCCATAAATTCCATGTGTTTTTTTTGGGATTGGAATTAGAGGTGGTTATTCTTGTATTTGGTCAGGTAATTATCAGTTTTATAGTATGGTGATAGCAATTGGAGCGGAAGCTGGTCTGAGTTGTAAAAGAAATAGGGCCTTAACCGGCGAAGTGGATGGTGACTCTTTCTCAGTGTGGATGGATGGAAAATTTTGGAATGATGCCATGAGGGGATGGTTAGAGAAGGTATGGTATGTTGCTGAAATATTTGACGAGGATGAGGAGGCATACCTTTTTGAAAGTATGCAAAAATTAATGATTAACCCTAATCAATCAATTGGCAGAAGGAATGTATTCCACATGGCATAGGGTTTGAGTGCGGCCAATAGTTTATCCAACTCTTCTGGGAAATTTATTCTTCACAAGGATAATTTGATTTTAAAGGAACACTTGAATAACATGTAATTTCATATCCATGCCCTTGCTATAGGTGTGCAAGCTATTTCTTAGGGGTTGGAGGCTTTGGCAGAAAACTAGGGGTTATTGCTTCCGGCCAGTTCTAAGGTAGAAATTTCTAAATGCTACATGAAGCCATCTTCCTCTTTTGTGTAGAGCTTGGATGACACAGATGTAGAAATTATTACGGAGATGCTTTCGGGAGGTGGTAAGGAGTAATTGGCCCAGTCTGCATAATAAACTTACAATTTTTGTACCTAAAAGTATATAGTGAGTAGTTGGTTTTTTTTTTGGATAAAATGCCTATAATATGTATTTAGGTTTTGATGTAGATAGGGGGATTTCAGGTTGTTTTCAGCTCTTCCCCGTGATTTTTTATGTAAAAGAATGATAACATTCCTTCACAAACTATGAGATTCCATTGATGATTGATAATATCATGGACTGGTGCTTTATGTAATTTTTTGCAGGCAGGGCCTTCTCCTTAGGTATCAATAACAAAAATAAATATTACGAGTTGTTGAAACAACTTGTAACTCACACTTATTCTCTCACACAACAAGTATAAACAATAATATTTGACACTATATTGTTTACTAATTCTAATTTCTATCACTTTAAGATATGTGAACACTAACCATAATAATTCCTAACACTCATTTCCCTACCATTAAAGGCCGTGGATGACCTCATTTATTATCCCAGGGGAGATTAAATGGAAGAGAAAGAAAATTCCCTTTTTATATTCGCTGATGAACATAATGAAGCATAAGAAGAACTAGAGCCAAAACATCTTGCACACACCTATCCATTCAGATCATTGGCTCTGACTAAATTTTCTCCTTCCAAAGCATGTTGGTGAAAGTTTTGAATCCAAAAACTATAACTCTCTATCAATCACGCTACAAAATAATTTAAAGAAATATTCCAAGAAGAAACTATAGAAAGCATCCTTAAAGAAGAAAAATGGTATGATGTAGGATACAAATAAATACTATGTGAACATGCTCATTACTAAGAAGAATAACATGCAGATCTAAGCATTGTCTCCATAAAAAGTACACCCTTTTTATCCATCATCATAATGATTCCCATTATAAATCATTATACTTTGGATGTAATGCTTGACACTGGTGCAATAATAATTATTCTCAGAAGAAAATATCTCATAGATTGATTGTTGGGAAGAAGATTATATGAAGATCAATTTCTATCAAAAAGTTGTCTATTCTATATTTCCTGCCATGGTAGATATCCATATTTGAAAGGTCATTAGGTGTTTTAAATTTCATCAGTTTATTGTTTTGCATTGTGATATTATAATTGATACTAAATCCCTAAATGCTTGTCTTCATATCATTCTTGGTAACATGGGTTAAATTTGACGACCACCTATGCCTGTCAAATATTTTTTGGGTGACGGAAATTTTTTAATATTGCCCTTCAAAAATACAAAACAATTTTTATACAAACTATTTTACATTTATTTAATTATTTTAAAGATATATTTTTATAATTTACATATAAATGTATATAAAAAATGACGGTCAAATTTTAAATATGCAAGTTTCATGCGACGGTTATTGCAAGTATTTTACAGTTAAAATCACAAAAAAATCTAAACAACCATCAAATTTAACCCCTTCTTAGTAAAGACACAATAACTCTTGCATAAATAAATGTGCTAAGGAAACACAATTAGTAGGCCATCATCCTCGGATACTAGAATCTGACCAAAGCAATTAACAAATAGATAGAGAAAACTATCATATCCAAAAAGGAAGAAATAGATTTAGTTGTTCTCAAAATTGAGAAATATTTCTGTGTTAACAATCCACATGCTTTCATCAACATAAAAAGTAAATATTGGTTGATAGACCTAGAATTCAAAAAGGATTCTAGTGGCCAACCGATCCTTCCTAAGTTAAAATCTCATCACATTGGCATATAACCTCAGGATGTTAGAAAGATATTTATAATCTCCTACAAGTAGGTACGATTCAATAATAAAAATACCCATGGGTCTTCTCTACATTTTATGTCAACAAGCACAATGAAATAATTCAGAGTAAAAGTAACTTGTTGTCAATTATAAACCTTTGAATTATTTTGTACTTCTAGTTCAACATCTTATTCCTACAAAAGATAATATTCTTAAGAGAATAGATGGAAGCAAAGTTTAAAGTAAGTTCAATCTTTAAGTTTGGATTCTTAAAAATATTTCTAAATTCAATGGATCGATACAAGACTAGATTTATTAACCTAGGAGAACAATATGAATGGTGTGTGCTACATTTCCACCTCAAAACAACACCATCATTTTTTCAAAAGGTAATGCAAAAAATATTTAGTAACTACACGAATTTCATAATCATGCATATTTATGATATTTTAATTTTCTCACAAACACCTACAAAACATCTGAAAAAAATTATGAAATCATCTTTGAAAATTTCAACACATCAAAAAGGGAAAATTTTAATAATTCTATTAATTTTCTTGAAATGACAGTCTCCAATGGAAGTGTTCAATTGCAAGACCATGTTATTTCTAAGATTATAAGTTTTCCAAATAAAATCACTAACAAAACATAGTTACAGATAGTTCTTGGTTGTATTAATTGTATTGAAAGTTTCTACAAGTATGTAGTTGTTGATAGACATTATATAAATAAGAGATTGAGAAAAGGAGCACTACAGTGGACAACAGAGATGACTGAAGCTATAAAATGAATAAATTCCACTTTCCAAAAACTCTCCCCCATGTCCCTTCCTCGATAAGGCAAGAAATTAATTGATACATGTGCATCTTAAAATCATTGGGGATCCATATTAATAAGTATTGAAGCTACATATCAAGACTATAGGTCTACATGTGAATCCAAGATAAAGTCCCTTAGCCTTGTTTTATTTAGATTCACCAATATTGCACACCCTAAATATTGAACACGAACCCTCAATGTTATGTTTGTGGAGCATGTTTTAATGTGTATAAGTGTTGAAGACTATACTTTAAAATTACTGTATACTAAAATTACAATATCTTGGGAAATGTGCTCTTCTTATATGGGTGAGATTTTTGACCCATAGGTTTATGGGGTAGTTTTAGCCCATGGTTTTGATACCCAAGGTATTGTAAAACTACTTAACCAGTTATCTATTTATGTTCTTTTGTGCATATGGTAGGGTTGATGTAACATTGTAGATGTGTGTGAGTTCAAGTGTGAATTCAAGAGATTTTTTTGAGCACAACTCCAAATAGATCTAGGTATTGTATTGGGAGAAAGAGGTGGCTTGTAATAAAATTTGAGCTAGTGATTCTTAGTGTATGTAGCCCAAATTGGGTGAACCACATTAAATCTTGTCTCTATGTTTTATTCTTTTATTTTTTATAGTTTTATTTCAGATCTATAATGTCCTTTTACATATTAGTTTCTACTATTGTGATTCTATGTGGGATTGTTCCGCATATTTTATCCCTTATTTCCTAACACTCAAAATTTAGTAGTGTTGTAATGCATACATATTTATATTCTTAGAAGATACATATTGAAGTAATCACTTGGACATATATAAAAATTCCAAAAGAATGGATTATATCTATGTCTTGTGTCCAAGATACTCCATCCATGATTCAAACCATTGTTGTGACTAAATCTAAATCCACTTCCCAAATATCATTCTCTAGCTCTATATCTACATCTAGAAGATCTCTATGAAGATTTTCTTATAAATTTTTTCATAGTAGTTAATCTTACAATAATTAATCTATCAAACAACTGATTTGGAGGTACAATATATATTTTTTCATGGTCTTATCTATCATCTTAAGGATAATCTATTATATTATACATGTGACTCGTTTCACTCTCTTTACCTTTATCACTTTGGAGAAAGAGCTTGCTCCTCCACAGGAAACACATGTTACCTCTTGTCTTGACCATGGCATGTGTAAATCTCATAAAAAACCTAATGATACATGACTAAAATGAGATAATAATAATACAATTATACACAAGTAGTGAATAAGTAGGTTTATCATATAACCCAAATGATAAGAGACTGAAATGAGATTTTACTTTATAATCTTATGTTTAAAAGTATAACCATACCTTGTCCTTAACAAGGAAAATATGTGAGATCAAACACCCTCATAAGGCTTTCAACCTCTTTGCCTTTCAAATTGGTATTAGAGCACAATTGATTTCTAATTTAATGTAGTTAAATCTTAGTTAGAGGACTAAGATCAAATGAAAACAACAATAACAAGTAATATCTATCATACAAAAAACAAGAAAGTATGAGAAATAGTGATGTAAGAGTGACTTAGTTTGTATTTAGAGACTTGGACTGATTCTGGGCTAGAAACTGAGTGGAACAGGCCAGATTTGGACTGGATGTATTTTGTCTGGAAAATTGGGATTTGAAAATCCTTCGTACAGGACCACCTAGATGAAGAAAATAATTCCTATGCATTAGTGTTTGAACTGGGCACTAGTGTCCTGACAAGAACTCTACTTTTGATCTTTTCAGGTTCTGATGATGTTTTTTTCCTTCTACTCTTTTTTGCATCCACTTTGTTATAGGGTTTCACTGTCACACTTGAACCTGAAAAAAAACCCTAGCTACCTGCATAAGGCTCAAACAAACATTAGATGAAATTAATAATTCATATTCTTGAGTCAGACTAACCTCGGTGGTCACCTAAATGTGATTTTTCACTAATTATTGCACTACATTTCAAACTCTATGTAGATCTATTGTCCATGTGATTGAATTGTGTCCCTTGAAGCTAGGTTTCCCTTGTGCCACTCACACCAAGATAGCAGGCTACAACTACTTTCCCCCCAAGATTAATGTGTGATATGGAATTCAGAAATAACCCCTCATATGTAGTGAATAATGCAGCCAAAAATACATTCCTTGAATTTTTCTATTTGCATAAGTATTAGATAGTAAATAATATCCAAAGTTTTCTAGCCCCCTAATAATAGTGAGGAAGTCGTGTGTGTGTGTGTGTGTATGTATGTATACATATATATATATAGATATATAGATATATATATATATATATATAGATATATATAGATATATATATATATATATATATATATATATATATCTATATGTATATGTATATACATATATTCATATATATATGTGTGTGTGTGTGTGTGTGTACACACACACACACACACACACATATACATATATATATATGTATACATATATATATATATATATATATAATGTATATATGTATACATGTATACATACATATATATATATATATATATATATATATATATAGATATATATATATATATATATATATATTATATATATATATATATATATATGTATACTATATATATGTATATATATATATGTGTGTGTTGTGTGTGTATGTGTGGTGTGTATATATATATGTATATATTAATTATATATTATATATATATATGTATTGTATGTATGTATATATATATGTATATATGTATATATGTATATATACATATATACATTATTATATATAATAATATACATATATATATACATATATAATAATAATATTATATATCTATATATATATATATACACATACACATATACATTTAATATCTATTATATATATATACATATATAATATATATATATATATATACACATATATATCTTTATTATAATATATATATATATAATATATATATAGTCTATACATATATATGTATGCATGTATATATATGTATTATTTATATGGCTCCCTTGTTTGACTTTTGTCATAAACAACCAAAAAGGTTGACACAAAGTGATGGGTAGCAATTTAGAAAAGATAACAAATGATGTGATATTTCAAATTTGAGAAAAGGAGGGAAAAATACAGTAGAGCTTGGGTGTTCCTATCCCTAATTGGTGTTAGAGTTTGTGATTCTCTAAGGATGAAACAAAAAATACAGAGTTGGGTCACGCGTTGTCCAATGTTCACAAATAAAGTGGCCATTCCAAAAAAGTAGATGATAAGAGTATGAAAAGAATAAAGCAATGTAAAAATAAAAAAATTGTTGCTAATGTCTAGTTTTCTTGCTTAGGAAATATGCATCTAATGACATACTTAGAGGTGTGATGTAAATAGAAAGTACATGATTTCCTAACTACAATTTCATATTAGTTTCATATCTTTTGGAGTCATCATGGAAGTAAGTAGCAACAATCTCTCTCAATCCTGGATTCCATTTTTCTCAGGAAAAAAATAAGATTTTTGGGGCATCGATATGAAGACTTTATTTTGTTCACAATATCTTTGGGATTTAGTTGAAATTGGTTTTCTATAACCTCCAGATTAAGAAACTTATCAAACCTTACCACATGGTGAATTTGTTTTATTAAATGTGAATCAGAAGAAGGATGCAAACAATTATGTCAGTGCCAAAGTAGTGTAGTTGAGGAGATAAAGTCATGCAATAGGACCAAGGATATTAAATTGAAATAAGAATGTGCACCAAGGTCATGATTTAGGGACTAATCCATTAATGACATTATCAAGTGATAATTTACATATTTATATTAAGTATCATTTGTTGCACAATATTATCTTCTTATGCTTTAAAATGAGTAGATTGTTTCGTTGGAACCTCACAAAGTGAATCCCTACTTTGGTAATTTCCATAGTTTTGTTAGTAAAATGAGGACATTCAATTAGAGTGACATACTTTAAATAGAAGTGGGAAATTCTTGGACATGTGGTTTGAATACCTTGTATCATAGTTAATCCACTCACGAATAATGTAAAAAATCATGCACATGGTTCAAAAGTAGGTGATGACAACCCAATCATTTAATCAATCCATTATGTAAATTAATCATCAGGTGCAGTAATTACATAAGATAAAGGATCCACAACACTCCAACATTTAGAAGAGTGTTTGCTACTTTTTTAGTTTCCCGAACTAAATGTTAAAAGGTGATGTAGTTAAATCTTGTAGCCAATATGTTATCCCCTTGAAACAATTTGTGCATATCTCCTCCAATCAATAATGGATAAAATGTAATTAGTGGTGGTTAAAATGGTACATTATCTCGAGTCAACAGTGAGGAACAAAAGTATAATGATGGCCGTAGGGTGGTTGAATCCCAAGGTCAACATACATATTACCAAATAAAATCAAAGGTAATGTCAACAATTTAAGACCATAAATAAAAAGGAAACCCAATCAAGTAGGATGACCTACACAAGGCACTTAACAATAAACTAGAGATCTCATGGGATAGAAAACAACCATTCATAAAAATGGCACTATTAACCTACAACAAAAAACAACGTCATTTTTAATTTAAAATTTTAAAAAGGGCTCAATTGGATCCACTCATGAAATCCTTCTTATTGACACTAGGCTTATCTAAGACCAACTTTCCCATCTCAAGGCCTGCAATATAATCACCAACTGATTCTTCCACGTCCATCCTTTTTGATTCCCACAATTCCTTTCTCCAATAACTCATCAATAATTTTATTAATATTATTAAGGAGAATCCTTTCGAGCTTTATCTTAGGCATACTATTTCTTGCAATGTTGTTACCTTCAATTTTTTCTCCCTCGAATTCCATCTCAGATCCTGAGAGGCTCTGTAGAATATGTTTAGCATTCTCACTAGCTTGTGAAACCTCTAGTTTGGATAAAACATAATGGATAGGTCTTACCACATGTCTAGGGGTTGAAAAATATGTAGTTCCTTCATGCACAGTTAGTTCTTCACCTTCTCTCTATTTCAAATTCATATCCTCTATGTTTGGTTCAATTTGTAGATTAAAGGTTTTAGTTACATAGTCCCATCTAGGTATGAATGGTTCTTCACTATCACCATTTGAAATATCCTCCTATTCATAAAAGGATTTAATATTTGGAAAGTGTCCCATCTCTTTCAGGAACGTGGGATTAATTCTCAGTTATCTTGGCTACAAAAACTTCAACTCCTCCCTTTCTACTTTCATCTACACATTAACCTACACACACAATATATGCATTATGAATTCACGAATGAAGTCGGTAAACTTTATGCCATTTCCTTGAAACAAATCATTGTTTCTATCATTCCAAATAAATCATATGACCTCATTGGATATAAAAAACCATAACTTACGAAAAAATTATGAAATCTAACATTAGAAATTAGTATTCCAAAAAAATTCATATCATCTTATGGACTTATGAGAAACCTAACTCTGTGTCATCAAAACAATACCCAACACTATTTAGTAAAGGGACATAAAAAGGCATGGTTCATAGTCTCAACACAATGACAAACCAAACAAAAATCACTCCCAATACCCTTGACCTAGATAATAATTCACCAACAAATAATCTGTTGTGAACTAGTATTCTTCTAAAACATGAATTTTTGGAGTTCAACGCAATATGACCAAAGCACATCAAAACTTCTCACCCCAAACTCTATGTGGGTCACACACGCTCCAATTATTATTAATAATAATTGATATATTAGGTGAAAAAATAATCTTATAATAGATCATTTTATTAGTCACATTCAACAAACAAGGGCCCTTGATCCACTTATCAGTATCTCGAGATAATTTCTCTTCTTCTATTAACAAAGTTGAAGAAGGGATTTTCATAGATTTAATCAAAATAGAAAAGGTTCTAACATGATATTGGGGTATCATATAAGTAGACTTAATATCATCTCATGTCATCCGCTACTCTTTCCTATATAAGTCATTGAATATCCTTAATCCATTAGAAAATCATTTTTAGGATGAGAAACTTCTAATCATGTCCATATGTATTTCTTTGTACCTAATATTCCACCACATATATCTAAATCCTTGGCATCTAGTGTCAAACCATGAGAAAATGGGTGTTGTTACAATCAAAATTTTATATTTTTCCTAAACCTTCCTGATATTATAGAACACATAAATTTTATAGTCCTAGCAACAAAGGGTCCAAACATTAAGTAAATAATTAACAACCTCTTCCACTTTTTATTCTTCAGGGTATCCAAAATTGATATTACACCTTACTATAACTTTCCAAAGTCATAGCCCACGGAATCCATTTTAAGGATGAAGAAACTCCCTATTTTCTGAAATATTTGATTCCAAGTCCACCCAAAACATTGGTCTTACGACAAAAATCCCATTTTATTGCATGGCTCTTCTTATAACCCTTACCATCCAGCCATAATAAATATATTATCAATCCATTAAGCTTGTCGAATTGTGAATAGGTAAAAACCAACATGATGAATAATAAATAGAAAAGAAAAACACTTTTTGGAGCACTTGTACCCTATTAGGTAGGGACATGTCATGCCATTTCCATTTACTAAATTTCTTATAGATATTTAAAAATATCCACTACCACATGTTTTTAAGTGAAGGATATAGAGAAAATGGGATCCCAAGATATCTAACATGATTACTTAGAAACAAACACTTTGTATTGTGAAGTTGAACAATATATTTCAACCTTTTATTCAAGCACATGAAATTTTTCTTAATTTATCTTCAAAAAAAGAGAAGTGTCATCGAAAAATTGAACATCATTCAATTCCTTTCTATTGGGTAGGACAATCTCTTTCATTAGGGGGCTTAGGGAAAATTATTTCAACATATAGTGGAGGGCCTCATCCACCATTACACAAAGAGAGGGGGAAAAGGGGAAACCATTCCTTATGGATCTCTATAGAAAAAACACTTCTAGTAGTTCTCCATTAATTTATACCTTGGCTGAAGCATCTTGATACAGTATTGATGCCATTTTTTTGAATTTTTCCCCACTTCTAAGAGCACCAATCATCATATTAATAGATGGTCATTCAATTTTTTCATATGCTTTCTCAAATTCCAGAAAAGCCATGCATACCTTATTTCTCGAGGTGTTCACACATTACATTCCTACCCATCTAGTAATTAGGTTACCAAGTATAAATATACCCTCCAAAAATATCATTTGAGTTGTATAGATAACTTCCTGCGTGATTTTATCTAATCTTAAGAGAATAATTTTGGTCATAATCTTGTAATAAAAATTTAGAAGATTCATTGATCTCAAGTTTTTCACCTTAGTTTTATCCCCCTCCTTAGGTATGAGTTCAATGACCTTTTGATTGATTTATTTCCCAAAGTACCTACTTACATAGCCTCATTATAGACATCCAAAAGTTCACCACTAATCCACTCTTTAGAAGTGTTATAAAATCATGTCGAGAATATATCAATCCAGCTTGCTTTTATTATTATTTATTTCATCAATTACTTGATTGATTTCCCTAATGGAAATATCCCCATCCAATTCTAGAGCCATATTCTTGGAAACTTTTCATGGAATAAAATTTTCAAAGATATTCTTGTTCTTCTCAATGATATTGGAAGATCCATCATATAATAAAAGTGATTCGTAGAAGGATAAGAAAGCATATCTTATGGCATAGGGATCTTTTATAAGTACCCCTCCAACCTCAATTGTAGTTATTTTCTCTTTTTTGTGTTTATACTTAATTAGTCTAACAAATTATGTGGATTATTTATCACCATGTTTAAGCCAAATAATCCTTTCTCTAATCCATTTCCCTTGTACCACATAAGTTTTAGAGATTACATGTTTGTGTTTAGTATCAATTACATTTTTAAAAAACCCTCTTCCATCGCGAAATCTTCAAGATGTTTTTCAAGATGGGCCAAATCCTCTTGAATATTTTTCTCCATATTTATTCTTATTCAAGCTTTCACTTTTCCATAGCCTCTTATAAAACATTTTTAGGAAGACATGCACTCAATCCAGGCACTACTACTATAAAACCGGGAGGATAAGTATTTTGTAATAAACCATGTAGTTTTTATCCATTTGACACAATCTTCACCATTCAAATGGGAGATATTGAGTTTTAATAGCCCCTTAAACTCCTTTTTACTCGATATATGAGTAAAATCTAGTTTAAAATACATATCAATGGGTGTTGATATGGTCCCTATCCACTAGAAATCTATCAATCCTAGCATACACTCGCTTTTTACCAACTTGATTGTTGTAAAATATATATAAAATAACTTTACTATCCTTTTTCCCTTTGAGCATAGGGTTGACCACCTTCATCACCCTCTTCATATTATGCCAACAAAATTGTTAATCTCCTTTCCACACGTGTACATTTCCCCCCACTTTATCTTCTATTTATTCAACCATGTTAAATCTACCCTCAATTACCCATGGAATATTATTAATATTATCATGTATCCACTTCCATAAGGCATATCTTTCTCTATAATCATTGGGTGTATAGAGGGAGAAAATTCCCAACTCCTTTCCTCTGATCTTATAAGAAACCAAAATAAAAAATTTAGTAGGGAGAAGTTCCATAATTTATTATTGAAGGATCCCATTGAGTGTTAACAAATATTTTCACACCCCACAATCCCATAAAATGTCTAGTGGTGAAGCTAGAAGCACCAATCTAGATGAAGGAGAGTGTCAGGTTCAAAGAAAATCCAATAGGTTTCATTTCATGCTAGACCAAAACATCAAGTCCAATTATGTTTCTTCACAAATTTCTTACCATATCTCTTATAGCCCTGGCTTCTGTCCCCACAACATTCCATCCAACAATTTTTATTAATGGTTTGCGTTAGGGGGATAACTACCATCACTTTCTTTATAAGGCCTTTCAAAACAAGGTATCTCCTTGCCCTTGGTCTTGGAGGAAACATTGATTTTATTCTCATATCCTTTATTCTTCCTCACATATTCAACTCCACCTATAGATGCACCAAGTGCTTCAAACCTCTTCTTTTCACATTATTTTATTAGCACCCAGCTTTGGGTGCATTAGAGCCTTAAGCACATAGGCCTCCCTTTCTTTTGCATCTTCCAACTCCATCATGAGGGAGCAGTGGGAGGGTTAAGGACTCAACCCAAGTTCACTTGGTTTAGCACTAAATTTCAAGTTCATCCAATCCTTCTAATTTTTTTCCATTATTGTGTTTTCTTTGGTAACTTCAACATACAAATTGGCCTCTTTTAAGTATTTTTTGTCACCAATTTGGATGGTACCACCACATATTCATATATCAAATATCTTAAATTTATCGATGAAACTTCCATACCAACCCTAGGTTAAGGGAGGATATAACTTAGACATTCTTTAAATGGATTTTTGAGATTTTCCTTACCTATAGACACCAAAGGAGGGTTTTAAATCAAACTCTCACAATCAATATTATCAATTTTATTTTTCACCTTGCAAGGTGGGTCTCTACCATTCCCCACAAATGACCTTGTACGCTTAGGATAGGGGAGCACCATTTTAGAATCATCATTGGAGGAGAGGGAGTGGGAGGGTTGTTTGGAGGAAATTCAAGCAGTCCCTTTTAAGGTGGTTATCTCTTTTGCATAAAAATATATCCTTCTAGCTTAAAAAAAAAGCACAAAACATCTTTTTTGGTATCTTAATCTCAAGAGATTCCATAATATATCCATTATTTTTAACCGATATTAACACCCTTGCATTCATATGGGCTAAAGTTTCCCTAAATTCCTCTACTTGTAATACTTCACCCACAGACCTAAGAATTCATGGGAGAAGGTGTTAAAGTTGAGTAGGGACACTAATACTCCAATCCATCTAGGTTTTGTTAGGAAATTAGTGTTTCACTATGGGTAAAAACTACATTCTTACTATTATAAATTAATTGTTTATTAAAAACTAATATTTTTTAATTATTATATTAGGAGAGTTTTACGCCGAAGGCGTTCCACCTATGGGAAAGCCCCTTCAAGACGTTTCGGAGACTATGTTAAATTTGACATCTGTTTGGACATTTTTCCAAGGTGATTAAACTTGATGGCCATTTTGACGGTTTCGACGGGCATCCAGGCATTTTTGTATTTTTCTGCATTTTGCATAAGGGCTCCGAAAAGGGACAGAAAGGCGGTTCTGTTTAGGCCGAGCACTCTAGCAAAATACCCAAAAGCAGAGATGGACAAAAGGTCTTTGAACACACATAACACGATAATTATAAGTATGTTAACAATAGTAGATCAAAAAATATTTTACACAAAGAACACGATTGGATTGGTCAGAAGGGGCTTCTTCAAGAGAGAGAATTCAGGCACTACGGAAGGTGGGGATTTCTACGCATTTTAGTAGTCATTCCTGTTATGGGTATGTATATAATTTTTCCGTGTCAAGTATTCACTATGCATATGAGAGGAATCATGTCATTTATGTTTACATGGATTAGTTCCTTCAACCTTTGATTGCTCTGTTTTGATTTGGGTCTTCTTACAAATCCATGGTCAAGGTTCAATCTTTTTCATTTTGTGGGTGTTGCTGCTTTTCCTGTGGAGGTTGATGAATTCAAGCCTAAGGCCGAACCCAGGGAAATTAAAAAGTTTGGACAATTTTATTCTAAAGGGATGTCTTGTAGGGGTAAATTTAAGTATAAAAGGATGCCTTTTGGCACCAATTATATATTCAAATTCTTTTAGGCGCTGGATTCCCCAGAGCCTGATTTTGGTGTATTGATTTTGGTAGTTGTTTCTTAATTGTCAGTTTTGAAGGAATGAATAGATATTTGTCAGTTTTGAAGGCATGAATATGATATTTTGTCATTTTTGAAAAAATGAATATGATCATTTTAAGTTTTGACCAACAAAACCTGTAGTATGTGAATTAGTGTTATTAAAGAAGGAAAACATATAGAGATTCCAGGGCTTACCTCGAGCTTGCTAACTTTTACATGGCGCATTGAATTTTCTATTACATAGATCATTAACAAATAAAATCCACCATGAAGGGATAAAAACCTTCTAAATGATTCCTTGAATGCAAATCACCTTAGGAGTTTACTAGAAGCTGAAAAATATAAACATTGGATACTAATTGTTTGATCTTCAGGGCTGATTGAACTCATATTTACTTTGCATCTAGATGATTGTGACTACTAAAAACAAAGTAAAGGTCAACCTAATTATCCGTTATTGGCATTCTTATGTTTTTACATAATCTTAAATCTGGTATGGTAGCTATAGAATAGAACACTTTGTTCGGAACTGCAAAAAAACCATACATTCTAAAACTGACACCAAACAACTGCCCTTGAAAAATAAGTGTTGTGAGACATATGTTTTAAATATCAACATTGTTTTGATCTCCTTATTCTAATGATACTTGCCACGTTGATTGGAATTTTCCTTTGTTTCATTTATAATATATTCAGCTTTAGTCAGATCAACTTCTATGACACATCCATGTCTATAATTATGAAACCAACCAGGGGACAAAGCAAACTGTAAGGTCACTGTAGGAAGAAATGTTTGTTTGCAGATGATTATGAAGCACATTTGATTTTCTCCTTTATTTCACAGACTAGGGTTTAGGCCATATTGAATTATCTGTCTGCTATTTTTTTGTTCCCACGAAACAACGAGATAATTGATGGTGGATATTCATGGCATCAAATATTGGAGAGAGGAGACATATATCTCCTATTCCTTTTTTTCCTTGGGCTACAACTCATGCTTTCAATCTTGTCTTTTTGTCTTTTATCATTCAAATGTGAGATTATAACATCAGATTATATGCCAAATTTTGTACCATGTAGTATGATGTATCATTGATTGCATATGGGAATGTCATGTTTAGGATTGTTGCGGATCCATACAATATTTGTAATATGTAAAATGTAATTATGTCAATTGATTTTTGCACTATATATTTAGATTTCCTCTCTAAATACTGATAAATATTGTAAAATTTGACATCTATGTTTGATTTTTTTTTATATTAATCCTATTTTTTTTCAAGAAATTTCCCTATACCTCTTTCTTTATGGATTTTCTATTACTAAATGATATTTTCTCTTTTTTGCAAGCTCAACTATCATATGAGTTACTTGGATATCCTGGCGTTTTATGTGTTACAATATTCATTTGAGTTACTTGAGTATGGGGCTTATTGATCTTTTGAAGCTCCATTATCAATTTAATGAAATCATCACAAGCTCTGTTATTATTTCAATTTATTAAAATCATAGGAAGCTTTATCTTACTATTGAAGAAATTATTTAGCAATTAGTAATAGCTTAATAGGTTTAATTTGAATTTTTAGTTGTTTATAATTTTTAAAAATTCTTTGCCAGGATAATAATGTTATGTGCATGCTTATTTAGTTTATAGATTTAGATTTTGTCATATTATAAAGGAAATGGAAACGGGGCTTTAATATTCATTATCTTACAATGTTGGTATTATAAAAGTCAATAGTGCTTTTGAAGTTTGACTCATTATTTCACTTGCTTGGCATTTTTTCCTCAAATGTAAGGATTTACGTGGGATTTACAAACTATTTTCTTAGATATCCTACATTTTTCTTACTGGTGGCCATCTAATCATTACAAAAGTATGCATTGGATTTTGTTGTGCTATTCCACCAAAATCTGCTCGGGGTACGATCTCGACCTCATCCCTTATTACACGATCTCCAAGCCTATTGTCTCGGTAAGAATTGAACGCTGGTGGGATATTTGTGAGCCAAACAACTTCACTAATAGGCCACCAACCGTTCGATATTGTTCCACTTTTATTCAGCTGGGTAATCAAATTTCTTTATTTATTTTTAATTTGAGATCTTAAATTTATTGCCTGAATTTTTTACGCAAACGAATTCAACACAATGGTTTTTTTAAGTAGTATTCAAGTATAAAAGTAAAAATTATGACATGTTTAAATGCAATAATATTGTTACATACAATATATTAACTTGTAGTTCTTAACTACTAAAGGCTCCCTAATATAATTAACAACTTCTTTAATTGGGTGTTCCAATATATTGAAATTTACTAAATCTTATATTGGGTATGTTATTGCAATTAAATTTACTCGTATCCTGCTTTACTTAAGCGCCCTAATACGCATATACTATTACTTCAAAAACTATAGGATATAAAAGGAATCATAAATGAACAAATAAATAAGGAATTTTTCTAAGGGATATGCCAAATTTATTGTAGTTAGTATTAACAAAGTGACCACCAGTGGGCATTTGTAGGAAATCATCAAGCTAAGAGTATTTATTGAGCTTATTCAGAAAATCTCCAACTCATAATCTTCAGAACATCTATTCCATTCATTAGGGGCTTAGTTCGAGGTGCTCAACACTATTCCATAGGACAAAGAATCAATTATATTGATTGTATTTTGTATGGTTGTGAATAGAAATTGACTAATGCAACATTTTACTACGAATACCACTGTAAACTTTGCACAGATTGCAGGTGACCTGGGAAAATGCTTTTATTTACAAAATATGGATTTGTGCACTGTGTAGCAGTGCTCCTGATGAACTAAGATTTGATGTTTGTGTAAGACTTCGGTGGTGTCTAAAATATGTCATACCAATATTCAAAAGCCAAAGGCGGTGAGATGCAATTGGTAAATTACAAAGTCAAAAATTGCCAGGTAATTATTATGAATGTTGTCCTGACAGTTGAATAGGGCATAGGCATCCCTATTTTTTAACGCAAAGCTAATACATCCCTTTGCTATAAATTATACAGATAATCTGTGAAGAGCTTCATTTGTCACAGATGCAATGGTGTATGGGCATGTGTAATCTTGTGCGCTTGATTTTCCCTTCTTACAAAAGGTATCTTTTCAAACATGAAAGTGTTTGTTGGAAAAGGTAGCCACATTTGTATTTGTAACGATTTCATCAGGTGGACACTTTCGACGGAATTATTTAACAAAAACAAATTAGTTGTTATAAGTTTGCTGACCTCTATTCATATGTGTAATAACCTATTTCAAAAGGGATGCTTTAATATTTTTTTTTTACAATGTCAACAATTTGTGTTTTTTGTTCCACAATTTCCATCTTTCTTTACAATTATTACATCAAGTAGGTGTTTCCACAATGACAATCGAGTAGTATAATGAGGTGAGTTGTTCACTTTTATTCTAGTTCATTAAATTTGACATTTTCTTTGATCATGACGAGCCATTTTATTTTTAATTTTGACACTAAAAATTTGATTGCAACACTTGGAGCAAGAATCAAGGAGGAGTCAAGAGAATATCACTCAACTAAATGGAGATAGTCAACCCATGGTAAATACTGGCCTCTACTTTGATAGCATTTCCAAGTACTATTTTACTTTGAACACTTCTTGAATCCAAAGCGTAACTCAAATGTATTCATGTTTAGTGCAAATAATCAATTGGCAACAATAGAGAATGTAAAGAAGTAATGAAAATGCTATATAAATTGGTTTGCAAGAAATATATCATACAAATTTGGCATCCCACTCAGAATCACATAAATGTATTTTAGAACCTTTCAATGTAATGTTTAATCTATCTTGGCTACATTACACTATCAATCACACCCCTTATTTCCTACAAAATAAACTTGTTTAAAATGTGTACAAACACAATGGTGTAGCTAGATTGATGAAAATTTTCATGCCATTCTAGTAATGTTAAAAATAGAAAACAATTGTAATGGAATTATTAATCTATATGGCATAATAATAAAATCTCACATCATAACTTGTAATTTAGATTCTAGAGAGTACCCAAATTTACACTATACATAGACAGATGTTTAAAATATTCCCTCAAATACTAGTATATACTTACAATCAGTGTAAAAATAAATATGTTTTCAACATTACTAGCCAATAATGCCTAATAATGTATATATTGTATTAATAACATTACTCAATTAAAAAGTGTATAGGCATATAATATAACATAATACAGATCAATTATGAGTTTTAACCAATCAAATTAATTACCCAAAAAAACACTAAACCAAACCAAACCTGCAAATTTCCCTCAACCAAACATCCAAACCTCAACTAAGTTTAGCTGTCTTGATGTATAAATAGCCCAACATCCTCCAAAAAGTTAGCATAACCAAATCGTAGGCGGGGAAGACGTGGCAGGCATGAACTGCATTTGTGATACCACAAAAGCTGCACCTCCTTTCCCATTCGCCTTACCAAATACTCCACATACCACATCTGCCAATCCTGCAGAATATCCAGCCCTCCAATCACCACCAAACTTGGCGGCACCGCCAAACTGGATGATATCTCTACAATTGGGGCCCACCACGTTAGCGGCGGCATGGTCTCTGTTAGCCCCCTCTGCACGCGGACAACGCCCGCCAATGACCAATCGCTGTTTTCCACTGTAATTAGCGGCACATGTTTCATATTTATCTCCGCCGGCGTCCGAAATCTCCTGAATCCTCCAAAATTGACGGCTGTATCAACACATGCCCCACAATTCTCATTTCTTCCTTCCCAACTCATGCCACGCGGCATCCTACGTTTTATATTCCCTCCGGCGCTGTCACCCAGTGAGAAAACAACGCGACAGGATCAGCATTTTCCGGTAGTGAACTGTTCCTCAGGCACGCCAGCGCGGCGAAGCAGTCCTCGTAGGCTGCCGGGAACTTGTGTCTCCGGCGCCAGCCTGTAGTCCACGGAGGCCACCACGACCCTGCACCGTCTGGCTAACCTACGGCAAAACGCGTCGTACCCCACGTTGGCTGCTGACATGGCGCAGAAGCCTCCGCCGTGGAAATACACCACGACGGGAAGTTTGTCTCCGTCAGTTTGAACGGGAACAAAGAAACGGAGCCAGACGCCCGTGGCCTCGTCGACGACGATGTCTCTGGTGTAAACGCCGTTTTCCGGCACCCCGTTAGCCGGGACATTGCGCTCCAGCCATTTTGACAGACGGCGGTTAACGGTCCCGTCGCTTCTGCGCGTCATATAGCTGCCGGATTTGGCGATCCAACGCGAAGAGAATTACGCGATAGGCAGCACATTTAAACGGGGTGTGATTGATTTTGGTTTTGTAGAAATATAGATGAACCACTTCATTTAAAAAGCGCAAACATGAGGCCTAACCCTTAAAAAAATTAATAAGCAATAAAAGTGATATAATGTACAAAGCTTTGGATGGAAACAACTATAAATTGCACGGTTCTTTCTCAAGTTTTTAAAACTATAGGCATTTGTATGCAGATATAATAAGAAGACATTAAAAATGTGTTGTTGTTGGTTTACATAAAGAAGCGAGCAATAATAAAAAGGAAAAATTGAACATGTATGTTGTAAAGTGGTATTTTGTTAGTGTAGAAATATAGATGAACCACTTCATTTAAAGGTATCATCTCTTCATTTCAAACTTATTACAAATTCGTACATATACAATTGTAAATCTTATATCACGAGTGGTAGCATTTTGTCAGATTATATTTTATTTGAACTTAACATGAATACATGAAGGCTTTCGTGCATGTGCAAATTTTATTTCATGAGTGGTAGTCGTTTATTGCCAATTTTTTTTCTCTAAACATGAATACATTTGATATCATTTTGAATAGTTAATTACTTTTGTAGCTGATGTGGTTTGTATTTATTTCGGGGTAATTGTGTTAGTATTGCATCGGTTGTTTGGTTGGTCTTTTGTTGGTTTTTGTACACTCGATAAGGCGTGTGATTGATAGTGGTAGTGTAGGAATATAGATGAAATATTACATTGAAAGGTTGTATGTGTACATTTAAATTTGTTACAAATTCATACATATGTAGTTGCAAATCTTATATCATGACATTTGAACTAAACATGTATACATGAAGACCTTTGTACATTTACAGAATTGTTATCATGAATGGTAGCCTTTTGTGGGAAATTTTATTTTCAGTAAACATGAATACATTTGATACCCCTTGAATGAAAATGCCGCTTTGGATATAAGAAGTGTTGAGTAAAGTAGCAGTGGAGGTGCTATCAAAGTAGAGGGTAATATTTACGAAGGGTTGAGGGATAGTAGTCTTGACTCCTCCTTTCTTCTTGCTCCAAGTGTTGTTACATGCGCCATTTTTAGTACCTTTTGAATGAAAAAGGAGGTGAAATGTGCAAATTTGTGAGCGAAGGAACTCTGGAGAAAGTTGTGAATATCATACCATGTCTTTCAATGGTTTCAATGTCGACGGTTGCTCTATGCAAAGTAAGTCCCTGGGACTTGTGGATAGTTAATCCCCAGTCCATTTTAATTGGTAATTGTCTTCGATTCCCTCTTGAAACAGGGGGTATGGGAATATGTAGCGGGTTGGAGGGATCCCAACATGGGTCGTTGTATCTATCAAATTTAAAAATAAATAAAGGTAATGCTGGTGGTGGCATTGATGCATCGTAGACAATGTCAGTGATTGTTCTTGTAGCACCATCTACGAGGCATGCATCAAGCCATAAATTTACAATAAGCATGATTTTTCTTTGTTTGCACAACAAAACTTTGTGTTCCAACTGATCATCATTAGGATCTCCTGGTCCAACCCACCTGTTACTTTCAACAATGGATTGGGCGATTAGAACTTTCAATGCCTTCACCATCTAAAGGTTGTGGGAGTCCACGAGATCGTTTTTTGCAAACAAATGTGGTGCGTCCTTAAAAATGTTGAGCTCCTACTAAGTTAGGTGTCATTCGGTGCGAGGCATTAGGAGTTCCCAGTCCTCAATGAGAGTACTTGAATCTCGCATGTGGAGCAGTAAATTCCAGAATTAAACTTGTGCATTGTTTGTTCCTTGTTGCTGAAATATTGTTTGCAATGTAATGGAAGAATGGAATCCCTTCCAAAGGTTGGCTCCATAGGAATTACTTGCATAAAGAGGACTATCCAAAACTAGTGGTAATTGGCCAAGGTTACCGAGGAGGATGACTGATCTACTCCCAAATTCAGATGTTTTGGAGTGTGGGAAAGCTTTGTGTAGCCTGATGTCAATTTTTCTTAACAACTTTGGCCCGATGAAACTCATTTCATCAATAAGAACATATTCTATATGTTTGAGTGACTCTTGAAAAGATGATAATGCATGGCCTTCAAGGGGTTTTAGTTCTTTGAAGAGAGGACTTGTGTTGTATGCAATACAAGGGCACTTGAAATAGAGGAGCATTTCATCCTTGAATGTTAAAGGTACACGGACATCAATGACATGTATGAGCAAATTCTAAGAGTTGATTTCATGATATAGTTATTTGAGAAAAGTGAAATAAAAGGGTCAATGGAGATGTTATCTCAATTCAACAAGAGGAGAAACATTCTAAAAAATACCATTAAGCCTAAAAATCTTTAAGAAATCAGAATTTGCAGTGGTCCCATAAACCCTCGACCTTGTGGATGTGATTAAGACCATTTCATTTCATTTTGACAAGTGAACTGTTATTCAAAGATTGCAAATTTCTTTGTAGAAAAAGGTTGGAGAAGTTTTGAAATTGTGCACCTACAAAATTTGGACCTCTTAATGGACCATGCATTTGATGGAAGTCATTTCCCACTCATTTAATAAGTTTGAAGAGCAATATGCCAATTGCCACATGTTTTTTGTTCTCGCATGGTGTCAAATTCTTAAGTTGTATGTTATTTACTAAAGACTCAATATACAAAACATGTAGTGTGTTATCTGTTAATAGACAACATGCATAATTTGCTTGGGGAAAAATATAATATACACATAATTTTAGAGGAGTGGACGTAAAATTTTATGAAACCTTGACCATTCAAGGTGACCCTTCTGCGGCAAACTTGGAAGTGGAGGAAATTGAAAAAGCAGGTGATAGAGATGAACAAGAACATAATTATTTTGCGAGAAATAAAATGGTCAAGATGCACTTCACAGGTTGTGTTTTATCATCATTACGCAATAATAACAAAAAAACAAAACAAAGGATTGCAATAATTATTCTTTAAAGGACACTCTTACGAGGGGAACAACATGAATTGGAGATGTCATCAAGAAAACTTCAAGACCTTAGAGGCTCAAACAAATCCACAAAATGTTGTGGATAGAGAAGCCAATGGAAACGATATAGCAATTTGGCCGCATACAAATGAATGATGGAAAGGCCAAGACCTTCCTAGGGTTTTGATCTACGAAAATCCCTCAAGCATATGTCATTGACTGCTACTAAAATATGGCCCGAAAGTAGAAGCTTTTGTGATGAAGGACTCAAACCTATTCCCCCTAGATGGAAGTGTGTGTGTGAAAGTTGAGTGATGTTCAATTATTCATGATGTGATAAGAAAATAATTGGAGCTTGTTATTTCTTTAAAAGCTACAAACTAAGGTATGATAGTCTTGATAAAACTATGGACAAATTAGCGAGTGATGGCATGGGGCACAATGCACACATTGCTTCACTATTGTTGGGTCCCATGTGGTGAGAGTGAGTTTCTCTAGGTTTTCCAATGGGCATACCACAAGGATGGCTCCCGATGCCAGATTGGCTACCTATAAGATCTTTTACTGGGCATAGAATGCAATGATGATATCAAAATTTTTGATGTCATGGAGAAGGTTTTCGTTGATGACATAGATACGACTTCTCTCTTGGAGGATTTGACAAACCCTTTTTTATTTTTCTCTTAAAGGATTTGACAAACCCTTTTACTAAGATAACATGGCACATTAGATGACCAATGTGGGAGAGGGGTGTGAACAAATAATTCTTGGGGACGAAGTACTCATGTCCACATGACTTATTGTGATTAGTTTGATTTTTTTTTGGAAAATTGTTATTATTTAGAGAAATTGTTGTGATTTTAATTGTTGAGATCATATATTTAGTTGATGCATTGAAGATATGAAAAGATGAACATCAGATTTACGATGAAAAACAAAAATAGTAGTAAGATCACATCCCTAATAGCCACATGAACAACTTCCGCCAAAGAGGACCATCCAATTTACCACGAAAAACAAAAATAGTAGTAAGGGCACATCCATAATAGCCACATGAACAACGTCTGACAATCCGGACTTCAACGCATGTTTGACTATTTACTCTCCATCCATCATCTCGTCTGACTCCGTGTAAATATTAAACTTAACAATTTTCTAAATATTAGCATTTGATTAGACAAAAAGTTTGAAATTATGTGCTCGAACTCTATTAAGAAACCAATATGTTGTGGAAGTACTTGTATATTGAGAAACAAGTAAAAACTTAAAAGCAAGTGGCAATCTTTTTCATCATAATCAAAATATTACACAACAACGATAAAAATCTCTCTATAAAGTTTTTAATTTCTTAGCAAACAATAGGGAAAAATATCCTCTAATCAAGAGGGAAGAAATGTCTTTCTTCTATTGATGAAAGCAAGGACAAAAAAAATGGAACAAATCATTATTTATAAACACTCATCAAGACAATTGGGCTTGTAACAACTTTGTTGTTGAGCCAACATACCACAAACAAGAGAAGGGAGGGAGAAGTGATCTTATCACAAATTTTCAATAAATTTCATCATCTTGTGCACAAATTTTTGACAAATTTCATCATCCTTGTGCACAAATTTTTGAAAAATGTCATCATCTTGTGCATGTTTTTACAATAAACTTCCAAATCAAACCAGGGTAGAGGCTAACAAGACTTTACAGGATATGAAGATCCATTAAATAGTGATAGAAATAGTTTTAGTGTGATTGAACAGTTGAGAATACATTTTGCAAATGAATGGTCATGAGCGTTGGTGCAGAAGACATTACGGTGGTGGTATGAGCTCACTCTAGAGGAAGAGACACATGAATAGACACACGGTATGCAACATGTACAGGTCGTAGTATTCTCTTTGTATCCTCTATGATTACATGTAAAATATGCAGTTTTTGAAGAGCAATAATTGATGGTATTGCTTGCACTGGTAGAATAACAGCTAAGAGAGCACATCCTTTAGCGCGATTACAAGATATGGTTTTTCCTTGTTTCCGACCTCAATTCTCTAATATTCTGGAGCTGAGAGGGATACTTCCAAAAGAAAATAGCAAAAAATAGAAATATGGATATTAAGTATGTAAAAATTATATACAATCACTTTTAAGGTGCATGAGATCAAATGAATTCAGCCAATTGACTATGAATTTAAATGCATACTTGTTGAATTTGATTTAACGCAGGGGATTGACTAGAACTTGGAGAGCCTAAATAATGAAATAATAGTGTTAGTGACCAATATTTAAAGGTTAATGCATGCAAAAGCTATAAAACAAAATTTAAAAATAGTAAAGTCAAAGTAGCATGCAAAATCAGAAAAGTAAAATTGTTAGAAAAGCAAAAAACAAAATTGTTAAGAATAGCAAAAGAAAAGGTTAATGCATGAAAAAGCTATAAAATAAAATTTAAAAATAGTAAATCCATTTAGCAACATGCAAAATTAGAAAAGAAAAATGTTAGGAAAGAAAAAAACAAAATTGTTAAAAATAGCAAAAGCAAAATTGTTAAAAATAGTAAAACCGGCATTTAGGCCGTCAAATTTGACATAGTCCCATGAATGTCCGCAAAGCCCTTTCCCATAGGGGTAATTCCTTCAGTGTAAAAATGTTTGTGTGTCAATTTCTATTCTTATAAAAATTAATGAAATATTATTTTTTTGTCTTCATTATTGTGTCATGTTATAGTAGTCAGAAATTAGGTGTCAAGTAAAACTTTGTCTTGTTGTAGCTAGTCAATAAAGAAATTTATTTTGTTGTAATTGTCACTAAAAAGAGTCAAAGTAGCCAAAAGTGTCATCAAGTGAGTTTTATTCTTGTCAAGTCCAATTTATAAGTCACTGTCAAAAAAATTATTAAAAAAATTACCTTACGAATGCACTTTCGAGGTAATTAACGTCTGAATTGTAATTCAACTTCATAATCCAAAGTTTCTAAGTTAGCAGCTTCACACTTGAGGATGGAGGAACATGAGGTTGGAGGTTTATCAGAAACCTCTTGTCAATCACCAACAACGGGGCTGCATGAAGGTTTGGTCGCAAGTTTTTTCAATATTTTCAGTGTGCTTCATATTTCAGTGTTGTTGTTGTTCCCGTGTGGTGTGAATAAGTGGACATTTCACATTGTGGGGGCAACATGACACCAATGTTCCATTTCCAATTTCTTTTTTCAGTTTGTAATGTGTGAACACAATTCCTGAATAATCCCCTTATGGAAGAATGTGATGAGCGTTGATGATAATATTACAACATCATGATATTATGGTTATTGGTTGTCCATTTGAAAACCATCCCAAAGGTTTTTTGGTTATCATGAAAATAAAACCATCTTTTGTGGTTGGTTTACCACTTGAAAAACCATCCCGGAGGTTATTGGCTATCCTGAAATCAAAACCATCCAGATCATGAGCAAGCGTCAAAGCGGAACGATGCAGTACAAGGAAGGTTTTCCCCATATTCACACTAAGGGAGGAACGTTAGAAAATTAGTGATTCACTATGGATAAAAAACTACATTCTTACTATTGTAAATTAGTTATTTATATAACATATAACATTTGTTAATTGTTATTATATTAGGAGAGTTATTTTAACAACTCTCGTGTATAATTGTAGTTATTGTAGGCCTCTTAAAATTAGGAGAAAATTATATCTATATATGTAAGTTTACATATGAATACAATAATTTATTAACTTCGATTGTTTAAATATGAACCACACTGATCAAGTTCCTTTGGCATAATCTATTTATTCCAAGCTAAATCAGGATACAGGATCACAACTTAAACACAAACCTGCCCATTTGAGTTTAAGTAGAGCATTGAAATTGCTCTACGTTGCATATTTGAGTTTTTAAACAAATTGAGAAAACCACATATATGCATATTTGAGCTGAAGCATTCGGTAGAAACTCACATATATTCATAGTGTTTACTACAAACTAAAGTTATCCATTTATCAAAAAACTTTCTTGATAAAAGTTCATTTTGATTCAAACAAACAAAAAATTCCAACATTTTTTTATTCTAGATTCTTCCTTCCTAATCACCAACAAAGAGAAGAAAAACACTTAAGCACCAACCTAGCACAAAATTTTTGAAGATCTTTATAAAGCACGTGTACCAAGAATTGACCAAGACCACTACCACTGTCAACCAAGGCTAGCACACAAGGTGCTCTCATGGAAGATGATTCTTCACCTTCCAAACAAAAAACTCCAAGCTTCCCCTTGATTCACCATCCTAAACGATAAATTTCTAAAATTTATCTCTTATAAATTTAGAACTAAGACCATTTATTTAGAATATATCAATGTAATATTATTAAGTAATAATTTAAATTGTCAAGAATAAATTAATATAAAATCTATATTTAAATATTTTAAATTCATTTAATAAAACTTGTGTATTCAATATATTTTTAGTTACAGTTTAATATTTTAATTAAATTTTTTTTTTTGGAATAAAAAAATAAAAGTAAAGATTAAAAACATTTTAATATTTTTAAAGTGGTTTACATTTACAAGTTAATTGACATGAGATTTGTCCTAAACCCACTTGTGGTCAAAATCATTAATAATATCTCTACTAGGGTTCTCGTTTGCTTTGTTGTTCATGCATTTTGCATTATTGTGTTATCTTGTCGCACCCCCTTGGCCTTTCTTGTTACACTTGTTGGGTTTTAAAAGTTGGTGTGCTTTAAATAGTAGATTGTTTAGCACCCTTTGGGGTAGATTTCATATTTAAATGGTGCATTGTTTTCCTTCCGCAACTTTGGTTACAGGCAATGGAAGTGATGGATTCTAAGCGCGTGAGGAAAATTTTCCCCAAGGTATACGATGAAGTACTTAAATTGGCTCAATCCTCGATGTTTTGAGTAATAATATTATAGATTATTATGTTGGTCACATTCCCTTCGAATATTCCCTTAGATTCTAGATTAGGGTCCATTGGGAACCTCTTGGTATCTAGTTCTTTGGTATAAGGCATCTTACAAAGGGGTTTTTCGTATTTTATTTCAAAGAGCCTTCCCAAGTCTAGGCCCTTCTGAGTAAATATTTATGTTGTTTCCTACTTAATACTTTGCTTGTTATCTCTCGTAGGACCTGAGACTTCAAAGTCTTGCATCAAAGTTCACTAAAATTCCCAATTTGGGTTGAATAACCTAGTTTTCTCATCCCTCTATTGTCTTTTATTCCTAGCATTATCAAGACCATTATGCATATGGAGGTTGATTTAACCAAGGAATTAAAAGAGATGTTAGATATCCAAGTCGGTTCTAAGTGGTTTTCTCATATGTATATTTTAACCTTCCCAACACTTTTTTTCAGTGTTAAGCCCCTAACCACAATATCAAATAATATCTTCTCACAACTAGGTCGAAGCTAACAGAGGACAAAGCCACAAAGAACAGACCCAAGGTTTCAACTAGTGGTGAGAATTGGACAATTGTGACCAATAAAAAAATGTCACAGGGAACAAATCTAGTTTGGTGTCGCTTCTCAAATCACCTCCCCTTGCTCGCAAGGTTGACAACACCCCTACATCTACTACTCCCATGCCAATGGCACATGCTCACCATGATCCCATGTAGAGCCAAGATACATCTAAGAAATTTTCTAGGGTAGAGGTTGAGACCTCTTGTCGTTATCATATTCCTTGCGGGAGTGGTGACCAATATCCAAGAGGTGTTACTGGGGATAAGTGCCACTTCATTTCATTAGAGGATTTTACCAAAAAAACTAGTGATCACTTTTTTATAACAATTTTTTTGTTTTTGATGATGAATCTTATATGCAGGATGGACAAGGGGATCTTAGCATGGACATAATTCCTTCATGAATTTTGTGTCCTAGAATGTTAGAGGTCTCACAAAAATTATTTGTGTTCTACATGTAAGAAAATTGGAAAGTTAGATTTTGTGTCTTTGCAGGAAGTGAAAATTTCAGGGTTCCTTTTACAAGAAACATTACAATGCATCTTGTTTGATTTTTCCCACTTTCACATTTCTCATGCCAATGGCTGGGGTGGTATCATTATTTCCATATCCCCTAAGTTTTCCTCTTTAATCATGGCCTCAGGGGAACATTTGTCACACCGAGCCATTTGGGTCTTATAAAATGTCAATGGCTATACTTTTGGTATTGTCAATATCTATGCTTCTAATGATGGCCCTGAAAGGGATACTTTATGAAAATGCATTGTTGACAACTTAACACTTGCTTTTTTAGAAAATTTATGGAGATTTCGACATTATTGAGTATTCTGAAGATAAATAAATTGTTTTATTGGTGTGTTAGTACATTGGATAAAATGAAAATTGGTTTTATTTGAAAATTAAATGGAGTCTAATTGACCCACTTCTTCATCAGTGGGATTTTACTTTGCATCTGTGGTTCACTTGGTCCAATTTTTGAGCTAGACATGACGTATTTTAAAAATGTATAATCATGCCCTTATTTTTGAACAACACATGTTCTCCTTCAATAGTAGGTGTGACTCCCTAATAAATGTCCTTAATGAGTGCATTCTCTTTTACCAGTTTCTCATCTCCTTTTAAATTGACTTGTGGAGAATCTCATATAAAAGTGTCATAGAATAAATTATAGTTAAACATGTCACTCTTACACCATGTATGGTCCATCCATCTTATTACTCAAGTATATAACCTTGCACTTCAACTTCCATACACCACTAGCTAGACTAGGTGGTGAAATCATACCATTCAATGCACTGCCAAGTTCCTCCGCCACTTTGGAAGGTAGGTGGTGCAAGTTTGTAAGAGATTTTATGTTGATCTTCGGCTTGAATTCCAAATATTTTTAGTCTACCTAAAAAACTATCCTTTCAATCTTTGATTGCAGTTTGACATATTTGTTTTATGAGACAAGCTCAAGTTTATTAAAGCCTATTTGACCCAAGGTACCTAAATCTAGGCTAGACTACATTGGCTGAAGGATGGCGATTATGCAAGCAATAAAATTTTTAAATCCCTTAATTCCAAGTAAAATAGAGAGAAAATAAAATACATCTCCATTGCTCAAGATCGGCTTACCATCTTTCTCGACATCACCAATGCCTTTGTGGAGTATTGCAAACTGGTTTTTTGCACTCAGGCTTGTACTTAGGAACATCAGGATGCCCTCTAAAAATTCATGGATGTTGTTCCACATAAGGTGTCCTAGGTGGCCAAAGCCCAGTGTGACTCCCCCCTCACACTAGATGAACTAAATTGTACCTTACATTATATGGATAATGAATAATCCCCATGTATTGATGGTTTCCCTTGCGAGTTATATAAGGCTACTCGACACTTTATCGATTCGGATATCCTCGAAATATACAAAGAAGCATTAGTGATATCATACCTTGGGAGATATTATATAAAAAAAATATTAAACTCATACCTAAGATGGGTAATCGCAATCTTATTACCAATTGGAGACTAATTAACTTGTTTAATGTTTCTTATAAAATTATTGGAAAAGGTTTGGCACTTCATCTCCGCCACATTATTTAGGTGATTATTAGGACTAAATATACTAACATTATTAAAGGAAAATATATATTAGACAATATCATTGCGGTTTGGCAAGGTATGGAGTGGGCGCAAGCCTCGTACTATAAATCTATCTTTCTTAAGGTGGACTTTGACAAGGCATGTGATCATATAGAGTGGAATTTTTATTTTATGCATGTTGCAAGCACTATGCATTGGATTTTTTTTCTATGGGTTGTACAAAATATATTCTCAGATACTTCTACCCATCTCACTATCAATGGCTAGAAATCTCCTAGCTTTGGAATTTATCACTCAATTTCACATGGTTTCCCTCTTTCTCCAACCCTCTTTGTGCTTGTTATTGAGTCCTTTGGTTACATGTTTGTGCAATGGGCCTCCATTGGGTTGGTCCATGGAATTTATCTCCTAGACCATGCAACTTATCTTATCAATGGAAACTTTGCAGATGACTCGTTTCTCATGCTTGCTGAAAATGAAGATCCTTCACGAATGGATTAGACTTCCCAGACATATTTTTTTTGGAATTTAGCTCATCTTTGCAATAGGGAAAAATAATTTGTTAGAAGAAGGTTATTCTCCCCATGCCATATCAGCTCAATAAGTACTATTGTAAATGGTTTCAATGTGGTAAAAACTTCAATTTTTTGGGATTTTCCTATTCCTTTGATTGCACCCCTTCAGTGCTTTGGCAATATGTCCTTTATCGGGTTGAAAAAAAGATCTCTTATTAGATCTCCAAACCTCTTTATTTTTCTATAAACTTGCATATTCGTACCAAGATCCATTCTACCACCCATGTTTATTACTCTAATTGTTGGGTGCCTTCTAAGGCCTCCTATAACAAGCTGGCCAAGTTACTTTGAGACTTTTTATGGGATAATGCCAAGCACACTAGAGGATTTCATCATGTGCCTTGGGAGGTGTGTTTATGTTACACCCCTCAGGAAAAATGTGGCATGGGTATTATTGATGTCTTCAACAAAATTATTTCTCTATGCATGAAATGGTTTGTTAAAGTCATTGAATGGAAGGAAGTGGTAAATTCTCCTACAGCATTGTATTTCAACATATGCGCCTTATGGAAAGACGTGTTAGAAGAGTATCAATCTCCACACCATCTTGATTACTTTGGATCCTATTCAAATGGAATGTACATTTGTTTCTAAAAGCATGTGACAAGATTTTTAGGTTGTCCCCTACTTACAATGGATCAGAGATGGGTTCAGGACTGAGTTATCGTTAAATGACCACAACATTTGGGGGTCTCCTAGTATGACTAGAAATGCTATTCCATTGGTGAAAATTCTTGGAATAAAAGCCTTGCATATTTTTAGGAAGGGAATTTGTACCATTCATAGCTTGGTACATTCTAGAGATTGGGATCCTTGGCCAGAGCTCAAAGTCAAATTTGTCTTAAACAGTATTGACCTCCCCTCTTTCTCAAAGTAAAGGAGCTGCTCTCTGATGTTATGCTCTACAAGTTGGGGCTATAGCCTCCTGTTTATTGGTGGAAGGAATGGAAATGGAACTTGGACACTGGATATAAGAACTACATATTGGGATTTCTATACCAGCTCGTGAGACTTTTTTCTACCACCATTGGCAAGCTAAATGCTAGATGGAACCTCAATTCCTCATGTTGAATGTGGTTGTTTTGCCTCAATCATTCTTGGAAATCCTAAATTAAGCCTAAAATTTCCCACTTCCTTTGGTGACTTGTTAATTAGGGCCTCCCACTCTGTGAAAGGCTTAAACACCTTGGTTTTAGCAACCCCAAATGTCTAGATTTTGGTAGCCCTAAAACAATCAGGCACATTTTTGGTTATACCCTCTTGCCCATGTTGCCTATACCTAGATTCACTCGTTGTTCAAACCCTATCATCTTATGTTTCTCACTTGGAGAATGGATTTGTTTGGTGATTCTTTTCCACTTCCTTCTTACATTACTTTTTTGTGGCATTTTTTTAGAGATATAATTTTATTCCAACTATGGAAAGCTAGAAATGTAACTATTTTCAATAATGATAATATATTTCTCAAACGAATGCAATGAAGGAATTAATTCTATTTTTACTACGTACCTTTATATTTATGCATAGGTGGAGAAGGTGGCTTTGGAGTTCTAGCATCTTTAGGAGCTACGTGTACACTACGAGAGCATCCCTTGCACTATGATATGGATACCTTTGGATCAGCACTAGTCGGGCTCACCACCTTTATTTGCTCACCTTCGGTGAAGTCACTCTCAAAGTCATCATCTCTCACCCAGTTTTGGTCATTCTCACACTCCCTCGCCTTACAAACTCAAAGGATGGATCCCATCACTGCCATAAGGGAAGTCTGCAACTAGGCCTCTTACTACTATGACATCTCGTTGGCCCACTTTTGTGCAGGGTGCACATGTGGTGAGCTCCCAACCACCTTGGTGAGGAATTATGGTTCAGATGGCTATCTAATAACCCCCATATGGATGATTTTTTCAAGACCTTTAGGATGATGCTTTGTCTACTATTGACACTCTTTCACCTTGTAATGATCCTCCTATGCACAATGTTGTAGTTGTTTGTGCTTAATCACTCGTATTGTATTGTTTTGTTATCTATTTGTCCACCTTTTTAGCATGTTTTTTGGGTTGTGACTCTATTCGAACATCTCTTTGATTGTAACCTCTTTTTATAGTAATATAATTATGATAATTCCAATCATAATTATAATACATCATTTATGGGCCTAGGTTACACTAATGCATAACCACATGTAGTTAATGTAATTATTATTTTATGTTTGGCGTTCTAAAAGTTGATGTGTTTTTAATACTTAATGAGTGGCCTTCTCTGTCAAGGTTTAATTTTAGGTAATGTGCCCTTCAAAAATACAAAATAATATTATTTATATATTACTAATTAAAAATATAAAAGGACTATTTAATTATTTTTTGATTCTTTTACATATAAAAAATAATATTCATATTTTAAATATGTAACTTATATGAGACTATTATTTAAAATATTTGCAAGTATTTCATGCTTAAAATCATGAAAACATCTAAATGACCATCAAATTTAACCCCCATTTCCCATATAAAAGCCACAATTACTTATATAGTTACCAATAATTTTTTAAAAATTGGTTCAAGTAAGGTTGGTAGGCCTTTATTAGAGATAAAATGGAAACCCCACTATTTGAGGTGTGTTGTTGCCCATATTTTGGATAATAGATTTGTTTGACCTATGTAAATAAGGGGTAATCTAGAGGGATAAAAAAATACCAAGTGACATGAAGCTTCGAAAAGTGAATCTTTAACACAAGGTGAGCATCACCATTTGAAGCAACAAACATTAATCACTTAACGCATGATGTGGGTAAATCGTAGGATTTGAACCCATGATATGTGCTAATTAAAGTGGTGGTTGAGGCTGAGTGAGGTAACCCCATGGATAATAGTTGAACTACAATCCTCAAGGTAAAGTCCAATTCCCTGGTTTTGAATGTCAGATTTGTGAGGTATATTTCTTACCAAAAGAATGGTTGAACCACAACCTTAAAAATAGTCACTAAGTGTTAAAGATGCTTTTTTTTTTCATTTTTTAGAAGAAAGAGACAACACTATAGTAAAATTGCAATAAGAGACCACTATTATTGTTATTGCAAACTACAACTTTCACTACAATAGGCGATTTTGTTTTGGCTCTTCATGGATTTTAATAAGAGAAATTTCTATCAGCTCTACACTAATAAAATGAAGGTTTTGGGTTTCACAAATTCACCCAACCAATAAACAACCATGTATGAGAAGAGAAAATGATAACCAACTCAAGATACAGCTCTTTGGAGATATTCGACAGAGTGAGAGTTAAGTTAGAAGGATAATTAAAGAAACAATTGTTAGAATGAGAATTGAAGAAAATGAGGGCTACAAATGAGAAAAAAAACCTTTTTCATAATTTTATTAAATGACATTTCCCCCTCATTTCATAGATTGTGAAAGCATCAAATATATAAAAAAAACTCATAATTTTTCTTATCCTATGGTAAAATTACAAAAGTGAAGGGACCTATATATACTTAGGGTGAGGTCCCTTTTAGGGGCTTCTGATCCTAGAAATATGTTGCCACAAGTCCCTTGATATTTTTCCTACTTATTACATGAAGAAAATGAATCTTCCCCTGTAAATTAGAAACACAACTAATTTTCAAAAGTTTCTCACATGGTGAATTGGAAGGTTGAAAGTGTCCCCTATAGTATATTGTTTTTCTCCCCATGTGAAACCCTTAGATGTAGACTTTTCCTTCTAGTTAGCTACTTGACTCCGCATTTCCTATAATTTTATGACAAATTTTTTCTTCATTACACTTTCAAAAAAATGCAATCCTTACAACTACATACATGAATTTGATCTTAAATTTTGATAACATGGTTCATGGGATCGTAGCCTTACTGAAATATCATGAATCATAAAAAATATAAGGGAGAGGAGCTAGTGGTTGTGCACCCTAAGTTGAGGGGTGTACAACAACCATATAAATACCATAAGATTTGAGAAAAAAACCTTTAATATATTTTGTTATTTTCAATCTAAATATTTTATTTTGAACATTTATATAGTATGGAAAATGTTTTTTAAGGTATTTAAATCAAGTAGTTTTCCATACAAATAAATTTAAGGTGGACCATTTGTAGGGCATTATGTCATGAAGTTTTTTCCACTTATGTGGCATCATTTGATTGGGTGATTGTTTGATGTGATTTGATGTGACTCGTTTTATTGGCTACTTTTTTTCAAGTTTTAAGTGAGAAATTAACATGTACTAGTCCTTGACTTTACATCTACCCTCACCATTATTGGTCCATGTTCCATGATTGGCTCCTTTCCCTTAGATACTTATTTCCAATAAATACTCTATGCATGATATAAACAATGGTCGTGCATATTTAATAAAGAGACAAATCATAACTAAGTTACAAACCAACCAACTATTAAGGAGGTTTACCGAATGTTACTAAAACAATGAAATACTCATCAATCTTTATATTCTAAAAATGGATATGCACTTCCTCTAAGCAAGATTTAATTTGAAATTTGGAAAATAAATGTATTAGAGTTTGTTTGTGAAAGGGAATTTAGACTTTTATCAACACATTTGTGGGCAGCCATTACATCTGTAACTTGAATGAACACTATTCATTACAACCCCTCTTAACCAAATAAGGGATTTATCTATTTCACACACAATATTTCAATATACCAAATAAGGTAATGTATCTTTATCAGCAATCACTGACAAAAATATCATTACTACTCAAATCAAAAGGCACTTATATTTAAGTTATTATATGGTGCCTCTATAAAGATTTTGTGGTGATGTTTATAAATGGAGCTTTTAATATCTTCAAATTATGGTTAAAAACTTGAAAGATTTTAAATAGTCCACACATTCCATAAGTGTATGACTAAATTACCTCACACCTACAAAACTTTGAACCTACTAACTGTCTAAGCTCTCTAGTAGAGAATAAATAGCCAACACATTCCATAAGTGTTTTAAGTAAGTTGTATAATCTTAATCAATTAGAAATGATGCTTAAGTGTGCATTTCTTAGGGTTGGTAGGTTGTTCTTGTCTTCTTCTCTAATACCATGATTGTAAGTGCTTTCAATGTTATGTTTTGTTAACATACAGCTTGTGATTTTTATATAAAAAAATCTTAACTTGTCAATATATTGACATTTTTTATTGATTAATTGTCAAATATTTGAATGGGTCCACACCCATTTGGGATTTCAATTTCTAGATTTTAGTTTTACAAATACTATTCATAAAGGGGCATACATCGTGTTTTATATTGTAAGTCCCTTATTCTTGGTGGGATTTGAATGCAGATTTCTTCAATACAAATGTATCCACTTAAAATTTATAGTATAATCTGAAATATTTATCAAACTAATATGATAGTGAAATAATTGTAATGTAATATTAATTAAACAAACAAAAAATATTAATCAAACATTTACTTGATAGAGATGTTGATATCTATAAAAACTCATTTGTTTTCATTTTTAAAAAATAAAAAGAGTATTTTTAGATAAAATTATCAAAAAGTTTTGATTTTTGGTAATTTAGCTTATTAAAATTTAAAAACCAACAAAAAGATGTCTTCTTATAATTTATTCTTTATATTATTTAAATTTTATATAGCATTTTTTATCTTATAACATGTTAAATACCATTAAAATCAAAATGTATACCCAAATATTTTTTAATTGTTATAAATAATGTTTAACGTTGCATTTTTTTTAAAATGCTAGATTACTCATATATTGACTCAAGGAACCCAAAATGGGTTTGGTAGAAGTTTTCACTTCACTTCCTGGTTATCTCGATAATGTTTGTATAAATGAGAATGGAGACTTTTAGGTTTCTATTCATGCATTACCAAATCCATATCTAAAAATACCTATGAATAAAATAATATTAGTTCCCAGGATTCCTCTTCCCTTGACACAAATATTTATCAAAGTATCTGTAAAGAGGGAAAGGAGAATGATTACCAGATATGGCATTGGTGGACAAGTGTTAGTGTAGGTGTAGACATCAAATCACACACTTAGACATCTTGTTTTCTTATGGGCCATCCTTTTAGTTGTCAATTATGAAATTTAAACAAGGGAATCATAAAAATACAAAGCTATGTGACCATAATAAAGGACCAAGCTCTAAGTATCTACTATCATTACCTAAGGATGCATCCAAAGTCATTCTAAGAGCTTCAAAGCATCCATTTAGCACTCACTCAAGGGACAAGAGACTTCATTTTCTGCATACACCCATAGGAGGGGAAGTTCATTTTCTATACACTCATCTATCTACATTGCTACACCTAGTTATTGCTCGTTATCAATTACATCTTGCATAAGAGCTTCCTAGGGCACAATTTCTACACATACACACCAGACCAACATGAATTCTAAGATGTAGTGCGACACTCAGTTGTAATTTCACTCGGTTGGGTGATCGTTGGGGTCATTCTGACTCCCCATTTACATCTTTTATTTTTAGGATTTGATGTGTTTTGGGGTTTTGCAGGATATCATTTGTTTTGTAGGTTACAAGCGAATACAATGATCATCTAGTGAAACATAGGAGAGAAATAGTGAAGGTTAGCAACCACCTTGCGACACAAGAAAAACCATATTCCAAGAATTTTTGAAGTCACGAGCACCCAACAGAGGTCTCTAGTGCCTAGACTCCCTCGTCCCAGTCCAGGCACCCTAGTCCTGGCTCATCCAACAGTTACATAGTTTTCTCAATGCGGTTGCGACAGTTCCCTCCTCTTGTTTATCAGCTTTCCAGTCAAGAACACTTCTAGATTTATTGTGAAATCAAATAAGTCTTTTATTCCCTCTCTTGCACTAAGGGTTTCATTTTTATTTGGCTTAATTATTATGTTAGATATGTACTTTAGCATTTATTTATCATATGTGACTCTACAATATCTATGGTTTAGCATAAATCCTATATTTGTTAAATCATTTGGCAAACCCAATGCTCAAACCCATCCTTTATTTTAGGTCTTTTGGCATCTTTTTATCATGGATCAATATTATGAACCATTTACTGAAGCCCACCTTCAAGAGCTCAATGATCATCTTGTAGAACATCCACAAGATCTTGATTTACTCTTTTTCACTGCTCGTGAGCAGGCCACCAATCTAGCTAAGCTTATTATTCCTACTTCTACTACTAGTTCCATTCTTATCACTACTCAACATCCTAATTCCACCCTTCCACATATTTCAACAATTCCAATATTTTTTCCTACTCCCACCAACCACTTTGTGTCGCCTCTTATTTCTCAAACAAGATAAGTCTCTTCCACTAGCACTCAATACCTATCCTCTCTCTATCAAGATTTCTAAGTTTAAATTTGAAAACTTCAACAAGATACTTCTCATGCATCTTCATCCCTTGACTCCACTTTACTCCTTCACACTCCTTTGACACCCACCATTTATGCCTATCCACTCCCTCCAAATTTTTCCACTCCTAAGCTATCCACCTTCAATGGCCATGGTGATCCTCATGAGCATATGCAAGCATTTCATGTGGCATGTCTCGATTACGTGGATGATCATACTTTACTAGAAAATATCTTTCTAAAAAGACTCCAAGACTATGGTATGCCTTGGTTTTATGATCTATTTGTCCATTTGGTAATATTATTTATGCATTTAGTTGATACTTTTCTCAATTATTTTTAAATCAATATCGGTCCTAAAATATCCTATGCTCAAATGCGCAAGTCAAACAAGGATCTAATGAGCATCTAGCGGATTATTTCTTATGCTACAAGATCAACTTAGCTAAGATGTATAATGTACTCACAGACTCTGAATTGTAAGATCTTTTTGTCCAAATCCTTTTGTCTCAATTCCAAGAGAGCGTCATCTTTGAGACCTCTCCATCATTTGATCAGTTATGCCATACTCTTAAGTTATGCAAAAGCAAACTATTATATATGGGAAATCTTAAATATCATGATCAGGCTTCATCTTCCAATCAGTTTCAAATAAAATAAACTTTCAAGCCATCTACTAAGCCTACTAAAAAAAATGATATTGTTAACTTTGTCTCTACTCCTGAAAAATATTCAATGGAAGCCTCCAAAGTGTACATTCACAAAATTACCTTGTACTTCACACGTCCTATTGCCACAAATTATTTAGAGAAATCTTATTGTAGACACAAAAATTTGGTATTGTTACCTCTGTTTCCCGCGTTCACTTCTTTCCCATCTATTATCCTATCTATTTTAATCTATTATTAATTCCCATCAATTATCTCCTAACCCTCATCTCATTATTTAATTATTCCTAGTTTCCTTTCTCTAGGTCATTTATCATCTCTAACTACCTAGTTGCTTATCCCTAGGCTATCCCTAGTTTTTTATTTAATCCCCTTTACCTCCCACCTACCCATGTCACCTCCCTAAGAAACCCTAACCCGCCTAAGTTCTTTAAAAAAATCATCCTAATCCATAGAACCCTATATCTCGAATAAATAATCTTTCTACCACCCAAATGGACTGTTCCTCGAATTTAGCAGTGACCCACCCAGGTCGTCATCGACCCTTGTTAGGAATATTTTACCTCTCCTCTAAAAAGGAGGCATAATAAGAGTTTTCTTGTGTTTTTGTGATCTCATCTTCAAGCTTGAGCATTTTTGCAAATGTTATAGTCTTCTTGGAGTCCCTTGGAGCTTATTTACATCACTTGTGGAGACTTTCAGAAGTTTATCTTGATTTTATATTGGTTTTTGCTATCATTTCTTATAATTTTTATTTTTTTGGTCACTAATGTTTTGCAGATCCAATGGCCATCAAAGCCTCATCTTCAGCTTCTTCTTTCAGTCCTTTTGTTTCCAAGTTGTCCACTCAACCCATCCATTCTCAACCTTGTTATTCACTTCCCATGTCGTCGTCACTTCTATCAGCTTACCGTCAACATTTCCTTGTTCTGTCACCTATTTTTTTCCTTCAAGTCTCCATCAATGTGTTTCTATATGTTTTTTCACTGTTTCCAATTCTCATATTTGTCACTCTGCTTCTCTGTCTGTCCAAATATGTCCTATCTGTCTCTAGTCACGGTCAACTTAGCCAAGTCACCGTCGACCCGTGTCATGTTAGTCATCCAATCCATCCAAAACCTCATCTTCTTACATCTTGTTTATTTCCTTATCTCATATTCCGCTCTGTAGGTTCCTGTCAGTATTATTAGACCTCTATGATCATCTGATATACACTCAGATCCCTTAAAATATGCATTTTTAGCTTGCTATCCAAATTAATTTGTTTATGTCGTCATCAACCTGCCTTCTACAGTCTAGGTCAATATTAACCTAATCAGGTACAATTTACTTTGTGTTGATTTAGATCAGATCTGTAATTTTCATCGATTTCTACATTTTTTAGATTCTGTACCATTTCAGTTTATGCATGATATTCAATTTCTTATCATTGAATTCATCATATTTTATCAAATACAGTGGTTGACATCTACTAAAGAAGTTAATATTTCTTGGAACCGACTTCGTTGGGCAGCCCCCTCATTTACCATCTAATCCATTTTCCTCTATAGTTACCTTTGTTGTTCAGGTTCATCATATTTGTAGCAAGGTTATCTGCTTTGCACCCGTTCATTTGTCATCATCCATTTTCAAGGTACCTTAAACATTTGCATCTTTGAATTTGTTTAATTTTCTTTGTTATCTAGCTCACTAATTTGGACAGGGAAGGAGAAAATTCGATCAAAATTCTGACACCCCCGATGGGATGACCCTTTTAGGTGAGTCTCCTACATTTTGTTTCATCTCATTTTCCATATTTATTCTATCTTCCACTAACATTGCAGGTAGAGGCTTTTCTCTTTCTTTTTCTTGTTGGGATTTTGGATTTCTTGGATTTGCTCTTTGCTTGCTTTGAAGATCAAATAAAAAGGAAAAGTGTTCACCAAGTATTCCCCTTTTTTTCTTATTTTCTCCTTCTTGCATTGCATTTTCCCTTCATTGTGTGTTTGTTCTCATCGAGCCTCCACATTTGGTTTTGGGCTTAAAATGAACCTATTGCATTCTTTCATGCAAATCTAGTTTAAGTAGGAATTTAATTGGTTGCATTTCACATTTCTTCACACACATCCAAACACACTAATTAAATTTACACATCAAAATAATCCCATACCAGGTGGACCTAATTGGGATTTGATCACCCAATATGGAAGCCTCTCTAGTGTTCTAGCCACATTAAAATTCCTATACAGACTTGGGCCTAACATACCTTCAGGTATATCGAGGACTCCATAGCCATAACTACCTGAAACTAGCCTTAGAAAGCCATCTCTTAGGTACCCTCATTATCCACCTTTTCTTTTTCTCACATCTTCTAATTAATGATGATGATTAAGAACTCGTTTCTTGATTTTTTTGTCAAACATATCTTTTCCCATTTTATGTCTATTCATACCCCTTCTCAAGATGAGAACACGTAACAATCCAACACATCTAATGATATTCCTTCCTCCGACTATATTTTCCAACAAATTTCTAAACTTGAGACCTTACGTTGGGTCTCCCAACCTTGTGTTTCCATGTCCTCTCAACCTTATGAGAACCATGACATCCAAATTGATCCCCCTTTTGAAACCAATTCTCCTATCTCTCACCAACATGTTTCCCCTCAACCGGTCACACCACCATATCCTACTCTTTTAGAAACTCTTGTGCCTCCTTCTATCCCCATTTACAAATTCATATTTCATATATCCCCCACGATCTCTCAATCCTATCAATCCATTCAATTGGTGGATCCTATTTCACCCCCATCACCTCATACGAACACTATCCCTACTTCACCCGATATTATCACTAGAATACATATCCAACCATTCCAATCTACTAACATTCCTACTTCTCAACAATCAAATATTTCCATCAAATCCCAACCATCTTATCAAGTTCCTACTTTCTAAAATCACAAGTTCCCCCAACCAACTCAATCTCCACCCCTTAATTATAACCCATCTTATCAAACATTCCCTTCAACTTTAACATACCCCCAAGATTCTTTACACCCTTATCCATCAACTTCTCATGTTGTGCATCCACAACCATCTACCTCTTACGTGGTTCCTTCACATGAAACCTGTAGACCATATTCTAATTATACTCCCTTGGATGATTCCTATAGTTCAGTATTCAATAAGTTGATGATAGCTCATCTTATTGCACTTCCTCCCATCCAACCTATTGAAAACTCAAACCCTTTAGGGAGTCGTATAGTTCAGTATCATAAGGGTCACTATTGTAAATATCATCGAGTCATGGGTCATGACATCGAAAAGTGTCTTTCTTTTAAAGATTGCATTCAACAACTTATAAATCAAGGGTATCTCCAAATAGACAATTTTTTCTCATCTCTTAGCCAACCCCTTAACATCCTCAAACACCCTTTTCCTAATCCACCATCGAAAAATCAATTTCCACCTTCCACATATTACAAATTTAACCCTTATGCAATCAATACTTTACATCAAACACCTTCATCCTTACCTATCTCATGTACCTCATCATCTATCCCTACCTTAGACATTGTGCCTACGAATTCTTCAATATCTACCATCACACCTACATCAACCATATCCATGACTACCACACCTATCACATTAACCTCTACCACTTGTTATACATCTACATCTATTTCTACCTTTACCACATCTAAATCAACTTTGACTATACCTACCACTTCATCCACATATATCATGCCCCAACTTATCATATATAAACCTTTATCCACATCTACATCAAACACACCCATCACTATGTCACTTAACCTCCCAAATATACCCATCTCTATGTCGATCCCAACTACCTCTATAACTACCACATCAACAAATTCACTTAAAACAACCTTAACATCTTCATCGCATATACCTAGATCTATTCACATGGCCACATCATCTATTTTATCCCAATCTTCTATACCCCTCTGATCCCGAACCATCTATCCAATCCAAATCCAAAGTGTTCATCAAAATTCCTTCTAACGACCCCATCTAATCTCCTTTGACATCCACTAACTCATCTACATCTAAGTTCCCCAATGTCATATAGTCTATTTCGTTGGGGGAGCATCTTCCCCTAGTTATTAATCCACTCACATATTTTTCTCATCCACACATCTTATCCACATTAATTCATCCTCATATTCATCCAAACAACTCCCTTTATGTTGGGGGTCTTAACTTTAGAATTAGTGTACCATCAGGTTAATTCCTCTTCAATATTAGCATTGTTTTATTTACCTCATCCAATCTTATCAAACCCATCTCATCTGATCTCATCCAGCTTATTGTCTCATCTTAGCCAGTCAATCTATCTATCATATCGTTCTCATCCTAAGACCACCTTTTTGGCCATATTTGTGCCCTTCTTGGTGCACCATTTTATCATTCTAAGTCCACCTTTGTGGCCATATTTTTTCCCCTCTTGCAGGGCACCATATCCTTATCTTAAGCCCACTCTTGTGGCCATTTTCTCATCTCATAATAACACATATACCTTGCTTCCTAATTTTTGAGGTGTTGCATATATCTTATCATATCCATCTCATCCAATCTTATCTAATCTATCTTGTAAAAATATTCTTGTCTATCCCCTTCATCCAAAGTCTACCTTTTGTGGCCATATTGGTGCTTCCCTTGGGGGACCATATTTGTTCATCCAAATTCCTCCTTTGTGGCCATGTTTTTTCCCTTCTCGGGGCACCATATTTTCATCCTAAGCCCACTTTTGTGGCCATCTATTCATCTCTTTAGGGACACATATTTTCTTCACTTCCTCAAGGGTAGTGCATAGATTTTAGCTCTTCTCATATATCTCATTGTATCCCATCTTTTGCAAGTTGTCAGTCTATCCTATCGTGACTTTAATGATGGTGACCTTGTCCTTAAAAGAAAATCATAACATTACTACTCTAGAAAGGATCCAACGGGGTTTTCCCCCAACTGGATTGGACCATACATAATCAGACACAAATATGATTCAAGAGCCTATCGTTCAGCCTCCCTTAATAGTAAACCAGAAGTGGAAGAACTTAACACATTGTACTTGCGACCATTCTATTGTTAGCAAACTTACCAATGAACATTTACTAATATCCATAGATCATTCCTCCATCATTAGTCTCCTCCATTTATCACTCTAATGCTTTGGAATTATGTGGTCTACCATCACTTTCCTTGATATGACCTTAAATATGGGCACCATGGCTCTATCCATATCATTTTCCTTATGGATAAGTTCTGCCTCTTTGGTGATAACTCCACAATCATTACATTCATTACCCTCTTGTTTACCTCTTAAAACCGTGTTAAGGGTCCAAAAGGTGTCACTTGTATATTCATTATCCCATCTTAAGTGCCCTACCTAGCTATTGCCAACTATTCCCCATGTAAAAATCAAAATCCATGGATGCTTATCAAAATTCAAAAACAGACTGCTCCCTCGAAGGACATCCATTCATCCAAAAAAAATAACAAAAAAAAAGAGAAAAGAAAAAGAAAATCAAATCAAATAAATAGACCTATCCCTCGAAGGATGACTTTATAAAGTAGACCATACCCTTGAAGGATGACTACTCTCTTATATCATGACATTAAAGGATTCCTGCATTGATCAAATTTGTCATAGAAAAATTTCTGCATTGATCAGTTTTCTCTTTCCCCTACCCAGAGATGGGGCATAGACCTAGGGAACACCACTTATGGAGAACCCTCTTCCCATATACAAGTTACATCATAAACCCATTTTTCATTTCGACATTATGTTTATGAGTTCATTCCATCTTTTCTTCGTGATCTTTTGGTATAACTAACTATCGTTGGTTATGTGTTAACACATGATTTGGTTGCATGTGCCTTGCATTACTTGAATCCCCTTCTTATTTACCTCCAATGCGGTTTGAGGCATCATTTCCTCGCATGCTCCTTGATATGACGTAGCATCGTTCATGCCCATAGGTCACCAGCCATTGAGTTACGTTCTATTTTAATTTTTCCACATCTAAATTTTATTACTTCTTTATTACCATAACATCTCCTCTATCTGAGTCACTTGTGTATTATCCATCAAACAATCACACATCTAATTTACTTATTCTTATCTATCATTGTCTATGTTTATCATATATCACATATATTTTTAAATAAACATCACATATTCTATATTAAAACATCCAATTATGCATATACATTAACCATCATCATCAAATATAAAGTAAAAAACATATAATTATCATCATCAACATCATATCATATAAACAAGGGTATAGTCCCTTTCAAAAAACTATTTGCCAATAATTAAAAAAAACATCATATCATCATCATCAAATTGTTGACATCAAATAATGGACACATGGTAAAAAATGACAAAATCATATATCATATATATCATAAGTAAGTGTATCAATACATCATCATTGGCCATCTAAGGACCATCTCTACAATGAAGAGATGCTCATCAAAAAAAGTAAAAGAAACGTCAGATAATCTACAAGCCCTTTCCTCTTGGGGTAGGCACAACACCTGATCCCTGTACACCATCACCACCCTACTGGCCCTTCATCTCAGTTGTGGTTGATCCACACTCGTTGCACTCCTAGATGGCCCATTCTCTAGCTATCTCTTGCCTGTCACTACATATACTCCCAATATCTCAAAGTGTGCATGGTATTTAATCTTGATTACTATCTGCTCATAGTACATAGCCTTTACAGCTAAGTCCTTTGTAGCAAGTCCATTCCTAACATATAGGAGAAGTGTCATCTGTCCTGTCCCCATATGATGTCACATTGGTGTGCCACTTGTTAACTCCATGTGAAAATTATAGTCACGAGGTATCTGAATTCGAGCTCATGTAGGCCTCCCTGCTGCCTATGGTATCGAGCTCTATCCTGGATGGCTTGGTTCCCTCTCCCGCGTCACTATGTCCCTCTCGTGGCGCATGGTCTCTGAGATCCTGTACCTCATGATTTATATCTCTCAAGATGCATCTTCTCTAACTTTGCATGTAGTAGCAGTGGTAATTTACTATAGACTCTCCTCTGATCCCCACCTCCACTACTTCCTAGGAGCTACCTCTGTCTTAATCTCCATCTCAATCCTCCTCATCATCATCTCCTCTCTCCTTCAAATACCCATAGTTGCCCAAGTGGCAGTAATCTAGTCAGAAAACCCTAATCTAAACTCCCACAGTCATCCTCGTCATCCCATGGTATAGGTGCCTCCACTATCAGGTATGCCATGTCAGGACTAGGCAAATCTCCCTATCTATCTCATCCTCGCTTATAGGAGATAGGTATCGCTCGGTACTAATTTGTACAACACCAGATTGTCATCACACCCTATGTTAACTAAATAACTTCATTCATCTCATGGTCTGCAACCTTGTACCCACCTTAGTCCTCCTCATCTCCACCAACTCCACATCTATTCCTAGCCATGCATGGGGAAATTTCTTGTAAGGATGTCATCTATAAGATGCTCTCCCTCAAGCCCTGTGAACCTGTCGTTATACCGGTTTTGTGTCTCTGGCTCATCTATCTCCTATGATCCTAGTTAGCTCACCATCTCAAGAATCCAAATGCATGAGCTCTATGTGGTTACCTGTGACTTATGGTAGCCCTAGTTTCCTGAATGTCTACAATGTTCTAATAGGCCCAATAAGTGTAGGAGGAAGACTACATCTAACCTTGTCCTCTTCCCAGCTCTATACATGGATAAATTATGATAAACATTGTGCTAGTAATGTTTTCCTAAATGAGAACAATGCTATGATGATAAACTATGTCTGTCAAGACACCTACAAATGCCCACAGGAACCAAGCTCCACTCTGAGTTCTGGTAATACATAATAGGAAATAATCATCATTAATTTTAGACAAAACAACCTAATCCATCGGTATCCCCGCTATTGTACCTCATCTTATAAGAAAACGCCTCTGGAAGTGAAATGGAATATGGGATGCATCGACTTCAAACAACTCATGTCAACAGTGTTAATCTGCTCTCAACTCTGATGGGGACTATCTGCTCCCCCTTATATCAGGAAGTCCTAAGGATGTGATACACATCCTCCATGGTTATGCTTCATCTCCACCCATCCTGTAATGCAGAAGGTGCATGTATGTATATCCCATCTCTCCACTAGTGCAATCATCAACATCACATCTTATGGGATCCTCTAACAATATCTAAATCCTCCCCAATCCCACAATACTAATAAGTGATCCCACTCAGTGTCATCGTCTATGTCTCCTCTAAACTAATTATACAGTTTTGGGACTATAGTCTCTCAAATATAGGGATCTCTCTGGGCCCGTAATCACTAAAAAAACAAGCAAAAATCAGTCCCTTCATCATCACCATTTTATCCCAAAATTCCTCTAACTATCAAAATCAATTATTTTAATCTTGACCTCATGCCATGCCTGAGGTCGATGTTGACGCGTATAGGGGTTAGATCAACGCCTTTTAGGGATAAATTAATGGTCGACGTACCCATTAGGGTTCATTTGACAATGACACTTAGCTAATCATTGCCGACCATTGTAATGACACCCATGCTAAATTTTTAAATAAATGCAAAAAAATAAAATTAAATTAAAAACATAGGTTAGGGTTTTCAGTATTCATCATCCAGTGTACCCTATGATCACTTCATGGCTGGTCCTCTGGACCTCCATTTCCTCTAAGGTATAAATATCCTTTTATAGCTCTCAGAGCTCTTAATTGTCACTTGCAGGAGTGAAAATAATCATCTTTGACCGATCTTTAGGGTTTATATATCCACCGGCCTGAGTCACCACCGACCCCCTTGGGTCAAATCGTTGATTGGCCTTAGGCACCATTGCCGTCAACCTGCCTTGGGAATTTTTGACCCAGCCTGCCTTCCTTTCATTGTCATTTCCTTTTACTAGGACACCATTTCAGTCATCTACATCTTATCTCTCCAATTCCAACTTTCGTGGCCATATCTATTCCCCAGTTTGGGTCATTTCTATTTCATCGTTTTCCTTGTATCCTTCCTCTTTAGGTAAAATTCGTGCCCTGTGTCTGGGGAACCATTATTTTCATCCTCGTCCTTTACAGATGCTTACTCCTTTTCATTTGATTTCTCATGTTACAAAGGATTTCACATTATTTTTCACATTTAGTTGGGAATAGTTTTGGTGTATGTCCTATGACCCGTTGGTCTCTATGACTTTTACATCCATTTGAGTGGTTTCCCTTTGGATTCCCCTTAATTTTGTTGTGATTTTTCATTGAATCATGGGACTGTAGGAAATTTTCGTCATCTCCCTGAAAGACATGTCACCATTGTTTCTTATCGAAGTGTCTCCTGAAGATCACTACCATTATCTTGTGATATTTTTTATTTAAATCCTTCTTCTTTAAGGCATCTTTCCTTGCTTCGGCCTTTTACCAATCCTTCTTCACCAACCCACCCATCTTCACCTATCTCTTTCAACCTTCGCTGATTAATTCCCCTTCGTCGTCATCGATCCATCGTTTGAGGGGGAACTCATCACCAATCCTTCGTCATCCCATCCTTTTACTCTCTTATATCATCATTGTTTATATCTCACAACTTATTTGTGTAAACCACTCAGACAAAAAGGGGAAAATATATACACCAAAATTTTGTATCGCTACTCTTATTACCTCACATTTGTTTATTTTCATCATGGTCACTTATCTAGACCCTTTTAGTTTTCAATTCATTTTTAAATTAATTTTCCCATCCATTAACCTATCTGTTTCTAATCTACTTATTAATCCCCATTAATCATCTTTTAATCACTTATCTCATTAGCTAATTGTCTCTAATTAGCTTTCATTTCTCCTCCCTAGGTTGTTTGTCATCTTTAATTGCCAAGTTGCTCATGCTTAGGGCTATCCCTAGCCTTTATTTAATCCCCTTCTAACTTCCCACCTACCCATGGCATTTCCCTATGCAACCTCTAACCCACTATAGAGTGTTTCAGAGCTACTAATACCTACTCCATGAAAGGCGTGATGCATCTCCTTTAGGAATCATCTTTCCATTTGCCTAAATGGATGGTTCCCTGCAGTTGGAGGTGACCCACTCGGGTCACCATCTACTATATAAGGCAACATTGTAAACCTCTCATCTCAAAGGGATGCATACCCATAATTTTCTTGTGTTTTTGTGATCTTATCATTGAGCTTATGAGCATCTTTACAGACTGTTGCATTATTCTTGGATTGTCCCTTTGAGATTGTTTGCATAATTTTTGAAAACTATGGGGAGTTTATCTTAACCTTGTATTGGTTTATACTATTATTGCTATTATTTTTGCTTACTAACATTTTGGAGGTCCTGCTTGCCATTACAGCTTCAGATTTTCAACCTTCTCCTTCCTATCAGTCTTGTTGTGTCTACAGGTTTCTCCGTCTAATCCCATCCACTCTTGGCCTCATTCAACCTACTAATTAGGTCATCATCACCTTACCCAGGTTGTCATCAACCCAACTCTGTATCTATGTTACCTCATTCTGTCTGTCTCTAAGTCTACATCCATATAATGTTTTTGATTTATACTGTTCCCACTCAGTGCTCTAGTTCTTATCATTATGTCACCCTGCTTCTTTGTCAGTCCAGATCTGTTATGTCTATCAATCTTGGGATGCTCCACCAACTCATCCTAGTCACCATTGAACTATACCCTGCTAGCCATCTAAATCCATACCATAATCCCCATCTTCATACATCCTTGTTTGTTTCCTTGTCTCAAGACTTCCCTCTACAGGTTGTTGTTAGTGTTTTACAAGCCTAATGTCATCACTCTAATCTGAACTCAGATCCATCCAGATCTACATTTTCAGCTTGTTTTGTCCACTTGTCATATTTCTCAGGTCACCGTTAACCTGACCTTCCGTGAATCTGGGTCACCTTTTACCCAGCCAGGTACAATTTTTCTTTGTGTTTATTTATATCAAATTTTACACTTTCCATCTATTTCTGTAAATTTTCAATATTTTATTATAGTTTCAATTTTCTAGCACGTTATCCATTTCTCTTATCATTGATTTTATCCTCTTTTGTCAAATACAGGGGTTTACATCCACATAAGTAATTGTAATGATTTTTGGAACCAACTTCATCAAGAATCCCCATTTTCTACCACTCTAATCCATTTTTCTCTTAGTTGCCTTTGTTGTGCAGGTTCATCAGATTTGCAGCGAGGTTATTTACTTTGCACCCATCCATTTGTCACCATCCATTTACAAGGTAACTTAAACATTTGCATCTTTGAATTTGTTTGATTTTCTTTGTTATCTAGTTCACTAATCTAGACAAGGAAGGAGAAATTTCAGTCAACACTTATTACGCTTCCCCCTCTACTTAATTTAGATCCATCTCATCATAAAGGACACAATTATAATGAAAATTTTAGATGTGATTATCATGAATGCATTGGGAATTCTATAGATTAATGTTTCAAACTCACGAATATCATTCAAGATTGTATAGAAAACAATGCAATCGAGATCCCTAAGCCCTTGATATCTATGTCGGTCAATGAAAACAAAAATCTTGAAATATTTAATTATCCTCTCTATAAGCATGACAAGCAAGTTGATGACTCATTTTCCAATCATACATATCGTGTCGTGTCTCATCCCTTATCGGGGGCTCTTGATTTCCTAGTTTCTCATGCTAATGCATCTCCACCATTCATTGCATTCTATAACCAAGATTATCATGCTACATTATCTTTTGACACATTATATATTAATGCTTGTATTGAGACCCATGCTATCAAAAATATATTGATCGATCCATCGGTTCATATGAGTGTGTGCTCTATTGCACTTCTTATTATTATTAACTATCCACTATCTCATAATTCATATCCACTTTTTGAATCTTATGATTACTTCAAGCTTCCAGTTACAGTTGGGCCTCTTACCATGATTTTTCCATTAGTTTTGGCACCTTCCATCAAAGGGTGTGACACGCTCGTAGGTTTACCTTGGCTCCATGTCACTCAAGCTCTCATTTCCACGAATCAATTGTGTCTAAAGTTCGTTCACAACAAGAAATTTATCACCATCAAATGTGTTCCACCATGCACACCATGGTTGAAGCCTCCTCTTGAAGTTTCCATTGCACTCGCTATATCATTTAGGTCCCCTATACCTCTCAAATCTAAGGCACAATCTTCTCCTAGCTCTCTTATTCGCACATGACCTACTCATTCTCATCAGTCCACTAGTCCATCTCACCTACATCCACCACTTGCATGAATCCTTCACATAGGTACACATAACCTCCTCGGCCTTCACATATGTGCTCATCACCTTATAGGTCTCATGCACATAGGTCGAATTCACTGATATATCATATGTCCCCTACATCACCAATCACACAACATGGCCACACACTTTTATCTCCACAAGCATCAGGGGGACCCTTACCCTTCACTTTTATGGGATAACTTATTCATCGTCATATACTTAGGGGGCATCATGCTTACTTCCCCCCTCCTAGCATCATCAAGTGTATTTCATTTCTATTATCATGCTCTGGAGCTTCACATCTAGTATTTCTCATTCATCATATGTACATTGATATACATAACTTGTATCATCAGTACCATATGACACACTCATGTGCTAAGGTTCACACTTGAATATTGAGGGCATACTACATCCATGAACCTCACACACTGCATATTTTATGCTTCACACTTCATGATACATCATTCTATCATTTTATTTTCACACATCATACTATCCTCTTCTAAAAATATATGTTATATGCTTTATTTGTCTATCTATCTAGCGCACACAATTCAAACCATTTGTTGATGAGACACTCTTATTCTATGGATCATTCTTGACTATCGAGGGGTATTTTATAAATAAACCTCATCTCATACTCATCTGCATTCACTCAGGGGGCATGTTTCTCCTATCACATTCAATTTACAGTCCATTCCATCTCACCCATTCAAAGCATATTGCATATCTTGGTCGCACTTAGTCTTGTTTGTTTATACTTGTACATTTTTTTCGTATGTTATCTAGATATCTAGTATGTCATCATCTTTTCTATATACACATGCACATTCACTTGTTCTCTAGTTGTGAATGTAGCCTCTCCACAAATATTTACACGTATCATGGATGTTTAGCATTGTACCTCTTACCATTCCCATTGAGGCTCCTGGGAGCATCCACTTTTGTACAAACTACAGGTGTTGTTTCATTTTATACTCCATATTCTTACTAGCACACTACTCTATATCAGAACATACATGCTTTGACATACTTCTTATCTTTCTAACATGCTAACGAGTGCTTCCTATGCAACATTTACATTGCAAGAACTATTTTCCACCATGGTTGCTTGTTACACTTTTTTGGATATTATATTTTAATATATGCCACTATTTGCGGGATTTTCCCTATGTATTTCTTGTTCATTTCTTGTAAGATTTTTCATTGTTTTGGCCTTAATTGCATTGTAACATTGTGAGTGATGTCCCATATTTGCAACTAGCTTTCATGGTCTACATCATCTTCTTGCTTGCTAGATTACACTTTGTCTTATATATACATACTTGTCTTGTTTGTACTAACACATGTTTCTAGCTGAATTGTTTGCATGTGCCTTGGTTTTTACCATGTACATTCCCCCCCTATATGGTATTAATTTCATATCAGCATTTGGTCCTCTCCTTTGGGTTGTATCCTCCTAATGACGTCACATGAACCCCAAATGAGGGGGCATACATTAGGTGAATCAGTCACCCCATACAGTAACTCAAAGCTATAACACAATACATTTTAGCACATAATTAACACAATATACAGTTTTAGAAATGGCCCAGAATTTGACTTGGGTATTTAGTACAACACAGAAACCAGTGCCCAAATAGAGACATGAGAGCTTGGGAACTCCTGAAATTTCTTGGGTGCCTATGACCAGGGGGTTATAATCACTTTCTTAGATCAACATAGTTTTCAGCCATTCACAGAGCAGTTTACATAGTACATGTACAATCCTCCACCAATCAGAAATATTTTATCTTATTTTTTCTACTTGGATCAAACTTTATCAAACACATAACAAAGAAGGATCACACCTTTTGCAATGGTGTATAAATTTGGGAAGCAATCAGGGATGGAGAATGGCACTAGACCTTTCTCCCCAACACTCTTCTGTAACGGCGTGAGATTGCCCAAAAAATTCACCCTTCTATAATAGTTCAGGACATTTTCTATCCCAATCTAGCTAAGCTTATTATTCCTACTTCTACCACTTCCATTCCTATCGCTACTCAACCTCCTAATTCCACCCTTCCACCTACTTCTAAAATTCCCATATTTGTTCCTACTCCCACCAACCACTTCACATCCCCTCTTATTTCTCACACATGACAAGTCTCTTCCACTGGCACTCAAGACCTAGCCTTTCTCTATTAAGATCTCCAAGTTCAAATTCAAAAACTTCAACATGATACTTCTCATGCATCTCCATCCCTTAAGTCCACTTTACTCATTCACACTCCTTTCACACCCGCCATTTATGCCTATCCAGTCCCTCCAAATTTTGCCACTCCTAAGCTTCCCACCTCCAATGGCCATGGTGATCCTCAAGAACATCTCCAAGCATTTCATGTGGCATGTCTCAATGATGTAGATGATCATACTTTACTAACAAAGATCTTTCCTAGAAGTCTCCAAGACTATGTTATGCATTGGTTTTATGATCTACTTGTCCATTCGATAATATCATTTATGCATTTAGATGATGATTTTCTCACACATTTTTCAATCAATATTGGTCCTAAAATATCCTAAGCTCAATTCACACAAGTCAAAGAAAGTATCTAATGAGCATCTAGAAGATTATGTATTATGCTACAAGATCAACTTAGTTAAGATATCTAATGTATTCGTGGACTCTAAATTGCAAGATATTTTTATCCAAAGTCTTTTGTCTCCATTGCAAGAAAGTGTTATCAATGAGACCTCTCCATAATTTGATCAACTATGCCATAATCTTAAGTTACGTGAAAGAAAACTATTATCTATGGGTAAGCTTGAATACCATGATCAAGCTTCATCTTCCAATCCATTTTTTTAAAAAATAACTTTCAAGCCATCTACTAAGCCTACTAAAAAAGATATTGTTAACTCTATCTCTACTCCTAAAAAGCTTCAATGATAGGCTCTAAAGTGTACATCCACAAAATTGCCTTGTTCTCCACACATCCTATTGCCACAACTTATTGAGAGAAATCTTATTACGCTTCCCCCTTTGCTTAATTTAGATCCATTTCATCATAAAGGGCACAATTAGAACAAAATTTTAGATCTGATTATCATCAATGCATTGGGCATTCTACTAATCAATGTTTCAAACTCGGGAATCACATTCAAGATCTTATAGACAAAAATACAAGTGAGCTCCTTGAGCCCTCAACATACGTCAGTCAATGAAAACAAAAATCTCAAAATATTTAATGATCCTCTCCCTAAGCATGAAAAACAAGTTGTTGAATCTTCTACCAATCATACATATCATACAGTGCCTCCTCCCTCATCGAGGGCTCTTGATTTCCTAGTTGCTCACACTGATGCAACACCGCCATTCTTTGCATTATTTGACCATGATTATCATGCTACATTATCTTCTGATAAATTATATATTAACGCTTCTATCGGGCCCCATGCTATTGATAATACACCGATCCATCCATCAGTTCATATAAGTGTGTGCTCTATTGCACTTCATATTGTTATTAACTATCAACTATCTCATATTTCATATCAAGTTCCTAAATCTTATGGTTACATCAAGCTTCCAGTTATAGTTGGGACTCTTACCTTGTTTTTCCATTCATTTTGGAAACTTACATCAAAGGGTTTGACATGCTTTTAGGTATACCTTGGCTCTGTGTCACTCAAGCTATCGTTTCCATGAATCACTTGTGTCTAAATTTCATTCACAACAAGCAAGTTATCACCATCAAAGGTGTTCCACCATGCACATTGTGGTCGTAGCCTCCTCTTGAAGGTTTCATTTCACTCACTAGAGTATCTAGGTCCCCTAGACTTCTCAAATCTAAGGTGCAATATGCTCCTAGCTCTCCTATTCGCACATGACCTACTCAGTCTCATCGGTCCACTAGTCCATCTCATTATTCTAGGTTTACCACTCACACGGCTCCTTCACATAGGTACACATCACCTCCTCAGTCTCCTTGACATACACACACATCACCTCTTTGGTATCCTTCACATAGGTTCTCATCACCTCCTAGGTCTCATGCAAATAGGTCTCATTCACCGATATATCATCTATCTCCTACATCACCGATCACAGAACATGGTCACATGCCTTTATCTCCATAAACATCAGGTGGGGGACCCTTACCATTCACTTTTATGGGATAGCTTATTCATCGCCCTATAATTTGGGGGCATCATGCTTACTTCCCCCCTCCTAGCATTATTAGGTGTCTTTCATTTCTATTATTACACTTTGTGCTTCACATCTAGTGTTTCTCATTCATCATACATACATTAATACACACAACTTTTATCATCATTACCCTATGACGCACTCTTGTGCTAAGGTTCACACTTGACTATTGAGGGCATACTACATCCATGAACCTCACACACTACACATTTTACGCTTTGAGCTTCGTGATACATCATTCTATCATTTTATTTTCACACATCATACTATCCTATTATACAAATATATGTTATATGCTTCATTTATCTATTTATCTAGTGCACACAATTCAAACCATTTCCTGATGACGCACTCTTGTACTATGGTTCATTCTTGACTGTCAAGGGGTCTTTTATAAATGAACCTCATCTCATACTTATCCACATTTTCTCGGGTGGCACGTTGCTCCTATCACATTAAATTTGCATTCCATTCCATCTCACCCATTTACATCATGTTGCATATCTTGGTCACACTTAATATTGTTTTCTTATACCTACATGTACACTTTGTTTCCTATGTTAGCCAGATATCTAGTATGTTATTATCTTTTCTATATACACATGCGTGTTCACTTGTTCTCTAGTTGTGAATGAAACCTCTCCATAGATATTTACACACACCATGTATGTTTAGCATTGTACCTCTTACCAGTCCCACTGAGGCTCCTGGGGGCATCCACTTTCGTACACACTACAGGTGTTTTTGTTTCATTTTTTACTCCTTCATATTCTTACCAACACACTACTCTATATCAAAACATACATGATTTGACATACTTCATATTTTTCTAACATGCTAACAGGTGCTTCATTTGCAGCATTTTCCTTGTAGGAACTATTTTCCACCATGGTTGTTTGTCACACTTTTTTGGCTCTTATCTTCTATTGTATGCCATTGTTTGTAGGATTTTTCCTATGTATTTCTTGTTCATTGCTTATATGCTTTTCATTGCTTCATCCTTGATTTTCTTGTGACATTATGAGTGATGTCCCATGTTTGTAACCAAATTTTTTAGTCTACATCATCTTCTTGCTTTCTAGATTACACTTTGTCTTCTATATGCATACTTGTCTTGTTTGTACTAACACATGTTTCTAGCCGAATTGTTTGCATGTGCCTTGGTTTTTACCATACAAATTCCCTCCCATATAGGGTATCAATTTCATATCAACATCCAGTCCTCTCCTTTGGGCTACATCCTCCTAACGACCTCACATGCACCCCAAATGAGGGGGGCATACATTGGGTGAATCAGTCACCCCATATAGCAGCTCAAACCTATAACATAGTACAATTCAACACAGAATCAACACAAAATATAGTTTCAGAAATGGCCCAAAATCTGACTTGGGTCCTCAGTATAGCATATACGCCAATGCCCAGACACAAACATGAGCACTTAGGCACTCCTGACCTTTCATGGGTGCCTATGACCAGGGGGAGTTATAATCACTTTCTCATATCAGCACAATTTTTATCCATTCACGTATAAGTTTACACAGTAAAGGAATAGTCCTCCACTAATCAAAATGTATTTTATCTTATTTTTTCTACTTGGATTGGACACAGAACAAAGAAGGATCACACCATCTGTAGCGATGTAAAAATTTAGGAAGTAGTTAGGGATGGAGAATAACACTAGACCTTTCTCCCCAAAAATATTTTTTCGTGGCGTGAGATCGCCCAAAAAATTCACACTTGGCGTGAGATCACCCAAAAAAACTCATTCTTAACGTGAGATCACCCAAAAAAACTTGCCCTTCTACATTAGTTCAAGACATTTTCTATCCCTTTTCACTCATCACGGATTAGGTGCAGACATTCCTTTTACTACACATAACTTTAACTACTATTTCTCTCTTCTTTTGTAAGTCCATCATTAATATGCAACAAGATGTAGCCCCTCATCAAGCTAAAAAAACAAAAGGTATACCATGGTACAACTCATGATTCACTCATAGGGTCACTTCCTCTTTCTTAGCATCTACGCTTTATTTTTATCACTCCACGCTTTTTCTTGTCTCTTCAGCACACTTTCGCCATCGATCTAAATGGTTATCAGGTATGCATATCTTATCTACTTTATGTTATCAAGTATTCACTCAGCAACATAAAGTGGGGGAAAATGTAAACACAAAATCACACTCTTGGGTACATTTCTAGGTCCTAATCACATACCATTATTTATATGATTTCTAAGCAAGAAAACTAGTAATTGACATCTATCTTTGGCCTCTTTTCTATTTTTTTTCCTCTTTGGTCTTGCACACCCCACAACATAATATGATCTTCATTGCTTTATCTTTATTGACTCTATATATGAGCTTCCAACGAGGACGTCAGTGCCCAAGCGCCCTCATCCCCTCTGGGTTCCCTTGTCCTCTTTATATCTTACTCACCCCTTTTGGGCCTCTTTTATCTTTTGGGCATCTTGTTTTCTTATGGGTCATCCTTTTAGTTTTCAATTACGAAATTCAAACATGGTAATCATAGAAATACAAATCTATGTGATCATAATAAAGGACCACGCTCTAAGCATCTACTATCATCACCTACGGTTACATCTAAAGGCATTCTAAGAGCATCAAAGCATCCATCTAGAACTCACTCGAGGGACAAGTGACTACATGTTTTGTATACACACATAGGAGGGGAAGTTCATTTTTCCATACACACATCTATCTCTATTTCTACATCTAGTTATTACTCGTTATTGAGTGCATTCTGCACAAAAGATTCCTAGGGCACAATTTCTACACCCACACACACAACAGAACTGCATGGATTTTGAGTTGTAGTGCAATGCTTAGTCATAAGTTCAATTAGTCAGGTGACTACCGAGATCAGTCTGAATCCCCATTTACATATTTTCTTTTTGAGATTTTATGTGTTTTGGGATTTTGCTAGATATCATTTGTTTTGCATGTTTTAGGCAAATACATTGATCATCCGGTGACACACATGCGACCAACAAAAAAGGTTAGCGACCACCTTATAACACAAGAAAAACCATATTTCAAGCATCTTCATAGTCACATGTGCCTAGTAGAGGTCTCTGGCACCTAGGCGCCCTTGCCCCAGTCCAGGATCCCTAGTCTTGACTCATCTGACGGTTACAAAGTTTTCTGGGTGTGGTTGTGATAGTTTCTTGTTCGTGTTTATCAACTTTCCAATCCAAAACATTCGAGATTTATTGAAAAATTATCTAAGTCTTCTATTCGCTCTCTTTCACTTAGGGTTTCATTTTTCTTTGGTTTATTGCTTATGTCAAATATGTACTTTAGCGTTTATTTATCATACATGTCTCCACGTTATCTAGGGTTTAGCATAAATCAAATATTTGTTAAATCAATAGGTGATTATTTATCCTTTTATTTGTTTATTAGGATAATTCTTGCATTTGGGTTATTCCCACACTTGTTGAATTAGCTTGCTTATGTGTACTAGTTGTGTGGAGTTAGCTTGCTAGTCTTGTGGAGTCAACTTAATTGTTAGTATCAGTTAGTGGGAGTTCTCACCACTATTCTAAGTGGAAGTTTCACTTCTCTCCTCCTATATGTACATCCTAATTATTGAGCTAATTCATTGCATTGTGTTGAGTTAGAGCCATTCTTTTTTATTACAAATATCTCTTTATTTTTTCATACTTGCAAGTTTATGCACTTATTCATATTTTTCTTCATGCAAATCACATCTCACAATTTCAACACTGGTGCATGTTTTGATCCAGTTGATTTGTTCATTATCTAATATGGTATCAAAGCCTCACTGGTATTAATCTTGTAAAATATAAACTAATAAAGTCATGATTGGAATGTAGGGTATGTAAGACCAAATAAAAATTAAGAAAGACAGAAAAGAGGCCAAAGATAACTTTCAATTACTATTTTTCTCACTTGGGTGTCATATGAATGCTAGTATACTTTTAGGACCTAGAAATGTACCCAAGTGTGTGATTTTGTGTCTACAGTAGTGTTTAAGTTCAACATCTCCAGTGGAGTTTAGAATAGTTTCCAAAAGCCTTCAGGATCATTTATCTAAGTTGTGTATTGACTCCATGCCCAATGGATATGTCAATCTCTTGATTTAGCCTAATCTAATGCAAGTTTGTAGTAAATAAATGAATAATAAAATAAAAGAATACCCAAGTAATCTAATAAATGAAATGTAGAAACCCTAGTGTGCAAATAGGGTTAGAAGAGCCTTAGCTGATTCATAGAGGTACCACGGGACTTGTGTCGCAGTGAAGATTCTGACTAAACAGAAATGGAAAACTATCAGCATAAGAGCTTAAGAAAATTCAGATCCGAAGTGATTAAGTTGTATTAGGGCGCTTGGAGAACAGATATAGGTACCTGGGGTGCTCTGGTTTGAATTATGGGCACCCTGGTTTGTGCAAAAGGTCCGGAACCTGGTTCTGAACAGTGTTGGTCAGATGATGTGAAAGCCTTATTGCATTTCTTGTCGCATGTATGTCACTGAAATTCACTAGATGTCATTGTAAATTTGGACTGAAGAATCACCTGTAAAACCCCAAACAAATCATAAAAACCCTAAAAAATAAAGATGCAAATGAAGGGGTCAGAGTTGTCCTCAGCTGCCACAATGGTGGACTTACAACTGAGGGTTGCACTACATCTCAAACCCAATGTAGTTATATGTGTGTTTGTGAATTGTTCCCTGGGTTGTTCTTATGTGTGTCACACTTGAAGTAGTGAGCAAGTAGCTAGATGTAGAATGTAAATAATGTGTGTATGGAATATAATAGACTCCCCTCCTATGAAGTGTGATGCATATGAACCAACATTTGTCCCTTGTGATGGAGTTAGATGAATGTAAATGGAGCTTATAAATACCTTGATGGATGCAACCTTAGGTGGTGATAGCTAGTGCTTATTGCTTGGTCCCTTATTATGATCACATAAATTTATATTTATATGATTCCTTTTCTTGAATTTTGTAATTAACCCTGAAAATGATGACTACTAAAAAGATAAGATGCTCAAATGACTAGAAAGGACCCAAAAAGTGAGAGTAAAGTGTAAAGAGGATAGGGGCACCCAGAGGGGATGAGGGTGTGATTGGTGCTAGCATGCTGGCTAGGTGCCCCAGAACAAAAATGAAAAAAATGGGGTATCAAAAGATAGACTGGGCTGGTAAAGGTGGCAAGATAAAAAGTAGCAATAGAAAAATAATGAAAGATGGCCAAAGACATGGGTTAATTATAATTTTCTGTACTTAGGAACCATATGAATAGTAGTATGTGATCAAAACTAGATAGTTACCCAAAGTACATGATTTTGTGTCTACATTTGCCCCCATTTTATGTTGGTGAGTAGAATGCTCGGTAACATAAAGTAGATAGAGATGCATACCTAATATCCATGTAGATTGATGACCTAGAAACAAGATTGCTAAGGGACTAGACAAATCATGGAGTGATAAAAAGTATGGAGTGTGGAGACTAAAGATGCAAAAGTGTAAAAGAGTGATGAAAGTGAACCTAGGGCAAAAACATGTGTGTGAAATCTGATGTGTGATGTATCTGTTGTTACTATCGATGTGTGTGATGTTGAATGCTTGCTTCCCATACAGATGGACCTGCAAAAGAGAAGATGATCAAGTAGTCAAATACACATGTATATGTATGAAAAGCAATGTAAGGAAGTATGCTTAAAAGAAAATGATGAAAATTTTAAAAAAGGAACATGTGCACCTGATCTGTGATGAGGAAAAGAGGGTGTAGAAAGGATCTTGTATCGAATTGAGTTTTTTGGGTGATCTCATGCCACTAGCCAAAGAAGTGTAGGGAGGAAACTATATGATTTATCCTCCAACCTTTAACTACTTCCCTGAAACATAAGAGATGTCTATACTATCAGTTTTTTGGCCATTTTTTAGAAGTAGTATAGGGAGGAAAGTCTGATTTATCCTCTAACCTTTAAACGATTCTTGAAATAAAACACCACTGCAGATGATGTGTACCAATGCATGTGCTAAGGACAATATCTTGCCCTATAAAATCTGCTATGTATAGTAGTTTTGTAGACTATGTTGAACCCACTCGCTATGTTACTGGCCCTAGTTATAGGTGCTATAGGAAAGGAACCATTGTACTAAAGACCCAAGTCTGATTCTGAGTCCTGAACTTGTGCTATACCAGTACTGTGTTGTGTATACTTTGTACTATGTGTAGACCTTTGTATGGGGTGATTAATTCACCTAAATGATGTCCCCCCTCTTTGGGGATGCATGTGACATCACTGTAAGAGGATACAACTCAAAAGAGGACCATCGCTGAAACATTTTTCCCTGCAGTGGGGAATGGATGTGCTTGGTAGAAACCAAGGCACACACAAATAAGTGATGGGAGAAAGTGTTAGTACAAGTAAAGAAATTAACATGTATGTGAATAAGATAAATTGTAATCTAGACAAACAATGTGTAAGCTAAAACATGCAAGAAGACAATGTAAACCCAAAAAGAGGGTTGCAAACATGGGACACCACTCACTAGTGTTGTAAGACAATCAAGGGTGAGCCACAAATCCATAAATGAATCCAAAATCAATGCAAGTAATGGTATACAATAACAAGATTAAGACAAGCAATGTAAAGACAACCACAAGATAATCCTGTAAAAAAAATACAATGAAAATTAGCATGTTAGAAAAAAACAATGTAATGTGTGTATAATCCATAAAGTAGTGTGTCTATGAAATCCTATGAAAAATAAAGTGTAGTGTATGAAAGTGGATGCCCCCAGGAGCCGTTGTGGGATTGGTACTAGGTACTGTGCCAAGCATCCATGTCTACATGTAATGGACTTGTATAATCTTAGTGATCACAACTAGAAAGAAAGTGTATGCACATGTGTGTATGATAAATGTAATGAAATACAAGATATCTATCTAGCATGTGTAATAAAGATGAACATGTACAAGTAAAATGAAAACAAGAGTAAATGCAACTGATATATGTAGTATGTTATGGATGGATGGAATGGAATGCATAGTGAATGATAGGAGCCGCGTGCCCCCCAAGTGAATGGAATTGTATGCATAATGAGGTTAATTTGTTTATGCCCCCTCAATAATCAAGAATGAACCATAAATGAGAGTGTGTCATCAGGGAAATGGTCAAATTATGTGTTATATGTAGCGTGTGGAATGCGTAGTGATGATATGTGACATAAAGATGAATTGATGTGCGTGATGATGTAGCCATAGTGTATATCATAGAAATTATGATAGAAGAAGTGAAGATGTAGCCTAATGGCATATATAAAGTGACTAGCAAGTGATGGGCTATAGTTGATGTAATGTATCCTATGACGTATATCACTACAAGATGATGAGTGGTGATGCCTTAAAGAAAGTGATGATGTAGCCTATGGCATATATCACTAGGCTGAATGGGAATGTCACATGAAAAGGATTGAAAGTTGAGTGGTGAGTTGTCAATTAGTCCTCTTAAAGATGTATACCATCACAGTAGTATGATGTGAGACTAGAATGCATCATGATGAGTGTAGCCTATAACATATATCACTAATCTAGTGTATAGTATATGTGGCACATGATGAAAGGATCGTCACGTGAATGTGTAATGTGAAGTGTCCATGTGTGAGCTTGATGTGTATACCCTCAATAGTTCAAGTATGGACCCTGGGACTAGAGTGTGTCATCAGGTAATGTTGATGCTTAAAACATGTGTGTAATAGAAGATGTGTGTTGTCAATAGGGGGGAGATAAGCGTAATGCCCCCAGGGGTATAATGGTGAGAGAACTATCAGATAAAAGTAAAGGATGGTAGGTCATCTACTCGATGATTGTGGTGATGAAAGCGTGTGATCTTGCTCTAAAAGTGGTGGTATAGTGAGATAAACATTGCGCAGGTGAGTGAAGTCTATGTGCATGCAATGGATGAGTATACAATGGGGGTTATCATAGTGTAATAAAATGTGTTGGTGATGGAGATATATGTGAAGCAAAACGCGGCGGTGATGGACACCTACATGGAATAAAATGAGGTGGTGATTCACGTTGAGATGCAATAAATATCCTAGGAATGGGCCTATACTTAGGTATGTTGGACTAACAAAGAAATAAGGTCGTGTAAAACATGCATGAGTAGGTGAGCTAGGAGTAGATTGTTCTTTAAGTTGCTATGAGTTGTGACGTGTACTAGATGTAGTATGTGGTTCATTTGCTGGTGTGACAAGGAGGGTGTGACCATGGAGTAGAAGGAGGCATACCATCGATAGAAATGAATTAATTGTTATGAATGAATTTTAATTGCAAATGATTCATGGAGATGATTGAATTAGACCTATGAATCCAATTGAGGCCTAAAATCATGTCACACCCATCCATTGCTTGTCTGACACAGGAAAGGTACAAACATGGTGAGAGGAACCTACCGTAACAAAAAGTTTGACAACACCATATGAATTGTTCATTAGGATATGAAATTTGGGATAGTGGATAGCCAATAACAATGATAAGTGGAATAAAGCATGCGTTGATGGGACAAGACATAGGTCAACCGTGGTATTATTAATAGAGACCAATCTTGGTATTATTGACAGAAAAATCTAGAGGAATTAATATGTAAGTGATTAGAAGTGAACAGTCACATGATATTCATGGTAAGAGAAGGAAATTATCGATGAAGAAGTGTTTGCATGGGCAACTAGAAAGTCAAGAGTTCTAGATGCAGGAGGAGACACTGCGTGATATGTGTGATTAGATGAATATTCAGCCGCTTTCTTGTCATGTTGTGGAAGCATGTTATTAAATAATTTGAGCTTACGATTTTTGTTAACTGGTGTAGATTCTGCAGGATCTGGAAACTCAAGATTGTTGTTATTGATAAGATCTTAGATGATGGTGTGGAGCTTGAGACACCTATTTGTAAAGTGTCCCACACATTGGTGATATTTGTATCTAAATTTCTCATTATAGTTTCTTCCTTTTGATCACAATGGGTCTAATTCAAGCGGTGGAGGAAGTGTAATAAGATTTCTCAAAAAAAGATACTCTAATATGAGATGCGGGGAAATAGGGAGTTTTGGTGAATGTATGCCGAGGTGGTTGTGATTGAAGCTCTTTGGTAGTAGATACCATGTTAACAATAATTTTTGTGTTAGCTAGTTTAGTTGTGTATGGTTTGAATGTTGAACTTAATTTGAAAATGTGTAGAAGATGATGTTTGTTATTGATATTTAAGTTTGACTATAGATAAGAGATTGGTTTCGCGAAGCTTAAGAGTATGAAAAAGTTGATCAAATGAAGGAGATGTCTCAAAGAGTACACTTTCCTAAAGAGGTGGTAGTAGACTCTGGATGAATAAGTCCTGAAGCTAAGAGTCCTTAAGAACATTTGACATCTTGGCTAGGTTGTTTTTGTATCTCAAAACGTAAAGTGCTAAATGTTTGTTAGGTACTTGTTTAAGTTGTGCTAGTTGGGAATAAGAGATATTAGAGCTCATGTTGATGGATAAGTGAGTGAGAAAGGCATCAGCTAAATGCGTGAAACAGGTTACCGATTGGACAGGTAGGTCATAAAACCAACACATCACATAATCATGGAGACTACGGGGGAAAATTTTATCTAGAAGGATATGATCATCCACAAAATATAGACAAGCCACATGGAATTCTCATATATTCTCTTGTGGGTCACTATGCCCATTTCAAATGGGAAATCTTAGAGGTGAAAAAATTAGGAGGGAAGTGGATACATGGAGATAATAGGTGTGAATGGAGTATGTAGTAATAAAGTGGAGTCCCAAGATGGAGATGCACAAGAAGTAGCCTATTGTAATTGATGAATTTGTGCTTGGAGGTCTTGATAGAGGGATTGTTAAGTCTTGAGTGCCAATGGAGGAAACATGTTGTGTGTGAGATACAAGAGGTGGTGTGAAATGATTGGTGGGAGTAGTAACAGAAACATAGATGGTAGAAATGGGAGGAAGAGTAGAAGTAGGTGGTTTAGTAGAAATGGAAGTGGAGATGGCCGCAGAAGCATTAAGCTCCGCCAAATTTGTAGCTTACTCATGAGCAACATGTAAGAGCAAGTCTAGATCTTGGGGATGCTCAATTATATGATCATTAAGGGCTTTAAGATTCTCCTCATTAAATTTTACATAAGAGTGAGCCATGACAAGAGTATGATAATAACCCTAAACAAAAGCGAGGATTCGAAGGTTGGGTTCACCAAAAAAATTATGCTAAAATGTAATATTATTAGCCTAATCTAATGCAAGTTTGTAGTAAATAAATGAATAATAAAATACTTGAAATATTACCCAAGAAAGATAAGTGTTGAAATGTAGAAATTGTAATGTGCAAAGAGGGTTAGAAGAGCCTTATTTGATTGGCAGAGGTCACAAGAATATGTCGCAGTGAAGATTGACTGGATATGAATGAAAAACCATCACATAAGAGCTTGATAAAATGCATATCCGAGTGATTAAGATGGAATGGGGTTCTTGGAGAAGGATGGGGGTGCCTGGGGCGCTTCTGGTATGAGTTTCTGGGTTCCCTAGTATGTGAAAATGGTCCAAAGCCTAGTTCTGACAGGGTCGGTCAGAGCTTCAAAGCACTTATTCGCTTTTTGTCGCGTTTATGTCACACTGAAATTCATCGCTGATGTCACTATAAATATGGAATGAAATAATCCCATGTAAAACCCCAAACAAAGCATAAAAAATCTAAAAAATAAAGATGCAAATGAAGGGTTCAGAATGTCCTCAGCCACCACAATGGTGGACTTACAAATCAACATTGCACTACATCTCACATACCGAATGTAGTTCTGTGTGTGTGTGGAATTACACCCTAGGTTTCTCTTGTGCATGTCATACTTAAAGTAGTGAGAAATTAGGTAGATGTAGAATGTAAATAATGTGTGCATGGAATATAATAGACTCCCCTCGTATGAAGTGTGATGCAGTTGAACCAACCTTTTTTCCTTGTGATGGAGCTAGATGGATGCAAATGGAGCTATAGATGCCTTGATGGATGCAACCTTAGGTGGTGATAGCTAGTGCTTAGTGCTTGGTCCATTATTATGATCACATAACTTTATATTTATATGATTCCTTCACTTGAATTTCATAATTAACCCTGAAAAGAATCTGACTACCAAAAAGATAAGATGCTCAAACGAATAGAAATGACCCAAAAAGTGAGAGTAAAGTATAAAGAGGATAGGGGATAGCCCAGGGGGGATGAGGGCACCTGATACTGACATCCTGGATTAGCGCCCTAGTCCAAAAAGGATAAAAATGAGGTATAAAAAGACAATCTAGACCGGGTAAAGGTGCAAGACCGAAAGTAACAATAGAAAACAATGAAATATGGCCAAAGACATGGCTTTATCAATACTTTTCTTATTTAGTAACCATATGAATAGTAGTATGTGATTGAGACTATATGATTACCTAAAGTGTGTGATTTTTTGTCTACAACAAGAAGGTCCTTACCATTTTCTGACACCTAAGATTTTCATTTTTAAAATTGTAATATTTGTAAAAAAAAATCACATTACTCTATTGTTGGTGAGGGGGAAATATTTTGTAGTTTTTCTATTATGGTAACCATTTTTATGCAGGACCAAGCTTCTGGAAATGTGTTTGGGCCATTTCTTACTACAAGAAATCTTCCAAAGTCATTTTTGTGTGATTCTGATCAAGTTTCACTTATAAATCAACCAGCGTGTCCTCAAATATGGGTTGGTGTTTTGACCACCAAAGCCATGTTTTTAACTCATTTGCAAACATGGGTTTCATCCTTTCTCAAAAAATAGTGTTGGAGGGTGAAAAAAATCCTGAGGAGGGAATTTTTAACCTGGACAATCTTCTTTTGGGTTGAATTATGCAAAAAAATGCCTCATACCTGCAAAAAATGCCTTAGACTTACAAAAAAAAACATCTCTACATGGTCTAAATATGCTTGTGGTTGGTTGAAATCAGCTCTAAATCTCCAATTTGATCTTCTTCAACCTACAAATAGTTGGTTTTTGGTTTGAGGTGGCCCCACATTAGACTTCAACAGTAAAACATGGTGTTTCCTAGTGTTTAAAAAACCTAAAATCTGCAACCAATGCATTTATTTTAGTGATCCCACCCTTTTCCAAGGTGAATTAGTTTTTAACTTCCAACTTAAAACTCTTTATTATAAATATTAGAAGGTTTTTCTTTTGGAATGTAAATTGGTCAATTGGTAAAGGAATTAGGTGTTCACTAAGCGTGTATCTTCTTCAATTCCCCCTCACAAACTAAACCATTATAATCTACATTATGTGTTGATTCCATCACACACTCTCTACAACAGAAAATTGTTAGCCTATAGAATCATCCTCATATTGTGCACTCTTATACCCTTATTCTTAGTCCACTTGCAACTACTACTCCTACACCTGCTGACCTTGATTTTTCAAATTCTGAGTTCGCTCCTACTTCTGATGCTCCTAAGCCTATTGAGTTTGTTACTGCATGTTCTACTTTCACACATGTGTCTATTGCAATTACACACTCTATGCATCCTACTTCAATATATTTTGTTGACATGTATGGATCCTTTGAGAAGCATATTATAGCATTTGGTTCTCACATGCTCTATTCTAGGGGTTTTTCTAGCGGAGGTATTGACATACCTTCACAGGGTATTGTTTTCCCTATTTATCCTTTTAAGTGGCATTATCATCATGGCATTGTTTTTCATACAAGAACTACTCTCTTGGGATCACACAATGATAGAGATACTATTTTTGTTCACTTAACTCTTTCTGAGGATCATGAGTTATGCATCTTCACTCAGGACTAAGGCACCTAAGATTTCAGTTGTCATATATGATCATCCTGACACACACAGTTGTACATTATATATTGAATCATACATAGGCATATTATTCATCCATCCGTGTTCATCTAGGATAGATATCTTATCACTTTTGGTGATGACATAAGCATTCATTGAGATGACTCTACAAGCATGGCTCATCCACCTTTCAGCTTCTTGCTCCACTTTTTTCTCCTCATGCATTGTTATGTTCCTTATTTTGAGCTATTTTCCTTAGAAAGTGTAGTGAATATAGATCTATTTTTTTGAGAGATTTTTTATCTATATTTTTGACACCTTTTAGGCATGATAATAGTCTCTTTTTCATGGAGATATTATGGTGGATCTCAATGTAATATTTTCAGTGTTCAAGTAGAGGCGTGGCCACTCATACATATTTTGTTGCGTCACTCCACCCATTCAATAGTATGGGAGGGTGTGGTGTTGATCATGCTTCTTCAAGTCTTGTGTCCTTTCCTTGGTTGTTATTGGTTAATGACACACCTTTTTCTAACAATAGATCAAACTGTGTTTGGTGTTTTCTTGAACTTTTGACATCACCTTTGATAGTCTTCTTTAGTTATATTTTGAGCTTGTTCTCCTTCTGAAGGGTAGTTAATATGTTGAATTACATTTTTAGAGATTCCATTGACAGTCTCCTAGTATAGAGCTATTTTGTTTTATCACAGTGTCATTTGATTTTGATTTTTTGGATTTAGACTACAATTCACACAAAACTTCTTCTTTAGCAAAGTATGATTTTTTAAGCTGAGCTTCTTGGGACGCCTTGCAACAAGATTTTTCTCTCTCTACTTTGTTGTTGCTAGTTTTTTAGTACCTTGTAGTGATGTTTTCATCCATAGTAACTTTTTAATTCCCAGTTATTGTATGTGGGTCCCTCATCAAACCTTGTTTCTAGGACCCATCTTCTTTTCCTCCCACATAAGCTATGCTTATAGGGGTGTTAGTGTGGGTTATTATTTATCCATTTATTTGTTTATTAGGATAATTATTGCACTTGGGTTATCCCTACACTTGTTGATTTATCTTTCTTAGGTGTACTAATTATGTGGAGTTAAATTTCTAGTCATGTCAAGTTAGCTTACTAGTCTCGTGGATTCATCTTAACTACCAGTATCAGTTAGTGGGAGTTCTCACCACTATTCTAGGTGGAAGTTTCACTTCCCTCCTCATATATGTACATCCTAGTTATTTATTTAATTCATTACATTTTTTTAAAGTTGAGTCATTCGTGTGTTATTGCAAATATATCTTTTTTTTTCATACTTGCAAGTTTGTGCTCTTGTTCAAATTTGTCTTTGTGCATATCACATCTCACATTTTCAAAACTGGTGCATGTTTTGATCCTATTGATCCATTCATTGTTAGAAGATAGAGATGGTTTGGTTTTGAAATTAGTGAGGTGGGAGAAATGGATGGCCTCTTTTGGTTGGGATATTTTCTCCTACCACATTATTTTCTATAAATGGCTCACCATGGTTACAGTCACATATGAAAGTAATTTTATTTCTTTCTTTCTTACTTCTTTATACATTTTTTTATTCATAATGAAAGTTGTTTATATAATAAGAAACATTAATCCTAAGAAACTAGGACGTCAATGGAAAAAAACAACATATTCTAATTTTTTTTTATAGGTTAACATAAATTAGAACTAAAAATTGTTAAATATGCAAGGTTTCTACAAGATATTGTCTTCCTTCGAAAAAATAAGAGAATATTAACAGTAAAAATGATTTAATAAGTGGAAATAATATATAGACCTTACATTTAGGGTAAAATGTTTCTCCCCAATTAACAGTCACTAAAATGGTTTATATTATTAGTTTTTTTCGGATGTTATCCATGTGTTTAATTTATTGTAAAATGAATTTCATTAATCATGTTTATTTTCTTAGCTTATAATGTCAACCAATAGGGACGAAAGAAGTGAGTATAATAGTGTGAGATATCAATAAAATGGAAAAACATTAATTTGACGTCCATTTGATTGTCAAATGGTAGTTTTTATTCTTTCTTGGAGACCCAATTGAAAAAATAACATAATATATTAGGCATAGAGTAGAGTTTGAAGCCCATTTTCAAACCTATAAATATTTTTTCGAGCCCAAAAAAAAGGTAGAGGCAGATTGAGGCCATCCATCACCTATGAAAAAAGACATTTGTGGAGAATTTGATGGATTTGTTAATTAATATGGAACCTTCAATAGGATAAATTGTGTGATAAATCCAATATATGCACCTTGAAATTGATAAAAATCAATAATTTCATGTACACATATTTAAGATATATTTACTAGTGCTTGATTATTACTTTACTGATATTTTTGTAATAATTATTAAGGGAACTCATTTAACACTAATAATTTTCATTATATTTACTTATTCAATTTAAACCATAATTGGACAACCTTAAATTTAATGTTTATTTGACTATCATTTAAGGTGGTTTTCCTTCTTGCTTGGAGATGATGATTGAAAGAAAATGATATCTTGGGTATACAGTGGATTTTGGAGCCTTTTTTTTTTTCTAAAAATGTTTTTTGAAGCCCACCATAATGATCTAACTAGGTTGAGGTTGTTCACAAGCATTCTGTGGGAAATTTATTAAGAATGTGATGAATTCATTAATCAATGTGGAATCCTTTAATGGGCGGAACTATGTGACAAGTTTAGGATAACCAACTTGATATTAATACATATAGATATTTGTCAAATAGATTAAGATAATGTATTAGCATCAAGTCAATATACATAACATACATTGGAAGATAAGGTGGGAAGGATGAGTTTTATTACATGAGATTTCAAGAAAAATGGCCGACCTTTAATTTGATGTCCAATAATCAAAATTAAATCAAGTTTTATTGCATTTTACACCTTTACAAATCTGAGACATGTTAAAACATTTTAGCAAACCCCACAAATACAAAACCATAGAGTTTCTTTCCGCATCAAGGTTTCATATTTTCCCCATTTAAAATTACAATTTTCTACTAATTTCTAACTATTTATGTCCATATTCTCTCTAAATTAAGAGGTTTACAACACCTTGTTATATATTTGATCCCTTTAAGGTTGAGATCACTATTTGTGTATATGCATCCTTACTCTCCAGTCCTTCTAAAATGACTCATGACTTTAGAAGCATCAACCCCTAAATTGTTAGATTATTTGTATCACGTTCTACCTTATTGCTTCAACAATGACACACTATAAATGATTTTGCAAATGGTGATGATTTGTATGACGATAATTTGCATGTATATGCTTTTAGTGAGGTATACAATCAAACCCATGTATACAATGTAAATGAAAAATATCCTTCTCCCTCTATGGAGGTTGTGGATACTCAAGATGTTGCATATGTACACAATGAAACAAATACTCTAGATACTACACTTATTGATACTATCAGAAAAATAAGTGAATATGATAGATTTAGTGTTGATAAAGTCAAGGATTCAATGGAAGATGCATATGTTCCTTCTTAATATTAGCCTATGGCTTCTAATAGTGATTTTCATTCTTCAACTTATAGTTATTTTTCCATACCTATGATTGAATCGATGGTGAAATGAAACCTATGAATGAAAATATAGATATTGTTACTTCACCTTCTATCCAATTAGTGTCTATGATACATCCAATAGGATAACTCTGAGAACTCAATTAATGTACATAATATCTTTAGAATCCATTGCATGATTAAAAGTTTGTATAGAATATAATGTCATCCATGGCCAACCTATTGTTATGATGGTCCTTGAATCTCCCTACCTACATGGTTATTTGATGTTTAATGTTATATAGGTACTTACCTACACCTTGAAATATTTAACTCTATTGGAAAATATATACATGATGACATACTATTACTTAAAGCTTTATATTGAAGCTTTAGAGGTCATGATTTAAATTCATTCTATTCTTTACCTAGTGGTTCCATATAATATTATCAATTTTTTGACGGGGTATTTTTTAATCTCATTTTAGCATCAACAAGACTCTTAGATTTATATTTAAACATCTTTCATATCAAATAAAATGAAGATGATCCTTTTCAAGATTACATCCTTAAATTCAAATATATCATGCATAGCTTAATATATCAACCATCTAATCTCAAGAAAATGATTATCTTCAATAAGAACATTTTACATTTTCTTAAAGAGAAAACACTCTATTGGATATATACACATTTTTATCAAATTTGATATCTCATAATAAAATATGAGAATAATTTTTACACATGTTATTCCAACCCCACACGAATAGCATTTCACCCTATTCTTCAGTTTGTATGTCATAAAAAAAATTCTGTTCAATTTAGGGTGAGTCTATAAATAGCCCTCGGGGTTGGCTCACTTGGCCTTTGCCACTGCTTTAGGTGGCTCGGGTTGTAGGTTCAAATCCTGTGATTTACTCACAACATACGTTGAGGGCTTAGTGTATGCTACTTGTTATGAGGTTGATTGGTGGCACTCGCCTTGTGTTAGAAATTCACTCTTCAAAGCTCTGAGTCGTTGGATATTCATTGATCCCTCTAGACTACCAAAAAAACAAAAGTGATTCTACGCATAGCAAAAAATTAAAATATTACATGCACAACAAACCATTCCTTATATTACAAGTGCATGTTTGAGAAAAAAGGGAAAAAAACATAATCACCCTACCTTTTCCACAAAATTATAAATCATGAATTAGATAAATGCTACATGATACAACAAATAATTGTAAAACATCCTTGAGAGTAGTGTCATTGCATTTGAATAATCTAATACAAACACACCAAGGAAAAAATATCCCCCTTTACTTACAAACAAGTGAATTCAATTACAACTCAAACAACCTAAATAAAAAATCAATATCTAACGAAGAAAATACTTTTAACGCAAGTAGCATAAATGAATCTCTACTTTAACAATCAATTATAGAACATATCACACGTAATTCCCAAGCTTACTTTAGAATGAAGGATACAACTTTAATAGTATATACATTTATCAAGTCAACCGATTCTAGATTATCGCATCAACCTATCGATAAGATCATAGCTTAGCACTCTTAATCTATCTTTGTATAATATCTCGACTACGCAGTTTATTGTACATAATTTCAAATTGTAAGAAATATGAATCCTTAATTTTTGAATTAACATTGAAGATGTTTAGTTGAATGCTTTCTCACCATGCATGTACTAAACCAATAAACATAAGAATAACTCATCTCTTCCTATGTGGCTTCGCAATCTAATAAAATATCACATGTACAATTGTCTTGAAATACATGTCTCATTATATCAAGTTGGATGTGTCTCTTTAGTGTGTCTTGCAATTACTTCTAGCACTCCAAAAATCCTCACTTAGTCAAAAACTAATCTCACATTGGTTGGTGGGCATGGTCCTCGGTAACATATAAACCCCAATATATCATGAACTTTATGCTAATAGGGTTGACACCATAATAGAAGTGTCTATCTTGCTAAATAATTGTCTCTAAACACATGTCGTACTATCCCAAGTTGTGTATGCCTCTTTAGTATATCTTAGAAGTGGTTTACTAGCTTATTATACAAAAAATTATTGTCAACATGATAAAATAAAGCCATAAACATTATCATGTAAAATAAAATTGTTATTATGTAAATATGGTCGACAATATAAAACCATTTAACATTATTAAAAGACAAACAATCAATGGGCAAGTAAGGTTCTAATATTACTATTTTCATAACATATTGGATACATAGTCTCAAGTTACATATAAATTTTTACCATAGAAAATAACATTCCTGACTTCACTAAATCCCCTCTGTAAAAATGGAAACCCGCCATATGTTACAAAGTGGAAACCCACTATATCTTTATACTAAAGATCACTATTTACAAAATGGAAAATAACATCTGTTACATCCCTACTACAAAACTTTGCCACTTTTGACTTACTGATGAATTCTTATTGCAAAACTTTGTCACTTTTGTCTTGCCATTACCAGATGGTACTTGATTATATGTGAATATACATGGAGAACATAATCACGATTTGATATGCACAAATTTGAATTTTCTATTTGAGTTTTATATTATGCATATATATGTAGAATTTCATAGATTCAGCCTCAAATGTTAGGATTGAGTAGTGATGCCCACTTTAATAGAGAGTGAGAATCTCCAAAGAGTGGATTTTCAAAGATGTTTTCCTTTGAGAAGAAGCTACACGTAAGTCGAATTAACTCAACTAATTGGTTTGGTTGATGAGAGGGCAATTGGTGGGCCAATAAATTTGCAGCTTTCCCGTCTTCCATATTTGGAACATATCACATAGCAACTTTCAAACCACGTTCTAAATTGTTCGATTTTTCAATTGTAAAGTATTTGAAGTACCTAAACAGCTGGTGTTAGGATTAATGGCATAAAATATAAAATCTTTTAAGTAAGGTTTAACTATTATACAAATTATATAAAGAATTCTTTCTTATAAATGTTGTTTTTTTCCAAATTTTTGTGAGAGCGTGTGGTTTGTTTTGTTGATGTATTAACTTTCAATGACAGTCTCAAAATGAAAATAACAATATGAAATTGAAAAGCACCTAAATTTAATATTATAAATATTGTTTTTAATTTAATAAAATAAAATCAAAACCAGAATAACTATGATAAACATCAAACAATTCATCACTAAATAATGATCCAACCTACATTTAATTATATGTAGTCGAGTCTGGTTTGAAAATAATATCAAATGTGATTTCATGCAGTTCACGCTCGAATCCTTTGTCCTGTTACATTATAATGTCACAAAAAGTGTGATTTTAGAAATGGGTCATGTGTATTGTTCACTGCGAGGGCAAGGGTTAAATATTAAAATAACAATTGGACATCTTTATTTATTTTTATTAAATCATAAACCAAAGATACCATAAATTTATAATAAACTTTGAGTGTGGTACTATGCGTTGTGCAATTGTGGATGTAGTTTTGGTTAACAAATGCACTACCTCATCATATACTTAAAAGGAAGGGCCAATCCAAAATATGGGAAATTAGGAAATAGTAATAAATATTTGAAAAGACTAGGGAATTGAGTTTAGGTACTTAAATACATTAAAATTCACACATTTAGATGTAGTCATCAATCACATTCTAGAGAAAAATGATTTATAAGATGAAACAAATAACAAGGAAAATATGTCAAGAAATTTGTGTCGATTAGTTTTGTCTAGAGATGTGTCTAGAATTACGGAGATGTAAATCTATGAAACCAACTTTATTTCTATGATTTTGTTTTTTGCAAGGTTTAATATGATAGTGTGAATGCAATCTTCGTGCCCTAATATGTAAAATCTTTTCTCTGTTTTCCTTTTCATGAATTGTTGTGCATTTGATCTCCTTTACCAAAACCCTAAAAACCCATAATAATGGGGGATGTTAATAGAGTTTTACATTATCCCTCAATTATTATTAGGACCCTCATGATTTGACAAAATTACATGCAATATTAATTGATGCAAGTATGCAGTCAAATATCAATATCTTGAATAAGATTTGTATAGGTGAATGGTAAGGATTGTCTCAATTGATGACAACATTGTTAACATGTATATACTTTCAACCATTAGTGTAACACATATAATAGACAAATTACATTTAATATACCCAAAGAAATCCAAATAATATGTCATATGTCCCATTGATTCGTAATACAAGAAACCAAATGTGTACCACCTTATGTCTTATAATGATTGGTAATGTGATGCATCCAAGATGAGATCTAGATTGACCATCAAAGAATGAAATCGTAGTTGTTACACCAAGTAAGTCTGCATGAGTGTATCCAATGTTGGTAAAGAATGCCATTATGTAAATGTTTACACTTAACCCATTGTTCATCAGCTCTTTGTCAAATTTGGACAGATTTATAGGATCTTGGATGAATAATATCCCATCAACAAAATTATCATTTGGGATTTCATGGTCATAGAATGTAATATAAGGTCATTGTTCTTACACATTTGTAACCACACCATGAAACCATCTATTGCATGATCATTGGAAACTTTGGAGCTTATGAATATGGTGGAAGTTGTGCATAATATTCTATGAGAAATTCATTAAAAAAATCCTTTCTTATGTAGTATGATTTTGGAAGATGATCTGCAAACAATTACAAGCACTGATTGGTTGTTCCACTGATTCATTCAATATAGTATTTTTTTCCTTACACCTGAATAGTGTTGTTATCAATTAGGTCTCGAATCGTATGTCTTTATCCAAAGCACCAATTTCTAATGTGTCCTAAATCTCATGATAGTCACAATATGCATTCACATCATAGTATTTTGGAAAGGATTTAGACACTACTACACAAAGTGTGAATAGTGCCATTTTTTTTTGCTCAATTTCACGTAAAAATTTGACCTTTTTAGTATTTTTGGCCATGTTTCTTTGATTAAATCATGTCATGAAGTATGGCGCAAAAGTGACGCAAATGAGATGTGGCTAGAAAATTTTAATCATGCCATATTAGTGCCACTTTTCTGTCAATTTTACACCACTTTAGTTCCTTATTTGTGGCACCCTTTTATGACACTAAGAGCACAACATCATCACTAAGGAGTGGTGCAAATGTGACACAAATATCGTTTCATAATTTTTAAAAATATATATAATATAACTAAGTGTAATTGCAGATGTTGTAATTACAAATGTGTGTGTGTGGGTGTGGGTGTGTACACACAAACACACACATTACAAATATTAAACATTATATAAATTTAGATATTTTTTACATTGTATTGTATAAGTTATTTTAGATTTGTTTAGATTTTGTATGTATATAATCATATTAATGTACATTAAAAATTTTAAAATATCCAAATATTATTAATAATAAAAAAAAGTTGTTTCAATTCAAAATGTGTTTTACAATAATATATAACAATGTAATTATGAGGGAGTACTAAAAGTTACCTTTTAAATTACAAAACAAATAAATATAAAATTACATCCTAAATATCCTAGTGATCGGTCTCGTCCTCTTCCCCTAATCTTCATGATATTCTTGATCTTGATCCTTATTGTCCTCCTCATCATTGTTCTCATCATCCTCATCCTTCTCATCATCTTCTTTGTTTTTTTTTACCTTGAAAAAACATAATGATAAAAAATTAAAAGTATTTAATTTAAATTTATAATTTGTGTGTAAA